>OW818029.2:49602615-50852615 GCA_942486065.2 Calliphora vomitoria | reverse complement strand
TCTCACGAGGAGAAGGGTATAATTATCACTGCAGTTGTTCTTGATATTAGTCTAACATGAAGTTTAGAATAATGCTCAATTGAAATTTTTATTGAAAACATGTAACATTCTTCTGTATACCCTACACCACCATAGTGGGGACAGTATAATGCGTAGTCTAACAAACACCTTAAAGTAAACCCTTTGACTCAGGATCACTTTCTGAATCCGACTGACTGGTTGTCCTTGTGCGCAAAGTACAGGTCGCAATTTTGAAGATATTTCGATAAAATTTGGTACATATAATTTTTTCGGCCCAAGGACGAAGCCTATTGAAACCAGCGGAAATCGGTCAATTATTTCACCTAGCCCCCATACGAATATCCTCCCGAAATTAGACTTTATCAGCCATAAATGTTTCGCTCCAAATAAGTCTTATAAATACTGAATTTATGTCCCATATAAGGCCCGCGTCCGAAAATCACTTTAACGAACATAAATCTCTTAAAAATTTTGGTATACCCATACAATTCAACAATAACTTTCATACAGATGTAAACCACAAGACCTAATTTCATGCCGGTCGATCCATAATTAGTCATAGCTCCCATATAAGGACCTTTTCTGAAAATGATTCACGGAAATAAATTATTGAAATTTTAAAAGAAACATTTTTTGCTCATTTACTTAGTGTAGGGTATTATATGTTCGGGCTATTCCAACCATACTTTCTTACTTGTTTAGTGTTTTGACCGACACTGTATGTTTGTATGTGAATATACAATGCACAAGCAAGGACACTTACACTTTATAGGGACCAGAAATATGTATTTGTTTGTATCGCTGATTGACATTCAATCAATAGTCATACATTTTTACTTATGTTTACTTTCTGTGTAAGTATTTGTGCTTGTTTGTGTTTAAAACATGAGAAAATAAAATTTTTTTTTTTTTTTTTTTGAAAGTTAAAAAAATGTTGAAGTGGTATAGGGCTGACGAATTTAGTACCATTAGTACATTGTACTTTTGTAGTGCCTTTTAGCCGACTCATAACGATAACGCTAATTTGGATTATTTATTCATTCTGATGAATTGTGAATTATATTATAAGGAATATTTTTTCCGAATATTACTTTACTGAATTTCCCACAGTTTGGCAGCTATTGGCCAAAAATGGTGAAAAAAGATATACAAAATTAAAATTATTATTTGGTTACAAAATTTGTCATTATTTTTATAACACATCGAACTATTGGTCCTAGATCTACACATGGTTGTGGAAAACATAATCTAAGAGCAACATATTACAGTGAGGCCTCGATTATTCGTGATTCGATTAACCGGCTACATCAATTATTTAATTTTTTTGCATCGATTAACCGTCATTACCTCTATTATCCGGGATTATAATTTTTTTTTTCGATTATTTTTGAACAATCTAAGTGTTAGACATTATAAAAAACAGAGTGATTCTGTTATTGGCTTTGGAAACCGAAAAACTTTAAAAACTGCTGAAGAACTAAAAGTAGATTTTGCAGTTTATGAATGGTTCCGGAAGGAACGATTTAAAGGAACTCCAATTTCTGGATTAACAGTGAAGGAAAGTCTAAAATATTCCACTCAAAATTTAAGAAAAACTGCATGGTACTCACAAACTTAATGCTGCAGGTTAAATTAAATAAATTCAAATCAATGAAAAAACTCACCAATGTGATAATGGAGAATGGAAAGTGTTGACTTGAGAGAAGTTTGACTTGGCATAATGAAAATTTCATAGATGACACAAGGTCTCAAAGGAGAGACTAACCTCACTAGTTTGCGTTAATGCTGCTGGTATACACAAGTGCAAAGCATTAGTTATTGGAAAGAGCTTTAAAAGATGTCGTTGAGAATGGTTTAACAATAATTTAGTACTAGAAGTGAGAGAGAATTTTTAAAAAATCGGTCTAAAAGATTATAGTAAAATCATTCTGCTATTGGACTTCAATGCTGACGTTATTGTGTTATTTTTTCCACCAAATTGGACGACTTTGATCCAACCTATGGATCAGTGTGCAATATGGAGCTTTAAATTTCATTATCGAAAAACTGTCATTAAAAAACTACTAAAAATTGGTACTCAATTAACCGGGAAAATTGATTATCCAGAATGCTCTCGGTCCCGACCATTACGGATAATCGAGGTCTCACCGTATGACAAGATTTATGATTGCAGTCCAAACATATTATGATCATTATTAGTATCATAATATATTCTGAAATAATCATAGTATGATATAAATTAATCATAATATGACCCAAAGTAATCATATTTGTGACCCAATGATATCATATTATGATCCAAAGTAATCATATTATTATTAAAATTTATTTTTGAAAATACAAAATTTTATTTTAATAGGTTTTAGTTTTAAGGTACTAAATTCCCAGTTAAAATATTATTAATAAATTCACTGAAATTTATTGTTATTCGCTCTACGATAGTTAAAGATATTACACTAATAAAACTATAGAGCGAATGAGAATTGCAGACACTCAAAATGTACTTGTAAAAATAGCATAGCTTAGACAAACAACAACACTCACAAATGTTGAGAACAAAAGACTATTAAAAGTAAATACCTTTTGTTTCCATCTTAAGCATATTATGACTACGCGTATAGAAAGTTAACATTTAATGGTTGTACATAATAATAATAATAAGTTCACCTATTTATCATTGTTTAGTTGTTCGAAAAATAATTATGATTCGGTGAATAATATTCATATTTATAATTGCGATGAAAATATAAACGTTTACAGTGACTAAAATATTGTTGAAATTAAATTATAACAACAATTATATGTTTACAATAACAATATATGGTTAGTTGTTGTAACCATCTCGAATCATATTTGAGATATGATGAGATGCAGATTATTATTTCAAATTTTACGCCGAGTAAAAGAGCCTGATTCAGAAACACGAAAGGAAAATAATTATCAAATTTTTATATGAAAAACATTCAAAAATTAGTTAAAAACTGAGTGATTTTGATACAACAATTTTAAAATTGTTTTCCTTTCGTGTTTCTGAATAAGGCCCAAAGTGCCGGTCATGATAACTTTTAGCGAAAAATACTTTTAAATAACAGTAGCGACTTTACTCCTTATCTGGTAAATATCTACAATAATGTGATTAACTCTAACATTTATCCAAATGTTTTTAAACTCCACAAAGTTACACCGATTCCAAAAGTGTTGTCGATCATTGACAACGTGTTTGAAAGGATTTTGCATAATCAGATTTTAACCTATATGAAAAACAATAATTTTCTGAATGATTTTCAATATGGATTTAAACAAGGCTGTGGCACAGAGGAAGCAGTAATTAACGTTGTTAATTATATTTGCAAAGGATTGGATGGAGGACATAGTGGCGTAGCAGGTTTATTTTTTGATTTTGATCTTATAGATCAGGAAATATTGATAAGAAAATTGAAATCGAAAAACAATGGAAACTTTTAAACTTCTGCAAGAAGGAATACTAAAACAAAAATAGTATGTAAGAAAACGATTTAAAAAGGATCAAGTTTCAATATTTCTATTATTTTGATCATTTCTTTTTGTAATTTTTTTCGCGACAATTTTAAATCAAAAATAATAAATAAATTTGAGATAAACATTCAATGAATAAATCAGCAGTTTCAGATAAATAATTTTGTGAAACAGTTACTGCAAAAACTCAACATTTGGGAGAAAGACCTCTTAAAAGTACACTCCAAGACTATAATCTAATAATCTAAAATTTGAAATTAGTTCTTGAACTGATAGCCACAGGGCCAATGGGACTCTTAACTATACATTTTTTCAATTTCGTTTTAGTACAATTTGTAATTTTCGTAACCCTATTCTGTTGTAGGTCTATCCAGTATGTATGTTGGCATGCAAGTATTTAACCATTGCATGTTTGTATATATGTATCTTATTTATTTAATACCATCATCATATCCTTGTTGTTTGTTATAAAATCCCCATGAAAGTGTTTTTAATTTTATACTGTTAATATTTTAAATAAGCTTATGATTATTTTTTTTTTTTTTACTCCATTTTTTCAGATTTTTCTCCGATATTTTTCCTCATGGCTGCTGTTTTTCATTCACATTCGTTCACTGGCTGCAGTTTTTTTAATAATTAATACTTAATTTTGTGTTTTTATCCTTATTGTTGATTTTATTTCTGTGTGTTTTTTATTTTTTAAATTTCGCTTTATTTTATTTTATTTTTTTTTTGTTTGTGGACATAAACTTAAGGATGTGGAAATAATTTTTTAAAATATCATCGTTTAATGAAAAATGCTTTAAATGTGACTTTAAATCAAAAGGAGTAGTAAACATTTTAAGATAATTATTTTTTCGAATTAAAAGTTATCTACCAACCAAGTGTACATTAAGATAATTTACTGCGTTTGTGTGGTGTTAAAAAAGTCTGGAAAGATTGTAATGAAGACCACTTCAGATTCTTTCGTTTCACCTCTAGAAACAATTTTGTGGGACAATTGTTTCATTGTAGGTATAAATATTTACTTCGAATTTATTCAAGAATCTATATCCTACTACGTATTCCGTAATAGCATCGAATAGAGCAAAAAAAAAATGATGTCATGAACACAAATGTTTGTTTTGGTGAAAATAATCAATCACATTGTACAGAACTTTAAAATACCTACATATTAGGGTATTCATTCGAATAATGATCGTTCGATTAATCGAAAAATTTCTTACGAATAATTATTCGAACAATTTAAAAATGGCCATATTCGAATAATTCAAATAATTTTATGTAGAATAATCGAATAGAACGAATAAATTGTTCATAATTCCAAATTTAAATAAGTAACAAGTAAGAGCACTATATTCTGCTATGCCGAATCTTTGTTGTGGATGTGTTATTATTTTTTATAATAATTAAGTTTTTAAAATTTTTTAATTGCTGACGAAAAGATTATATTGTAGAAGTTACAAACGAAATGACAATCTTATATATACCCTTCTCACGAAGGTGAAGGGTATAAAAACAACAACGCCAAACGAAACAAAACACCAAAAAACAAAAACCAAATACGCATAGCAATGAAACCAACACACCAACACTTGTTGATGCTTTTTTGTCAAAGCATGCAATAAATTGTCTTTTTTTATGAAATTTTCATAGGTTGTCGCGGATTTTAACTTATATCTCCGTTATTTATGGACGGATTTTGCTGATTTTAAATAGGAAACTTCTCGAAAGCACGTCTGAGAGAATTATTGAAGATTTGGATCCCGAAGATATCTGGGGTCTTCAGAAAATTGATTTCAACAGACAGAAGGACATGGCTTAAACGACTATCTATAAGGATCCAGAATTGATTTTATGGTGTGAATATATGCTGCCGAAATATTAGCAGAATAGCAATTAATAATCAAAATATTAACTAAGATTAAAGTGGTGTTGAGAGTAATGGCGAATGTAATTGAGATCTGGATCTTAATACGACTTCAACCCAGCATTAGCTTTGGCTCTGCGCACAAAAGAATCAGAGTATTTAACTTTACGAGCTGCTTTTCTGATAGAAGTGTTCGGTGCTCTTCGATTTATTTTGCCTTACTTCCTGATCCAGGTTATCTTTTAATGTTAAAGTCTTCTTTATACTTTTTAATGCCTTTTGAACCAGTGTCAATGAACCTTCTGATCGTTTGCTATTTTTTGGATTTCTTTGAAAAGTTTTAATTATTTTTTCACGTACTTTTTTTCGATGTCCATTTTGACAGTTGAAAATTAATGATTTCGAAAAAATAATATCTGACATATTTTTAAAAGCTAACGTGATTAAAAAAATAATAATTTATTGGACCAAGGATAAGACGATTTGGCTGGAATAGTGTGTATACGTTTTTTCTGACTCACTCTTTATATATTAATTCAAGTTCGGAGTCCTAATGATATATAGGGCCTTGTCTATAGGAATTCAAAATATATTTTTGGGATCATAAATTAAAATTTTTATTATACCCTTACCACAAGTGGTGATGGGTTTAATAAGTTGAAATTTATTTTTAATAGGGAATATTGACAACTTTTTCAAAACCAACCCAATGTACATATCACAGATATGCAACAAGTGACAGTTGTCAAAAAAGTAATATCGCAACCAATGTTTATTTTGACGTTTTTCAACCACTTTTCAATGTTTGTGGTTTACAGAGCAAGAGGAGAAATAAAATTTTCAATAGGCAACGAGTGTTATATATATATTTGTTCTTCTTTCCACACCACAACCATTTAGATATTTTGTTTTGTTTACTGAAACCAGCTGATTCATATTTGTATAATTTGTGTTGATATTTTTCTAATTTAACATATTGGAAATTCCAAGTATGTATTTCAAAAATATGTACACAAAATTATAAATAAATATTATATAAAATTCAACAGAAAAACCTTTTTACCTATTGCTAACTAAATGTAAATAGTCTTCTAACAACACATAAAAATATGTTCTAAAACACACACTCGAGTGATAAAGAGAGAGAGAGAGAAATTTATTTACCTAAACCCTTTAAAAGATACCAAACAAGGGGAATTTATAAAATGTGAACAGCTGATTATTTTTTTCACTTATTTAGATGGTTGAACTGTCAAATTGATTTGTGTTTGTTGCGTCGAAAGTCTGTGAAAAATACAACGCAATTAAAACAACAAGCCACTTTGACAGTTCAACTACCTTTTAACAAAGTCCCTTTTGTTTTAGTACAAGTTGTAGATTGATACCAAACGATAGTCGATAGATAGTCTTTTAAATGATAACAACTCAGAAAGATATCTCTTAACAGAGACACCAAAGAGCTAGAAATTTATTTTACAACCATCATTTGAAGGAACAACAGAAAAAATGTAAAAAATTAAAATTTGTAAAAAAGAAAAATCAACTTTTGTTAAAAATCTAGAACATAGATTGTGATTGTGTATTTATTTTGCCTTAAACTAAATATAAATAATTCCAACAATTTAATTAACAATTATAATTTTTGTTTACAATTTCTAGGACATGTTCCCAAGAACAAATAAACATAATGATACAATTTATGGAGGATCATCCGGAACTAAATGAAAAATTGCCAATATTAACCCTTCAAACAAGAAATGAAATTAACAACCTGTGGGAAAATCTCACCAATAAACTGAATGCAGTGGGTCCCCAAACAAAGTCAGTTGGTGGCTGGCGCAGGGTTAGTAGCACAAATATTTACATATATGTAATGATTTTTATTAATTTTCCTTGTTTTCTTTATTTATTGAAGGGATGGACACAGTTAAAATATCGCATCAAAAAAAAATTCAACAACAGTGTTTCATTGTGGCAAAAAACAGAAGATTCATCATCGGAAGCAGCGGCTTTAAGTGACATTGAGAAAAGAGTGCTGACACTGTCTTCACTCGATAGTAGTTTTAAAAACAATAAAAAAATTACTGGTAGTGATACATCTTCTTTTAATGAGGAGGAAAATGGTTGTGTTATAAAACAAGAAGTGTTGGATTTTGAAGATTGCAATGTTACGAATCAGCTATTGGACATTCAATTGGAATCTGAACATGATTTTGTTACACTTTCGTCTTTAAAAAGGTAAGAATTAGGAAGTTCGTATCACATGTAACTAAAACAGAAGACAATGCATATTTGCTATTTTGTTTGACAACTGCTCAATAAAACAAACTAAACATACATAATTTGTTAAAATCGATTTGATCATTTCAATCACAGATTTATGAAAAAAGTATTATTATCTTGACGTTCTGACAACATTTTTCAATGGTTGTGGTCATTAGACTGTCCACAAAAAATCGATTTTGGAATCTTGTTGGTCTTAACCCCACAAAACGATTCCCCTTTCCAGATATTGAGATAGCCGAAATTTGAGCTCGATTAAACGACGTTAACCCGTGCCGCTCGTCGCTCAAAGTTTGAAAAAATCAACATTTTTGGCCAAAAAGCTAACATAAGAAGCTATAACTCCAGAACGGTAAATAATAGAAACACGATTAGTATCTCAAAACAAAGCTAATATTGTTCTTCAAAATTTATTTTATATACATTATTCTTGTTACTTTAAGCCAAACAGAGTTACAACAGCTTTTGTCTCCAAAAACGTGACCTAGTCGCGGTAGGAGCATACTTCGTATATTTTGATATTATGTGAAAAATGTTGCTAGTAAGTACATATTATTACATTTTATTGTTATTGAATCATAATGTACATAGATTTAGTATTTCAAAAAGATATAAAACACAAAAATTGGTTGAGAAATGTAAAAGTTATTAAAAATTCCCCAGGCCATTAATGTGTCTCAGAGCACTTGATTATGATATGTGGAAAAAAATTTAACTTATTTTAAAACTATACGAATAAAACTATTTTATTACATAAAATATACCTATTTTTGCTCAAATATAAGTTTTTTTCCTTAAAATATAACGTGAATCTGTTCTCAGCTATTAGACGACAGTTTCAAAACACCATTTTCAGTTTTTTTTAAACTTTGTTAAACAAATTTTTAAATTTTTTAAATATCACCGGGGGGTTTATGGTCAATAGATTAGGGAACAAAACAGTGAAAAAATTAGGTCAATACCTCTTATAGTTTAGGTGTACCTGCGGTTTGAATTCTGCGGATTTCGCGAAAAACTCATTTTTTTGGAATATTTTAGAAAATATGTCATAATTTTTTATTGTTATACATTTTAACCAAAATATTTACAGAATATTATTTCTCAGATATTAAAAAATATGTCCCTGAAGTTATATATAAATCGGGAAATCCTAAGGCGTAAACTTTGGAGGTCAAAGGTCAAATTTCGCAATATTTGGAAATTCACATTGAAACATATGGAAATAATCTTTATTTGTCGAAATTATTTACTAAAATTACAGGATTTTATGGTATATGGTCCAATATTTAGAATAACATAAAAAAAAAAAATCAAATTAACCCTTTAAAGCATTTGGGTCAAATATGTCCCCAAAGTTAATAAAATCAATTTTAATAAATTTAAAAATAAAAAAATGAATATAATTTATATTCAGAAAAAAAAAAATAATAATTAACCCTTTGGACCATATACCATAAAATCCTGTAATTTTAGTAAATAATTTCGACAAATAAAGATTATTTCCATATGTTTCAATGTGAATTTCCAAATATTGCGAAATTTGACCTTTGACCTCCAAAGTTTACGCCTTAGGATTTCCCGATTTATATATAACTTCAGGGACATATTTTTTAATATCTGAGAAATAATATTCTGTAAATATTTTGGTTAAAATGTATAACAATAAAAAATTATGACATATTTTCTAAAATATTCCAAAAAAATGAGTTTTTCGCGAAATCCGCAGAATTCAAACCGCAGGTACACCTAAACTATAAGAGGTATTGACCTAATTTTTTCACTGTTTTGTTCCCTAATCTATTGACCATAAACCCCCCGGTGATATTTAAAAAATTTAAAAATTTGTTTAACAAAGTTTAAAAAAAACTGAAAATGGTGTTTTGAAACTGTCGTCTAATAGCTGAGAACAGATTCACGTTATATTTTAAGGAAAAAAACTTATATTTGAGCAAAAATAGGTATATTTTATGTAATAAAATAGTTTTATTCGTATAGTTTTAAAATAAGTTAAATTTTTTTCCACATATCATAATCAAGTGCTCTGAGACACATTAATGGCCTGGGGAATTTTTAATAACTTTTACATTTCTCAACCAATTTTTGTGTTTTATATCTTTTTGAAATACTAAATCTATGTACATTATGATTCAATAACAATAAAATGTAAAAATATGTACTTACTAGCAACATTTTTCACATAATATCAAAATATACGAAGTATGCTCCTACCGCGACTAGGTCACGTTTTTGGAGACAAAAGCTGTTGTAACTCTGTTTGGCTTAAAGTAACAAGAATAATGTATATAAAATAAATTTTGAAGAACAATATTAGCTTTGTTTTGAGATACTAATAGTGTTTCTATTATTTACCGTTCTGGAGTTATAGCTTCTTATGTTAGCTTTTTGGCCAAAAATGTTGATTTTTTCAAACTTTGAGCGACGAGCGGCACGGGTTAACGTCGTTTAATCGAGCTCAAATTTCGGCTATCTCAATATCTGGAAAGGGGAATAATTTCGTGGGGTTAAGACCAACAAGATTCCGACATTTTTTTTCCCCCATACAAATAGTGTACAGTCTAGTGGTCATAGAGAAACAACAAGAGCGGAAAATAGAAAAAAACTCAAACAAAAATTTTACTCAAAGTAATCACACATACGGGTGTTGTTTTTGTTTTCACATAGTTTTTTTTACTAATACATTCTCAGCACTTAGGTTTTTGATAACTGAGTTAGGTCTTTGACAGGAGAGTTTCCGCTTTATAATAATAACTAATTTTAATTTCCTTTCCAGAAAGCATAATAGCATTGATGAAAACCCTATGTTTCCAAAAATAATAAACAATCGGAAATCTTGCGAGCCATCATTGGAAGAAGGGCTACCAATGGAGCCAACATTTCATGAAACCATAATTAAGCTACTGAAGGAACGTAATGAAGAAGATGCCCGTTTTCATAAACGAGTAATTGAACTACTTGAGGAGAAAAATCGTTTATACAAAGAAAATAATAAATTATAATTAATAATTAAAAAGCTGTAATACACTTTATTTCTTAGATTTAAAAAATAATTGACCAGTGTTTAGTTTTGTCATTCCTTTAGTAATTTTTACAACATTCATTTTGGATCATATTTATAATGCACCATTATAAAGGGTCTTTCCTATCTTTAAAACAAGTAAGAGAGCTATATCCAGCTGTCCCGAATCTTATATACCCTTCACCAAATTATACTTTAAAATAAAAGTACGGTTCCTTTATAAAATACTATGTTTTAAATATTTTTAGGTAAACAAAATTAAAATTTTTTTCAAAATTGTTTTTCAAAATTAAATTTTTTTTCCAATTTCTTCCAAAATTTTTTTTCTTTTTAATTTAAAAAAAAAAATTTTTTAATTTAATAGTGAAAAAAAAAAATTATGAAAAAAAATTTTTTTGGTAAAAAAAATTCTGGTTATTTTTTTGGCTATTTTTCTGGCTATTTTTCCCGATTTTGACCCATTGTAGGTCCAAATTACTAAGCCTTATATACATCGTTGCAATGGACTTTGAAATATCTATAATTAGATATCCATATTGTCTATATTAAGATATAGATCAAAAATAGCCCAAAAATCGAGGTTGTACCGGTTTTTTCGTTATATCTCAGCCAGTTTTGGGCCGATTTTCTCGACCGAACCGGAAGAATTACAGATATATTGATGTATCAATTATGTTTGTTAGTTATTTGGGGACTACGGAAAGTTGATTTCAACATACAGACGGACATGGCTATATCGACTTCGCTATCTATAACGATCCAGAATATATATACTTTGTGGGGTCGCAAATGAAAAATGTAGAAATTACAAACGGAATGACAAACTTATATATACCCTTGCCACTCATGCTGAAGGGTATAATAAAATAAAGTGTGTGTGGGATATCATCCAAAATGTCAAATTTTCCATGACTTTGTCGTATAAATCAGGCTGAATTTTACCAATGACATGGGTAATATTGGCTTTAAAGGCCGCTATGGTTTGTGGCTTATTTGCATACACCTACGACCTAAGAAACCCCCACAAGAAAATGTCCAACGGTGTCACGAGCTCGATGGCCAGTTCACATTACCTCCACGTGAGATGACCATGCCCTCAAATCGTTCGTGCAGAATGTCCAATGTGGCTGATGACCTATAGCGCTCGCAATTGAAAGTGATGGCCTGGCCAACATCGTTCTCAAATAAATATGGCCTTCAGCCAAAAATCCAAACCAAACAGTAACTTTTTCGAGATGCATAAGAAAACCTATTTAAAAAATGGTGCATTTCTAACCCTTTGCTAATAAGTATTAAGGATGAAACATGTAGCATATATTAAGGATTTTAGGGCAGCATTATTTGAAAAGAACACTTGTCGTGTCAAGCATTAAAATAATAGCTTTTTACTATGATTTATTCTATGTATATTAAGTTAATTTATGCATAGAGAAAATATACATAGATCGAAAACTAGAAAAAAACTCAACAAAAATATTATTCGAAAAAGTTACACATACGAGTGTTGTTTTTGTTTTAGCATAGTTTTTTTTACTAATACATTCTCACCTCTAAGGTTTTCGACAACTGAGTTAGGTCTTTGACAGGAGAGTTTCCGCTCTATGTATATTTTTTCTATGATCCTATGCCTAAAGGCCTAATTCAGAAACATGAAAGGAAAACAATTTTAAATTTTTTATATGATCAATCACTCAGTTTTTAAATAATTTTTTAGTGTTTTTCATAAAAAAAACTAGAAAATTGTTTTCCTTTCGTATTTCTGAATCAGGCCTTAATAGTGTTAGAATCATAGAGAATAGACATAGGTCGGAAACTCTCCTGTCAAATACCTAACTCAGTTGTCAAAAACCTAAGTGGTGAGAATGTATTAGTAAAAAAAACTATGTGAAAACAGAAACAACACTAGTATGTGTAACTTTTTTGAGTTATTTTTTTGTTTGAGTTTTTTTATAGTTTCCGCTCTATATATATTTTCTCTATGGTTAGAATCATAGAGAAAATATACATTGAGCAGAAACCAAAAATCTCAAATATAAAAATTACTCAAAAAAGTTAGTATTTAAATTAAAATATGTCAAAGTATAAAGTAGTAGTCAATACTTGAAAAGTATTGAGTAATATCTAGTATGTATTTAAAAGTATCAACATTTTACGACAGTAATAAACGTTTATACACTGCTGTTTATTTAAAATATTTTCTCTCATGACTTACCTCAACTCTCCAGATTTCTAAACCTGGTGCACGGCCGGCATTTGCGAAGGCTGGATGCATAGTTCTTCTACCCGGTGATTTACTGCCTGGGTTTTGCAACTGATTTGTTTGAGTAGGAAAAGCTGGACGATTTTGTATGGTACCGGCTGAACTTAAAGTTGCCAATAGTAGAACAACAAAACAGCTGTTATAGTTGTAATCAATGTGTCGTCACGCACCCAAATTTACCAAAAATAGAATGATTCATACAATGCCAAAGTCAAGGATTTTAACGGTGGGTTTTTAGTTGTGGTTTGTTTGTTTATGAAAAGATAAAAGAAATAACACAAATTAAATATTTTTTTCTAGTAAGTAAATGAAATATAAAATAAATAAAACACATGTGCTAAATGGTTCTATATATTTACGGTGTTTTTTGGAAGGCTTGTTAAATTTACTTTTAATAAATTTTAAAGGTAACGTTATAATATAAACTAGTGTCTGCTTTAAGTGTCACAATAAAACTGTTGTTAAATCGGTATTTTTATTTTTCTAGACGAGTATTGATTTTTTACCGCAGTGGTAATAAAAAAAACTGTTGTTATAAAAACAAAACGTCATAGATTTTGTAAATATAAAAACGATAATCATATGTATACTAAATAAAATACTCAAATCAACAGTTAATAACAAAAGTGTTCATACATTAATGATTTCACTTAAACAAACGTGAAATTTCGAGTTCAAAGTTTTGACAGCAAATTATGGATTTAATATACATTTGTATATAAGTTTATGACAATCTCGTAATAAAACCTTTAAATTAAATTTAAAATGTGCTTATGTTCTAACCTGTGTGGCTCCAAACATTGATTAGTATTAGAAATTATATTAATAAAAAACGAGTAAGAGAGCTATATTCGGCTGTGCCGAATCTTATATACCCTTCACCAAATATACTTTAAAATAACATATAAAAAAAAAATTATTTTTTTAAACAATTTTTTTTCAAAATTTAAAAAAAAATAATTTTTTCAATTTTTTTTTTCAAATTTTTTTTTTAAAATTAAAAAAAAAAAAAATTAATTTCTTATAAAAAAAATGTATGCCAAAAATTTTCTTGTGGAAAAAAATTCTTCATAAAAAATATTTTCCCCGATTTTTACCCATTGTAGGTCCAACTTACTATAGCCTTATACATAGTTGCAATGGACTTTGAAATATCTATCATTAGATATCCATATTGTCTATATTTATGACTTAGTAATCGAGATATAGATAAAAAAATAGGCCAAAAGTAGTGGTTGTCCCGGTTTTTTCCTTTTATCTCATCCATTTGTGGGCCGATTTTCTCGATTTTAAGTAGCAACCGAGCAGAAGAATGTATCAATTATGTTTGTAAGTTATTTGGAGGCTACGGAAAGTTGATTTCAACATACAGACGGACATGGCGGACATGGCTATATTGACTTCGCTATCTACAACGATCCAGAATATATATACTTTGTAGGGTCGCAAATGAAATATGTAGAAATTACAAACGGAATGACAAACATATATATCCTTGCCACTCATGGTGAAGGGTATAAAAACATTTGAAAAATAAGCTTTTATTTTAATACTCTAAGGCCCGTTTTCTCAATGTATCGACAAACTCCCTGTTACTAAATGTCGACATAAATTTATTAGGCCGATAAACTGTCCGTTAACAATTTTGGTTTTCTCAATATACCGACAAAAAACATTATTTTCTGTTGGCAATACCTCTCAAAATAGATGTGAAAGTTGGGAACCCTGCCTTCAAATGACAACATGTTTACATAAATCAGCTGTTTAATGTGGCCATCAACAGCGGAATCTTTTGAAAAATGCATTATCCTCCATGTCTGCCAGGTAGTTAGGGCTGGCATGATAAACTCTTTCAGCATTCACTTGGAACTCATGTTCTTTAATGTTATTAAACATTTTTTATAAAATCTATTTAATTTTAAGTTTACAAAAACACAAACACATAAAAACTATGAACAGCAGTCAGCTGTTATTTATTTATCTGTACGATAAATAAATAATTGGCAGATGAGGTCGGGTTAGCTTTGCGACAGAATAGATGCAAATGAGACATTGAGAAAACTAAATTTCTTTAATCTGCAGTTTTTCGTTTGGAAAAAAGATAATCACCCAATGAGAAAACGGCCCTAAGAATAAGAAAATAAACGTTCATTTAAATCCAACTATTTATTACATTATACAATTTATATTATCATATCACAAGCTTTATTATCATATAAATTTTATAATGATAAAAGTTTATATTCTTATTTCTATAACATTCAAATAAAAGCTTGTTTTAAAAATATTTTTTTTAATATTAATTGATTTTCTTCTTTTCATTCCTTGAATATTTTGAATTCACTACATTGCATTTTAAAAATTTGTATATTCGAAATTGAAAAAATGTAAGCAATTGGCCTCAAATAAAACTAAAAATATCTTTTAACAGTTTTAAAAAGTATTTTCGAATTCAATTTCAAATCTTCGAACTGGTTGAAAATTCAACTAAAAATTTTGACTTATAAAAACATACAAACAATGATATAAATAAACAAACAAACAATGCACGTTAAATTAAATCTTGTAAAAATGTATATGTGTTTATTTTTAAACATTTCTATGCATTAATTTTTTTAATAAAACCTTAACCACATTCCCATATGGGCAATTCCACGAGAATGACAACCACGACTGAAAAAACAAAAACTCTTAAAACTTTTTTTCAAGATAATTTGAATAGGAGAAAACACTAAAATGTTACTATGTGAAAGTATTTAGAGCATATTACAACTTTTTAAGTGTAAAAATAATAGTTTAAACTGACTATATTTAATTTTTTATTTAATTGGTATGTTTTAGGCTAAAATTGCGTCGAAAACTAAGCTCCAAATTAGCATGTAGTATGAAATGAATTTGACTTTGTTTTTTTGCTATTATCAGATTGTTTATTGAAACCGAATATATATTTTCTATTTATTTTTTTAGTTTTTGTATACATATATTTACAGAATATATGTACAAGGTGGCGCAAAAGTAATCCTCCTATCAGAAAATGCTATAAATTTTGCGATTGGCCCCTAATGTCAGTTCTGTTTTGACATTTGTGTAGTAAACACATGCGAAATACACGTTAATAAACAATGTTACGCTACACTGCTCCAGAACGCGGAATATTCTGACTATTTATTTGACCAATAATCGGCAAAATTTATACCATTTTCTGATAGGAGGATTACTTTTGCGCCACCTTCTATATTGTTTTACTATAAGAGAAAAATCTGTCACGTACGATATTATATTTTATTTATTATAAAAACATCCAAAGATTATTTTTATTTAAATATGACGGATTGTAAAGGACAAATATTTGGTTTAGTGTAAGAAATTAAAAGAAAACATAACGCCTCTCACGATTCCCAAATTTTCGCATATTTCTACATGTACCCTTATTTCGCTCGATATCTTGGACAGAAATGTTTCGAAAGAACTTATTATTTTTTTAAAATATAGTACCCTCTGAATGGAACATTCCACTCTATATGCGTACAAATGTCACGTACGATGACATGGAATTGCCCATATGCCACTAATATTAGTCATATACAAATATTATAATGTACATACAAAGAAAAATTACTAAAAATTCTCATTAAAAACTAAAATTCACATAAACTTAATTAAAGTAAATGTATAAACTATTTACGCTCCACTAAATTGTATAGTTCATTCATAAATTCATACAATTTTCAAAAAGTTTACAATGAGTCGACTATTTATAAACAAATGGCATTCATTTCCAATAAGCTATTTATTTATTTATTTCAACAAAATCTTAAGTATTCTATTAAAAATATAAACATATGGATGTTGTTTATATATATATTAACAGCCCATTAAGTACATTATCTGTTTATCTTATAAATTGTGAAATACTAATGATTCTATAGACACCGCATCACAAAAAAAAATTATATAAATTACAATCATATATTTTGTTCTTATTATATATACAAATGAGTAATATTGAGTTTGTTTTCCAAACATTCTTTAAACAAATTATGAAGTTTTTTCACTAATTATGTAGAATTTTGCGGCTTATAAAGAGAAGCACTCAAAGGAATTAGTTCTTTATTTAAATACTTCTTTAATTATTCTTATACTATTACTACTAAATGAGAAAATATTTGTATATAAAACAAAATTTCCATACAAAATTTGTTTTATAAACTTGTAATAAATTTAAAAATTAATTCAGAACAAGGCCTTTAGTGTTTCAAATATGAGGTTTGCCAAGTTGTTGGGTTGACTTTTGTAACTGCTCGTTAAATCTTTCAGTTAACTTTTGAACTCCTGGAATGATTAATAGTTTGATAGAGAACTGATAGCAGCATGGTTGTCTAATAAAAAAATTACTATTCCACTATTTTTTTAACCATCTAAGAACCTCAGTACTGTATTATGTTTTAGTTAGAACAAACGATTTATTATTTTTTATTTATTTTTTTTATAAAAAACAAACAGAAACTGCGAAGCGTTTTGCTTGTCTGCAGATACACCCAGAGTCTCTGGCGGGAATCGAACCCACAACCCTCAGATTAATAATCCAGCACACTATCGACTATTCCATCGGGGTACCCTACTCTTGGTTTTCATTATAAAACCCCGGTCACATTCTGTCACCAACATTAGAGCCGTCAGTATACAAACTGATACCCATCATCAGTTAACTTGTATTCCAACCGAGTGTGTCACAAAGCCTATGCCTTCATCTATAATTTTGCAATCGGACCAGATTCAGATTTATTACCACTATTGTTTTCGATCGACCCACAGTGCACCGGTTTACATGGTTAGAGAGCCAGCCATTCGGACCAGCGGACACATTCTTAGAAAGTAATTCTGAATCATTATTTTTGAGAGTACAAAACATTGACACATACACCCTTTTGAATGTTGTGGTGTAGGGTATAATTAATTAATATAAATTTCCTGCTGGGAATGCCAGTAGTGAAATTGTAGTGATTTACTAGTGACATCGTCAGTGGAACTATTACCATATGTACCCCAGCCAATGTAATCTTCTATTGACATTTAACATTAGCATAATAAAAAAAACAAACTATTGACGTGTTCGTTGACAAAGTCACAAGAAATACACTAAGTAGAACTGTTGTCTCTAATGTATTTCTACTAACGCTTGAAGGAAAGTCGTCGACATTTTAACTACTCCAACTGTCAATAGAGAAAGAGTGTTGACATAGAGACATATGGTCCTAGGGTGACTACAGGGTTTGTTGTGTGTTTTCATATCGGATCGAATATTGCATGATATTATTGAAACAATATGAAATTTTCAAAATTGTATTCAAATAATAGAAGCAGTGATGACAGTACATGAGAAATTCGTAATTCGATTTATGTTTTTAAAACCCGGTAAAGATTTTGTTTACTAAGTAATAGTGTAATATCATTTTCCATTGGTCTTATTTCAATTATAATTTCTTGTAGCCTCCTATAATAACATGTGGATCATTTGAAAATTCGTTGCTCTAATCTTACAATCCATTCCTTAAATCGTCTGCATTAAAGAACTGAAAAACGAAAAATGCAATACGAGTATCAATAGAAAATTAGGTATAGGTATGTAATGAAGCATCAAATATAATAAATAATTGACTATTTATTCAAAATAATGTAGAAAATCATGCTACACCTTTTGTATATGTTGTTGTTCTCGTTCTTGTTGTAGTTGTTTGTTCGTTTGTTTATTATTTGTTGTATACAAAACTCATACAATTTATTGCAGTTAATTAGTGTATCTAATGAGTTTAGAGGAAATACTTTTAAATGAAATGAACAAAAAAAAACACATACATACATAAATACATATCTACATTAGGGCGTCGCATGGAGGAAAAATAAGTTTGTCGATGTTTCCAACTAATATGAAAGATTAATTCAATATAAGATGCCATTTCTCAAAATATTTGTCCCGTGTTCAGTATTTGGTAAGATGGATCAAAATTAAAACAAGTAAGAAAGTATGGTCGGTCAAGCCCGACCAGATAATACCCTACACTAAGTAAAAGAGCAAAAACATTTTTCTTTCAAAATTTCAATAATTTATGTTCGTGAGCGATTTTCGGAAGTGGGCCTTATATGAGAGCTATGACAAATTATGGACCGATCACCACGAAATTTGGTCACGTGATTAATATTTCTATGAAAGTTATTTATGTTGAATTTTATGTGTATACCAACATTTGTAGGAGATTTATGCTCGTTAAAGTGATTATCGGAAGCAGGCCTTATATGGGAGCTATGACTAGTTATGGACCGATCATAATAAAATTTGGTGACATGAATTCCCTATATATAAAACTTATTTGGACAAAAACTTGTGTAGATACCTGTATAAACTAAACATTTATGACCGATAAAGTCCAATTTCGGGAGGATATTTGTATGGGGGCTAGGTGAAAAATTGAACCGATTTCAGCCAGTTTCAATAGGGTTCGTCCTTGGGCAGAAAAAATGATATGTACCAAATTTTATCGAAATATCTTTAAAATTGCGACCTGTACTCTGCGCACAAGCTTTACATGGACAGCCAGCCAACCAGCCAGCCAGACGGACGGACGGACGAACATCGTTTAATCGACTCAGAAAGTGATTCTGAGTCGATCGGTATACTTTAAGGTGGGTGTTAGACTAATATTTTTGGGCGTTACAAACATCTGCACAAATCCATTATACCCTCCCCACTATGGTGGTGTAGGGTATAAAAAAACTTTTTTAAGATTTTTATGATTGTTTTCATATAAGTCACAAAGAAAACACATAGAATATTGGTATTATGGGAAAGGTATATGAAAGACGCTTTCAATTCTCGTGCAATAATCGAAGTTTGTAATTTTTGGCAAACATTTAAATTTTTTTTTTTTAATTTTTACATAGAATTATTTTAATTTAATACATTATAAAACTCATGTAAATTCACCAAGATGGGTTCCGTTTTTTCAAAATTCAATTTAGTTCGAATTTTATTTGAATTTTTCGAAATAAATCTAACGTATTAATTTAATCGGATGTAGGACTTAAAAATGCGGAATTTACAATAGATGGCGTATCTTTTGAACGCGGTTTTTGTTTTTAATAACTTATATGTCATTTTGAACATTATAGTGTAAACAACAAAGTTTTTTTTTTTTTTTTTTGCTTCGAAAATGTCGAATTTTGTTCTAACATTTAATTTAAAAAAAAGTCACACCATTTTCAACGTGCGTGAAATGGTGTGTGAGGTACAGAAGTAGTGTTTTTGACACAAAAGACAAAAATTGCCCAGGCCAGCTAAAAAGAAGTATGAAGTCCAAATGCAAAATCATTGGGAGCTACTCCAGCAGCAATTTCAAAACATTTGCGAGCATCAGGATGCATCCAAAAATAGGTACATTGGTTACCATACTAACTGAAGCCGAGAGACCATAAAAGACGATTTTGCATGTCCGAAATGATGCTTGAAAGAAAATCATTTTTGCACCCAATCATTACTTGTGAAGAAAAATGGATCCATTATGATAACCCGAAGCATAAGTGATCGTATGTGAAGCCAACCAGCCGAATCGACACCAAAGCCAAATATACATGGCGCTAAGATATTGCTCTGTATTTGATGGGACCAAAACGCCCAGAATATGCAGCCAGACATGAAACCATAATATTCCATCATGACAACGCTCGGCTACATGTTAAAAACTATATAGAATGAAGTGGTTGGGAAGTTTTACCTCGCCCGCCTTATAATAAAGACCTTGCTCCGTCCGAATACTATTTGTTTCGATCGATACAGAACACTCTCTCTAGGATACGCTTCACTTTGGAACAGAGTATCCGATGTTGGTTTGATTCAATGAGCAGTCCTTTTGGCTTGGAATCCATATGTTGCCAGAAAAATGGGGAAAGGCCATAGCTAACAATGGCCAATACTTTGAATAAATTTATGTTGTACAGAAATCCCGGATTTTTAAGTCATACATCCAATATATTCTTTGCCCTTGATCCATATACCTTACCAAATGAATTAAACTTTTATTTTAGAACATCAACAACTGTTTTTTTGGGACCAACCTAATGTACATAGTTACACAAACATTTTCTAATTCGTACAGAAATCGATGTGGCATACAGCCGTCTTTATAGACGAAAGCTGCTTGAACGAGTATTTATAAACTGTTTCATGTTTATTATGACTTGTGTTGTGTTGTTAGTTTTGGTTCTGGTCGGGGTGTTGACGGCATAATTTGATTTTCTTTTAAGGCGTAGAGCGGAGTTTTCTTGCATTCAATGCAAATAATAATTATAATTGTTGATTAAGTTGTTTTTCTTTGCATTTTGTTATAAAGGTGCAAACATAAACAAAGATGTTCATTAAATATTGTTGAAATAAGTAATACTTATGTTATTAAGTTATATTTTATAATTATTGTTTAGTTGATTTCATGTTTTGTTGTAGCTACATTGTATGCATATTTTTATTACATTTTATTTTTTATTAATCGATATCTTATTATGATAATCCTTCATACTTTACTTGCAAATTGACTATGGTAACACTACGTATGCCAATCGGAACTAGATTCGCGATTTTATAAATGTAAATCCCGGGGTTTATCGTGATTTTTGTTTCACATTGAGTTTAATTCACTTAAATCTTAATTCGAAATTAAGAAATGTCAGACATTCATTCCATAAATCCATTCCCAACATCTAATTCTTTAGCTTTATCCAAATTGTTTTATTTGAATAGAATTCATTAATCGTTGAATTTACTCATAATGGAATTAATTAATCCATAACAGAATTCATTCAACCTGTGAATGATTCAATTTCTGTTAATTCAAATCAATTTTTAATATTTTTCTTAGTTCAGTTTTTTTTTTTTTTTTTGTTTTGCTTTTAATCATTTACAAAATGAATTGAAAAAAAAACTTACCTCTTTGTAATAGATTTGAATTCAAGGAAATTTTAATGATTCAATAAGGAATTAATTCTATAAAGAACTAATTCTCAAAGGAATGAATTTAATAGATTTTAAGTATAAAGAAACTAAGCATATGAATTAATTAACACAAAAGTTAAGAGATAAAATTTATTTTGATTTCGAAAATGGAATTAAGAATTAATTCTTTCGAACCTTTGATTAAAAAACACAAAAATAAACATAAACCAAAACCTTTAAGAGTGTAGATTGTAAGGTATCTTATAAGAATCGTAAAGTTGACTTAAGTTGTTCGAATCTTATTGAAAACTTAAGCCCGTTTCGTCCTAATATAACGAGTGAGATCGAAAAACATAAATGTTAATAAAAAAGAATTAGTGGTTTCTTTTTACAGTTTTGATATCTTTTTTTTATTGCAATTATTATTACAACTTACAAAAAATATTATTTTTATAGTTCTAATCCATAGTGATGAATTTATGAACCTTTTCCGGAAACCCTTCCATTAAGATTTGTATAGTACTTTCTGTCACTTTGTTAGTTTAAATCTCCGTTTAAAATTGACCACACTTTTTGAAGTGACTTCAATTTTCGTGCTCTGTCTTTGGCCTTTAAATTTTTAGCAGAGTTCCTGTCAGGAACTTTTTGAGCCTTGTATGTTTATAAACCTACATTAGCTTTAACTTTTCATATCAAATAGTCCGAGTACTGAGCTAACCGGACTTCTATCCTAACAGGTGTGTTGGAAGCTCTTTTGAAAATGCTTTCTATTTATTGGCATTTGTTGTGCGAAAACAATGCACATTGCCCATATTTTAAGATTGAATTAATGCAAACATGCAAACAATCACAAAAAATTTCTCCTGTAAAGTTTGTTGTTATGTACTTAAGATATTTCCAAGTATAGAGCTCGATATCTTCCAAGTAGTGGGTGGTATAAGACAAAAAGTACATATTGAACAAAAGCTTTTTATATTCTGGTCCATTTTCAATGTTAAGGAATTTACATGATTTAAAAGGCGTTGTATTCTCGGAATACAAATTTGTTTATGATAATTTGAATTTAGAAAAGCTTATCTAAACTGTATGTTATTTATTATATAAGTGTACCTATTGATTTGTTAAAACCATTCAATTATATGAAAAAGCATGCTGGAATTGACCTAAGTCCCTAGCATAGTACAATTAACCAGGTACAATTATTAGGGAGAGTTGTCAATGTTTAACCCTACAACGTCAAACTATGGATGTTATCACTTTATATTTTCATTTAATTTGTGCGCATTTTTAGAAATTTTTAGCATTAAACTTAAATTTATCACATTTTTATTTCATAGTATATAATTTTCTTCATGTATTTCACACATAAACTTTTAAAAATTGTTTTTTCAAAGAAAAAAAGGTATGACATTTCGCTTAGCTTTAACGCTGAAATGTCATACCTAAATAAGAGCGGCAACGCAACGCAAAACAATAAAAACAAGGTTATCAAAAAAATAAGTAAGAGAGATATATTCGGCTGGGCCGAATCTTATATACCCTTCACCAAACTATACTTCAAAATAAAAATTTTAAATATTTTTAGGTAAACAAAATTTATTTTTTTTCCAGTAGTTTTTTTTAATTTTTTGAAAAAAAATTTTTTTTCGATTTTTTTTTTTTTTAATTTTTTTTAAATTTAAAAAACTTTTTTTTTAAATTTAAAATTTTTTTTTTTAATATTTAGCCAAAAAAAAATTTTTGGTGAAAAAAAATTCGGGTTCAAAATTGTTTCCCGATTTTGACCCATTGTAGGTCCAACTTACTATGGTCTTATGTACGTCGTTGCAAAGGTCTTTGAAATATCTATCATTAGATATCCATATTGTCTATATTAATGACTTAGTAATCCAGATATAGGTAAAAAAATAGGTAAAAAATCGAGGTTGTCCTGGTTTTTTCCTTATATCTCAGCCATTTGTGGACCGATTTTGCTGATTTTAAATAGCAAACTTCTCGAAAGCATGTCTGACAGAATTATTCAAGATTTGGATCCCGAAGATATCTGGGGTCTTCAGAAAATTGATTTCAACAGACAGACAGGCAGACAGACGGACAGACAGACAGACAGACAGACAGACAGACAGACAGACAGACAGACAGACAGACAGACAGACGGACATGGCTAAATCGACTCCGCTATCTATAAGGATCCAGAATATATATACTTTATAGGGTCGGAAAATTATATTGTGGAAATTACAAACGGAATGACAAATTTATATATACCCTTCTCACGAAGGTGAAAGGTATAATAAATATAACAACCAGGATTATTTATACAATAAAGTACATTGCATTATTGGTGTTTCTGATTTTTGTTTTGTGATTTGTAAACTAAAATTGTATCAAAAAAACTAAATATTAAAGTTTAAAAAATTAGTTTCTTTCATATTTGTTTCTCCTTTTGTATGTATGTGTTTACATTTATTGTGTTTTGCAACTAACTTCACTATTAAACGCGCTGTCAAAATCGGATTTTCCAATTGCAAAGCGTTGGCGCCGCGTTATTTCGGTATGCTGCATATAAATTGTATGGGCATGAGAATTTTTGACAAATAAAAAACGCCTTCCGCTCCAATTTAGGTATGCGTGTTAGACATTCCATTATGATATTTTTCATTTTCTTTTGTTTGACATTTTAGGGAAATTATAATTGAGAACAAGTCTGTTTTTACACAGGGCAAGTATACTTGAAGCAAGTCTCTTCGATTCTGTTTTAAAATTGCTCGTCTGTTTACACACAGCAAGTCTGTGTTGAATTTTGTATGTCAAAACCTAATAGACGCCATAGTGAAAATGAGAAAACAAAAGAGAATTGAAGATACTTGCCAGTACAAGCAAGTGTGTACCCCTCTTCTTGCCTCTCTCTCTTATAAACTCAGACTTGCGGCAAGAAAACTTGCCCTGTGTAAAAGCAGACCAAGGCTTCTTAATCCGTTTACAGTATATCGGCAACAAATACAACAAAGACAATATTTTTAATTGTTAAATGACAGGAAATGTCAAAATTTGTGTGGCACATGAAAAATTTAAAAAACAAACAAACATAAAAATTAAATTATTTTGGTCATCCATTGGACTTTTTTATGTATTTTCTTGCATTTTTTCACACACTTACATATTTGTTTGAAACACAATTTCCAAAATTAAATTTTTTTAATACTTTCTATTTAAAATATTTTATTATTTAAAATATATATTATTTCTGCCATGAGTCCCAAATAAATTAAATTACAAATGTATTTTCATGAAAATAAATATTAAATTTTATTGGTTGTGTTCAAACAAATACTTTCTAATTTGAAAATACATGTTTATTTTTTACTTTTTGATATTTTACTTTAATTTTTATATTTCAGGAATATAATACATAATTGAGAATGATTCTACCAAATATAAATAGACATAGATCGGAAACACTCCTTTCAAAAACCTAACTCAGTTGTCAAAAACCTAAGTGTTAATAATGTATTAGTGCAAAAAAGCTATATGAAAACAAAAACAACACTCGTATGATTATTTTGAGTAATTTTTTAGCTTGAGTTTTTCTTTCTAGTTTCCGCTCTATGTGTATTTCTCTATGAATTCTATTTTTTATCCATAAAATAAACAATCGCCTAATTTTAATTTCTATTTTTATAGATGCTATAAAAGTTGTTGTTTGATTTTTATTTTAATACAAAACATGGGATATAACAAAAAAAAATATATTTAAATAAAGGTGTTTGTTGTTATTATGCACATAGGTAAATTTTGTTTGCATGTGTGTTTATACGATGAGTTGTCATAATTCTCAATCGTCAAAGGCTTCGAAAAAATTTATGATTTATCTGATAAACAGATAAAAACAATATTTATTATTTTTATACTCTTCTTAATTTTTCTATTCTCTTATTTTTCTTTTATTTACATTTTCATATTTTAATATTTTTTGTTTTTTAATTTGACAACATTTGCATAGAAATTGATATTAAAAACATGTTTGTTATAATTTTATTACTGTCATGTAATTAGAAAAACGTGGTTAAAATAAATTACAAAAGTATTGTTTTACTTTATTAGTAACATAAGTATGCCGAATTTTAGCTCCCAAAATATCAATATTATCAGGGATTTAAACAAAAAAAAAATCCAAATTTTTTTAACTCGAAAAATTCCAGGATTTTTTTTAATAAATCCTGCGATTCGGGATTGGTATCCCTCGCTGATATATTACACAGATTGTGCCGTAGTTTTATTTGAATATTTTAAATATACTTTAAACAAAACTACTTTGTATATAAAACATTTTTATAACACTGTGCAACAAGAATATCTTTCCCGAATGAGACCAACGGGAAATGAAGGTAGATAATTAGTATACCAAAACCCCCAAAGGGTTTTTAAAAGTTAGCTCGTGTTTTAAAGTTATTCGCCTTTAAAGTTCAGCTTTTTTGAGTAAAAATTTTTCATTCAGATTTAATGACCCGAAATTTGATGCACAGTGTAATCAGAAATTCTTTAAATTTAAGTTTAATATTTTTATTAGTTTTTAAATAAGTTTTCATTTCATAGTTTTTCAGTATTAACTGTCATAAGTAATATCGTGTGCCCGTTTCGTAATCTTATACGTACATTTCTAAAAATAAATTGATTTTGAAATTATATCCTCATCGCGAAAAAGTTGTTGCAATAACTGAAATGTTTTATGTTATATTTGTGGTGAATACCCAGTTAAAAATTTTAGATAGCCTGCCTTTGTGACACGTATTTCAATTACTTTAAAATTGAGATTAAGGCCTTGAGTAAGCCGTGGGTTACAAACATTGTGTGCAAAGTGTGCTGTGAACATTTAAGACATTGGGAAAGTGGTAAATGTAGCCATTTGAAGTTTGGTGTACCTATGCTTTGGACAGAACCGAAAACCCACATTGATGACTGCTATTTTGTATTGTTAAATTACATGGTATGAATTAAAGGAAAATGACACATCCTGTTTTACCGTCTGCTAAAAGGCATCTACTGTACTCAGACGACATAACATTTCTGCTGGAAGTTTTTTCGTATGAACATGACAGCGATTGTGAAGTGTTAAGGACGCCTTCCCGGACGCTAAAAAGAACTTCATCCATTTTTTAGCTCAGATACTTATGTAGTCTTTTGTAATGACATTGGTGGCATTTGAAAATGGGACGCTCAAGCTACAAAGCTGATGAATTTAGATTGTTTATGGACAGCTTAAAGCGAAATTTAAAATGAGTTTTACTATAAATTTTGTAATAAGAATGCAGCTGTGCCTATTGCGCATTATACGAAATTAAAGGAGTATCAAAACGTACAAGCAGAAAAAAAATATAGTTGTGCATGTTTACAGTAACTTTTACAAGTTTTTTAACAATATTATGGTCATAGTAACTATTTATATGATTGTGGTAACTATAATATGATTAATTTACGATTCACATGATTGTGTCAACCATATATATGGTTAAAGTAAACAAATATATGTTTGTGACAACCATTTATACGATGAAAGACTACCATTTTATGTTGCTCTCGGCTTATGGATATCATAATCTGAGAACAACATATTATGACAAAATTATTCATCATAAAAATGGTTGTCAAAATGGTTGTTGGCTATATTTTTTTCAGTGTGTAGATCTTGTTTTAAAAAAAAAAAAAATTTTAGATCACCAATGGGTTATATGCGTCGATTTAATAATGGTTAATTTCTTGTGGGTACATGAAATTTCCATTTTTCATCAGTTTGTGGGACATCAGCGCAAACCATGACCATTAGATTAAGAACAATTGGCCCCTGAGAGAAAACATGACAGTTTTGCATCCATTACACATCAAATTGTGACGTGTGTGAAATCATTAGATAAAACTGGTCCATAATTTGCCTTTCTTTCAAGAAAGTTTCCACGTATGAGTACAGAAAAACTTAAAACTGTTATTCGCTGATGGCCCACAGTTATGATTCTTAATGAAAATCAACGATTTCATACTTTCAATGAATGATTTAGAAGCACGGCTTGGAAATTTTTCGTTGTGCTGCGAAAAATTTCTTACCAAATCAGAAGGTTGAAAATTACAAGGAATTAGAGTTATAGACCTTTTAATTAGTTTTAAAAATCTTGGATAAGCATAAAAGTACACTTTTAGCACAGTAATTTAAACGAGTTTCCTGAAAATCTTGGATCATATAGCGAAGAACAATGAGAAAGTTTTCATCAGGATTTGAAAGTGATGGAAGATAGATACCAATATCACTGTGATGAACATATGATGGCAGAGTACTGGTGGGTATCACGAGAGTGTCCTAAGGACCTCCATAGTAGAAAATTTAATAAAAGAAGCTTTTAAAAAAACATCCTTATATTTGTTTTTTTACCCCAGCATTTTCTCGAAAACTACACGTAGCATTAGAAAAATCAGTGTATCAAATATACTTAAAATCAGTTATTCATTTAGACACCAAATTCATTAAAGACCTGTGTTATCTTTCGACGTTCCTCAGCTCCTACGAACTAACTAAAGAGGCTCCAATTAGTAATACGCTCAAACCGCTATCTTTAGTTCTAATATTTTAAAACAAAAACAAATATAGAATACTAAAATAAACTTCCTGATGTTTGGTAGATACTTTCAAAAATAATCAATTTACCTTAAAAGTATTCTTCAAATGTGTATAGTATTTTTTTTTTTAATTATATACTTTATAAATAGACCACAATCAAACAAAGGATATATAAATATCAAATGATTCAATTACCATAAAAATACAATTGTATATTCATTGCGGTTAACGTTTTGTTTTCTATTTTTCTATACAACAATATATAGAATGCATAAAAATATACCAACCTTGAAATAAAATGTATTAACCATATGAAGAAACACTAATTTTATATTTGAATTTAAAGGCGGCTTGTTAAATACTTAAAATAAAACACAATTTTGTTTAAATAACAGTTATGACAACCATTGTATATACAAAATAATTATATCAAATTACACTTGCAAGCGCAACTTTTCTACAAATATGGTTAAAAATATTAAACAAACAAAACCTTTGTATCATTAAGACTAAAAAAGGCAACAATTATAAAAAAAAAATGTGTTGTTTTCAAACTACAACAAAAACAACAACAAAACAAGCTCTTATCTTTATGCAATGAGTCAGAATAGGAGATACCAGATATCAAGATACTGATCGACAGGCAAATTTTAAGATAAAATTGTGATAATTTAGTATCAAATGTAAATAGTTATTACAACTATTATAAATTCTAAAACAGTTGAAAAGTAGTGAGTGAAATGTTTAAAATTTGGTAGGACCACGTAATGAAATAGTGGTTGTTGAACTACTACTAGAGGATTTTCAAAATATTGAATATGCCCCGAATTTCAAACTAAATATAACTTATTAGTGCTGAAATAAATCTTGTTACTGACAGTGTTAATGTATACATTATATTGGAACCTATTAAGTATTAATTATAAATGGATTTCCAAAAATTTCATATTAATCTCTGAACATTTGAGATGATTTTTAAATGTTTTTATGATCATCTCACTTGGAGATGATGTGAACTGGTCACCGACATCGTGCGATTTGACTCCATTAGACTTTTTCTTGTGGGGTTTTCTTAAGTCGCTGGTGTATGCGAATAACCGCAAACTATAGCGGCCCTCAAAGCCAACGTAATCCATGTCATCGATAAAATTCAGCCTGATTTATGCGCCAGAGTCATGGAAAATTTGAAATTTTGAATGAGCGCTGGGTGCCGCGTTGGACATTTGCATGATTTTATATTTCATACACTTTGTTTTTTTTATTTAAATTTAAAGATAGGAAGCGTTTAATGATATACCCTTTACAAATATGAAAGCCAAGTGAATACAAGTGCTAATTAGCTTATTTTCGAGAGAATAAGCCTTATTGGGACAAAGAGAAAACAGATTCGTGTTTGCAACCGAATTTGTTGTCAATCGAATGATTCAGTTGCACACATAAAATTTTTCGGTTCTATCAACAGAAAGTCAGTTGCTAAAGAAGAATGTCGGTTGAAGCAACCAAACTTTTGTTACCTCTTCTAAAATTTTATAGTCACAACTGTAAAATTGGGTTACTAAGGCAGAATCATTCGATTGGCAAATTCGGTTGCCATCACGGATCTGTTTTCTCTGTGGAGCTATTTATTTGAATGATCTTTTCAATATTTTATTTTATATCATTATATTAAACTAGCGGATACCCGACGTGTGCTACTACGCACAGTGGGGCAGAATAACATTTTTTGGAAATAAATCTGGCATTTCTAAACATCTGATCCGATCGGCAGATTTTACGTCGGCGTAGCCAAGGAGAATTCTAGTATAAGTTATTCAAATGGGTCCTATAAATGTTCCAGGAACGGCGCTATAGGGGCTCAAAGTAAGCTACCTTCGACATGTAAATTTTTCAACGATTTTTATACTTTCGCAAAGCGCCCGGATAGGTCTTGCATTTAAAATTAAAAATTTTAAAATTTTGCCATACCTGGTCTGCTTTTTTTTTAAATATAGGGTGTACCTTTGAACCGATTCCACTTGAATTAGTTAGACAACTAAATTACCTATAATACGCAAAAGATTTCATAGCAATATTAATTACGGATCCAAAAATAAACGATTTTCAATTTAAAAATTAAAAAAAATTGTAGATTTTTGCCTCTTTTTTGCGCGAAAAGGTAACTTAACTCTTTTTTATTAAAAAAAAAAACATTCTTTAAGAACATATGACAACTTTATGCAGAACATTTTGGTATAAAAAACATGTCATAGTTTTCGAATATGTCACCCCTACGCCCTTCGGAATTTGACCAATTTTTTATAAAAATTTCAACTTTGGGCATCATGTTCTAAAATCCTAAAGCTGGTATCAGAAATCGGAAAACAGCCTTGGAAACCTTGATGTGATCCCTATTAACTCCCAAAGTATTTTCCCAGCCAAAAAAAAATGTGAAACCTATGGGCAAAATTGTAAAAATATACAATTTTTGGGATTTTCGCTCCAAATTTTAGGAATTGCGGGATTCCCTTTGACAAGTTTTTTTACATTTTGTTATTTAGAATGAAAATTTCATTGAGTTTTGTTAATAAATAAAGATTTTATTAAATATTACATTTTTATTTAAAACTAAAATGTTTATCAAAATTTTGATAGGATTGCAAATACTAGGCACAATTTGCTTCGAGCTAATTTTTTGTTTGTGTTTAGATAAGTTTAGATAAGTAATTTTTGGTATTACAAAAAATTCAAGTCAATAACTTTAGAATCAAAAATATGCCACTTTAAAACTCCTGCCTTCAAAAATTATGCACTTTTTTATCATAAAAAATTTTAATAAATTTTCATAATATTTTATTCAACAACAAAATATGAAAAAGTGCAATATTAGAAATATACTTATATGAGTTCACACTGAAAACTGAAACTAATATATCGGATTTTGTATTCGACAGTTTAAAAACAATTTATTTTCGAATTAGTCGAGTAATCATTATGTCTCAAAAAGTACCGCACTATGCGTAATTGACCGGTTTTTCTTGTTTCATTAAAAATATTTTTGTAAAAAAAGACCAAAAATTGGGATCCCGTTTGAAATCCGTTTGAAATATAAGATGGACAACAATTCCTTTTAAATTTAATTTCTGAGATATGGGATACAAGAAAGTACCAAAACTGGAGTTTCGCTCGTTTTATCCCCTTATAAGTACAACCATCAAAAAGTACCACACAACTGTTCACTTATTTTTATCATAAATTCAGATTAAGTTGGATTTTTAGTGCTAGCATTATTAGTTCCGTAGTTGTGGAGATACCGATTCTACCTGTTTTACCCATTTCCAACCCCCCCTCCCCCTAAAATTTTAATTTACAAAAATCCCTTCTTAGTGGAATTACACATCGGGATCTACACATACAAAATTTCAAGACATACAAATTTGTATGGGAATATTTGAAAATGGACCGAATGGATAGTGCTTTAGGTGTTTAAAACCATCTTCACCAAATGTCCTTTCTAGTGAAACCGGTTTGGATCGTTTGCAGATCCTATAAGGGACATAGATAGGTAGAAACATTTTTTTGTGTTTTATATAAGTACTTATATAGATGAAATATTTTTTTAGCAACATGTTTGCTTATAAAAATAATCAAAATTAAACTCTTCTTATTCCAACAAATAACTTTACCACTGGTCACCTCAAACTGGTCATCTCAAACAAACAACAAAAAAAACTCATCACAGCACAATGAAAAAAGTTGAGAGACATGGCGTTTATTCCAGAATCAAACTAAAGTTATAAATTTTTATTATTTTATAAAATCGAAACACGTTTGAAAGTTTCAGTTTCGTTGCAAAAATTTAAAAAAAAAAGTGAAAATTTCACATGGTACTTCAAATAATATACATATGTAGCAGCTAGCACTCACTCCAAGAATATTAATTGTTTTAAAACAACAAAAAAATTACCAAATAAAATCAATACTCGTATTTTGTTACAAACATTAAATAATCATTCACACACTACATTATTATACCTTTAAAATAGTTTCTCAAATATACAGATTATTTAACCGGCGTTTTAAATAAAATCTTATTTAGTCGCAATTATTTTTTTTTTATTTCACTTAATTTTCAGTTAATTCAAGCGTTATTGTGTTTAAACTGGTGTATTACCTGTAGATCACTGCCATCATGTTCGCTGTACGTTTCAATGGAGAGCAGCCCCAGCTAAATCAAAACAAATGGATAGTTTATTTTTGGAGAATTTTCTTCTTGCTGTTGTTGGTTTTGTTTGTTAAGATGATGATTCACTTTTACGTTTTTTCTTCAGTTCACTAGAGCAAATAAAATGCTCTCGTTTTATTGGCAAGATCTCAATTTACTCCACGATCTGTAAGATAAAACAAAATGAGAGGGAGAATAATATTAATAAAAATTTGTTTACAAACAAGTACATAAAAAAAATTAATACAATTTTAAAAGTCTATTAAAACTTCAACAGTTGAAAACGTATTCATATGTACTATGTGTTTTATGTGCATTAGGATTGACCCTATTGTATGAAACCGAAATAAATAGTCAATTTAAAACTTAGTTAATAAATTATCAACTAAATATAAAATTCTTAACCCGAAAACTCTGGTGTCAATGACCTAACTCAGTTGTCAAAAATCTAAGTGGTAAAAAAGCTATGTGAAAACATAAACAACATAATTGTGTTAAATTTCAGCCAGCTAGCTAAGTTTGGGCCCTATCGTGTTTTCCAAACATGATAGGACAGACAGACGGACATAGCTAGATCATCTTAGAATTTCATAAGGACTCAGAATATATTTACTTAATGGAGTTCCCAAAATGTTAAAGAGAAGTTTAATATAATAGGCATATTATGGCAACCTTGTATCATAATTGTAGATAGCGGTGCCGATATAGCGATATCTGTCTGTTTAAATCAACTTTCCGAAGCCCTCAAATAACTTACAAACATGATTGATACATCCATATATCGTATATAGTCCTGGTTCGGTTGCTATTTAAAATTGAGAAAATTAGTCCACAAATAGCTGAGATATCAAAAATTGTTTTTTTATCAAACGTTTTGTTTTTACCAAAAATTTTACATCACTTTGGAATTTTTCGAAGCGATTAATGGGATGAGACTTATTTGTGTGGAACTTTATTTGTATACCAACATTTTCGGTAGTGAGCATGATTCACGTATATATACTTATAAAATTTATTTGAATTTTATTTGAATGCCAACATTTTAAAAAGGTTTATGCTTATTAAAGTGATTTTCGGAAGTCGGCCTTATATGAGAGCTATAACTAATGATTTCTGTATTGTAAAGGGTTTTCCAACAAGAGGTGTTACTTTGAATCACCCGGTATTTCGGTAGCTGCCACTTTTGAAGCTTTTATTCTTTGACATTTTGACAAGTAGAAACTACGCCATTACTAAAAATGGAACGATACACGCTTCAACAACGCCTTGAAATCTTGCAGTTTTGGGTCGTCGTGAAGCACCTTGTCGGACCGCAATACAGAAATTGGTGGAAAAATTCGAGCTGTTGGGACAAGATAGTGATGTGAAGAATAAAACCCGTACACGGCGCTCAAGAACTGAGAATATTGCTGCTGTAGCCCAAAGTGTTAAAGAAAACCCAGGTTTGTCTATTCCTCGTCGTTCTTTGTGATTTAACACCTTGCGACTTCTTCCTTTAGGGCCACATGAAAGATAAGGACTACGCCAACAGCCCAGCGTCGATTCAAGACCTCAAAGATAGAATTCGTGAGGCTATCGAGGACATAGGGCAGCCACTTTGCGATTTCGTTATGGAAAATTTTATTAAAAGGATATGGTCCTGTAAACGTGGTCGTGGTGGCCATTTGGCTGATGTTGTGTTTCATTATTAACGGCATACCTTCCTCTTTATTATGAAATAAACATCCGAAAAATTACATTTTTCTTTGAATGCCAAAATAACACCTCTTATTATTTTTTTTTAAGTTTTATTGGGATAACAAAATGTTTAAGATATTTATGTTCGTTAAACTGATTTCCGGAAGTCGGCCTTATAAGGGAGCTATGGTCAATTACATATGTGATTTCTGTTTATATAAAACATTTATGACTAATAAAGTTCTATTTCGGGAGGATATTTATATGGGGGCTAGATTAAATAATGGATCGATTTCAATCCGTAAGCTTCATCTCATATGTAATCTTATCGAAATATCATCAAAAGTGAAACTTGTATTTTGCGCACAAGGTTTACATGGATCGAAAGTGATTCTGAGTCGATCTGTAAACTTTAAAGTGAGTGTTAAACCAATATGTGTGGGCATTACAAACATCAGCACAAATGACATATTGTGATGTAGGGTATAATTAGAATAATGTCATTGTAAATTTGTTCATAGTTTTTTTTTTTTTTTTTTTTTTTTGTTTTAGGCTATCCTATTATTGTAGATATATACTATGTACTAGTACATATGTACAAAAGTGTATAATTTTTAATTGTTTATTGACATTATACACTTTTTAGTTGTGTGTTTTTGTTTATTTACTTTTGATAACAGTGGCGTTGCCTAAATTTTGTTTTTAACCCATTAGTGGTTGTTGGATCATTCCAATTTTGTATATTTTCTGATCAATAAAGTGCTACAAATACGTACCCTAGAATAATCACAAATGATTATTGCCTAGTAACATATACAATATTCAAATTAATTACAACTTCATTTTAAAATATTAATACAATTTTATATGGTCAAAAGCACTTTTCTTTTCAAATCTATTAATCCGATTTTAATTGCTCATTGCTTTGTCAAAATAACAAATAACACCCACCTTAAAGTATACCGATCGACTCAAAATCACTTTCTGTGTCGATTAAACTAGAGTTTCCAATTCGGTTTTAACCGAAACCGAAACCGCGGTTTTTCAAGGCCTAAAACCGAAACCGACAATTATTCTTCGGTTTTCACTTTTAATCTATTTTCACTAGAAAAATACAAAAATTTAGAAATGAGAAACAAACTTTTTCATCAAATTATTCATCCAATATCTCTAAACACAGATCGGTAAAAAAATCTTAAGATTTGTTTAAATTTTTTAAATTGTATTACAATAATTGCTTCAGATGATGTAGCAGGCTACCTTTCGCAGGCTAAATAATGCAAAATTTTTGTAACAAAGTCTTAGTTATTTTCAAATATCCGATAAAAGTATGGAGTACTTGCTGACCGGTGCGCTTCGCCACCTCAATTGGAATAAAGAAATAGTACTATTAAGTTTCCCTTTGTTTCATGTTTATTGATTCATTGTAATGTGGATTGTAGCTCATTCTAAACGTTTGTATTCCTACTCAGCATCATGAGTGTTTAATTTCATATTTCTGTGTCCATTGTTATAGCAAATACAAAAGAAAGGTAAGACTATATTCACCTTTCATGAATTCTAACTTATTCAGAATCATTTGTGCCTAATTTTAAGGTTTATTATTATAAAATATTCAAAAAGTACCTTTATAATAAAGAAATAGTAACATTAATTATCCGTTTTGAATTCGCGTTTCTAGGTCCATCGTTATAAAATATTGAAAAAGTACTACTAGTTCCAAAAAGTACCTGCAATTCCCTTTTTTATTCTAACTCAGCCTAATATAGAAATTTCAATAATAGTTTCTGTTACCTCAATATCATTATGCCCTCTATCCTTGATTCTTTCTTTACTCAGAAGCATATCAGCCAGCTATTATGTATATACAATAAGTCAAATAATTTATTATAATAAAAAGTACCATTAGAAGAAAAAGTAAAAATTTTCCACACTTAAACCACAGTCAAGTTTGAAATTTCAAAGTCATTACCTGATTCTAGGTTCAATATTATAGAAAATTCATTTTGAAGAACGAAAAAGTACTCCTTAGTTTGGTTTAGTTCTCCATTTTTGGTATTGTAATACAATTGAGCACCCTATTCTTGATTATTTCTTTACTGAGAAGCTTATTAGCCAACTTTAACTAATTTAATATATTAAAAAGGTACCATTAAAAGAAAAAGTATCAATTTCCTTTTATCCTCGTAAACACTCGTCAATATCAACTGATTTAATAGTTAATAAATTATCACAAAACCGAAACCGATCGGTTTTCAATTTTTTAAAACCGAAACCGCGGTTTTGAAATTTTTCGGTTTTTTGGAAACTCTAGATTAAACGATGTCGTCCGTCCGTCCGTCCGTCTGGCTGGCTGGTTGGCTGGCTGTCCATGTAAAGCTTGTGCGCAAAGTACAGGTCGCAATTTTGAAGATATTTCAATAAAATTTGATACATATAATTTGTTCTGCCCAAGGTCCAAGCCTATTGAAACTGGCTGAAATCGGTCCATTATTTCACCTAGGCCCCATACAAATGTCCTCCCGAAATTGGACTTCATCGGTCATAAATGTTTAATTTATATAGGTATCTACACAAGCTTATATCCAAATAAGTTTTATATACACGGAATTAATGTCACCAAATTTTATTATGATCGGTCCATAATTAGTCATAACTCCCATATAAGGCCTGCTTTCGATAATCACTTTAACGAGCATAAATCTCCTAAAAATGTTGGTATTGACATACAATTGAACATAAATAAATAACTTTCATATAGACATTAATCACATGACCAAATTTCATTGTGATCGGTCCACAGTTTGTCGTAGCTCCCATATAAGGCCCACTTCCGAAAATCGCTCACGAATATAAATTATTGAAATTTTGAAAGAAAAATGTTTTTGCTCATTTACTTAGTGTAGGGTATTATATGGTTGGGCTTGACCGACCATACTTTCTTACTTGTTTTTAGTTATAGTTTCTTAAAATTTATATTCATAAACAATTTTTTAATTTATAAACCTTGAAACGATATAGAAAATTTCACAAAATCTTCATATTTTGTTCCACCTATTTCTATTTAAATAAATAGCAAGATACTTATATCCCAACACATTTTGGTGGGGCACATCCAAGATCATTCGTGAATGTTTTCAAAACTTAACACATTATATCTAAAAATCGAATGTTGCAGATTTATTGGACAAACTTAATGTTCGTAGTATAAAAAAACATTGTTCATCTGTTCTAAAATTCAGGTACATCGCGATTAAAATAGTTAGAATGCATGCAATATTTTTTACTAGATATTTTCATTTTAATTCTTAATACTAACGTAAAAGGGAATACTTTATTGTAATAGATTTGCAAAAAACTTAAATCAACTTAAAATATTAAAACTAAATTTAATTTTTTTTTAAACCGCTATAACTTTTGGGTCCCTTCAAAAAAGTAATTCACGCCAACGGATTTTACACGCTAAACTACTACTTCTTATTCATACAAAACGCTACTAATGTGCTAAGAAAAAAAAATCATGAAAACAAGTTACTCAAATTTGAACAAAATTGTGTTTTTGCCCATATACAATTTCCTTTTAGTAAATAAACTCTAATAAAATATGTAATTAATTAGTATGGATTATATTGCTTTTAATTTTTATTATCAATTCCCTTTCGTCAAACTGCCTTTAAGTTTAAATGTTAAATTTGAAAGACATAAATCCTTTTTACTTCGAGCTTAAGCAATTAATTACATTTCATTGATATTAGAACATAATTGCTTCCTTATTAATTGTGTATCGTCATCATCAGCTAAAGTGTTTGAAAGTTATAAATACGCGATATAAATTCCATTATGATAATAGCACAGTGATTAAAAGGAATAACTTAATAATGTACAATGTAATTTCAAAACAATTTCCGTTGAGTATTTTCCTACTCTAAAGGTAAAAGCGTAACCACTTTTTAGTTTGACGTTGTTTACTCTTACAAGTCTTTTGTAAGATCAAACAGCATCAAATAAAATAAAAATATATATATGTGTTTTGAATTGACCTAAATAAGAGGAGTTTTTAAAATAAATAAAATAATTAAAATACACTTCACTGGTTACCTCATTTTCGTCAAATATTTGCCATGTGTGACCCTACCTTAAGTTAATTTTGGTTAAAGTTATTTTAAATATTCTTATTTCTTCCATTACTGATTTGTTGAATAATAAAAATCTTAACGATGGAATTCATTCTTTTAAATTTATTATGATTTAAGTAATACCTGTTCATTATATTATCATTATGTAACCATGTTTACTGTTGAAGTATTAAAACATTGCTGAACGCCAATTATTTAGGCTGTAAAATATTAATAAATTCATATCTTTAGAGTATTCGTATTCCTATAAAGTAAAAGCTCTTCATAATAATTGTACACTCAAATGTAAATACAGGTCATACAAAATTTTATCTTAACTGCGAATAAAGCTTTATGAAAGCATTACCACAATTAAAACGGCAAGCGATATGTATACAAACCAGTGAAACCATAAAGATAAGATGAAACAGGGATTATAAAAACATGTTATGCACTTTCTTTCTCTGATTATCTGATTATTTGTATGAGCTTCGTTGACATTCCTCTTGTTTAAAGGGAAATAAACTATGCCACTGTTACAAAAAGCAGAGTTTTAAACTTTTGAATCCAATCTATACTATACGTTCAGTAGTAAAACAAGTACGGGTGTACTGAAGGCAATTAATAAGCCTGACCCCTATGATATCTTAAACCTGTTACGAGCACATAGTAATAAGAATGATAATAATATATATTACCACAATGTTTAGAATAATATGATACTCTATTATTCAGGATGGTTCATATATAACGGCCGGAACCAATACTAACTGTAATCAATAATGATTTGTGTCCCTCGATACAAGCACAAGCATATATAAAGAAGTTATCAGGATAAAAGTGATTTTCGGGAGCAGGTCTTACATGGGAACAATTTCGGATTGATAATTACAAAATGTTGTTATGTGTTAATCAAAATCTATAAGATATTTTTTCGCTTATTGTTGGGAGAGTCTTATATGAAAGCTATGTTCTATTATAGACTGATCTTCACAAAATGTTCTTCATACAACTTATTTTTGTTGAATTTTATGTCGATACCAATATCAGTACAGGATTTATGAAATTTAAGGTGAATTTCGGCAGATTTTGCAGTAAAATTGAATATACAAAAACTACTTTCAACATAATTTAATATAGATACCGTCATATTTAAGATAATGGTTACATTGGAGGTTCTTAAGACCCAATTCACGTGTAATATGAATTATACATGAAAAACAATAATCGTCCTTCCTAATCCGGACGAACCAACCGGTAATTCTGACGAATTTGATCAGATTTGTCAGTGACATATCTCTGAGACTGTCCAGATAATGAAATAGACCTGTACCAACATATCTTAGGTTACCTGGATAACCCACACGCTCCTTTTCCTCGACAGAGAGAGCTAGAGTATTCTTGATATTCTACAAGTTCTAGTAGTAGACCACCTGAGTTCCGACTCTTCCAACGCCCATTCGTCTATCAAATTCGATATAGTAACCAAGGGACTGTGAACATCCCTTAACGCAAGAGCTACGGCCAATGACGACCCTTTGTGAACTAATGTTGCAGGTAATAACAATAAGCAACATTTATATAAAACTTTAATAATTTCAGGGAATAAAAAACACTGTTAATTAAGGTTTCATTTATCTTCTGTTTTCTTGAACATTAAATAATAAAAATATATGTCAGTGTTTTTTAAATCATAAGTCCTATATGTTTTTAATGAAAATCAAGGTCAAGCCCGACCATATAATACCCTACACTAAGTAAATGAGCAAAAACTTTTTTATTTTAAAATTTAAATAATTTATATTCGTGAGTGATTTTCGAATTTGGCCCTTATATGGGAGCTATGACCAATTATGGACCGATCACCATGAAATTAGGTCGTGTGATTTATGTCTATATGCAAATTATTTATGTTGAATTTTATGTGTATACCAACATTTTTAGGAGATTTATACACGTTAAAGTGATTTCCGGAAGCGGGTTTATATGGGAGCTATGACTAATTATGGACCGATCATAATACAATTTGTTGACATGAATTCTGTATATATAAAACTTATTTGGAGCGAAACTTGTGTAGATACCCACATAAATTAAACATATATGACCGATAAAGTCCAATTGCGGGAGGACATTTGTATGGGGGCTAGGTGAAATAATGGACTGATTACAACCAGTTTCAATAGGCTTTGTTCCTTGGCCAAAACATTTAAGGTACCAAATTTTATCGAAATATCTTCAAAATTGCTACCTGTACTTTGAGCACAAGGTTTACATGGACAGCCAGCCAGACGGACGGATGGACATCGTTTAATAGACTCAGAAAGTGGTTCTGAGTCGATCGGTATATTTTAAGGTGAGTGTAAATACATCTTTTCTATTGAAATTACTTGAATTAATCCTTATTACAAACCTGGCGGGAAAATGTGTCGTGTTATAAATGTCACGTGCTAAATCATTTTAAAGATTGTAAAAAACACATGAATACAAATATTCTAACATGCTAACTACCAACAGAAAGCCACATGATTATCAAATTCGCAAAATTTTTTATTTTTCTAGCTGCATTCAAAAACGAATTTTATTTTATGTAGCGTTCAGGATATCATGTTTATTGTTAATATGTATAATGGAAACAACAAAACGACAACCTATATTTTACACTAAACATAGTGGTTTTTAAGATTTTTTCTATATTCACTTCAATGGCGTACGAATGTCACGTTCTAGATCGTAGAAATGCCAAGTGATAAGTGCGAAATGACATTTAAAAGTTCATGTTAAAAGGCAAACAATCCAAATTTTTCACAACTCTGGAACTCTAGTTATTGTATAATACAATTCAATAATTGGTTAATTCACAAGGTCTCTTATCCTGTCATATTATCATAATGTCCTAATATTTCACAATGGTTTTTATTGCTTTTAAAGCAAAAAATGTCCTAAAATAATACTACTTTATATGCTATGTTTATTGTGTTATCATAACGAACCAGCAGAGACCAACAACGAATGCCTAAGAGTCGGTTAAGCCGAGCCGCCGAGTCGTGATATATTAGAACATTATGACAATATGACTAATAAGAGACCTTGTGAATTGACCAAATATGAAATGTAATTAGGCTTTGTTATATCATTCTTTTATAGTAAAAGCACTTATTTGAACTTATTTTATATTAATAATTTTTGGAATATACTATTAGATAATTACAAAATTTTTTAAAATAAGAAATCAAAAAAATACCATTATTTACACAATTTTACAACTTTCAATTGATTTCCGGCACGGGTTCTAGTTATCCGATTGACCTCAAATTTTGCAGCAGTAAAAGTTTTAGCTACTAAAGAACACCCATCCAACCCAAATCTATTTGGCAAGTCTATTAACTATATATAGACCGTTTAAAATATGACGTAAAGACTTTTGGATATTAAAGCATTTTGATGTTATTGGGTGTTTGCTGTTGTTGTCGCTGCTGGTGCTAATGTTGATGTTATTTTAACTAATCACACTTAAAAACAGCAGCATGCACTCATACATACATACATACATGCATATTTTGTATGAATAATGCAATAAACGTTGTAAAATAATTTTGAGCTATAATTTCACCTGCTGCTGCAAAGATGATACACACATACGATTTTATGTACATATGAAAGTGTGAACATATACATATTTATGAATTGTTTAAATATTTAACGAAATGTTATGTTTTCCATTTACTCTCAAACAACTTGCACATATTAATAAGGACACATTTAACCATTTAATTTAGGTTTAATGACACATATAAAGCGCAAAGTGATTATAAACCAAATTATTAGAAGTGATTTTAATCATAGCACATACTTTACCCAGCAGTTAAGAAAGTAGTCAGTGTGTCCGTTTTAGACAGTAGATAATTGTCACTAAGGTATGATCACTTAATTAACTCCAATTTATATAATTTGCATCATTTGGCACCAATGCGCTCTTTGTAGTTCTGGGATGTTACTTTATACATCCCATGTAATCTAGCGTGAAGTCAATTGTCACTTTAGTGTCGCTAAGTAACCTAGAGTGTATAAGTAATTTAATGGAGATTAATCGGAGGAAGGTTTGTTTATAAGCAATCCTTTATTGGACTGTCTATGAGAGGTATTTTTAACTGACTATGTGAGATCAATTAGCACTCGTACATGTTTAAATAACTAGTTATATAGCTGATCCAGTAACCAGTTAGGTAGGTGGTAAGCTAACTGACTCTATGTAAACGGCATGTGATTCTACTTCGAACCAGCTATCACACAATCTCATTGTAATCAAAAAGGGTGAAGAGCTTAGGACATGTTCTTGTTAAAATAACTAGTCACGTAGCTAGTTATGTGACTAGTTATCACCCTAAATGATAGGTAAAATCACTACTTCGGGACAGACTCCTAGAACTTCTGGGTACATACTGGATACCATGGATCAGATGGTTAGTGGTTACACTTGCCAAGGAGTCACGGCTGCAGTTGTCATTCATGTAATAAAAGACGTGTCTTTCTTATGGCAGAACAACTGGTGATCTCTTACATGGAACAAAGAGCAACGAATCTAATTGTACGAGGCATGAAACATGTCAAACAATCAATGGCGTTATTCGGAGTACAGGTAAGCATTTCATTTATTTCATTAAATTCAAATATTAAATCAATTTTTCAACTTTTTCAACCGATAGATAACCAACCAACCCATGTCGTATCTTATTCAAGTAGACCATCGTGCTCAAGTATTGCAAAAATCCGAGTTGTTTACAGCATTCACATACATAATTGGTCAATTCACAAGGTCTCTTATCAGTCATATTGTCATAATGTCCTAATATATCACAACTCGGCGGCTCAACTTAACCGATTCTTAGGCATTCGGCGTTGGTCTCTGCTGGTTCGTTACGATAACACAATAAACATAGCATAGAAATAGTATTATTTTAGGACATTTTTTGTTTAAAAAAGCTATAAAAACCATTGTGAAATATTAGGACATTATGACAATATGACTGATAAGAGACCATGTGAATTGACCAAATATTTGTTTTGTTACCTTATATGTGTTGTTTTGGGAGAAAACAACACTAATGAACATATGGCTAGCCTGGAACTAAAGTGGTCTATAATACATAATACACATTTTGAGATACCCCTTCTAAAATTGTGTACACACAACTGTAAAATTCGTTCACTAAGACAGAATCATTCTCTGTGTAATAAAATGTTGTTTAATATTCGAAACGATTTTACTTTTTATTTTTTTAAAGCAAACAGAAAATTTTTAATTTAACTGATAAGGATTAGTTTTTAAAATCCCGCCATTTTTACCAATTTTAAAAGTTGTCCCGCTTTTTGTTAAAATAAAACTGGCAATCCTAATATGTATTTACATTAGGGTGGTCCTTATTTAGCACTTTCAATGACCCAAAACACCACCTTGAGACCATCGAAAATAGAAAAGTCCAAAATAAGGGTCACCCTAATGTACATTTACACAAAATAAGGCACTTAATACATAGTACTAAAACATTTACTAAGTATTAGAGGTTGTTAAATGGTTATGATTTGTATTAATATAGTCTATTTAAATATGTAGATGTATGAGATAAAAGGTGTTTGTGGTGTGAGTCTATAGAATTTTAGATGTAAATAAACGAGGGCCATTTGAAAAGTTTAAATGTTAGTTTCTAAAAAGAAAATAGATTGTAACCCATTTTGAGCCCTATATGCATACATAAACAATGGCTAAAAAGAGTTTGGTACTATACCTTATACAAAAGTTGATCTCCTCAGATGCGAAAATATTTCGATGTATAACAAGCTATTTTTGGTATTTGGCATTAGTTTTTGAAAATAAATTCAAGTAAAATAAAATCTTTATTTTACTTGAACACATGTAATACAGAATGTGCCCGTTGGTATTATGATACTCACTGATGATGCAGAAAATGATAATAACAAATAAGTACTCTGTGACTTAAGGTAGGTTCACAAATGTCAAATATTTACTCAAAAAAGCGTAACCACTTTGTTCAGCACAAATTTGTTGATGTTGTTTACTCTTACAAGTGTTTTGTAAGATCAAACAGCATCAAATTAAATAAAACTAAATATTTGTTTTGAATGATCCTAAGTAAAATAAGTTTTTAAAATAAATGAAAGAATTCAAATATATTTTATTTAGTGGTTAAGTCTTTTTGGTCAAATATTTGCCATGTGGTTGAATGTTCAGCATTTGGCAAGGTTGGCTACCGATTCGAAACGGTATTTTGGCTTATTTAGGTAACGGTAGCTTAGTGGTAACGGTATTTGCTGTTATTTCGATAACGGTCATTTCGATCTGACGTAAATGATTAATAAAGTTCACTAAAATTAAAAGGTTTTAAGTTTCTGTATTTCAATAAAATCAATTATTATACCACCATAGTGAGGAGAGTATTATGCGTTTGTGCAGATGTTTGTAACGCCCAAAAATATTTGTCTAACATCCACCTTACAGTAAACGATTTCCGTCCGTCCGTCCGTCTGTCCATGTAAACCTTGTGCGCAAAGTACAGGTCGCAATTTTAAAGATATTTTTATATAAAATTTGGTACATACAATTATTTCGGCCCAAGAACAAAGTCTATTGAAACTGGCTGGAATCGGTTCATTATTTCTCCTAGCCCCCATACAAATGTCCTGCGAAATTGGACTTTTTGAGTCATAAATGTTTAATTCATATAGATATCTACACAAATTTCTCTCCAAATAAGTTTTTCATATAAGGTAATAGCTCCCATATAAGGGCCTCTTCCGAAAATCACTTCAGCGAGCATAAATCGGTATAAATATAAAATTCAACACAAACAACTTTCATATAGACATAAATAAAACGACCTAATTTCAAGACGATCGGTCCATATTTAGTCATAGCTCCCATATAAGGCACTCTTTTGAAAATCATTCACGAAAATAAATTATTGAAATCTTAAAAGCAAAATGATTTTGATTTCTTACTTGTTAAAATCAAAAATTTGCATTTTCATAATTTAAAATGATTTAAAGAATATCGGCAAAGGTATTCCCATTGAGAATAGGCATAGAGCGGAAACTCGCCTAACTCAGTTGTCAAAAACCTAAGTGGTGAGATTGTATTAGTAAAAAAACTATGTGAAAACAAAAACAACACTTGTATGTGTGATTATTTTAAGAAATTTTTTTGTTTGAATTTTTTTTGTAGTTTCCGTTCTAAGTATATTTTCTCTATGGTATTCACTATTATATCGGTAACGGTATTTCAGAGGTAACGGTAATTGCAGTTATTTCGATAACAGTAGCCATTCTTGCGAGCACCTAAAATCGAATATGTCCATTAAAGGGCGACCATAATATACAGCTATTTATAACCGATTTGGATTTCTGATTCGTATTTTATTAATACATTATTTGAAGGCAGAAGAATACGTTTCTTATCATTTTGAAATTACTTTTTTTTTTTTGTAGCATAGTGTTACTTTTTTCAAATATAGCACAAATTATAATAATTAATACCACTATAGATTATAACCACAATTATTATAAATAATTAATATTTTAATAAGTTTTAATTTAGTATCATATTCTATTCTATAATTAATGATTTATGACAAAGGCAGAAAATAACAATTAAGAAACGTTAAAAATAGAAAACATTAAATCAAGTAGCAGTAGCTTCTCTACTAATAATCTAATTAAAAACAAGTTTGAATAAATTTGTTGATATAAAAAGTATTATTTTAAAATTAACAATCATGTTTAAAGTTCGTTAACTTTATGAATACATTCTATTTAATACGCAAAATTTTCAGTCATTATAAAATTACCTTGAAGTAGTTGTACACAACAAAAAAAGCTGACTTTAAAGTGGGGTGTTAATAAATTTAACTCATAAGTGTATAAAACGAGTTGTTAGAGCTCAAGAGAATAAACGATCAATTATAAGGGAGAAAACAAAAGTTATAATTAAATCAGATCAGACAAACTTCCAAGTGGGAAATCACCATACTAAAAGCATGTCATCTGTAAGGGAGAATGGAAACGCTACGTTTGCTCTCCAGCTTCCGCATTTTTGTTTTAGAGCTTAAACTCTCCCTTACCCCACGTCTTGACTAGCAATCGTTTTATGCACATAAGAAAAAAACGTCGGCAGAATTATAAACACAATATTTGTTCATGTTTTTCTATGGGGGGAAAACGTGTCGTTGTTTATAGTTTTCGTTGAATTTTTTTTTTTTTTTGTGAAAATGAAGAACATAACATCGTCAAGACAAATTCATGAGCGGACAAGAAAAGACATGATTTTTGTATGATGAGTTCCTACTAAGAATCATAGCTATGTACTTACTATTTTCACTCTTAAAATTTATCGTTTACTCCCTTACACTATCGCATTTTAAAAGCGCTTTTTTAGAAGAACTAATTGAAATTAATGTTTTATTAAAAGCTTTAATTTGTAACTGAATTTTGAAGCAGTTATCGCAGCACGAATAGGCTGAAATTTGGCATTCATGCTTCGACAACAGGCAACTTTGACAACAGCAACAACAACAGGCAACTTTGACAGTTCAAATATATTTTAACAATAACAAAATATATGTTGTTTTTGTATTGTTGTAGTGAACATTTGTTTGAATTTTCCAACATAATAATCCTTTGTCATCAGATCCATGCATTATCTAGAGATTACTTTAACAGTTTTACAATTTTTTTTTTTTTCAGGGGCCATGCTAAATCAAACAAATGTTCACTACAACAATACAAAAACAACATATATTTTGTTATTGTTAAAATATATTTGAACTGTCAAAGTTGCCTGTTGTTGTTTTTGCTTTTGAGTTTGTGGTATTTTTCGCCACAACAAATACAAGTGAATTGACAGTTCACTTGCTAGACCACTAAATATAAAAAAAATAATCAGCTGTTTCATCGCAGTCACCTTTATAAGTGTGCCCTGGTTCAAACATTTTTCAAATTTTGAAAAAAAATTTTAAATGTATGAAGTGTAAGAATTTTCAATGTAGTTTTAGAATATAAGTCTGCTTCTTACACAGGGCAAGTTTTCTTGCCGCAAGTCTGAGTTTATAGGAGAGAGAGCCAAGAAGAAAGAAGAGGGGTACACACTTGCTTGTACTGGCAAGTCTCTTCAATTCTCTTTTGTTTTCTCATTTTCACTATGGCGTCTATTAGGTTTTGACATACAAAATTGAACATAGACTTGCTGTGTGTAAACCAGCGAAAGGCAAACTCACACCACTACAGTTTTTAGATATTGTAGTTGTATGAGTTGAGTAAAAAGTTGAGAAAAAAACAAAAACAGTAACTGAAATAAACAAGCAAAAAAGCGAAAAGCGTAAAACAACCTGCCTCCATCAATGCTCATGCGAGACTGACTGGTTTTGATTGTTTTTATACAATGTGTGTGCTTGCGTACATGTGAGAACAAAAACAAGAGAGCTCATTTGAGAGCTCAATGCCTTTCGCTGGTGTAAAAGCAACTAAGCTTTTTAAGACATGTTCGAAAATTTTAATTTAAATTCGAAATCACAAATTATACAGATAAGTATCGGATGGTTTCAGTAACATGGCAATAGAAAACAAACAAAAGAAAATGTCAAAGTGGTTGTGGTTTGAAAAGAGGGACAGATATATATCACACACGTTGCCTATTGAAAATAATATTTTTTCTCTCGCTCCGCAAACCACAACCTTTGAAAAGTGGTTGTAGAATATCAAAATAACCATACGGTTCAAAATTAATTTTTTGACAACTGTCATTTGTTTCATATCTGTTATAATCTGTGTTCGAAACATTCAAGCTGCTATAAAAAGAAGAAAATAAATTAATAATAAAAATTCATTTTTTAAAACAAGCTTTTATTTTAATGCTCTAAAAAGAAAAATATAAACTTTTATTTAAATCAAACTATTTTTTACATTATAGAATTTATAAAAGCTTGTCGGAACAAGCCAACCCAACAGCAGAGAAATATCGCGATAAGCTTTTAATCATATTAATACAATAATGTAGATAATAATTGGTTTGATTTAATTTAAAGTAATGTTTTTTATTATTCATCTATTTTCTTAGGTGCTTTCAAATTTGTAACATTGTTGCTGGGATGTTTTTGTTTTCAATTGAAAGCCTCATTCATAATTTATTAGTTTCCAAAGTGAACACCTGATGGAATATGATTCAATTTCAATAGCACATAATTTTATTAAGGTTCTAGGAAATATTGTACAATATATATTAGCAATCCATATTTGGCTTTGCACCCATATAAGACGTATTTGTCTCATTTCTAAATGGGTTAATATTAATCCACTTACTTTTTTTACTACTTCAATAATTTTTGAGATGAATATTCTATACATGCATGAGTGCATATGAAATCTAATATACTGTGTAAAAATAAAAATTAGCATTAAATAAGTAAATCTTTAATCTTTATTAGATGTCAAACTAAATGAATAACAAATAGGTAAACTAATTATTATAAGAGTATGAGTACAAACACAAGTGTCTATAATTGCCATTGAAATTATATACCCAGCCATACATAAATATTTAGCAACAAGGTGTGTCCAAAAATTTTCGAAAGAATTACAAAACAAATCTGTATATGGGCAATTCCACGAGAATGACAACAACGACTGCAAAAACAAAAACCCTTGAAACTTTTTTTCGAGATGATTTGAATAGGAGATAACACTAAAATGTTACTATGTGAAAGTATTTAGAGCTTATTACAACATTTGAAGGGCAGAAATAATAGTTTAAACTAACTAAGTATAATTAATTTTTTTAATTTAATTCATATGTTTTAGGCTAAGATTGCGGCGAAAACTAAGCTCCCAATTAGCATGTAGTATGAAATGAATTTGACTCTGACTGTTTGTTTACTATTATCAAATTTTTTATTGAAACCGAATATATATTTTCCATTTATTTTAAGGTTTATGTATACCTATATTGTTTTACTATAAGAGTATAATCTGTCACGTACGGTATGTCACGTACGATATTAAATTTTATTTATTATAAAATCATCCAAAGATTATTTTTATTTAAATATGAAGAATTGTAAAGGAAAATATTTGCTTTAGTGTAAGAAATTCAAAGAAAACATAACGCCTCTAACGATTCGCAAATTTTCGCATATTTCTACATATACCTCAAAATTACTTCCATTTTATGTCACGTACGATATACCTTTATTTCGCTCGATGTTTTGAACAACAATACTCTTAGTTTTGCAAAATCTATTCTACTCTATAGGTATACAAATGTTACGTACGATGACATGGAATTGCCCATATGACATTATCATAATAAAAATGTTTTGGAGCAGTTAAAGAACATCAAACAAAATTCATATAAGATTTTTTAAATTATTTCTCACATTTTGTCGTAATAACACTACTGTTATATTAATATCATTGTACTCCTATATGCTTCAAATCGTTTAATGATGAATAGCGAAAAATAAAAACAATTCCAATTTTAACAAAAAATTAAATATTTTAGTAAAAACATTGTAAACAAGAATTGTCTGATAAAATAAATTAATGCTTGACCTTTATTAAATATACAATAACTATTTATGTTGTTTACAAATGTATATGACATGTTTAATACTTAAATACTTAAAATTCATATCTTTAACCAAAAATCTGTTAATACCCCGAAATTTGTGTGACATCAAAAAAAAAACTGTACAAATTATTTAAGTACGTGTTGTGCCATTTTCAACTTTTATAAGATTTATTAGATTTGTACATTATGAACAAAAAAAAACGTACCTTAAATTTCAGAAATAAAATATGAAATTTATTTACATATGTGTAGGCATGAGAATTCATGTATTTATTAAACATTTCTTTGAGAATTACACGGGTATGTTGAAATAAAAATCGCTATTTCATCAATCGTTATTTATTAAAATTTTTTCCGCCGAGACATTTCTTCAGATTTGAAAACATGAGAATAGGGGGGAAGAGGGAACATTTCCTAGTCTAGGATATATATACATAAAATTTTTCATAACATTTGTTTATGAAATCACGGCGAATCTTAAAAACGAATTGGATTTTATGTATTATTGTTCCTGTGCCAAAGGTGTGTCGTAAAATGTGATCGTATAAGTCGGCTTTAAAGGGACTTTTAGTTTGTTTGTAAAATCCCAAAATTCGTTTACCCACAGAATCATAACAATGGTTGTCACAAACATATACTTGTTTACTGTAACCATAACTGATAATCTACTAAATTAATTTCCATTATTAGTATTTTTTTAACAAAAACATTCAACAAAAACCATGATACATCGATTATAATCCAAAATTTTAATTTTAGTACTTATGGACTGAGATCGAAAAAACCTTAACACACGTTTTTCCTTAAAACTTTTATTTGATTTTTACTGCCTGAATCTAAGACCACACAGTGGGGCAGAATCAAAATTTTTTTGAAATAAATCTGGAATTTCTAAACGGCTGGTCCGATTGGTATAAAATTTGACATGAGCGTAGCCAAGGAGTCTAAGACCACACAGTTTAAATCGAGTTTAAATTATTAAAATGGACCCTACAAATGTGCCAGGCGCGTCGCTATGGGGGCTCAAAGTGGGTACCTTCGACATGTAAAATTTTTTAAAACGTGCCATTTTTTTGTTTCCCATCCGATTTCAAAGATTTTTAAATTTTTGGGAAGCGCTCGGCTAGATCTTGAAAAAAATGCTTGCGTGTGCTATTTATCTCTTATAATTTCCGAGTTATAGGCCATACCTTGGTCCGCTTTTTAAAATAAAGGGCTTACTTTTGGACCGACTTGAATTTCTTTTGTTAGTTAGACAATTAAATTACCAATAACATACGAAAGATTTCAGGGCAATATCAATTATGGATCCAAAAATAAACGATTTTCAATTTAAAAATTAAAAAAATAGTAGATTTTTGCAGTTTTTTGGACGAAAAGGTGACTAACTCTTTTTTTATTAAAAAAAAAAAAAACTTTATTTAGGAACATATAACAGTTTTATATGTTTCTGTAAGGCATCTTTGCGGAGAACATTTTGGTATAAAAGACATGTCCTATTTTTCGAATATGTCGGCCCTACTTCCTTCAGAATTCGACCTATTTTTATCAAAATTTCAACTTTGGGCCAAATGTTCTAAAATCCCAAAGCTGGGATCAGAAAACGGAAAGCAGCCTTGGAAACCTTGATGTGTTCCCTATTTATCCCCAAAGTATTTTCCCAGCCCCAAAGAAAATGTGGACCCTATGGGTAAAATTGTAAAAATACCATTTTTGGGATTTTATTCCAAAAAATTTTGATTCTGCCAAACTGTGGGCCAGTGGAAAGATATTGGGAAATTGTTAAAAGAGAACTTAAGAGCAAAAAAAAGGTGTCCAAAATGTGGTAGATTTTAAACGGAGATAAACTACCTGTTCGAACAAAGTGACATAAAGCTCAATAAAAACCTTAATGGATTATTGATTAGAATTAAAAATATTATTTGTTTGTAAATTGTAATAATAATTTCAATCAAATTAGAAAAAAACCAAAACTGTAAGTTTAGTGGTTTAATGTTTATTAACATATATGTATGATTAGATTTTTCGATCGCAGTCCTTAGAAAATGTGCCATAACTATGTCATTTGATAAAAATTGTTTGTAAACAAAACATATTTGTTATTCAGAACTATTCAATATTGAAACGAAAGCCATCTCAAACAAAAACTAAAAATGTTTCCCATCTTTTGGCTCAAAAATTTATTACATATTTTTTACCATTGCTGGAGGTAGGGTGCATGTCAAATTCAACTTTAAATTTCACTATAATAAATTTGAAACCTTTTCTGAAAGCTTAAATCCGTTTATTCATTATTTTACTCGGACTCGGATTAGAAACTACATATTTTTTGTGAAATTACTGTGCGTTCCAGTGATTATCCAAAATGAGCCATATATGGGTCCAATTACGGATCAATCTTTAACATATTTTTCATGGTTATTTATGTAGACATAAAACTCATTTATTTATTTTTTTTATTTTATTCATTCAGTTACAGAATCCTAGCCAATTGGCCATAATCGGTTCCAATAAACTACTCACAATTTGATTATACATAACAAATAATAATAAAATTAAACAAATTTATAAATTTCTGCTAATTTTGTATACCCCTACAATATGAATTTTCATAAAATGTATAAAAAGTCTATATAGCAATGTCCGTCCAACTGTTAACATAGACTTTCCTAGTATTTATGAGCTCGTCTGTTTCATTAATTTCATCTGTATCTATCTATAAAATGTTGTACCTCAAATTTGATAACATGGTTTACATGCACTCATAGCCAAACAAAAAGCCTACTCCCAAAATATGAATTATTTTTATTTTTCGCTATTCATCAGTAAACAATTTGAAGCACTAGAAATATTTAGACAGTCAAGAAATGTGTTTTACACGACGATTTAATAGGGTCATAATATCTCGAAATTAATAACGCACAATAAAATTTTCCCAAGAAATTTTTTTAATTACAGAGAAAATTGTATAAAAATGAATTCAATATGCTATACAATATCATATAGACAATGAATTGATTTACTTACTCGTAAATAAATTACCGGGCTTTTTTTATAAACACAAATAAATTTTATAACGTAAAACAACTTGACTTTGACCTCCATTGCAATTTTCAAGTGCAGCTCATGACAACAATAAAAAGCATACAAAAGTAACATTGTTTTTTTTTTAAGCAGTTAATTTGATATTATTTAAATAATTTGTATTGCTAGCAATGTGTCAAGACAATAAAAGGCAAACTTTAATGTTACATGTATGTATTTGATATTACGGTATAACATGTTTAGAATTATTTTATTAAAGGCAAAAAGCATTGATGTAGTCTGAAATTAGAGTTGTATCGTACATGAACAAATCGCATAATTAAACGATTGAGACAACTAACAACTAATAAACAGCTACATACTCGAAGTTTCCGAAGTTCTAAATTAAATAAATCCTGTCCCAAACCAGCTAATTTGTTTTGTAAATAGATATATGAGGCGTTAATTAAGTCTGCTAACAAATGCGAAATTCAATTTCTATTGAATTGAGAATTGGTTATTATTTATATTCAAAGTAATTTAATATGCTATTATTTTCAATACTTTCCATAAATGCTAAAAAATTAACAAGAAATTACCAGACAAACATGTTTCTGAAATATCACACAATCTATCGATCTCGGCTTAAGAACGCCTTTGTTTAAATCTTTTTTTAATGAAACTTATTCACTACTTTTAGATTTTTATATTAAAAATTTGTCATCTAAAAACAATATTTTAATAAACATACAAATTCAAGCAGTGCCCTCAAAAGTCAATTTGATAATGATAATAGAAATTTAACGTTAATTGATAAGAACATTTTTTATTTTTCATATAGAATATTTAGAATAAAAAAATATCAAAATATACTATATACAAGTACATACTGGCTTATTTCTTATAGCATTTTAATCTGCTCTTCGAATGCAATACAACGGAAATTAAAAGAAGAAAAAACATTAAATAGATTTAGTTTAAGGTTTTGAATATAAAACTCAGAGTAGTACATATTCGAATATTACATGAAAAACTATTACAATGTTTCAATAAAATAAACACAAAGAAAACTAAGATTCATTGTTGCAAATGTAGCATTAAAGAAATTTTTGGAAGTTGGATTTATTTGAATTTTCTTATATTAAACTATAACACACTTCTGTTGTACAAATTTCGTAATAATTATGACTCTATTATATCGTTGGGTATTCAATCGATTAACCGTTAATCGGTTAACCGATTAATTTTGGTCGGTTAACTGTTCGAATAATTTAAAATTTTCAGATAACAAATAAACCGATTCATTTGTTTCGATTAACCGAAATTTCTTTTTTTATTGTACTTAATATATAAAAATATAGTTTTAAACAAACATATTTTATTTCTTAACTCATGAACATTCTCTTCTAGCAATAGTTTTTTGAAGTATACCTCAAAAACTGAAACTAAGGAATTTGGATGACTTTTCTAGAATGTTCCATGATGAACTTTGCCCTAATGAGTAGAAGGAAGACATGATAATAGACGAAACTGAAGACATTACAGAAACGAATTTAAAATCTAAAAAAATGCCAAAAAGACACCAATGGTATAATGAAGGATTTTATATGCTTAAAAAAACCTGAACAAAAAATTAAGAAGTTGGATAGTCTTTCTCATACGTTACTTTCGATATCTCCAACATCTACAATCAGTGAGAGAGTTTTTTCCAAGTCAGGTTCTATTAAAACTGAAGAAAAATCGTTTAAAAGGAAACCTTTTAAATTATATTCTTTTCTTAAAAGTTTATTTCAGAATATCTCACTAAAATCCTAAAAAAAAACTCACATGTGTATATAAAAAGGATTTCAAATACCATACTTTTCCCTATTATTATTTTTTTTTTTTTTTTGAAATGCTTAAATAAGTACAAACTAGAAATAATTCGGTTAATCGAATAATTTAAAATTTACCGATTATTAACCGATTTAATCTAAACCCCGATTAATTATTTGCTCGATTAACCGATTAAACCAGAATCTCGATTAATTGAATACCCTAGTTGAACCCCTATAACATACATTTTCTGACTGTCTAAATATTTCCATGTGCTTATTATTTACTGATGAATAGCGAAAAATAAAAGCAATTTCAATTTTCTGAGTAGGCATTATCTTTTAGAATATCCAAAACATAATAATTTCGTTTGTATTAGCTCCGTGACCTGACACACAGTGTCTAAACAACGGTCCCCAAATGAGGGTCCGGAATATCAACAACACTTAATTGGTACTTTGGAAATTCCTTAACTCGGTTGGCAGTTTTATTTTTACAAAAAGCAAGACCATTTTTCAAATAGGTACAAAATGGTACCGATATTCTATAAATAATTTTGAATTATAAAAAACCCTTATGTTTCAAAAAGTACCGCACATTGCATAATTGACCCATTGTGCTAAATTATTTGTCCCTCTGTAGAAAAAAACAACGTGTTTCTATGTTAATTCTTTAATAATGAAGTGGTTTTACAATAAACATTTATTTTAATGTACATAACAAATATTTTTGTAAAAAAAAGTACCAAAAAGAGGGACCAATTTGACCCGTTATACGTTAAAATTTCAAAAAAGTGCCGGACTTTCTGAAATTTTTTGAATGGCTACACTTTCATTTAAATTTAATTTCTGGGATATGGGATACAAAAAAGTACCAAAACTCGAGTTTCTTCCGTTTTATCCTCTTAAAAGTACAAAAATCAAAAAGTACTACACATCTGTCCACTTATTTTTTGTACATATTCAGATTTAGTTAAATTTTTAGAACTAGCTTCATTAGTTCCGGAGATGTAGTAACTGATTTTAACCTGTTTTAACCATTTTTACCTCCTTAAAATTGGAATTTCTAAAAATCCAATATATTTTTTATATTTCATGTAGATTCATATCAGCTAAAAACAGGCATTGAAAATTAGCGAATTCACATAATTGTGAATAAATTCGAAAAGAATCCATAGATTTTTATGATCGATATCTCATTTTGTTCCTATTACATGTGGCTTTGCGATAAAGCCATAAATTTTAACAATTTCTGCCGTTTTCGAATTTTCATGATTTTTTTAAAACAAAAATTTTCACGTAAAAATATAGTTTTTGCTTCAATTTGTTATTATAACTCCGAAACTACTGATCCAATTGAAATGCAATATATATGTGAAAATTTTAAACATAACATGGGATGGCGTATAGTAGCCGATGAAAATATGTCTTTAATATGGAGTTTCAAGCCCAACAATGACCCCAAACACAACTCTGGCGCTGTAACCGCGTGGTTAAAATTCAATGAGGTACATGTTTTGAAGTGTCCTGCCCCAATTCCATAGAAAACGAATAAACCACGAATAAAGCTTTATCAGATGTGGTTATAAGGTTTAAAAAAAAAAACATATTAATAAAATACTTGAACAAAAAAATACAAATTTCTGTGACCTATTATTTGAATATATTCGTCATTTTTAAATTACACATTATTTTAAACAGAAGAATAAAATTGTTCGAACAGCTGATGAAATCCTTGACCTAGGTGTTGTTTTAAATAAATAAATATTTGAAAAAATTTTTCGTTGTATTGTCAACCACTGTATAATAATTGCTTTATTGAAATTAGAAAATATATTCTATCAAAATTTAATAGTTGTCACTTTTTGACATTTCAACATTTCCGCATAGAATGTACACATCAAAAAGATTATTGAATTCATAGTTGTCAATGATTGACAATTAATTCTGTCATAAATATAATTGTAATCACTTGCATTAACGATTTAACGGAAATGTTTCATTTAAACAGTTTTTTGTTTTTAAACAATTATGTTTATGTGGCTTGTCATTTAAGCTTTTTTAATAAACAATAATTGTTAATTGAAAAATAATTTAAAAAAAAAAAAACACTACTACACTGCATATACATAGCAATAGTAAAACTGCATACAACATATATCTGGCAGCAGTAAATTGACTGTGGGACAGCAGCGTAATTTAAACAATAGAAACACAACGCAATCGGAAAATAAACACCTTAAAATGTGAATATATAATTTCAAATCGACAAAGAAATTATACCAGTTTTTATAATAATACAACAACAATAACAAAAATAACACTTGTAAACACTTTTTTTCCTCTTTGTTTTACAGCAACAAAAACACACACACAAATTAGCATATTTTTGAAATATTTTCTTATAAAATCAATCAATATGAATGAAATTTTTGATTATATAGTACAGTGCAAATTAAAAAAATAACACAAAGACCAACAGCATCTTTCACTTTTAATTTAAATAAATAATAATTGTTTTTTTATTTATTTATTAATATATTTATTTAAATGTTGCTATAGAAAAAAAATAGGAATCACACTCTACCTTTTAATTTCTTAACAAAAGAAATAATAAAAAACCGTTTTTTTAATTTCACTTCTCAAGTAACGCTTTCAACGACAGTTTTAAAAGCACTAAATCTTTAACTTTAGCTGTCACTGATTTTATTATTTTTATTATGTCAAGCTCTACTCTGTCTGCCATCATTTTAAAAATGAACTTAAACAAAATTTTAAATTTTCTGTTTCTCTTACTCTCTATCTCTTATTGTTCGTAAAAAAAAAAAAAAAAAAAAATTTAAAAATCATTTACATACAATACAATAATAACAACCAACAGCATTTAAATCTTTAAAACCGGCCTATATACCAAGCAGATCTTACTCAAATTCTCATACTTAATTCAGGAGAATGATATATTCTCAAGCCGGCTTTTGTTTTAAGAGAAGAGTCGGTCTCATACATATTTCTTATTGCCAGTGATAAGAACTTTTACTGATAACAAATTTTTAATTGAATATTATTAACAATTCTTAGAATTTAAACAAAATTGTAAATATTTTTGTATTGATTTTTAACTTATAAATTCTTAAAAAAAAATTAAATAAAAGCACAAATAATTAGTATACACTTGTTGTTATATTCAAATTATCGTCCGTTTCTTTCGAATTTTGTTAAGAGATAAAAAATTTCATAGAATAAAGGTTCTTTTCTATAACATTAATAAAAATAAAATCAATTATACTTGAAAAGTCTTTGAATATAATTTAATATAAATATTTATGATTTTCACATTTAAAACAGGTTTCTTAGAAAATTTACAGAAAATTACTTAATTTTAATTTATTGTATGTGGAAACTCAAGTTCGCAGAATTTTTTATATTGAATCGATAACTCCATTCTAAGTAGAGATACCAAACGGGAAATCCTATTCCCGAAAATCCCGAAGCCCGTTATTTTTTAAATTTAAATACCGGAATTGTCGGAATAATCCAAATCCCTTTTTCATAAAAAAATACGGGAAATTGGTATAAGTTAAGCTAAGTAATTTGAAATTGGACACTAGGGAGTAGTATACGTTCAATTAAAGATGTTATTATGTAGTTTGAAAGAAAATATTTTTGAAATACAATGTATGAATACAAATTCGAACGATTTTCATTTCGAAACTAATTACAAAACAAGTAAGAGAGCTATAATCGGCTGTGCCGAATCTTATATAATCTTCACAAAATTATACTTTAAAATACAAATTTTAAATTTTTTTTAGATAAACAAAATTAAAAAACTTTTTTTTAAATTGTTTTTCAAAATTAAAAAAAAAAAAATTTTGTTTTTTAAAATTTTTTTTTTCGAGATTGTTTTTTTCCAATTTTTTTTTAATTTTTAAAATTATTAGTAAAAAAAAATGTATGACAAAAAATTTGTTTGTTAAAAAAATAATATATATTTTTCCCGATTTTGACCCTTTGTATGTCCAAATTACTATCGCCTTATATACATCGTTGCAATGGACTTTGAAATATTTGTCATTAGATATCCATATTGTCTATATTAATGACTTAGTAATCCAGTTATAGATAAAAAATAGGCAAAAATCAAGATTGTCCCAGTTTTTTCCTTATATCTCAGCCATTTGTGGGCCGATTTCAAATAGCAACCGAATTGGAAGAATTCCCGAAATATCGATGTATCAATCATGCTTGTAAGTTATTTAGGGGACTTTGAAAGTTGATTTCAACCGACATACGGACATGGCTATATCTACTCCGCTATCTATATCGATCCAGAATATAAATGTATAAATTGTAGAAATTACAAACAGAATGACAAACTTATATATACCCTTCCACTCATGGTGACCCCATTAAAAGTTTCAGATATTCCCAACTATGTTTGTCTGTCTCAAAATGTTTGTCCTTTCGTCAATATTCGGTGTACTGGATTCAAAGATAAAATAGTAATTTTTTAAGAGTTTTATGGTTAGTTTCATATTTCTCCCAAAGGAAACATATTAAATATTGGTATCATGTGAAAGGTCTTTGAAAAGCGATTTTGATGCCATATCTCAAATATCGTCTAAGTCCAAAAATATTCGAACGTTTATAATTTTTTGCAAAAGATTTTGAAATTAATTAGTATTGTTTTAAAAATTTAATATGGAGTTGTTATTGCTGGAAAGGGAACTATGGGACATCATCAGTGCAGCCCCTCCAGATTCCCCAGACGAAAAATGGTTTTCACGTGATGGGAAGGCAACAGCTACAATTGGTTTGGCAATTGAAGAATCTCAAAAGGTTAATATCAAGATTTTGAATACTACTAAAGATTATTGGAATGCTTTATGAGTTTAAATTTTATGAGGTGAATTTTTTATGAGTTTAATAATTATATGTCAAAATTTAAAAAAAATTTTTACCAAAAATTACAAAACAAAATTAAATGTTAAAAAAAAACAATAAATATAAAATTTTAAAATATTCTGATCAGGGAACCGAAATAACTGTTATTTTTTTTAAATAAGCAATTGATTATAGAAAAAATAACTGCAAAAAAATAGATACCGTAATAACAATTATAAATAACTCCAAAAAATTTTAGACCATTATGAAAGATTTTTATTTTTTGGTCTTCAATAACCATTATGAAAGATTTTTATTTTTTGCGGTCTTCTATAGACTATAGCCATTACAAATATTTATTATATTTACCAATATGGTGGTGTAGGGTTAAGTGCCCCAAGGATGACGCCTATTAAATTTGGTTGGAATCGGTCTATTATTTCACCTAACCCCATACGACTGCCCTATCTTAAAATAGATAAGCTCTCATAAATATATTTGTTATATAGATATCCAAATTCAGCACAAATAAGTTTTATATAAGTCGAACTCGGGCTACTAAATTCTGTGACGATTGGTTCATAATAAGTCATAGCTCCCTTATAAGGCCGACTTCCGAAAATCATTTTAACTACTATAAATCTCTTTAAAATTTTGGTATTGAAATAAAATTCAACACAAATAAGTTTCATATATACAGAAGACATATCACCTAATTTTATGCCGATTGGTCCATAATTAGTCATAGCTCCCACATATTGTACATTTTAAAAGAAAACTGTTTATAATCATAAATATTCATTGATATGAAATTCTGAACCGATTTATTTCTCTCCGTCTATTTAAAAATTCAAGAAAACCAGGTCCATACGACCAAAAAACTTTTTGGTTACTTTTAATGATTATGGAATACCCAAACAAATAAAAATCTTTCATAACGTTTACAGAAGAACAAAAAAAAGAAAGGAAAAGTTTTATAATTTTTATCAAAGACCAAATTAATATTGGTTATTCAGAGACCTTTTTTTAAAAATTCTAGATAAACAATTATTTCAGGATTTTTTCCAATATTGGTTATAATAGTTATGTCCCTGATTCTGATACATATATAATATGATACAAAATAATATCACACAATTTTATTCATATTTCAAATCCTAAACTTTAAGGGGCCCATAGACACATACTGCTCATGCTCATGCAATAAGCATGTGTTGGTAAATTTTAAATTTTTGTTTATATATGCGACACACAGACAATGCAGTATGAAAAATCAAAATAGTTTTGATTTTGAAATGAACTCGTACTGCTGACAGTTGTTCAAATGAACAATAGTATACATTTTTTCATTTTCATGAAATATAATTTTTAAATTTGACGTTTTAGTTACTGAAAAATAGAAAATAATAATTTTTTTTTGTTCTCAAACGCATTTTTTTAAATGATGATTGATAGGTGTGTAGTAAAATATCAATCACACACGTATACGAAGGGTTCATCGGCAGTATGTGTCTATGGGCCCCTTTACATTTTTATTAACAATAGCGGTATTCACAATGTAGAGTACTTGGGCTGGTAATGTAGTAAAAGAGCACAATATCAAAAAACTAAAAACAAAATACATTAGAAATTGAAATGTTTGTCAATAAATAGCTTTTCTGCTTTTTTACTACGCCAAGTACTCTACATTATGAATACCGATAATATTTAAAAAATTTAATTTTTTCTGGTTATAATAAACGATAAATTAGTATTAAAAACTCAAATTGTTTCTCTCGGTGCTTATTTACGATTTTGTAATTTTAAATTTCTATGATAGCTGGGGTCAAAATTGTCAAAGGCATATTAAAAATATCAAATACATTTAAAAAAAAAAAAATTAACCAGAAGTCAAAAATAGTTTTGGAATTTAATTTGCTCATGTTTTTTAAGAAATAATTGTACAAATTTGCGACTAAAAATAAATTTCCTCGAAATCTGCCAATTTAAAATGCGGTCCCCACGTTAACCCATAATAGATACTACCGGTAAAATTTTAATTTTTAATTCTCACTTAGTGTTTTGAAATTTCAATTAAAAAATTTTGAAAATGTAAAATGTGGGATTTGTAATATGCATGCATGTTTAAGATTATATGCATGCAAGTAACGAATTATCGATGGTAGAAAATGTTCATATGGGTACATGAAATAGAAAAATAATTTTTAATTGGAATTTTTCCAACATTTAATTTTTAATTTTTTTTTTAGATATTGTTACTTTGACCCAAAACTCGAAACTTCAAATAAAATGTGCAACCTCTTAACGTTATCCGATTTTGCTAAAATTTTCAGAAATTAATTTTTAAATAAAGAAGAACTTTGTAGCATCGAAAATCGTAAAAATTCAAAATAAGGATCTCCTTGCAATACACACCAGAGATGTGCATGAATACCATTCAAATGACATATTTATTATTTTTCAAAAGTGAATACTGAATTATCACTATACATAAACTAAACGAACACTGTCATTGCATGATTCACCACAGCAAATATGTTGTTACAAAATGCATGTAATTGCTTACATATTCTGAAAACTCTTACCATTCACAAAAGCAGCCATTGAGTTAATATACTCTTTCCATTGAGTTAATATACTCTTTCCTATATAGGATTTTTCTTGCATATTTCTATTTTTAATAATACGGAAAACACAAATTAATGCACTGATTTTTTACTATGCATTTAACTTATCATCGAGCTGGTATTGAAAATAGGCAATATTGTTTCATGATTTCACCTAGCCCCATACAATTATTACCAAAGTAGAAATATGTATGTAGAATAATATTTAAAAAATAAAAATTAATCATCCTTAAAAATAAATTGTTTGCATTCCATTATTACAGCTTTTGTACGCATACATTTTGTATGACAAGTTAACAATTAATAAAAGTCAATGTATAAGGATTCTCAATTAAATTTTAATGTTTTTTCTTAAGCTTTAAAATACATATATATATATATCCTTACGTACACATAATCTAACATACATGTTTGTAAAAAAAAAAACACGTTCTTAATAATCTGCTGCTGTATTTGACAGATAATCTCTGCGTCCAATATTCGATGCCTGTTTGCTTTGAATAGCTTCCAATTTGGGACATTCGGTAATACGATGTCCAAGACCACCACAATAACTGCAACCATGTGAATCTCCCAAATCCAAATATATTTCTGATTCTGGACATAGTTCCAACAGGAAATCTGGCACTTTCTGTTTAGCTTCAATCAGCAAATGTTTCAGATCTAATAAAACTGATTGATCTGTAGTTTTATTAACAAATGTAGTAGCTAATCCTTTGGTATTGGAACGACCAGTACGACCAATGCGATGTACATAATTTTCAATATCTTCTGGCATGTCGTAATTTATAACATGTTGAATATTGGAAAAATCCAAACCTTTAGAGGCCACATCGGTGGCAACTAAGACATCTTTTTTAGACTCTCTGTAAGCTTCAACGGCTCGTGAACGTTCCTCCTGATCCTTGCCACCATGTATAGCAACAGCTTCCACACCCTTAAGCAATAGATATTCGTGTATGCAATCAACATCTTGTTTCTTTTCAGCAAATATTAAAACGGGGGGAGCTGTCTTTTGTAAACACTCCAATAGATATACAACTTTGGCTTCTTGTTTAACATACTCCACCTCTTGTGTCACATTCATCGATGCTGCACCCGCTCGACCCACATTTATGGTTACCGGTTTCACCAGAGCTGATCGTGCAAAATTTTGAATTTTCTTAGGCATAGTAGCTGAGAAGAGCAGTGTCTGTCTTTGACCTTTAAAAAATGAAAATATTGTACGCACGTCTTCTTCGAAACCCATGTCAATCATACGATCAGCTTCATCCATACAAAGATAACGACAGATATCAAGAGTAACGATTTTCTTTTCCAACATGTCCATTAAACGGCCCGGCGTAGCAACCATTATGTGAACGCCTTTGGCAATGACATCTAAGGCTTCTGAGACTGGAACGCCTCCAATTGCTAGACACGAACGTATTTCCGGTAAACCACATTGATTTATGTGACGACTGTAGTGCTGAGAAAAATAAAATAGAGCAAAACTTTAAAATATGTATGTTTCCCGAATACCCAGACAACTTATGAACCTATTAATGTATGTATACCACAAATCTATAAGATATGAACGAATTTTGAAAAAAAAGAAACATCCAATATCAACCATTTACAACGCACAATGTTAAAAGTTTATATCACTTTCATAAAAAAAAACTACTACTTAGCTGTAGTTTCAAAAAGACAAACATTTTAATCTTCAAAAGCCTAGAAATATCTTGATATGTACATTAGGATGACCCTTATTTTGCACTTTTGCGATTTTCGATTCTCCCATGGTCTAAACTTGTTCTCCGTTATATAATCAAATTCTGAAGATTAGGGCAACATCGAATAACATTTAGAGGTTGCACATTTTATTTGAAATTTGGATCAGATTGGGTCAAAGTAAAACTATTTTAAATTTAAAAAAATAAATGTTAAAATTAAAAATATTTTTATTTTAAATATATTTACCCTTAAATGCACAGGGTAACATAGTGACGAGACGTAATTATCAAAAACCTAAGTCTGTTGTCAAAAACCTAACTCTTGCAACAACAAAATACATGCTAGACAATGTACATGATGTAATAAGTAAGGTGAGAGCGTTTCGACAACAAACACAACAAAGACAATATTTATTGCTGACAAGAGCATAGGTTTTGTCAAAATTGAATTTGTCAAATAAAAAATAAACAAATTTTATTTTGGCATATTAACTAAAAAACTGCCGTTAAATTTTAATTATATTTGAAAAAGAACAACGGTTTAATAGTGCTTTATCCAAATTTCATTATATGAAATCTTTTTATTCACATTTTCATTCATGTTTTTTGATTTAAAAATTTTTTTCTTTGAAAATAAAATATATTATTTTTTCAAAATAAATTCAGTTTGACAAAACCCAACCATTTTCAAAATAAATAAATAAAAATCAGCTGTGTTGTTGATTTCACCTTACTTAGTGCATCCTGACAATGTATTTTGTTGTTGTGTCAGACATATAATTTGTTGAATTTTTGTTTGACAAATGGAATGTGTCGTCTTTATGTAAAATTCTCTATGCATAAATGTTTAAATCACTGATTATACAGATATGAGTCAGCTGACTCCAGTAATATAGCAATAGAAAAAAAAAAAACAAAAGAAAATTTCAAAATAGTTATGGTTTGGAAAGACAGACAAAAAATTATATTTTTTCTCTCACTCTGCAAACCACAAACGTTGAAAAGTGGTTGTAGAACGTCAAAATAACATACGGTTCGATATTTCTTTTTTGAGAACTGTCATTTGTTTCATATCAGCAATAATCTGTGTTTTAAATATAAAATATATTTTAATAATAAACTTTCATGCATATCTCAAATTCCAAATTATACATTTTCAAATTAATTTTAAATGAAATTTCAAAAATAAACACTAGGGTATATATTTTATTCCAAAATTTTAGAGCATGGAATCATCGAAAATCGTAAAATTGCAAAACAAATGCCACCTTAATGTGCATCTATAATTGCCTTATTATATGTGTGGCATCACCATTTGAACCACTAAGGTTATTCGGTGTTGCCAACAAGTACCAAATACTTCAAAAAATAACAACACTTGTTCCGACTTAAAAAACTTCCTTCTTGCGGCTGCAGCCTTTAACATTAAACATCGTTTACCTCTACTTTTGTATTTTAACTTACGTTCAAATAAATAAATTATTAGAATTAAACAAATTCTAAATATGTGCACATTAAGGTGGCCTTTATTTTGCGTGATTTACAACTGGAACAATTAAATTAGAATATTTAGGAGAATTCATGTCTAAATGGTTACTTAGAGACTTTTATACTAATGAATTTTTAAGCTAAATAATAAAATTAATAAAATGTTTACAAAACTTACCATTACAATGTCATACGTCTGTTTAGCCAACTCCCGAGAAGGACAAATAATCAAACCATACGGACCTTCATTTCGAACGAAAGGCAAACGATACTCCTGTTCCAGGGCAAACATAATTATAGGTAAAACAAATACCAAAGTCTTACCCGAACCAGTAAATGCAATGCCGATTAAATCTCTGCCTGATAATACCGTGGGTATACCCTGAATTTGTATAGGTGTTGGTCGCTTAATACCCTTGGCGGCTAGACCATTTAAAATGCCCTTATGGAATTTCATTTCTTTAAAACTACGTATGGGCGGCGCCACATCGTCTCCTTCCACCAATATACGCAAACGTTTACGTATAGCGTTACGTTTGTGTTCCGACATATCCTTTATGTGCCTCGGAGGTTTCCAACTTGTCTTAATGGGATCTTCATACTGTATACCTTTGGCCAATTCTGAAACGGCCATGAGAGCCTTTTGCTGTTGAACACTTTCGAGGATCTTTTCTTCTTCCTTTAGTTGTTTTTCAACATCGCTGATTTTTTTGGCCTCTGCTATTTTTTTCAGTTCTGTATGTTGATCCAACAAGCTGATATTGTATTTACGTCCCCACAATTCAGGATCTGTGGCATTTTGGGAATCTTCATCATTTTCATTTTCACTCGATGATTTTGGTTGTGTTGCTTCTGATGTCAGCTGCACAATACGTCCCATTTTCACGAGTTGCTGTTTCTTGCGTTCCTTGACAGGCACATAGGGAACGTATTTATCATCGTCTTCTGCTCCTGATGATTTGTCATCGTCTTCACGACGATAGCGTTTAATAGGGGGAGCTGAAGAAGATGATTGTGACATATTTCCTGACGATAAACGAATTTTATTTGGAAGTAAAACAAGGAAATTATAAACGTTTTGTTTATTCTGAGCAATTTGTTTACGTGCAACAGCTGTATGATAAAAAGTGCCAGACTTATATATATATATTGCCAGATGTCTACATACATATAAATATTAGAGTCTTTACAAGGCATATTTAACCAGGTGGCAGCGTAACGCCAGCTGACTATTTTTTGCTCCACTCATGTTGTACCTTTTGAAATGTCAAAAACGTGTTTACAAAAATTTTTAAATTTGCTATAAGAGTAAAAAGATTATTTTATATTTATAAAAGTGATTGTTAGTTACCGCTTTATGTGCGTAAAATATTTGAAAGTGCTAAAAGAAACTATTTCATTTTAAAAAGTGCGTTTTTGTGAATTTATTTTTTGGCAGTTTAGAAGGTTTTATAGACTGTTGTTATTGTATTGTTGTAATTGTTGTAGTTACGCTGCCACCTGGTTAATACATCTTGAGTCTTTAGTTAAACAGAAGTCGACTTTTCGACTTTTTCATTTTTAAGGTCCACTTTCAGACTTTGACCGCCCATTTTACAGTGCAGAAATTGAAAGACTGGCATTTTTCTCATTTTCTTTTGAATTTTCCAACAAACTTCGCCTGTCTGCCTTTCAATTACTGCCTTGTAAATGGTGACACATGGACTATTTTCCTCTTTGCGACTATTTTCGAATGATACATGGTTTCTACAATTATTAATGCCCCTTTTGTAAAGATTAGCAATAAAAATTATATGTATCAAGGAGATAATGTATTAAACAATTTTATCACTTTTGTTTCTAATAGTTATATTTAAGTTTATAAAATAGTTAACAAATTTACATAATTAATATGCCATGTTTATTGTCACTTTCCTAAAAGTTTCTCCAATTCGAGTATTGCAGAGCATTTATGTTGGTTTCTTTAATTAATATGGCAGCGCTTGAATATTACGTCACGCATACGTTACGTTAAAATTGACAATTCTTCATTTTTCATTTCTTCATCACGCTATTCTTTTTTCTTTGTACACTTTGTTGGCATAGTTTTGTGAAATATTATTAGTAGATAAATACATAATTTTTAATTAATAAAATAATAAAAATTTGTTGTATATTCATTTATCAACATGTCTATGTCAAAGACTACAAATACTTACAATCGACAAAACTGGGAAGATGCCGAGTTTCCCATACTTTGTCAAACATGTTTGGGTGACAATCCGTACGTACGTATGATTAAGGAGCGATTTGGTAAAGAATGTAAAATATGCACCAGGCCATTTACAATCTTTCGTTGGTGTCCCGGTGCTAGAATGCGCTTTAAGAAGACTGAAATTTGCCAGACTTGTGCACGTTTGAAAAATGTTTGTCAGACGTGTTTGCTTGATTTGGAATATGGTTTGCCCATACAAGTGAGAGATGCAGCCTTGAAAATAGCCGACAATCTGCCACAAAGTGACGTCAACAAAGAATATTACATACAAAATGTAGATAGAGAGTTGCAAGATGGTGATGGTACCGAAGCAGCAGGCGCTGTTGGTAAATCATTGGCAGCCAGTGAAATGCTATCGAAATTGGCACGTACAGCTCCCTATTATAAACGAAATAGACCTCATATTTGTTCATTCTGGGTAAAAGGAGAATGTAAAAGAGGCGAAGAGTGTCCATATCGCCATGACAAACCCAACGAACCCGATGATCCGCTATGCGAACAAAACATTAAAGATCGTTACTATGGTCGTAATGATCCCGTGGCAGAGAAGATTATGAAGAGGGCAGCCTCACTACCCACTCTAGAGCCACCGGAAGATCGCAACATTACTACACTATATGTTGGTAATTTACCAGAGGAAATAACAGAACCTGAACTCAGAGATCATTTCTATCAATTTGGGGAAATACGCTCCATAGCGTTGGTGCCTCGCCAGCAGTGTGCCTTTATACAATACACCAAACGTTCAGCTGCTGAATTGGCCGCCGAGAAAAGTTTCAATAAATTAGTGTTACAGGGTAAGAAATCTACCATAAAATGGGCTCACTCCCAGGCCAAACAGGGAGCTGCAAAAACAGATCGACGTTTTGATGTCAATGCTATAGCGCCAGCAGCAACTCAAAATCCAAATGATTTCTTTAATTTACAACAGGAGCAAGTAACGGTTCTGCCACCTGGTATGAAATTGCATCAAATACCGCCAAGTCTTATACCCGCCTCATCATATCAAATGTATTCCCAAGCCTATGCGGCCCCATATTCTATGCCCGTGGCTTCTACATCCGCTCAAGCAGCTGCTGCCGCTGCTGCTGGCAGTTCGCTAGACTCTATACCACCGCCTCCCAGTGCCGGTGGTAGTGGACATTATCCCAGTCAGGATCCTAGTCGTTTGGGTGCAGTTAAAAAATAATTAGATGCCAAAAGAATGTAGAACACATTTCCACTTCTTTAACCTCATAGTAGTTAAGAATTGAATAAAAATTTAAAAATGGTTTTGTAGTACAATAGCATTGTTTATAAATGCTTAAAACGAAAACAATAAAACTTTTAATTCTAAAAAATTTTATTAAATGAATGGTGGAATTACACTCTAATTCATAGAAAATTACTCCAATATCCAAGGACCGTAAATAACGGATATCCAAAAAATTTAAACTCAAGAACTCTCCATGTTAGAGTCAACGGAGACCTATAAATAAATTCGTAGATAGATTCGATCTTTCAGAATCAACGAAAAAATAATAGTTCGTTAGAAACTCATAAAAAGAGAGTTAGCCGTCATAAAAAACTCATTTGAGGAGTTTTATTTTTCCCGTCATCAAATAAATATCACTTGAAAAGTTTTATTTTTTTTCCACCACAAAAAATAAAACTCTTTTCGTTTGTTATATTATTTTTCTCAGTATCTTTCTTTAATGAGCCTATATGATAAAAAAAAAGAACAACAATTTAATAATAGAAATCAAACAATAACAAATTAAAATCCAACTTGTTTTTATTTTAATGGCGATATATTGAATTGCAATGCAAGGTGCTTTACCATCGGCAAGCTTTAAGTGTCAATTTACATAGTTTTATTTTCTGACGGGAAAAATAAAACTTCAAAATGAGTTTTATTTTATGACGGCAAATTAAAACTCTGTTTTTAAGAGTTTCATCGGAACTTTTATTTTTACGTTGAAAAATAACTGTTTTAGGAGGATTTTTAAAGTCACAAAACAACTGTTATAAAATAATTGTTTTGATATCACTTATAACCTTAAAAAAATTTAAGACAAACCTGTTTAGAAAAACGCGAGACATTTTTATTACTAAATGTTTACACTTATATATATTTTTTAATTCATTTTTTACTTTTACAACTTGAAATTACGCAGTGCAGTAAATGTACAGCACATGGACTTAATACTAAAAATTAATCAGATTACAACGACAATCCGGTAGTATAATCAGGAAATAGTTGACTTTTTGACTGCGGCACTTGTACAAAGTAACGATCAATAAAACGAGAATTTTTGTTTATTAATATTTCCTCCAATATCTGAATATCGCTAATTGTTTTCTTACAAATTATTAGACGACGTTGTTCATCATGACCATGGCTAGTGGATTTCAAATTGAATTTATTGGCAATTCTGCAAAAATAATTTTAAATATTTAATATCGATTTACTTAAAAAAATGCAAAAAAAATTACTCATGTAGCATGGCTCTTTCGTCTTTAGTAAATGTGGGTTCAAACTGTAATTCGCGTATGTCATCCGAGTTTACATAATTTTTCAGCATTTGCATAAAATATTTTCTGTCAATATTGCAGGAATCATTGCCTAAACCAGCACGATTATTTTTTAGCAAATATCCAACAGGATCTTCACGACCTTGTTTCTGTGAACCTAGGCCACCGCCTGACCAACCCATCATTTTCATCATTTTGTAACCCTTATTTGTGTCATCAATTTTTTGTTCAACTTCTTCCTTGGTTTTAATAACTCCACATACAACTTTATTGTCGGTTTTCTCAATTTTGATGGTATCTCGTGAAGGATTTTGCTGTAAATGTTTCAATTGTTAAATATAATATTTCAACAGATCTTAGTTTGGCAATAATTTCAAAATAGTCCAACTTACCTTAATTGTGTAGCATTGTTCTTGTAGCATTAACAATGCTTTGCGAAATGCCTCTGCTTTAGAGGCTTTGAGATTATCTTCACAAGCAGTCGCCAATATATGTTCATTAAGCCTTATTTCAATCTGTTTTCGACCATTATCAACAGTTACTTCTTTCTCTACGTATTGCATATTGCAGCGTTGTGCTGATAATCTTAGACAATTACGATCTCCATGCAGATACACCACAAATTTGCCATATTTTAAACCGGAAAATAGATCAACTCCTGATGATGCCCTTTTAACAGAACTCTCATTGCCAACTACAGCTACATTGCCAAATCCTTTTCTTTTGTTTCTGTCTTGAAATGAACTAGAGGGCTGTACATTATTAGCTGACTGCGTCGATTTACGTCCTGGTAGAAGGAATGAAAATAAAAAAATCCATAATTTAATAAACCACCTGCCTTATAATACTTCCATTACTCACATATTTGTACTTAAAATTAAATTGGAAAAAAGAATATTGCATGATTAATTTCGTCTACCTTTGGCCCTGGCCTCGGCGGCATCAGACGCAGTCACAAATGTTCTCTTCAAACGATTCGCTCTGTTGGCTCTAAATTCTTTGGCAACTTCTTGGGAGAGCTCTGCCACCATATGCATTGTTTCGGAGGGATATTTGCAGCCCATAAATTCCATGTTGGTAAATACTTGAGCTAAACACACCAACTTATCTTCGGGAAATTTATCTTTGTGCAAGTCCATAAAACGCTTTCTCAGCTGCCAGTGCTCTTCGCTTTCATATTCCCGGCGATACTTTTCAACATCCCAATCGGTGGAAAATTCTTTATCAGACTGTTGATTATTTTCTTGGCTTTTGTGAATTTTCGTTTGTTTTTTCTCTTTAGTTTTCGACATTTTAAAAAACTTTGTGTAGAATTACAAATTTTTTATGAAAAAAGTTAAATGTTTTTCACGCGTGGTTTGTATAATGAAAAAATGCTGTCACTCACTGTAAAATGATAAAACACTAAATAAAACAAATCTTCTAGGGTTCTATAAGTCGATTGTTCGAACAATCGACTTTTTGCTGAAAAAGTCGAAAAGTCTAAGTCGACTTTTTGGTCAGAAAAAAGTTGAACCTTCGATTAGTTATCACAAAGTCGAATAGTCGATAAATGTCGAAAAAAGTCAACTTTTAAGATTGTTAAAAAAATTTTTAATTGTAACATAATACTAAAACAAAATATGCACAGAATAACATAATAATTTTGTTATTGCAATTTGGTACACTTTCATTTTTCTAGTGTATGCAAAAATAAATAATAAGTAAATATTCATAAAAAATCCTCTTTCTACATATTATATATTATCGCCTTAATACATTTAATTTTTATGGCTAAACATTACACAAGGCGCATCAATAAATGCAGAAACCATGTATTTTAAAAAAAAAAATGGTAAAAAGTTGAAAATAGTCGGAAAGTCGAAAAAGGCAGCTTTTTATTCATAACTTTGGTCAGTCCTACTGTACTAATTTTCCTAATTTTCAATACCAAACTGCTTAGGACAACGATAACCATTGTATCGTTATCGGACTAAGTTGTCAAGAGTAACATTCCCGGATAGCTCTGGTTTTAGGCTAGTAAGATCATTGAAACAATGATCACTTTTTTACAAACAAATTAGTTTTGGTATGAAATGTCCCATAAACGTTTTCTTTATAGGATGTGACATTCTAGGATTTCGATAGCCCTGGTTATAGGATATTGAAATCAGTTTTTAAAATTCATAAATCGCAAAATTTAAAATAATTTCGATGACATCATATTAATGAATAAAAAATCTTTGGTATGAAATTTTTACATTTCAAAATTAACTTTTTGTTTACATTTATTTACTATACTTTTATTGTATTTATTGATTGATTGCGGTTGATTTGGTATACACTTGCCAAAACAAAAAATTATTTAATGCGGTTAATAAAAGTTGTTTTCTTCATGTCGATCTGCCACTTCTTAACTTTCTTACTTTCTATTTTTCTGTGATTTTGGTGATTGCGTTGTTGGAAGAAAACACCTAAAAATTTTCACCGAAAAAAACCATACAAAAAAGCAATTTAAATAAATTAATCATTAAGAGAAAATATTAATTTATCAAAGATACTTAAATAAAGGTAAATATATAAATGATTGTAGAATTAATAAGGGTTATATAAAAAGTTTGAAAATTATTAATAAAAAATGAAATGAAAATTCTTTAGTAAAAAGAAGAAGCACTACGACGGGGACAGGAAAAATCGAAACAAGACCAGCCTGCAGAAGTAGCAATAAAAAAAATTATGGCCGATGTAGAAAATGTATCAGGAGTGACTGCAGTGGCAACAACAACGACCACAGTAGCGGTAACACCAACTGATATACCGTCAACACAGGGAACGTTTAATAAGTCAATAGGTGAAGGGGGGGGTGGTGCCGTAAGTGAGGTTACCGTTGAAGGCAATCAAACTTTGAACGATTTGGGGACATCCCCTACGCAAGAGAAGTCAAGCAATTCACATCCTCATGATTCCGAGTACGATACGGCCAGTGATTTGGAGGGTAATGAGGAGTACGACGATGATGACGATGATATGGATGATAGTCTAACGGAAGACGATGATGATGACGACGACGATAGTGATGATGAGACTGAAACAGATGATGATGAAGAGGACGATGATGAAGGCGTCGATATCGACTTACAGGGTCAAGAAAAAATTGATGCTGAGGCTCAAAAGAAAGTTGATGAAGATCGCAGTAATCCCCAATATATTCCTAAAAGAGGAACTTTCTACGAACACGATGATCGTACGGCCGAAGTGGAGGGTGAAGTAGTCGTTGGGGAGGGGCAAGAGGCTGGTGAGAGTCCAGTGGTAATCACTGGTGGTACTGGTAGTGTATCTGGTTCTAAAACCTCTACTACACCTACAATTTCATCAGCTTCTAAAACCATGAAAAAGTGGCAACCAGCATCGGGCGTCGATCGTTGGTCACATGATCGTTTTGATCCTTCGGAGCAGGCTCCTAAATCGAGAACTGAACTGGTAAATTCATATGGCTACGATATACGCACTGAAGATGCTCCTCCCAAGGCCCGAAGAAGACGTCGTTACGGACGTGGCCCCAGTAAATATAATCGTAATTGGGAAGACGAAAGTGCCTATTTGAAGACCAATAACAAAGAACGTAAACCACCTAAACCTTCTGATTTTCCAGCGCTGAATGAAAATTCTGCAAACCCTAGGCGCACCAGACGTACGAGAGAGGAGAAAGAAAATCGCATGGAAAGAAGAAAACGTGAAGGTAAAATCGGAGAGGGAAGAGCTGAAAGGACTGATAAAATGGGACCATCATCGCGTAACCATCATGCTGATGAACATGATCATCGTGGAGAACCACGTAACGAGAGGAGTGACAGGAATAATGAAGGCGGTTATAAACAACAAAACCGTCAAAAATCCTATAACAATCGAGGACAAGGACAAAATCAAGCTTCCGTAGGTCGTCAAGCTGCCATGGAGTTTAAACAGAAAAACCGACAAAACTATCAGAATTCTACAACGGGTTCATCAAATATGAATTCCAGTAGTCTATCCAGTCGTTTGGAGGCTCAAAGGCAACCCCAGCTTAACCAACAGCAAACACAAAATTTGGCCAGAAAATCTACTAATGGAAGCGGAAATTCCAAGGAACACAATCAATCTATGGGTCACCAGAATCTGCAGCAGTCACAGCAGTACGATGGATATAACAACAATAAAAAGAAACATCTAGAACAAGGTTATCAACCTATGCAAGCTGCACAACAACATTCAACTATAGCGCAACAACAAATTCAGCAGCAATCCCAACAGTCGTCTGTGTCTAATCACGGAATGAACAGGCCAAATCCTCAAATACAAAACAAGACAACGCAGCAGCCAACATCGAACCTGTCACAACGTTTGCAGCAGGTACAAAATCGTAATGATCCCAGTCATGTGGGTAGCGTGCAAATGCACGCATTGGCTACACAAAACCAACAGCAGCAGCACCATCAACAGCAGCATCAATTAATGCAGCAGCAGGCGGCAAATATAATGATGACAGGAGCACAACCATCACAACAGCAACAGCCTCAAAATCAAAACATAAGTCAACAACCAATGGAGCAGAGGGGACCACCTAAGAGATATTCCAGTCTGAGACGTTCTCAGCATGATGCTCAGCATATAGCCGATCACCAACAACAACAATTACAACAACAGCAAATGCATATGCAACAACAGCAACAAAATCCATCAATGATGATGCCAGCTGATCAAGCCATGCTACAAGCGAATCTCATGCAAATGTATCATCAAGAAAACTTGCAGGCTCAAATGCAAGCCTTACAAGTTACTCAACAACCTACAGTAGCTAAACAACCCAATTATGTTGCTCAAGGACCCCAAGCACAGCCTCAACAACCCTATCCAGGCGCAACGCCTACTCCGGCTGCTTACTATGTAGCATCTCCAGATGCTTACACAGCAGCAGCCACTGCAGTTGTCACAGCTCAAGCCACCCAAGCTGCTGCAACATACGTAGCCCAACAAGCCAATCCAAATTATTTGGCTCAGCAACAAACTGCTGCAGCAGCAGCTGCGGCAGCTGCCAGTTTAGTATATAGCAATCCTAATAATGCTCCACAGCAGCCCGTGGCCGCGGCTACAGCTTATGGCCCATCTGCCCAAGTGGGCGTTGTAACACAACCTCAAGCTGGATCATCAACGGCAGCTGGTTACCAAAACTATAATACCGTAGGAGGAACTACTTACTTTGTACCACCGCCTACACAGACATCATCACGACCCGTTTCTCTTCCTCAAAGAAGACCTACCAATGCTATACCCATACTGCCACCTTCCGAAAAGAATAAGCAACAGAAATCACAACAAGACTCGAAAGCTGATAACGATTCCAAGACATCAACGAATCAACAGTCAAGCTCAAATCAACCTCCCATTGGTTCAGCTGAAAATATCGATCACATTATAGACAATATGTTTGTCCAGAGGCCAGCTTTTCAGCCACCACCGGCTACAACAACGACAACAACAACTACAGGTAATGCATCTTCAAAAACTCCCGCATCATCTACTGATGCAACAACTCCAGCTACCGACAATTCAAATAGCTCCACCACTCCCTCCCAGGATAATAATACGCTCGCAACGGAAAATATCAATAAAGCCACTAACGATACTTCAACAGCTCCTACTGCTGCATCATCGTCTGCAACTAATAATACAACAACTACCACCATCACTGAAAGCAGTAATAATAATCAAATATCAGCACAAGAATGAGAACAAAAGAAACGTTATTATTACAATACACAATATCAGCATCAACAACATCATCATCCACATTCTCATCATAACTTTCTAACCCAACAACAAACACAACATAATAATAATAATCATCATAACAGCAACAATAATAACAATATAAATTTATTAATTAACAAACGTAAATTTTATTAAAAAAAAAAAACTCAAAAACCAAAAATGTTTTTGCAAAAAACATTAAAAAAATAAAATAATTTCTAACAAAATCATTAAACTAATACTACATTAAACTACTCCTCTCAACACAAGCTAGATTTATTTTCATAAAATTTTTAAATTGAAATGATAATTTAACAGAGATATGCTGCTTGCAAATATTTAAGTTAGTTTTATTTTTTTTTTTCTTATAAAATCAAGAACATAATTGGGTCTAAAATTAACATAACTTTTGAGTTAAAATTTAAAACTTTGAAATGACCTTTGATAGTGCTTTAGATAAGTATGTACGACTGTGGGTATAATTGAATAATTATAAAATTCACTCATCTTAAAGATGGCATACAGTCCTTTGTGTTCTAATCCAGATCAAAATTTTTAATTTATAACCTTCCACCTATTTTCAGAATATTTATTACTGTTACACATTTGTTTTTTTTTTTATTTTTAATAAAGATTTAATTTATTCTTTAATTTGGAAAAATTGCATAAGAACGTTAAATATTAGATATTTTAAGTTTAAATTTTAAAAACGTCCAAATAAATTAAGTATATAAATTTTCAATTTTTAAAATTGGATACAACGTTTAAAATAAAACCAACATTTTCAATAAAACTTATATACATATATCATTTCATAAAAAAATTTTTTGAAAATAATTGCTGTGTCTAAAACAAAAGTCTGCTGCTTTTCAATTGTAAATTGTATGGTTTTTTTAAAAAATGAAATTATGTGAACTTCCTTTTTAGTTTAAAAAATTGTTATTTTTTTTTTTTTTTTATTATTTTTTATTATTTTATAATAATGTATTGAACTAACTTGTTTAATTTTTTATTATTATTTTATATTTATCGACTACTATTTGTATCTAATTGTATCTTTAAAATCATTGCTATTGTTTTCATACTTTTAATTTATAGTTTTTTCCTTCTTTCATTTTCTTAAAAAAAAAAATTCTATACATACATATGTATGTAACAACGCTGTGCTACCACTTATTAAGCAGATAAAGCAAAATATATTATAATTGTTAGCACGATTTTGGAAAAAACGAAAAATTAAGAATTACGTCTATGTATGATAATTAAATACATTTCTATATACTGTATTTTGAAATAAAACGAAAATGAAGTTATTAATATAAATCGAAATGAATTTTGAATAAAATAATATTGAAATTTAATTATAAATGAATGTTTTAAATTAAAAGTTAATAAAAAAACAAATTTAACAAACGGTCTTTATACGTGGTTTTTGTGTATTAATTATGTGCCTCTGATCTAAACAATGGAAATATGCTAATCAGCCTTAAAAAATTATTGTATATGAAAAATTAAATGCGTCTCCAAATGTAAATATATATTTGATTGCAGTAAGAGTGACTTATGACACAATAAGCTCTCTGTAAATAATATTTTGTCATTTGATAATTGAACCTGATCAGAAGTATCTGTAATGTAAAATTGTAATTCATTAAATGATCGAACGCTACTGGCAGCAACATATACATTGAATGGCTTGCTGCAGCCACACGAAGCTGAAATTACGGATCAGCGTTACAATGGAGTTTTTTTTTAATAACTAATTTATGGGGAGGTAAACCACATTGAAAGAATTAAAATATCAGGGTAATTATTTTGTTTGCGTATGACATCCATAGGGGGCGGATTTTCATGCATTTATTATTGGAAAATATGCACCAAATAACTCAAAATATAACAGCATCAAATATTGCCGACTTAGTTCTTTCGACATCGAGAAACTGGCATTTCTCTATCAGCAAAAAAGTTTAGAGATATTAATTTTATTATAATAATTATTTAAGCTAAAGGTCTTTTTAAAAAATATTTCAATTTTTATTTCAATATTTCGCTACATCAATGTGTTACAAAATATTTATTTTGATATCCCCCTCGCATCCCACCAGCGACCAAAAACCTATCACTAAGCTTTCTTTTGAGCAAAAAAAAATTTTGAAAAAGGTCCTATTTTGGAATAAAAAGTTAGATTTTGCAAAAATAAGTCAAAAATTTTATGTTTTGAGTTACAAAACATTTATTTTGATAGAAAACTAACTCGCATCCCACTAAGCGACCAAATAGGTCTTCAAGGAAAATAAATAAGATTTCTTTTGAGAAATAAAAAAAAATTAAAAAAAAGCTCAATTTTGCAAAAAAAAAAGTAAAAAATTTGTCTTGAGTTACAAAATATTTATTACCAAAAACCACTTAAAGGAATGGACCTAAGCTTTCTTTTAAGTAAAAAAAGGCCCATTTTGAAAAAAAAGTGAAAGTTTTTGATTTTGCAAAAAAAAAAAAAAAAAAATCAAAAATTGTATGTTTTGAATTACAAAACATTTATTTTGATAGATATCCCACTCGTATCTCACTAAGCGACCATATAAGTCTTCAAGGAAAATGTCTAAGCTTTCTTTTGAGAAAAAAAGTCCTATTTTGAAAAAAAAAGTCAAAAAAGTTTTTGATTTTGGAAAAAAAAAGTAAAAAAATTTTCTATTCTTTTTAAATTTTTTTTTCCCGAAAGATTGATGAAATAGCTATCTAAACTATTTGGGACACATTTTGCTAAGAACAATAGGTAATAAGTTACATGGATGAGAAAAAACACCTGCTTGGCCAAAATTACAAATTTTGACCCCCTCAACTCAGAAAGTTTTCGACCGATCTTGTTGAAAAATTGTATCTGAATTACCATTCCAAGAAGACATCGATTTCAAAAGTTGGTTCACTTGACATGAAATGCCCCATATATAAAAGAAGAAATTTTGTTTCTATAAGAGAAATAAATATAAAATACTCTTTATTTGATACATATGTTCCAAATTTGGATGCGTGTAACTTTTTATAAGTACCAGATAATGTTATTTAACTTTTCTCTATTTTATTTGAAAATTTATCAGAAATATCAAACTGTCACATCAAAAAAAAAGCTCAATACACATGTTAGCTTATTTTTTGTAGATATTTTCAAGTAATATCTATGTATTAACATTCGGATAAAAACTGAATTTTTGATGATTTTTTTTTAAATGTTGTAGACCCGGGGTGAGAAAATTTGAGGGGCCAACCTCTAGCCCCCATTCCATCTTCGAATCCATGTAAATACAAATCAACTCAAAAGCTCCTCAGCACTCAACATCTGAAATTTCATTAAGACATCTCCAATCGTTCACGAGCTACATAATTATTTTAAAAATAAAAAGTTTCTGAACCACTGTGCAGAGGAGAGAAAAAAATTCCAGTCTATTCCATAACCCAACAAGAATGTAACAAATATTAATAGGTTAAAGGATTAAAAAAAAAAAATGTTCTTAACATAAACAAAATTAGATTGGAATTGAGATACAAATTTCATATGTACATAATATTTCTGTATAATTTATTTCAATCTTATATATATTTATATAGAAACGTACAGTATAAATTAAAAAAATGGATATGTATATCAAAAATGATCTTATATTGTAGAACTAGGCAATTATTGGTGTTTACAAAATTTAACAAATATTTTAAATATGATGGAGACATATGTAAACAAAAATTGCTCGGCACCAATTTTAAACTTAAAATACTTATACATACATAATATGTAGTACATTTATTTATAATCTTAACAATAAATCCTGGAGGTTTGCTCCCTAATTCGATTCGAAATCGGAAATCGTTTCGATTTACGATGTATTTAAAACACAATTTCGAATATATTAGTTTTCGGATTGAGTTAAGCAGTAACCGCCCTGAATTACAGCTTTGACCCTTTCACATCATCTAGAACAGAACGCATTTTACGGAATGTATTTATAAAATATTGATTAAATTTGTGGGCACTAGTTTTCTGGCTATCGCGGAAAGCTGTAGTTTGTATAAAAATGCTAAATAAAAAATACAAATATTAAAAAATTTAGACGACATCTTAAGAAATAAAAGTTCAACTTACTGTTCGCCCGTTATGGTGTAGAAAACACCATAACCATCCAAAACCATTGGAGCAACAAAGCCCACATTTACGGAATAACCTAATGTACTGGTTGATAAGACAAAATTGCCACCACCACCGGATTTCAAATACAATGGATCTGAATAGAAATCGGGTATATCAATTTTATTTTCATAGGCCGTGCACCATAAACCGAACAGATGACGATCAATTCCATGACCTTTACGGGCCTCATTCATCATATGGTTATGATGATTTACGGCTTTGCGGAACGCATCAACAATTTCAGCTTTTGTGGACTTTGTGTTACGGGCGATTTGTATAAATTTATATACTTCACTAGTGCAAGATCTCAATGTTTCAGTGCGGCCATTGTAATAATGACGCATCAAAGCGGTTTCATAAATGGGGGCAATTCTAAAATTAGATTAAATTAAATTTTAATAAAAACACACTGGTTTTAGAACTTACTCTTCGTGCATTTCTGTGTATGCTAATTGCATAATGACTTGAACAAATGAATCTGGATGTAATTTACATGTTTTGATATATTCTTTACCATAATCTTGGAATATTTCATGGGTTATTAAAACATCAGTGCGCTAAAAATAAAAACAAATATTTCAGCTTATATGGATCGTTAAAAATGTATTCATTCTCATCCTACCCTTTCATCACAGACTTGTTTAACTCGTTCGATTTCTGATCTTAGTATGTCATTTAACTCAAATTTAATTTCTCTTAATGGCACCAAAGGCTTATCACCGATTTCTGACCAATTTGGTTCAGGTTCTTCAATTAAACTAAGTTGTATAAATAAAATGTAGCTAACACTAACAGTGCCATCATAACATGAATGCTAAAATAACATAAAATATATTTTTATTTAGTGTACATACATACATGTATTTATTTAAATAATATTTATTTTTACCTCTCCCACACAAGCGAATTTTCCATTTTTATAACTGATTAAGGTGCTACTACGATCACCCCACTTGGAATGGTAATCACCATTAACGGCTACTTGTGAAATTTCGGCATAATCGCGTGGTTCATTTTCATCAAGCACCAGCACTACATTTGAACTTTCTACCAATTTTAATGTTTCCTTATTGCTTGGTGATAGTTCTGTTAAACGTGTGCGGTTCTGAGAAGGAAATAAAAATTTAACTATATATTCAAATTTAAAACAAAATATTTACAAATCGAACGAATTTCATTCAATTTGGAACATGATTTGAAGAACATTTGAATTTACAAGAAATTTAATTATTCAAAATGAAATTTTTATTATGAATTATGTATTTAAACTAAAAGTCATATAATGAAACTAAAGGTGGTTTTATTATAATCAATGTAAAAATGTGTTAAATTCTGAATTAAGAATTTAATAGATTCGACAGAATATTCGTTTTCACATTAGCACTTAAAAATGAGCTCAACATGCGACCTTGGTTTATAAACATTTTGTTTTGAAAATAATTGGGTGACTCGTGAACGATTGGAGATATCTCAATGGAACTTCAAACAATCAGTGCTGAGAAGTTTCAGAGTTGATTTGTATTTGCTAGTGGGTGGCCCCAAAGTTGCTCACCTCAGGCCTACAAACTGAGCGGTCTTGAACTGCGTTAGTGATATACGCTATATGATAATAATGTTATCAAACACATTATCAATATGCATGAAAACGTCTAATCTACTGTCCAAAACATTAAGACTTTTTATTGGAACAGAATAGTTGGGTATATAATTTTTGTAGAATAAACGTATAGCCCAGTTGGTCTGAATTTTTTTTACAGTTGGTCAAAGTTTAAATTTTTTGATCGAAATGAAAAAAATTTTGTAAGTTAATATCTGAGAGAAAACTTAGACCAGCTAGACAATAACTTTATTCTACCACAATGATCTACTCAACATGACCTTTCAGAATTATAAGGTCGCTATTCTGTTCCAAAAATGCTGTTGGACAGAGTTATTATATGAAGTTAATTAATAAAACACAAACACCTATCGTAGTTGAATTTTCTTACCACTGCCCAACTTGTTCGGTCATCATGCGTTAAAATTGGTACACAATCACCCATGGGTTCGTAATCTATAATACTTCGTACTCTTTGCAGTACTACTAAAATTTCTTGAGGTTTAATTAAGGAACCATCACTGGAATGTAAGCAATCAAACATAAAAATGCGACCTTTACCCGAAATCATACAGTGAGAAGGAGTTTTACCATCATTAACTGAAAAAAATAAACAAAATTATTATTTACAATATTATAAGTATTAAAATAGTAATTATAGATTTACCAGCCTTAAAATGGGATTCAATGTGATCAATTTCTAAGCCTGGAATACGGCTAGTAGAATAGAAACGTTTATACAAGGCAGAAGAATATTTAATTTTACCGCCATTTGAAGATAAAGGTTTAATGGTGGCCTTGTGCAATAGATCCCAAAATTCAATTGTATGATAAGCAAAACGAGCTAAATTCTTTCAATTACAAAAAAAAAAGAAGTAATTTAATATAAGATGTAAAATATAATTACATAATCGGGCTATTCCTGTTCTCAATTTCACCATTCACCGTATTTTTGGAAGCATAATTTAAACAATACTATGTAATTTCCTCAACATTTCTAAATATAAATACATACACGTGATTTTTTTAACCCCAACTGTATAATTTTAGAAACTTTATTTAATATAAATATTGTTGTAATTATGCTTCCAAAAATACGGTGTATGGTAAAAGTGAGAACAGGAATAACCCTGAATATTATATATAAAAATAAATAATAAAATATATAAATTACCTTTAAGGCCATATCTGGTGTTTCTGATCGACCTATAACTTCCAACTTGATTGGCATAGCCATTACAATATTAGGATTTAGTGGTAATCTTAACATATGATAAGCATAAGCATCCCACCATTCATCTAACCAATTTTTCATTTTGGCTGCTCTGTCTTTTAATTTTCCTTGTAATTCAGCTCCAATACCTTTTTCAAATACTTCTATAGCTTTACGAGTGACCGCCAATTCCTCTTCAGTACCAAAAGGTTTAACACTTTCGTAATATCTTTGCATAGTATCATGTAAATCTGGCAAGGGTAGCGGTGGCAATTCTTCATCAAAATCATAAGTGTTTTGTTGACTTTCGTCCATAAAATAAATAGACGCCCGATCCATGATGGGTTAGTATTTAATATAATGACTGTAGAAAAACGAAAAACATATTGAATAAATTATCGGTCATTGCGTTCGTGGTGGTTCGAAATAGAAGCATGTCATTGATAACAAAACAACATTTTTTTTTAATTTGTACTTTGTTTGGTCTATATATTAATCACAGACTTGTGTGTTTAATTTATTTTAACATAAATACATGCATAAATGCATATCTCCGTGATAAGAGCCGTCTGCTTTTTGTATTTATTAAATCAATATAAATTAATAAAATTATTGGTGTTTATTACATGTATACATAATTATCAAATGAATTAAGAACTTATAATTTTTATCATTGTAATCTATTAGACATGAACAATGTACATTAGAAGGAATCACTTTATACCCAGAGGAAAATAGTGTGTTTGTTACCATTCTTGGAGTTATTGTTTTCCAAAATATGTTGGGTCTGAAAAACTTACGAGAAAAACAATATTTTTATACCTTTCACCATCAGTTGCATACCTACATACATACCAATCGGGAAATTTTTTTTAGAAATTTCTTTATAAGTTTTCTTAAAGTTACCATATTATTTTCACATAAATAAAACAGATTCGTTAGCAACAGAAAATCTGTTGGCACAAATAAATTATGATTTAAATAAATCAATTTTTGTCACCCCATCTAAATTTTTCAGCCACAAGCGAACATTCTGCCATTACAATAAATCGTTTGATTAGCAATAAATTCAATTATCAAAACTAAAACCATAGAGAATTATACTTAGAGACGAGACACTCCGATTTGTCAAACAAAAATACAACAAATAATATGTTTGTTGCAAAAACAAAATACATTGACTAGCATGTATTTTGTTGTTGCAAGAGTTAGGTTTTTGACAACAGACTTAGGTTTTTGACAATTAAGTCTCGTGTCTATGTTATCCTATGACTAAAACTATTTGCTCTGTGTGAAAAAAACAGAAACATGTTTATTTAAACCAGGAAAATTAACATTTACAGTAGGTCCTTCAGGTTCTTATTAAGATGCTTAACATTACAACTTGTAAGGATATTTATATTTAGAGAAAATAATGACAATAATTCTACATTACATTACTTTATACACATTCTAATTTCCCATGGATTGAAAAAAGTACGGGAGTAATTGTAACCCAGGACTACCTCAATTTTTTTTATCATAAAAATGTACGTGTCTCGTAAAATCTATAAGAAATACTTTCTGAATTGTCATTTTGAAAGAATCATAAGAATAGAGAAACATAGAGCGGAAACTAGAAAAAAAACTCAAACAAAAAATTTACTCAAAATAATCACACATACGAGTGTTGTTTTTGTTTTCACATAGTTTTTTCTACTAATACATTCTCATCACTTAGGTTTCTGACAACTGAGTTAGGTCTTTGACAGGAGAGTTTCCACTCTATGTCTATTCTCTAGGATCATAAGTACAACAAAATAAAAAGTATGTATCGAAGACAAATGCAAATATGTATGCTATTATCTAAGGATACTAAGTTGTGTCCATAGAATTAAAAATGGGACATTTCGGGAAAAATATTTTTCAACCCGACTTATTGAAGAAAATCTGAAAAATATTAAAAATAAAGCACTCCGGAGCGCTATCGTATTGAGGAATAATGTTTTAAAATATAATAGGTAAGTTTAAGTTTTGACCTTTTTCAATTTTATTTATAATTTAAATAATATTCAATAAATACCTAAATAATTTATTTTTTATTTATATATATTTTTTGTGTAAACTATTTTTAAGATAAATTTTTAACCGGTTATGACCAATACGCCAGGTAATTGAAAATTAATAAATAAAATAAATAGGTATACCTACTAAATTTCTTGCATTCGATAGACATAATCTCTAATAAGAAAATTATGGTCAGTTTTATTTGATATCAAACGCGGTAACTCGAATAATGCCCCTGAATTATGCAGTAATAAAATATTTGTTAAAGCATATACCTAACCTAACTGCCTATAATTAATTAAAAATAACAAAAACTAATTTCAGGATAATTTAATACTTAGCTGTGGAGAAATATATCATTAAACTTTAAGAAGTCTTCAGATAATTTACCCATTGTTTTTTATGAATATCCATTTTCATTATAAATATGTAGTTGCAAATATTATAATTTTGCGAACCTGATCAAAGTTCATTAGAATTGGCATGTGTTATATTATTATTTTATCGTACCTATATGTATATAATTTTTATAAAATTTGTCATTTATCTCAACTAAAAAATAAAATTCGATACATTTTTGTTTAAACTTGTAGTTTTAATAACAAATGTTATTATAGACTTTCATCTAAACTGACCTTTGAACACTTCAATATATTGCAAAAATGTACTTAAGACTTAACGTCTGTTTTTATTTTGGTTTTCGTCCGAAAAACACAACTGAACGTATTAAAAATATAGACAAGACTAAATTTAATTGGAGCCGGCAAAAGCCTACATATGGACAAAGAGATATCGAAATAAACGAAACGTTTAAATAAACATGAGAAATAAAATAAGTGAGCTTTACATAGGTACAAATTTTCTTCTGCAATTAAATTATAAAATGTACATATAAAAGAACAAATACTACAAAAACAATAAGAAAATTATCAAAAATAATAAAATATTGGTCAAATACATGTTTAATGTCTAATTCTTTTGACTGGATCAGAATTTAACAAGAGTGTGGCGCATTAATCTGATAAAACACATTTTAAATTATCGCAAAAATACAATTTATTTATGTGAGAATATAAATACATTTGTATGGATTTGAAGTAAACAAAAGATTTGTTGTTTTTCTTTTTTTAAAAAAGTGTGGACTTTGAACTCACTACTCCACATTTCATATTTTTATTTATTTTGTGTTTGGCAAAGTTTACATATTATAAATTTGTATAAATTGTTTACCTTTAGCTTTTATTAGATTTCTTAAATCTAATTATTATTAAATAATTTACAAACACTTTAAACTTTAATTAAATTTGTTTTAATAACCTAGTGTCACAAAGTATGTACTCTGTGCTTTTGTATTTTCATTGATAATTTGGATATAAAATATATCAGGGATGGAAAAGTCAAACTCAAAAAAAAAAAAAAAAATACTTTTTTGAGAATGAAAGTATCGTTACCTTAATATAGAAAGGCCCTAACTCGAGTTAGGGAGATTTTTTGCCAAATACATTTATTGAAATAAAGGAAAATCTGGGCTTACAAAAGAAAAAAAAACCCGGGTTAGGGCATTTCTATATTAAGGTAACGGCATGTAGGTACAAACTAACTGAATTATAAATTAATTGTACATACGTATGTACATTAGAGTGCCTCGTATAAAAAAGTTCTATTAAATTAAGATTCCCAAAATATTTCGGGTTACAAAAAATCTAAAAATTCAGTTTGTGATAATATTTATTCATCGAAATCCGGCTCCACATAGACGATTAGCTAAAGGGCTTCTGTAGAAAAAATTACATTTTATTGTGATTTTGAAATTATCCTATTTTATGGAAAAATTATTTGGCTGATACTGCTGGATATTAGGGTTCTATAAGTCGATTGTTCGATTGTTCGAACAATCGACTTTTTGCTGAAGAAAGTCGAAAAGTCTAAGTCGACTTTTTGGTCACAAAAAAGTCGAACATTCGATTCGTTATCACAAAAGTCGAAAAAAGTCGATAAAAGTCGGAAAAAGTCGAATAGTCGATAAAAGTCGAAAAAAGTCGACTTTTAAGATTGTTAAAAAAATTTTTAATTGCAACATCATACTAAAACTAAATATGCACAGAATAACATAATAATTTTATGTTATTGCAATTTGGTACACTTACATTTTTTCTAGTGTATGCAAAAATAAATAATAAGTATATGTTCATAAAAAAATGCTCTTTCTACATATTATATATTATCGCCTTAATACATTTAATTTTTATTGCTAAACATTACACAAGGCGCATCAATAAATGCAGAAACCATGTATTTTTTACAAAAAATGGTAAAAAGTGGAAAAAAGTCGAAAATAGTCGGAAAGTCGAAAAAAGTCGATTTAACTAAAAAGTCGAAAGTTCGAAAAGTCGACTTTTCATAAATTACCAAAAGTCGAAAGTTCGAAAAGTCGACTTTTAAAAATCGAAAAAAGTCGAAAGTTCGAAAAGTCGACTTTTTGTTTCAACTATAGAACCCTACTGGATATAAATCCAGTTTAACAGCTTATTATTGTTTTTGGCACATATCCAAAAACTCGGTATTGAGAAAAACGCAAATTTGACTTTGATCAATTCACGTTTTTTTTTAAAATGTATGCTCTTTGACAATAAAACAAAGATATTTAATCAATTTGAGTTCTTTTACTTCAATATTTAAATTCACAAATTTCAGTTGATCAGGCTGCAAGAATTAAAATTTATTATAAGTAGGCAACACTATTCACAGAATTTCATAAAAATGGTAAATTCAAAAAGCAGCTGTACCCATTGTTGTCTTTAAAAGTACTGTAAACAAAAGTTCCTAAACACATACAAAAAAAGTTAAAAAAAATAAATATATTAAAGAAAATAATTAAAATGATTACATATAATATTATATATTGTAATGCTTTTAATATCTCTAATGATTAATTTTCAGAATAAGTTTAAAATAAATTTGGGATATAAAACTCTGTATATACTATTTTTAGCAACTGTGTCAATATAGACTATTTTTTCACACAGTCCAATGCTTTTGCGAATTCTTTGTTTTTTTAATGTAATATTCTTAAAGAAAACTTTTAACATTTTTCAATTAAACAATTTATTTTTTTATTATTTTCACGAGGGTCATGTTACCCTCGACGGGTTTATTTAAAAGTTACGTATGTCCCTATTACGATGGGACTACCGCAGCGAGTACACGTAATGACATTGAATCGGGGGTCACTGCGGCAACAACATGTCATCGACCCTACTGTCACTTTAGGCATGTTCGAAAAGGTATAACTGGAACTATAACATTTTTAATAAAGCATAATTATTACGAATGTTAATTTTTATTTGCAGAAGTCCTAGACAAGAATACCCCTGTGGTAACAACAGCCGTGCAGCCTGCACCGGAATATAAGGCTACGCCAAAACTATTGGCCTTGCCTCTGCCGGAATTGCCGTTACCAACAGCCTTAAAGAAGAAAACAAAAAAACTAGAATACCAACCAGAAAAGCCGGCTATTAACGCTTCGCCGTCAAAGAAACGTAAATCTCTTGATTCTGTGCCCGTGTATATCCCAGCTCCCACTTCACAGCATATTGATGACAACAGCCAAGAAAGCGTTAATTTAGATCTAGATGATTGCAATGATGAGTTAAATGAATTATCTGGAATTATCGATAATGATGATTTGGGGGAAGCATCTAAATTGCCCAATGACGATGATGAATCACGGGATTCAGTCGTCAAAGAAATAAAAAAAGAAAAAATCAGTAACGAAGATTCTAAAGATAAAGAAGAGGAAGCAAAAAGGGGAAACAGTAACAGTGACAGTTCTGACAGAGATAAACATAAACGAAGGGATTCGTCAACATCTATTTCTCATAGTAGACACAAACATCACAAATCTTCCTCTAGATCCAAAGATGCGACGGAAACATCTAAAATAAAAAAAGAGGATGATAAGCGGAAAGACAAAGATTCTAAACACCGTGATAGAGAAAGAGGAAAAGACGACAAACAAGAACACAAATCATCATCGTCAAAACATAAATCGTCTTCATCATCCCACAAATCATCAACAAGGGATAAAGATAGTAAAGACTCAAAATCCAAAGTGTCATCTTCTTCAGCTTCGACAGACAAAAAACATCACTCTTCTTCATCTACCTCTTCGTCCTCGCGAACTAAATCTTCATCTTCTAAACCGTCCTCTACTTCCACTTCGTCAAGTAAACATTCTTCAGCTTCATCATCTAGTGATAAGAAATCTTCAAAACAACAATCTTCATCTTCTTCAACTTTAAAGACTGAAAATACAGATTTGGTGACAGAGGATACAGCTATATTTGCTACCACAGAGGAGGACATTATGAAAGAATGTGAAATGATATATGATCAATTAGAGCAAGAATTTGCTTCTCTACATCAAGGCGGAGCAGAAAGAGAAAAGGCTAAAGTAGATGCAGAAATGGAAAAGGAGGCATTAAAACGTAAAGCTTTAGATGAAGAAGATCTGTTAAATGCTCCCAGCAGAAAACGAGTTGCATATGAAAATGCAGACAAGCATAAGAATCATATGCCGGCTGTCGTACACAAACCAGATCATCGAAAAAATGCTATGCAGGTATATTTAGTTTAGAATATAGACAGAAGACATTGAGTTATTAGACAAATATAATTTGTCAAGGATTTTTTAACGTTTAAACTGTTTGCCCACTTTATTTTTGTATAATTCCACACATTTTTATTTAAGAAGTAAAATTCTATGTAATGAAATATGTTTCTTTTGCTCTTAGGCAATTTTTGACCGCAAAGAAACTATTAAACGTAAACAAGAAGATGAGGCTGTTGCAGCCGCAGCTGCATTAAGGGAAGCTGAGGAAAAAGTTCGCGAAGCAAATGAAGCCTTGCGAAAAGTTAAAGAAAAAACTCTTACACCACTCGTACCAAAAACCTACTTAACACCACCATCAAAACCAATAGGTTAATACAATAAACTTAGTAATAAAATAAAATATTGTTTAATAAACTAACTCCATATTTTGCATACAGGTCGCTCAATGATTGCTCCCGTTGCAAACATTATTGCTCTTGAACGAGCTAAAAAGAAAGTCGAAGAATTACGGGCTGAAAAAAGACCAGCTTTTACTCCAGCACAAACCAGTAGGGCTGGCTCTCGTGTAGCTCACAAAATCACGGCAAAGGCTACTGCAACTGAGGCAACCAAAGAACCTAAACCACCCGTGTTGGAAGCAAACTCTACAAAAATTTCATATAACATACGTATGCAGTATTATGATATGATGGTTAAACATTGTCTGGCTATGTATCCAAATACAGCTGATGCTTGGGAAAGGGTATTTTATGAAATGACTGTATATATTTACTTAATGCTTACATTTTATTTCGTCTCATAACACAGGCTCAGACAGAAGAATTGGCGGTTTTTAAGAAATGCAATACTCCAGTTATTTATAAAAGTAGTGCTATGTTAGCTATAAATAAATTAAGAAAAGAAGCCACAGGTAATTTTTTTAATACATATCGCTCTCTAACTGCAAAAACGACACAACTCAAGATGTTTGAAGTGGTTAATAAAAAACTATTTCACCATTTTTCGCACAAATATAACAACAATACACGTAATACGTATTGTTGTTGTGTTTTTGCAAAAGTTTTCAATTTCACCAATGAAAAATGGTGACGAGAAATAGTATTTCTTGAATTGCGACGGTCTTGCTCTAACTAAACGATATTCTTAATAATGGTGCAATATTAAATTAAGTTTTCAATAATTTGTTTGTTGTAGATTCTGGTAATAAACCGTCAAATGCTAATAAAATAATATCGCATGAAGTGGTATTGGCGGGTAAATTAGCAAATAATACATCGTGGAGTGTACAAAAGAAAATGTAAGTTTTTAAAACATTTTAACAATAATCTTGATTAATAAAATAGAAGTGTATGATCATAATCGATAAACTAAAGAACTACTACTTAGACCCATTTTCACTATGTATGGATATTTTTGTTAACCTTAAGTTTACTGTCTGTTAAAATATATATATTTTTTATGAAAACTTGGTACAACTTTAGTTTAAAAAATAACTAGATATTGAGAAAATGGAAATTCGAATTGGAATATACATATAACAGCGAAACTATTTTAAGCGCATAACATCAAACTTTACAGGGTAATCATTTTTGTGTTTGTTGCATGTTTTAATTTCACAGCAATCCAATAACAAATTACATATCAAAAGCTATCAAATTTTGCATTTGCGCCAGACCATTCGCACTTAACACTGAACTACGCTGTTTTGTAGAATAATTTCAATTCTAGTGAATATATCCTGCTGAATATCTAATAGTCAATTCCAATACTCAAACTAATATCAAGTGATTCTAACAATAATAAAAACAAGTACGATAAGTTTATGAGATATATCATTATCACCGGAAAGTTACTTATCAAAGTCATCAAATTAATGTCTACCTACATACTATCAGCAAATTAAGCTCCGAATGTATATATTATTTTGGCGCCTCAAACAAATTCACTAGTGCAACATGTCAATCAATGACGAAAAATCCATTTAAATTACAAGAAAACAAAACAAATTATAATAGCTGCGATAAAAACTGTTGGCATTTAACTGATAAATACAAATTTTGCAATTCCTTGCACACTCCTGAAAACATCCTTAAATATTGAAATATCAAATGGTACTCAACAAACAGATTAACTACCATAGATTTCAAATAACGTCATTGAGGAAAATCGTTTAAAAAATAAGTTTTTACGTAAACAATTTAAGTGTAGCGAATACATATTTCGGGGAGTGTGTATTTTCTGGATCGTTATAGATAGCGAATTCGATATAGCCATGTCCGTCTGTATGTTGACGGACATGGTCCAACAAATTACATATTATTTTTTTTAATCTCGTTAACTTTCAAATATTTGCCAGTTATTATCTTTTCTAAATCATTAATTTTCAACTGTTATATCGGTCAAAATAGTCACCGAAAAAAAGTACGTGAAAAAATATTTAAAACTTTTCCAAAAAATCCAATATGTACTTTCAAAATAATAGCAAAAGATCTAAAGGTTCATCGTCACACTGTTTCCAAAGCCATTAAACAGTATAAGGAAGACTTGAACATTGAAAGAAATAAAGTTTCAGATCGCAATTCGGTGAAAAACTTAGACGCAAAAGATCGAGCGAAAAAATGTAGGTCAAATTTTATGAAAAAAATACACCTGTTGTGTGATGGATTATGAAACTGGCAGACTTTTTATAACTTCCGGGTCAAGATTTTTATTTGGTTGATAGACGAGGTGATGTTCAAGAACAATACCGGACAAAAAAAAAAAAAAAAAAACAAACAAAATTCCCCAAGAAGTTTATTGTGTGGCAAGCCATTTATAGTTGTGGAAAAAGAAGCCAATCATTTGATCAGGCACGATAAAAAACAGAAATATAGATTACGGAGTGTCTACAAAAACGGCTTTTACCTTTCTTAAAACATCACATTTCTGGCTTGAATTGGCATCATGCCACTACGGAAAAATGGCTCATGAATGGCTCAAACAATAGTTTCAATTTTGTACCACGGGTGGCAAATGTCCAGAACTTCGGCCTGTGGAAAAGTATTGGGCTCTTGAAAAAAAGAATTAAAGAAAACAAGAAAGCCCAGGACATGTCCGATTTTAAGCGTAAGTAAACCACCTAGTCCAAAAAGGCAACGGAAGCAACTATAAAATCTTTAATGGGAGTATTTCCGGAAAATGTGGATAAATTTATAAATACCAAGTAATATGCCAATACTTTAATGTTTAATGAATTTGTATAATATTTGAATAACTTTTGGTATTTTTGAGAACTTTTATATATGTAGATGTTTTTTTTTTTTGGCTGACTCTTTGTATCTGGTTTACTAAGTCATTAACATAGATAGACCTTTCCAACGACGTATATAGCGCCATAAAAATTAGCACCGGTCAAAAACGGGAAATTTGTTTTTTAACCCTAAATTTTCAACAAAATTTTTGTTATTTAAAAAGTGGTTGTCAAAGAAGTACATTCACAAAACGCAGTAAAGTTTGAAGATAATTTTTTTATATTTTTTATCCAAAAACGCAAATAGTTTTTTTTTATCAATATATCAACCAGGCTCCAATCTATATTTAAAATTTGAGGTAACTGGAAAAAATCAGCTGTTTTATTAAAAAAAAGTCATAAAAATTGTTTGTTATACCCTACACCACCATAGTGGGGAGGGTATAATGGATTTGTGCAGATGTTTGTAACGCCCAAAAATATTAGTCTAACACCCACCTTAAAGTATACCGATCGACTCAGAATCACTTTCTGAGTCGATTAAACGATGTCCGTCCGTCCGTCCGTCTGGCTGGTTGGCTGGCTGTCCATGTAAAGCTTGTGCGCAGAGTACAGGTCGCAATTTTAAAGATATTTCGATAAAATTTAGTACATATCATTTTTTCTGCCCAAGGACGATCCCTATTGAAACTGGCTGAAATCGGATTTTATCCGTCACAAATGTTTAATTTATATAGGTATCTACACAAGTTTTTGTCCAAATAAGTTTTATATATAGGGAATTCATGTCACCAAATTTTATTATGATCGGTCCATAATTAGTCATAGCTCCCATATAAGGCCTCCTCCGATAATCACTTCAACGAGCATAAATCTCCTACAAATGTTGGTATACACATAAAATGCAACATAAATAACTTTCATATAGACATTAATCACGTGACCAAATTTCATGGTGATCGGTCCATAATTTGTCATAGCTCCCATATAAGGCCCACTTCCGAAAATCGCTCACGAACATAAATTATTGAAATTTTGAAAGAAAAATGTTTTTGCTCATTTACTTAGTGTAGGGTATTATCTGGTCGGGCTTGACCGACCATACTTTCTTACTTGTTTTTATTCCAAAATGACCCGAAAAAAATGTTAACGTAAATAACACAACATTTGCCATCGCGTGGTGCTAGGGCCAAAATTTGGTTATATCCCTAATGTACATGCTTCTAAAATGATTTATTTTTTTTAATTTATAGCAAAAATGATGCATCAGCAGGTGGTGAGCCATTTGATAAGTTATCCAGCGATAAAGCTTATGACATGGTCTATGATCTACGTTTAACAGAAGAGCAACTAGTAGCAAACGGCTATCCCAGGCCTGGCAAAAAGCCAGGTACTGCAAAAATACAATGTACAAAACCAATGCGTAGACCAAATGACACCGAACGCTACTGCGGCCGCTGTGGCAAAGTATTCAATCTACAAATGTACGATGATGTGTGTGTTGACGAGTGCAATTATCATCCCAAGGGTACAGGTTACAGAAGAGGTTAGTTAAAAAAATAACGTTTATTATTATTAGAGAAATATTTTATTTACTTTATTTTTATTTTTTTTACTCCTTTTAGGTTTTGCTGACAATCATCATCGTTGCTGTCAACAACCTGCTGGCACACCGGGTTGCAGTTATGCCAATTATCATGTCACTGACTTTGTAGATATGGATAATCTTACCGGTTATGTGACCACCATTGATAAAGCCGAACTGCCAGACGGCACAGAATATGTACCAACGAAAAAGGATATTTATGCTTTAGATTGTGAAATGTGTTATACCACCTATGGTATAGAATTGACACGTGTCACTGTTGTTGATATTAATTCTCGCACGGTTTATGATGCTTTGGTAAAGCCAGATAACAAAATTATTGATTATAATACTGTGTAAGTTAAAAAAAAAGTAAAACATTTTATGAATGTATTTGAAATAATTAAATATTTATGAAGGAAATTATGAAATATGGAGATTGTTTCTAGAAAAATATTACTTTAAATATTAACACCACAAAGAAACAGAAAGGGCAAAAATTTTGTTTTCATATTAATTTCAACTTAACATGTCTTAAATATCACAATCTGTATTTATATTAACAATATTATTTTGTTATACAAATGTGTCTTTCAGTTACTCAGGCATAATTATGAAATATGGAGATTGTTTCTAGAAAAATATTACTTTAAATATTAACACCACAAAGAAACAGAAAGGACAATATTTCTTTAAATATTGTGTTCATATTAATTTCAACTTAACATGTCTTAAATATCACAATCTGTATTTATATTAACAATATTATTTTGTTATACAAATGTGTCTTTCAGTTACTCAGGCATAACCGAACAAATGCTGTCAAATGAAACTCGTACATTGAGAGATGTCCAAGCGATACTAATGTCTATGTTTCACTCCAAAACTATACTAGTGGGTCATAGTTTGGATAGTGATTTGAAAGCATTAAAATTAATACACGATGTAGTTGTTGATACCTCTGTGCTGTTTCCACATAAAATGGGCCCACCCAAAAAACGTGCACTTAAAACTTTATGTATAGAAAATCTTAAAAGAATTATACAAGAAAATGGTAAGAAAAAGTATTTTACTTTCAAAGATACACATTTTCTAATATATATATACGAATTCTCTTGTTTTATTTTAGAAGCCGGTCATGACAGTGCTGAAGATGCTGAAGTCTGTATACAATTAGTGAAATTTTATTTACGCAACAAAATAAGTTGAGAACTTTTCTCAAGTACATGTATTTTTCACAACTTTGTTTCATTGTAAAATTTAACAAATCAATCAAATCAATGCAATGCATTGCTTTTCTTATTTTTGCGAACAAACTTAAAAGATTTACCCTAATTTCAACAAATTATTTAGAAATGTTGTAGGCATAAACATTTCATATCTATTTAATTATTCTTTATTTGAATTTTTTTTAGTTAATTATTATTTTTATGGATTCTCAGTTACATTCTTCTTTAAAACTCCATTTATAATTAACATTTATTTTTTACAATAGTTTTTAGTTGCCTTCGTAATTTTTACGAAGTTCAGAAATGATCTTTAAAACGAATTATTAAATGAAATATTTAAAAAATAAACATTAAAAAATGTTTTAAAATGATGTCAAGTGTTGTTAATTACTTTTAAAATCATTTTGTTTAGATAAAACTTCAAAACAATTGTTATTTTGGTTTTCAATAAATTTCTATCAAAATGAGAATAACACTTGGTAAGTATTTACCAAGTTAAATAAAAGTCTTGCCGGAATGCTGTTGCTGCCTCGATACGACTCACTGACCACTTTTGAAAAACTTTGCGTCGCTTTTGTTTCAGTTTTCGTCTCATGGCTTAGAGGTTGCATCGTTAGTGCTCGATTTGCGTCGTTAAAATGGTATTTCAGTTGTCATAGAATAAACACATAGAACGGAAAGTGATAGAAATGTCAAGTGTGCTGATCAAAATTTGATTTTTAAAGGAACCAAACCGAATTTTTGTAATTTCATTGTAGATATTCCAGGTAAATATTTTGAGTATTGAACATATAGCCAATATTTTATATGCTTCCATTGGGAGAAATATGAAAAATAGTCATAAAAACCTTAAAAGCTTAAAACTGTTTTATAAACCATTATTTTTTTATAAAATTGAATTGTTAAGTGTAAAAATGATAAAGTTTGATCGACTCTAGTTTAAACCTATTTTAAAGTATTCTTTTTACATTTTATCTTATGAGCAAACGCGGCACCCATCTTGCGGAAAGCTATCTCATACTCAAGTGATATGGCTTCCACAATCTCTCGCAATTTCAAACACACCTTAAGAACGGTTGTTGTACTAGTTATTCCTTCATTGTTTTTATCCGGGAATCATTTTTTATCTGGGAATCATTTAAGGACATTATAAAAAATTTATTTTGATATGCTGGCTTATCGACTTTTTGATATATTTAATGTATGTTGTATTCGCTTTTATAAATGTCCACGGTGAATTCTCTTAAAGATAAAAGATGGAAGATGTATATGAAAAAACGTTAAAATGTTTAAAAGGGGCTAAGGTTTGTGGAACTTTTGAAGAGTAAATATAAGCTTTTTATATAAGTATTTGGTATTGGTAAAAACCTTAGAACTTGAAGATTGATATTTTCGTGAAATTAAATTATTTTATGAATATTTCGGATGTCATTTACCTTAAAAACTAAAAAAATTATAATATGGTGATTTTCCATGAAGACAAATATAGAATTTCAATTAATGTAAAATTTTATCAAAACAAAATTTGGAACTAATATAGATCCAAATGTCCTTAAATCAATGGCATTATGATCTTTGAAATGTTTTATTTTCAAATACCGAAATTTGTAAAACGGGGAAAACGTGTTCCAAAACCTGATTTTTTTTTTAGAAAAGTGCATATTGTGACGTCGTTTACCGTGTGATAGTAAAAAAAAAACTTTGTACGTATTTAAATAAGATATAGAGTTATACAAATATGGAGCCTTTTCTAGGATTGGTGTTTTGCGATTTTAGAATTTTTTACACAAACCTAATTTTTTTTTTAAATTACCCAAGTTTGGATAAGTCCGCTTAAGTGAGCCAAGTTTTCTTTCACGCTTTTGCATTCAGTTTATAGTCCCGAAGAAAATTTTTTTCTACAAAAGAAAAAATACAGTGGGAAAAACTTTACGGCCCTTTTTACATGATCCAACATTGGATTCGTGTAACTTTTAATAGGGACGACTTTAAAAAAGATCGAGCTAAATTAGAAAAAAATAATCCTAAATATCTCTTCAAACTAAAAGAGATAACATACATCTGGAAGCATATTTTCTGTAGATCGTCTCAAGGACTATTTATATTTTAAATTTCTGATCATTCTGATCTTAAATGTATCTTTGGTGATCTACTTTGAGGGGCTATTCACTGGCCCCCATTACAACTAGGAAGCTGAACAACTGTAAATCAACTCGAAAACACTTCAGCTTCAACCATGTACCAATGTATCCAATAGTTCCCGAGATACCAAATTATTTCCAAAAAAACAAGTAAGAGAGCTATATGCGGCTGTGTCGAATCTGATATACCCTTCAACAAATTATACTTTAAAATAAAATTAATTTTTTTTTTCGAAATAGTTTTTTAAAAGTTTTTTCCAATTTTTTTAAAAAAAATTTATTTAATTTAATTTTTTTTTTTTAATTTATTAGTGAAAAAAATATATGACAAAAAAATGTTTTTTGTGAAAAATAATTCGGTTAAAAAATATTTTTTTCTGATTTTGACCCATTGTAGGTCCAACTTACTGTAGTCTTATATACATCGTTGCAATGTCCTTTGAAATATCTATCATTGGATATCCATATTGTCTATATTTATGACTTAGTAATCGAGATATAGATCAAAAATAGGCCAAAAATAGAGGTTGTCTCGGATTTTTGCTCATATCTCCGTTATTTATGGACGGATTTTGCTGATTTTAAATAGGAAGATATCTGGGGTCTTCAGAAAATTGACATGGCTAAATCGACTCCGCTATCAATAAGGATCCAGAATATATATACTTTATAGGGTCGGAAAATTATATTGTGGAAATTACAAACGGAATGACAAACTTATATATACCCTTCTCACGAAGGTGAAGGGTATAAAAAAAGTTTATAAAACACTGTGCAATGTATAACTAGTTCTAAATAACTAGTTCCAATTATACTCTATTTCTTAATAAAATTGTTTCTGAAGAATCACAACATTGCTCTTCAGAACGGGGTTTAGAATTAATTACGATATCACTAGTTCTATGGTTGTTATCAAAAAAATCTGAAGTGGTTCTGGTTATAGTGATTCTAGTGAGTATGGATCAAGTTGTAAAAAATTTCCTGTGATATTTATTTAGTTGAACCTTTATTTAAGCTTTTGATTATAAAAATTTTAGTTATACAATTTATTTAAAAACAATTAAGAGAGCTATATTCGGCTGTGCCGAATCTTATATACCCTTCATCAAATTATACTTTAAAATACAAATTTTAAATATTTTTGGGTAAACAAAATTAAAAAATATTTTTTTTTCAAAATTTAAAATTTTTTTTTAAAAATAGTTTTCAAAATTTTTTTTTCGAATTTGTTTTTTTTTTATTTTTTTTCCAATTTTTTTTTTTAAATTTATTATTGAAAAAAAATTTGTGACAAAAAATTTTTTTCGGTAAAAATTCGGGTTAAAAAATATTTTTAACGATTTTGACCACTGTAGGTTATTTCCTTATATCTCAGCCATTTGTGGGCCGATTTTAAATAGCGACCGAACCGGAAGAATTCCCAATACATCTATGTATCAATTATGTTTTTATTTTATTTGGTGCTATGAAAAGTTGATTTCAACATACAGACGGACATGGCTATATCGACTTCGCTATCTATAACGATCCAGAATATATATACTTTGTGGGGTCGCAAATGAACTCATGGTGAAGGGTATAAATATTTAATTAATTTCAAAACAAAAAGCAAAAAGCAAATGTCAAGTACTGTGAATACCGATAATGTGTATACTTAACAGACTGGATATTATATGAGAGATATTTTTGAAAATTTCAGCAAAATGTAGATCAAATGAAATTCGAATAATATTTTAAAAAACTATAAAACAACTATGAAGTAGTTGTTAAAAATCTGATTTCGAGATAATCTTGGAAATAAAGGGGAATATAATTCGATAGTCAACTGAATATTATAAATTTAAAAGAATCGGATTGGTTTCGTATAATATTTTACTTACGACGAAAGCCAAAGTAAGTCTGAGACGATTATAAAAAAATCTGAAGATTCATTGTTTATTTTGTAGTGGTGAATAGTGGTATGATCGTTGTTTTCTTAATTAAAACTTTTTGATCCTATCTCAAAAATAAAATAACGTACGTTTTTTAAATATTTACTTAACTGCTCATAAATTATATATCGGCATAAATTTTAAGTATATGTATTTTAATCATACATGAATTATGAGTTATTTTCATTTATATTTCTATTCTATTGTACTGTTTTTGCGGTTTTTGTGGTAGCTTTCAAATTATAATACATTGTTAAAATCCTTTTTTAATGACATTGTCGTCTTTCTGCCCTGATCCGTTTTGTTGCTAATGTTGTTAGAAACAATTTTCGCTTCTCAGATTCCACCATAAAGTCGAGTACAATACTTGGAGTATTTATTGTGTAAACTGAGTGTATTTTGTAGCTTTTATTTTCAATGGTTAGGTTTTTTACTCTTTCTACTACTAGGAGGAATAATTCTACTACTCACTTGTTTATTCGCTCATACTATCTATCGTCCATCCATCCATTCATACGTTTTATTGTTGCTTCATATTATTGTTATTATAATCTATTGTTGAATGTTTGCTTTGCCTTTTTTATACCCACCACCAAAAAAGAGAGGAGTATATTGATTTTATCATTCCATTTGTAACATACAGAAATATTGGTTGTAGAAACAAAAAGTATGTATATGGGTCTTATGAAATTCTAAGATGATCTAGCTATGGGGATGAGTCTATAATTTGACTAGCTTACATATAAGATACATAGATATCAACAATCGCCCCTTAATAGGAAATAGCTCCTATATAAGGACACATCCGAAGACTACATTATTGCGCATAAATATCCATATTTATAAAAAATTTAACACAAATTTGTTTCAAGTATGCATATTGTTACGATTTTGCAATAGCGATTTGAATTTAACGGTATGTAACGACTGCCTGCAGCATTCATCATGTTTATAAACACGTCCATCAGTAGAAGCTTCTACTTATCAACAATGTTGATATCATGCGGTTATTAGCATTGTTTATAAGTGTGGCAACACTAAATGTTTAAGCTGCTAATATTGACACCGAAAACTCTAGAATTCGAACATACTAGTTTGTCCGTTAAGAGCATTGTAGAAGATTCCCGAAAGATGGCGTGTGTATAAATATTGGCAGAGGTTGCAGTCGTGAGTTGAGTTAATCATTGGAGCTGTTAGAGTTAACATCAACTGTCGTGTACATTTGAGTTTAAAAGTGTGTGTGCATTTCTGCGAATTGATAAACTTGTATAAAGACACTGAGTGACTATTTGAACTGTTGTTGTTGTACATTTTAAATAAAGAGTTGTTACAATTTTAAACTACTAAGTCCCGGTCCACATTGTGAAACATTTGCTGCAAAACATTTTTAAATTCTCTTTTGAAACTGCATTCGTGTCCACTCAGGGAAGTTTTTACTTTTCAGTTTTTTGATATTTCTGTGCAGAATGTATATGAACGAATAAATGTGGATGACATACTCAACAAAAACTTCATGTACATGAAACTGAGTACCCTTTTTCATTCCTCTCTCCCCTTTCATCGACAAAACGGATTTTATTTGAAATCAAAACTATCTGGTTTATTTAAAGGAAATCGTTATCCGTATTATACTGGTGGTGGGTATATAAGATTCCGCACTGCCGAATATACATAACACTCTTACTTGATTCTACTTGCTTCTTTTTGTGGTTTGTAGACAATTCTAAATATGTGTTGTTTGCCTTATGACGCGGTTTATATTTTCACTGGGTATTGTTGGCATTTATAACTGTCTTTTAAAAATGATCTATTGTTATTGGTTAACAGCCATATTAAATATATATATAAGCACCAGTATGACTTTAAAGGACATTGTCAAGGATATTTGTGTTTCAGAAATAATGAAATCTTAAAATTGCACAATAGGAAATTTCATATATTTTTGTGGCCATAATAAGTTACAGCCAAACGGCTGGACTGATTGCTTTAATGTTTTTTTCTTCTGGATTTTACCTTTGGAAGTCTCTCTTAACATTTTACATACACTAACTCTGGAAAATAACAAAAGAAAAAGAATTTGTTTTGTTTTTTTATTTTCGAAATATTACTTCTAAGCCACACAGCAGGGTTAATTTCAAAAGCCTTCAAACCATTACAACTCTTATGCCGTTTGAGATTAATATTTTATAAAAATATTCGTGTATGCAAAAAGTCGGAAACGCAGCGTGTTTGCTCAAAATGCGATATTGATTTATGCTTCTCAAACGCCAAAGTTTTTTTTTATGAATATCATCGTATAATGTAAAACATATTTTCTTACTTTTTGTTTTCCAATAAAGTCGTATCATAATTAATGTTTACATTTTATTGTTTTTCACACCTAAACCGGCAACAATACCCTGAGGCACTATTCATCTTTTTACACCTGGTTCCTAAACTTAATTTGCAAATTAGTTTCTGATAGCTGTTCTGAGTTTATTGGGTCATAATTACCCTAAACTAAATTATACGATAACTTTTTTTTGACTTTTTAAAGTTTGAGAGTTCTTTAGAATAAATAATCACTTTCCAAGGATTGACTTCACTAAACAATTTCCTGTAAATTTTTATATATTTAACACTTAAATTTATATACAAAAGACTTTTTGGCCATTTAACAATATCTAACCAAAAAACATTTTTAGATATCCACTGAATACGATATTTTAAGATCTTAGGAATAGTTTTAAATAATTTTCTTAAATTTTTTTTTGTTTAACTAAAAAATTTTACTATTAAAACAAGTAAGAGTATTATATTAGGCTGTGATTAATTTCTTAAAACTAAAGATGACTTATGTCGAAATGTTAATAACTATCATTATATATAAATTATTTATTGACAATAAAATATTTTTCTGATCCTCACAAAAGTTGGTAAAAAGATTTAGGTGCATATAAAACTTGTTTATGCCCAATTACATCACGATAGCAATTATGAATGTTCAAGTCATTTTATATAGGAACAATTGCCCGATTTTTGGCATACTTTACAGTATAATTTCAGAGTATTTAGATCTAATTTGTGCAAATCAACATATTGCCGCATAATCAACATATTTATGACTGCTCAAACAGTATTCCGACAGGATATTTGTATGGGGGCCCGATATTACCCATTTACAATACCAAACAAACTCTATCAACAGAGAGTGTTAAAATGGGCTCTATCGTATTTTCAACAGACTTATAGAAGGATAAACGTACACACGGACAGAGAGACGGACATAACTAAATGGCATTTTCAACAGACAGATAGACGGATAAACGTACACACGGACAGACATAGCTAGATCGCGTTAGATCTTATGAGGACCTAGAATATATATATTCATGTAGGTCTGCGAAAAATATGTTGATGTGTTCCAAAAGGAATGACAAAATCAATATCACCTACATCTTTTTTGATGGTGGGTATAAAAATGATTTACTGAGTTTTTAAATTTACATAAATTCCAACAATATGCATAAATATCGGCACTTTTGCTATTTCTGAATTTCTAAAAAAACGTCAAATCAGGCAGGCCACTTCACAGATAGTTTTCATTTGAAACTTTATTCACTTAAATTTACTTTTCATGATCCCCACTATAGATATTTAATAAATAAAAAATTAAAATATACTAATAATACTTATATCTTAAACTAACATACATATGTAAGCGTATTTTTCATATGTAAGAGATTTATCGCGCGGTTGAAATAAATATTTGTTGATTTTTATACCCTTCACCTTCGTGAGAAGGGTATATATAAGTTTGTCATTCCGTTTGTAATTTCCACAATATAATTTTCCGACCCTATAAAGTATATATATTCTGGATCCTTATAGATAGCGGAGTCGATTAAGCCATGTCTGTCTGTCTGTCTGTCTGTCTGTCTGTCTGTCTGTCTGTCTGTCTGTCTGTCTGTCTGTCTGTCTGTCTGTCTGTCTGTCTGTCTGTCTGTCTGTCTGTCTGTCTGTCTGTCTGTCTGTCTGTCTGTCTGTCTGTCTGTCTGTCTGTCTGTCTGTCTGTCTGTCTGTCTGTCTGTCTGTCTGTCTGTCTGTCTGTCTGTCTGTCTGTCTGTCTGTCTGCCTGTCTGTCTGTCTGTCTGTCTGTCTCTCTGTCTGTTGAAATCAATTTTCTAAAGACCCCAGATATCTTCGGGATCCAAATCTTCAATAATTCTGTCAGACATGCTTTCGAGAAGTTTCCTATTTAAAATCAGCAAAATCCGTCCATAAAGAACTGAGATATTAGCAAAAATCCGAAACAACCTCTATTTTTGGCCTATTTTTGATCTATATCTCGATTACTAAGTCATAAATATAAACAATATGGATATCTAATGATAGATATTTAAAATTTCATTGCAACGATGTATATATGGCTATAGTAATAAATTAAAAAAAAAAATTTAATTAAAAATTTTTTTTTAAAAAAACCTTTAAAAACAATTTCGAAAAAAAAAAAAAAATTAATTTTTATTTTAAAGTATGATTTGGTGAAGGGTATATAAGTCAAATTCTGCAGTTATATTAATTTTTTTCTATGAAAACCTATTTTTTTTGCAAAGTGTTTTAAAGACAATTTTATATAGACAAAAATTAGATACTACTTGTTAAAATCGGTTTATATTTGCAAAAGTTATTTAACTTTTTGGAAAAAAGTTCGAATAAATTTACCTTGTAAATTAAAAATTGTACAAATATTTTTTTTTGTTAATCACATGCGCGGGGGGAGAAAATACTAAAAAAAATGTTGATGAAAAGTTGAATAACTTTTACAATTTTCATTCGATTTAAATAATTGAAATCATGTTTTGTTAAGAACTAAATAAATAGTATATAACAACAATTCAGTGGTTCTGACATTTTATACTAAAATATGGAAAAGTGCAATATTTTTTAAAGACAGAGTTTTAAAGTGGCATATTTTTGAATCTAATTGAGATATTGACTTGATATTTTTTTTTTTTGTAAGACCAAAAATTAACTTGTCTAAACAAAAAAAAATTAGTTCGTAGTAAATGTGGATCAAATTGGTCCTAATATTTGCAATCCTATTAAAATTTTTATAAAAATAAGTATAAAATATGTAATAAATTACGGGATTACCTTTGACCTCTTGAATAGTTTTTTTACACTTTGTTTTTTAGAATGACAAATTTAAAAAACGTTGAAAATATCATGGTGTTTTGTCAATAAATAAAAATTTGTATCATTAGGACCAATTTGATCCACATTTATTAGGAACTCATTTTTTTTGTTTAGAAACGATAAGTTTTGGTCTTACAAAAAAAATTTCAAGTCAATATCTCAATTAGATTCAAAAATATGCCACTTTAAAACTCCGTATTTCAAAAATATTTCACTTTTTCATGTTTTTGTATAAAATGTCAGAACCATTGACTTGTTGTTGAATAATATACTAAGAAAATTTATACAAATTTTTTATTAAGAATGAAAAAGAGCTATATTTTTGAAGGTAATATGAATATGCTGCCAGACATGAAACTGTAATATTCCATCATGAGAACATTCGGCCGCATGTTGCAATACCTGTTAAAAAGTATTTAGAATGAAGTGGTTGAAAAGTTTTCCAGACAGTGCTACCCGTGGTGCGGTAGTTGTTTCCCACATATTTAATAAAAATAATTTTGAATTAATTAATTTTTATAATTTTTGTGCAATTGAATAAACCGATACCAAAAATTTCAAAATTTCAGGTTAGATGTTACTCGATACATATACATACATATAGATTAAAAGAACTTAAAATGTTTGCAAAAAATTACAAAATTTTGAATATTTTTAGGCTTACACAAGCGTCTTTCACATAATACTAATATATGTCAAATGTTTTCTTTCTTTTCTAAGATACAGTTTCTTAGAATGTATAAAACTTTTACTTTAGATGTGTAACCACCAACTTTGGAGATCCAACCACAACCTTCCAGATGTATTAAAATATAAACTGCTCAAGTCATCTCTAAAACACATCAACTCTAAAAATGCGAAATTTCATTAAGATACCTCATACGATTCACAAGTTACAGAACATACAAAAATAAAATTAAATAAATTTCCTCTTTTTCAATCATTTTTTTTTTTTCTTTTCTAATTTTCAAATTCCATTTGTTCTGTTGACTGTTTGGTGCACTAAACCAATATAAATATCGCTGTATGCATACAGCTTGTATTTATACTAAAACTGTAAACGAAATTTGTAATATAAACATGAAAATGAATGCGCATGTCCAAAAATTAGGTGAGTATTTTGTTGACAAAGCAGCATTTAAGCACACACAAGACAGTTGTTGTTGTTTAAAATTCATTTTTGCTTAGACATGCGCAGTAATGACTAAAGTTCTACTATTTAAAAGGAACGCAAGTGTGTGTATCTGTTTGCAGAAATTTTTCGTGTGTGCATCAGCTATTTATACTAAAATTTTGAACCTCAGCGCATGGAAATTTTTGTACTAAAGTGATGAACGAAAATATCTTCAAGTTTATTCAATTAAGAGTAAAATGTATTAAATATTGCATAGTGGTTAAAATTCCATTTGTACTGTTGACAGTTTGGTGCACTAAACCAATATAAATATCGCTGTATGCATACAGCTTGTATTTATACTAAAACTGTAAACGAAATTTGTAATAAAACTTGAAAACGAATGCGCATGTCCAAAAATTAGGTGACTTTTTCGTTAACAAAGCAGTATTTAAGCATACACAAGACAGTTGTTGTTGTTTAAAATTCATTTTTGCTTAGGCATGCGCAGTAATGACTAAAGTTCCACTATTTAAAAGGAACGCAAGTGTGTGTATCTGTTTGTAGAAACATAACGCGTGTGCATCAGCTATTTATACTAAAACATTAAACCGAAGCGCATGGGAATTTTTGTACAAAAGTATGAACTTCAAGTTGGTTCAGTTAGGAGTAAAATGTATTAAATATTGCATAGTGGTTACAGAACTTTTTTATTTTTGTAAGTTTTGTAACTTGCGAATCGTATGAGGTATCGTAATGAAATTTCGCATTTTTAGAGTTGAGGTGTTTTAGAGTTGACTTGAGCAGTGTGAATATTGGCACATCTGGGAAGTTGTGGGTGAATCTCCAAAGTGGGTGGTTTAACATCTAAAATAAAAGTTTAATACATTCTAAGAAACTGTGTCTTAGAAAAGAAACATTTTAAATATTAGTATTATGTGAAAGATCTTTGAAATACGCTTCTGTAAGCCCAAAAATATTCAACATTTTTTATTTTTTTGCAAAATTTTTAAGTTCTTTTAATTTATATATGTATCGAATAAAATCTAGGCTAATATATTAAAACTTTTTTTCCAAAATCTCAATCCGCCTAGTCGTGAAAAAATAATCAAATTCAAAATTATGAAATGATTATGGATATTTTAAATGTTACTCCAAGATTTAAAAGAAAAATGTAATATTAATAAGAACTGGCTTAAAAAATAACTTATAACTTATATATGTAATTATTGAAATGTATCTTGCATATAATTATTACCTGTATGCTCAAGAACGTGGACAATGCAGCAGATTTTGTTAAAATAGTCAAATTTTTAGTAGCAGTTTATTCAATTGCACAAAAATTATACTAAAATTAATGTTTTCAAAATTACTGAAACCGGTCCGCGTGAAACCGGTCCGCTTAGAAAACATCTGTTTTATATTGCATCTCGATCACAGTGTCGGACAAAGTTGGTGATCCAACCTTCTTACTTTACTGTCTCAATTGATTTGTGTTTTATTGTTTCGCCAGGCAGTTTCAATTGTATTTGCTTATTGAGCTTGTTAACATCATAATTTGTTGGTGCCAAAATTGCATGTTCCCACAGTCAATCCAAATTTTTTTAGTTGGTTGTAAGCCTTGGGAGTACCTTGTCGACAACGGCTTGAATATTCATTTGAATTTGGCAGAAGTTCGGGAACTAAATCTAATTTGTAGCGGGATCAATTGGTATTTTTCCATTTCCGATGTCCAACAATTGTTTTAAGAAGGTTTCGGCAGAAGGGTATTGCAGCAAATGCAGACACATGTTCGTTGATAGCGATCGGCTTCTGTAGCTTAATTTCCAGTAAAATAAATTTGAAGGAACTTCGAATTATCATTGAGAAGCGGGAGCAATGATCCAATTCTGTGGTACATTTGAATAATAAATAAAAAATTAAAATTTATGAATTTTTCAACCTAAATACAAGGTGGCGCAAAAGTAATCCTCCTATCAGAAAATGCTATAAATTTTGCGATTGGCCCCTAATGTCAGTTCTGTTTTGACATTTGTGTAGTAAACACATGCGAAATACACGTTAATAAACAATGTTACGCTACACTGCTCCAGAACGCTGAATATTGCTGACTATTTATTTGACCAATAATCGGTCGGTGACTTTGGCACAACGTGAATTTCGTCGCAGATTTCCTGGCCGTCCAACGCCTACTGGTGAAACACTGCGACGTTTAGCCGCTCGCCTGGAATAGACTGGCACAACACGAGATGCTGCCAGGCGTGGCAGACCCCGGAGTAGCCGTTCTGCAGAGAATATTGCTGATGTAGTCGAGGATGTCATGGAAGAGCCGTCGACATCGACCAGACGACATGCCACGCAAATGGGTATCAGTCGACGGTCTTTACAGTGAATTTTGGTACAAGATTTGAAGATGTTTCCGTACAAAGTCCAGACGGTGCATCAGCTGTTAGCTGCTGTCCGCCAATCGCGTCTAACATACGCTCAAGCCATCCTTAATCACCACCAAGAGGAAGATGATTTTTCATCAAAAATAATCATGAGTGATGAGGCCCATTTCCATCTTAGCGGGTACGTAAATAAGCAAAATTTACGCTTCTGTTGCACTGAAAATCCGCGGCGTGTAACCCACGAAGAGCCATTACACCCGCTCAAAGTCACTGTATGGTGTGCTGTTTTCGCTGGAGGAGTCATCGGACCTTTTTTCTTCGAAAACGTTACTGTGAATGGTGAGCGCTACAGAGCAATGATCAACGAGTTCTTTTTGCCGCAACTTGATGAATTTGGATTGGAAAACATGTGGTTTCAACAGGACGGTGCAACGACACACACAGCACGTGCCACAACCGATATGCTGAAGGATACATTTCCCGGGCGCCTAATCTCCCGTTTTGGCGATTTGCACTGGCCAGTAAGATCGCCTGATTTGACCGCTCTAGACTTCTTTTTGTGGGGCTTTTTGAAGTCGCGGATTTATGTCAACAAGCCTCAGACTCTTGCAGCTCTTAAAGACAATATCCGTCAAGAATGTGAGGACCTATCGCCGGAAGTTTTGGTCAAAGTGATGGAAAATGCCATAAAAAGGGCTCAAATGACAATCAACTGTGGCGGTGGCCATTTACATGACATCATATTCTCGACTTGATGTAAAAAAAATTAAAATACCAAATAAAAATAATCCACAAGAAGAATCAAAGTTTTTAATTTTGTTTTTTTAATTACAGCCAAAAAACATCGGAAGTTTACTTTTGCGCCACCTTGTACATATCTGTATCTTAAACTAACATACATATGTAAGCGTATTTTTCATATGTAAGAGATTTATCGTGCGCTTGAAATAAATATTTGTTGATTTTTATACCCTTCACCTTCGTGTCATTTCGGTTTGTAATTTCCACAATATAATTTTCCGACCCTATAAAGTATATATATATTCTGGATCCTTATATATAGCGGATTCAATTAAGCCATGTCCGTCTGTCTGTCTGTCTGTTGAAATCAATTTTCTAAAGACCCCAGATATCTTCGGGATCCAAATCTTCAATAATTCTGTCAGACATGCTTTCGAGAAGTTTCCTATTTAATGAGCAAAAATCCGAGGCAACCTCTATTTTTGGCCTATTTTTGATCTATATCTCGATTACTAAGTCATAAATATAAACAATATGGACATCTAATGATAGATATTTCAAAGTCTATTGCAACGATGTATATATGGCTATAGTAATAAATTAAAAAAAAAATTAATTAAACAATTTTTTAAAAAAAACTTATTTTTACTAAAAAAAACAATTTTGAAAAAAAAAAATTAAAAAAAAAATGTTTTAATTTTTATTTTAAAGTATAATTTGGTGAATGGTATATAAGATTCGGCACAGCCGAATATAGCTCTCTTACTTGTTTTTATTAAATTTTGTAGGCTACAAACAATACATTCAATTAAATATTATTTAAAGAGTATTTATGTTATAACACTCTGCTACAAAGTAACACTTTTTGTCAGAACTTAAACAGCGGCCTAAAGGGGGATTGTAGGCTTAGGTGAGGACATACTAAAACCGTTTTCAAAGATTTTGAAACACTCTCAACATTTTGAGTTATTTTGAAAAACAAATGTTTTAGGGTAGGTCGTAGCACTTTAGTACTTTTAACTCACACATTTTTAAACCGATTTCAAAATTTTAAACAATTATGGATAGGCAAAGAATGAAGCTTTCATAACATGTATAGACAAAAATGAGATACTACTTGTTAAAATCGGTTTATATTTGAAAAAGTTATTAAACTTTTCGGAAAAAAGTTCCAATAAATTTACTTTGTAAATTAAAAATTGTAGAAATAGTTTTTTTTTGTTAATCATATGCGCTGGGGGAGAAAATACAAAAAAAAAAAAATGTTGATGAGAAATTGAATAACTTTTACAATTTACATTCGATTTAAATAATTCAAACCATATTTTGTTAAGAACTAAATTTCCTTTATACATTAGTATAAATTTTTATAAGCCAAAATAAAATAAGCAATGAAAATTGGCTAAAATAAAATAATTTTTTTTTTTTAGGTATACTTAACAAAAACAATAGTTATAAGTTACAAATCTATCAAAAAACAAAAAAAAAAAAAAACGTAATTTTAAAGCGTAATCAGTTTTCTTTCCAAACCCGTTAAACAATTTAAAGTCGGACTAAAACTGACTGAGTTACAGGTCGAAAAGTTGACGAACATCACTGAAAACAGTTTTTTAGAATAACTTCTGAATTTGAGGGTGTTTCTCAAAATTTTTAGGCACAATTTGTAATGTACTCAGCAAGTCCTATAACCCACACTGGGTCGTTTTCCAAGTTTTTTTTCCATCGTAACACCGTGTATTTTTTTTTAGTATCATCCGACTATTTAAATTATTTTATTAAAATAAAACTTTGCAGACTTGTTAAACGTCTTTATTTCTAAAACATTAGCACACAATTTTTTTTTTGGTGAATATGCTTTTTTATTTTATTTTAAAAAGTTTTAATATAAATTATTGTTGAATTGACGACTGCCATTTTTTAATCCAGCTGAAATACAATTTAATGAATAATTTTTTGCTTATTAAGAAACCCAACAAATAATGTTAAAATAAAAAAAAGTTTTTCCTTTATTAAATGGAAAGAACATTTGGACGGCCATAAGACCAAACAGAACCAATCAACTTATTTATAAAGCATATGGTTTCCGTCTGTTATTTTTTGGTTGGAATATTTGGTGTACATTCAAAAACTTGTTAAACGTAAAATGGGGTACTCACAGACTAAAGGTCGGCTTTCCACTTTCTAAATTTAAACTTTTGAAATACACAATTTTACTTAATCAGGAGAATAGACTCTATCGACAGGCAGTCATCGATTTGCCGTAGTTTCAACACCATGGCGGCTATATTGATTGCTGAGAATAAAAAAATATTAAATTTCTGTTTAAAAAATTGTTATAACCATAATATGACTACCCTTATTGACATTGCTTACATTTGCTTTTGCATTATTTTACATTTTCAATGCGGTAAAACAATTTTAGTTCATTGATGTTTGAAAACCAATCGCAGTTTTTCAACCAAAAAAAGTTTGAACGTTTTACAGCTTTCTCTCCCTCCACCCCATTAGCTACCGAATTTAATTAGAAAATTACAAAGTTCGTATAAGAACGCATCTAAACGGAGAGGAATGTGGAGCGTAAGTGCAAAATTAAGTGGAAAACTAAGATACAAGAATACAAGATGTGAAATATTTATATTTGAGGTTTGGTTTTGTTGCTGTTTTGTCATTATTATTCCTGGTGATATGCTTGCTTGTAACAGATGTTTGCCTTTTTATTAAAAATAAAAATAAATAATGAGCATGAAGAACCAAAACAAAAAAAAAAAAAAAAAACAACCACAGGTCATTTACTCACCAATCAATTTATTCGTGATTTGGTTATGTTTTTACAAACAAAATTTCTATACAAACATTATTGACTTCTGTGGTCTTCCTCATGCTTTCCCCCAGCCAACCTAATGTTATTAACATGTAGTAAAAAAAAACACTGTATGTACAATAGCGTGGCCCTTATTTTGCGCTGAAAATTTTTACCAAAATCGGATAACGTTTACAGATTGCACATTATATTTGAAGTTTTCGAGTTAAGAAAAATAAATGCTAAACAAAAAAATTGAATTAAAAATAATTTTAATTTAATAATTTATTTCATCGATAACCGATTATAACCTATTATAGGAACCGATTTGAAATTGGCGGATTTCGAGGAAATTTTGTTTTTGGTCACAAATTTGTTCGTAGCCTTAGGGCCATTATTACAACTTGGTTTATGTTCGTAATAGTAAAAGTTAACTTTAAAGCTACCTTTATCTATTACTTAAAAATAGCTTTTACTATTACGAACATAAAGGCAAGTTGTAATAATGGCCCTTAGACTTTAAAACTAAAAATTATTAAAAATATAAAACGCATGCAGTTTGTTTGTTAATAACAATTTATGCATTATATTGGACCATAATTAATAACATATAATACATATATTTTAATTATAGGACATTATTAACCCATGATAAGCTAAAATCTAAAATGCAGCTTATTTTTTTAAAGAATTTCACACAAAGAATTCTTATCTGAATAAAGTTTGAGCAACAAATATTTTAGCCAATAGTATTAATCAATACTATTTGTATTTTTGACCAAACAGAACAAAAACAATGTGACCTTATCATTTTGAAGGGCATCTTATTCATATGTATGTCGATTCTTTAATTATTTACAAATTATCTGTTCCACTGTACAATAAACATCCCAGCAGTTCTAGGAGACAGTCCCTAACTAGTGATTTTACCCATGCATATCCTAAGCAGGGTGTCAATTGACCTTTTTTGATTACAATGAGACGGTCTGATAGCTGGTCCAAAGTAGTCAACGCATTGGATTCACATATTGGTTAAATAGCGTCAGTTACGTGCTAGCTACCTATCTGGTTACTTTCAGCTACATAACTAGTTATTTTAACATGTACGATGCTAATTGACTCAATATTGACCTTAAAAAGACGTATCATAGACAGTCCAATAAACGATTGCTTGTAAACGAACCTTTCTTCGACAACTCTCCAATGGATTACTTTTGGTGGGTAACATAACTACTTTCTAAAGTGCAGTACAAAATAAACGTTTAAAGTGACTTCACTAAATGATACTAAGAGACACTAAAGTGACTATTGACTTCACGCATGTTGCCGGGCATCCTTAACCCTTTGACGACCACAGGGACACCGGTGTCCCAACACAAAAATATTGAATAACTAAATAACGAAAAATTGAATGGGTGCCATATTAATTTTAATTAGTTCGTAAACGTGTCTCTTATTAATGTGTTTAGATTAAAACAAGTTCGGTTATAGCATTTATTTTTTATTGTCTTTGAAAATTTACAGTTTTATTTTGGTACTGTGTTCAAGAATTGTGCCCAAGTCTTTTTAAGTGTTAAACTGATTTTTTAAATGTTATAATGGGATATATATTAGGCCTGGTAAGTGCATTTTTGTTATAAAAAGTTATGAAATCATTATTCATGTTCCGTTCATTGATATGTAGTCCATAAACATGAGTATGTGGAACGAACATTTGCAATTTACGACCAAAATTCCATTAAATCCGATAAAATTTTTTAGGTTTTAATTTCAAAATATGTTTTCTTGGCGCTAACTGATTCACATTAAATAGAAAAAATGATTACTTTTATCCAAATAGTCTTATGGTCGTGAAAGGGTTAAACAGTATGGCGAGACATTCAACAGTCGTACTCAGTCGTAGACCACCGGCATTAGGTGGTCTACGCTTACGGTTTCTGGGACACCTTTCCATAAATAGTCTTTCTGAGCTCTCGAATATGAGGCTTGAGAGCATTAATGCCTTTATAAGGAATAGTAATTGGTTAAAAAGACCAGACATGGGAATCTCTCTACGCAATTTTGGAAATCTCCTTCTCTCTTTCTTCGAACATCTTCTTCTTAACTTTTCAATCTTCTCCTTCTCTCTTTTTATTTCTATCTGCCCCTATTTCTTTCTAACTGTCTACTTTCAGGTAATACAAAGGAACCATTGCTTGGACCCACGTGAGCTGTTCTTCTATTCTTCAATTTCGCGGCTGCCTGGAAACCTATCAATATTTAATATCCCATGCTGGGAAAAAATAAAAATAAACTGTATGAGATAATATCAACACAATTTGTATAAAACCAGTTTGTACGAAATACCCACAAGAAAGTGCATAGCAAAATAAACGTTTAAAGTGACTATACTCTAGACTACTTAGAGACACTTTAATGACAATTATCTTCACGCTAGATTACCTGGGATGTATAAAGTAACCAATTGTCTTCTCTCTGCACTACAAGGAGCACATACATACGTGTCAAATGACCCAAAATATATAAATTGGAGTCAGCCAAGTGATAGGACATTAGTGACAATTACTGCCTATAAGGGATACACTGACTACTTGCTTAACAGCTGGGCATGTCTACAACATGTTTAGTGCCTTTCAATACGTGTGTTTTCTTCATTTAGTTATTTTATTTGTGTTGGTTGCCTTGTATTGTAACGAATGTCTTTGTTGTTGTTTCTGTTGTGAACTTTATATACTATAGAATATCATTTTAATCAGATTGTGGATACTTTATATTTCAATTATTTCGAAATTCATGAAATGATGTGCATTTTTGAAAAGTCTTTCTTTCAAAGAAATGAAAAAAAAAAAAAATAATAAATAAAAAAGGAAGCAACATCTGCAGGATCTCACCACCAACATACTTTATGTTTGCGCTGCTTTGAATTTCATTATTGAAATTCTATATATAGGAACATATTTTTGTGTTGTTTAGGTAAACATTATTGTACACGTACATACATACGTTTCTTATTTAGAAAATGAGGTTGACGCGTAGTTTTTGGGCTTTTAGAATAGCGGACAGAAACGTGGATGCGATGGGAATGTTTATTTATAAATACTTGTTATAAGAGAGTTTATTCAATTTCTGCTTTCTTAGACATTTTGTCCATATTACAGAATTTTAACAAAATATGGGGCTCATGTCAAGTGAACCAACTTTTGAAATCGATGTCTTCCGATTTGGATGAAATTTGCACCATGGTTAGTTCTATTGGATAGTAAATCGGAAAAAAAAATTAAAAATAAAAAAAGGTTTGTAATTTTTTTTCCTAAATCAAGAACTTTTTTGACTTTTTTTTCAAAATGGGCCCTTTTTTGAGCAAAAAAAAAAAAATTTAAAAAAGGGCCCATTTAAAAAAAAAAGTCAACAAAGTTTTTGATTTTGCAAAAAAAGTCAAACATTTTATGTTTTGAGTTAAAAAAAACATTTATTTTGATAGATATCTCACTCGCATCCCACCAAGCGACCAAAGAGGTCTTCAAGGAAAATATCTAAGCTTCCTTTAGAGAGAAAAAAGGTCCCATTTTGAAAAAAAATTCAAAAAAGTTTTTGATTTTGAAAAAAATTAAAAAAAAATTTTATTTTTAATTTTGTTTCCGAAAGACTAAAGAAATAGCTATCTAAACTATTTGGGACACATTTTGCTAAGAATAATAGGTAATAAGTTACATGGATGAGAAAAAACACCAGCTTGGTTAAAATGTTAAACTCAGAAAGTTCTCGACCGATCTTGTTGAAAAATTGTGTCTGAATTACTATCCAATAGAACTAACTATGGTGCAAATTTCATCCAAATCGGAAGACATCAATTTCAAAAGAAAACATTTTTTTTGGAATATATTGGTAATTATATATACATTTTAAAAAGTCTTGCTGTCTCTAAGTAAGTTATTTCGAAACAACAAAATAAAGTGAACTTAATACTGGTTCACATTGTAAAAATTACGATTACCATTTGTATAATTTACTAGCTTTCAAAAGTTTCTAAGACTCGAGCTAATCATCTTTAACAGCCTGAAGATTACTCTGTATTTAAACAGGACAGCTAAAATATGAAATTTCGGAATGCTTAAGTCGTCCTCTATGATTCTTGTATAAATTAATTTGAAATCCGTCAACTAGTTTAGAAAATACATTATCTACCCACTATCTCATTGACTTACATATGTGGCGTATGAGTAATATTAATATTTTTACTATTAAAATTAATCATACTTTTAAAATTACAAAAAAATCAGTTCTTATCCGAATGTCATTTAGATTGCACTGCTAGCAAAATAAAAATTATCTTATAATTTTTAAGAAAGTTTCAGATTTATCTAAAAAATTTCTGAAAATATAAAGAATCTACTATAAAAAAGGTATAATTTTTATGAAAAAACATATTTTCCCCGTTTTATATACATATTGCGATATTTAAGTAAAACAATCACAAAATTTATCAACCTATTGATTAAAAGACTTTTCAATATTTATAAGTTCCAAACTTTATAACGATATCTTAATACGATGAAATGTTACATTAATTCGAATTTTAAACAACATTATTATAAGGATTGTAAGTAATCTATGGGATATATAAATTAAATTTACATTGAAATCTCTGCCTAACAGACCGAAAATAACGGATTCATTTTCATTTTAATTGTAAATTCAGTGCACAGTGGGGCAGAATCAAAATGTTTTGGAAATAAATCTGGCAGTTCTAAACGGCTGGTCAGATCGAGATAAAATGTGACGTGGGCGTAGCCAAGTAGTATTCGAGTTTAAGTTATTAAAATGAGCCCTACAAATGCTCCAGGGCGCTACAGGGGCTCTAAGTAGGGTACCTTCGTTATGTAACATTTTTAAACACGTGTCATTTTTTTGTTTCCCATCCGATTTCAAAGACTTTTATATATTTGCAAAAAACTTGCATGCTTATGCTATTTATCTCATATAATTTCCGAGTTATAGACATTTGAAGATTGAAATTTAAAAATTTTGCCATACCTTAGTCCAGGGGTGCCTAAAAGTTCCTTATGGAAGAGCAAACACCAATACATTTAAAGAAAAACTAATTTTTATTCAATATTTTTGTTGTAAAAACCACGACATACAAAGAACAATGAAAAAAATACACACTTTTTCAAACGATACCATACGATAAACAAAAACAAAATCTACATTGATGATCGCTGTCCACAATGTTTACCAGGAAAGCATACGAAAGTGTTGTTGCTTTGCACTTGCGTGTATACAGTGAAGAACGACAAAAAAACTAACAAGACAAAGTTGTTTGTGTATTTCATATTGCTAGTGATGAGTGCTGCATTGAGTATAGAAACACACAGGGCTTGAGCACCCTTGCCTTAGTCTGTTTTTTTTTAATATAGGGCGCACAGCAAAAATCTATTATTGAAATTAGATAATTTAGTTGATAATTTAGTGTTCTAACTAACAAAAAAAAATAAAAAATTCCATTCCGTCCAAAAGTGCGCCCTATATTTTTAAAAAAGCGGACCAAGGTATGGCAAAATTTTAAAACTTCATCAATATAGGTATTCATCGTTGGAGTCAAATCTCTTTTCGCCGAGATATTTCTTCAGGTTTGGAAATAAGAAATAGCCACTCAGGACTAAATCCGGAGAATATGGCGGAAGAGGGAGCAAATCGTAGGCTAATTCATAGATTTTTGCCATGGAAACTGCAAATGTGTGTACACTTTTGTGTAACCGATTGTAAGCAATTGCAGCCATCTTGTGGAAGCTTTCTCATACCCAACTGATTATCTATGGCTTTCACAATCTCTCGCAATTTCAATCTCCGATCGGCCAACACCATAGTAGAGTTCTCAACTGGGCGTCCTGAACGTTCGTCATCTTTCGAGCTTATACGGCCACAACGAAATTCAATAAACCACTTTTTTACCATTGAAATTGATGGTGCAGAGTTCCCATTTTATTTATTTGAGTGATGTTTTTTCCGTAAAAACTAAAGCTTAATGAGCATACGAAATTCTCTTTTTTCCAATTTCTCCTCAAGTTACAAGGTAGTCTGATATCAATGCACTATGGCCGAATTTCCAAATTTTGCAGCCAAAATTTAGATTTTCCAACATCATATTTAATTTTTTTTTTATAACGTTCAAATAATAACATATTGGAAAGAAAAAATAGATACAAATATTGACTGTTGCCAACCCATTACACTGCGTTACACGATTTTGGTACCATCTTAACTGTTACCTGAAGTGAATAGGTAATGAGTCATTGATTAAATGTTCCAAACATATGTGGCATCCATCACGTCTAGTTTTCGAGGTACTTACATGTCAATTATTATTTTTACTACCCTCACTTTAGGGTTAAAAGAAACAGTTACTGTTTTCGATTTATTGTACTTTTTATACCCTACACCACCATAGTGGGGAAGGTATATTGGATTTGTGCAGATGTTTGTAACGTCCAAAAATATTAGTCTAACACCCACCTTAAAGTATACCGATCGACTCAGAATCACTTTCTGAGTCGATTAAACGATGTCCGTCCGTCCGTCCGTCTGGCTGGCTGGCTGGCTGGCTGTCTATGTAAACCTTGTGCGCAGAGTACAGGTCGCAATCTTGAAGATATTTCGATAAAATTTGGTACATATCATTTCTTCTGCCCAAGGACAAGGAAACTGGCTGAAATGGATTATTTCACCTAGCCCCCTTACAAATGTCCTCCCGAAAGTGAACTTTATCGGTCATAAATGTTTAATTTATATATGTATCTACACAAGTTTTTCTCCAAATAAGTTTCATATATACAGAATTCATGTCACCTAATTTTATTCTGATCGGTCCATAATTAGTCATAGCTCCCATATAAGGCCTACTTCCGATAATCACTTTAACGAGCATAAATCTCCTAAAAATGTTGGAATACACAAAAAATGCAACATAAATAACTTTCATATAGACATTAATCCCACCACCTAATTTCATGGTGATCGGTCCATAATTGGTCATAGCTCCCATATAAGGCCCACTTCTGAAAATCGCTCACGAATATAAATTATTGAAATTTTGAAAGAAAAATGTTTTTGCTCATTTACTTAAGGTACGGTCAGACACAGCTAATATTTGACGATTATCGTCAAATATTTCATTGTCTGAATCTGACCACAAATAAAATTTAGAGCAAACAACAAAACAGATGATTTTAGTCAAACAAATTTATTTGTCGGCAAACAAAATATTTTCTTAATGTGAACATAGTGTGACCACTAGCTATATAAATACATAAAAAATATATAATTTGATCTTACAAATCTATTTAAGGTTAACACACTTATTTCTAATTGTAAAACAATTATTTTATTAAAGTTTTATTGAATTTTGTTATCATATAGTGAATTTAATTTTTCACTTTTTGTTTGACCAAACTGCTGCGAAAAAGAATCAGTAAATATATTTACCGTGTGGTCACACTATATCAAATACTATCATGAAATAATTGTTTGATCAAATAGAGCAAACAAAGAAAATTATTTGCTCAACACAGCGGATTAAAAAGGAGAATATTTAAACATTTTTGGTACTAAATTATAAACAAAATTACACTATTTTTATTCTTTAACTATAATACATATCAATATTTCTTGTAAAACTCTTATTTAAATTATTTTCACTAAAAAAATGGCATCAATAAATGAAGTCTTCTTCTTCACATAAAAGTCATTCAGCCTAGAATGACATACTGGGAGAAAAACTAATTGAAGACATGAAGTCTATGTTGCGATTTTTTGCATTTGTATGCGATTATATTTGTATACGTATAACATAGTCTGATGTTGGATTGTTTTTATACATGGAGTTTTTCTATTTACAAAATTTAAAATTGCTCAAATGAATGGAATATTTATTGAATTTAAAATCAAAGAATATAGTTTAGACATACATAAATATTATGATTGGATTGCAATTAAAAATTAATTCTTAAACAGTATGATCTGCTTAATTTCTTTTAATGCGAATATAATATTTGTGAACATTCAGAATGAAAAAAGTTTGGTGAAAGTCCTGTTCGATTAATAATTTTTTTGAAAAAAAAATAATTTCAATTATGAATTTCATTTTTCCTTCTACATATAAGTATAGTTTCAACCAAAGTATAACAAGTAGTCCGACTCTATTTTTCAATATTACTCTCTCACATAAATGAGTACCGTGTGAATTCAACACCCTTGTGAAAAATGTACACATCAAATGTCTCGATATTTTAAGAAAAAATGTTCGATTAAATATAGTTTAATTCTCGTTAATTCTTTAACAGACAGAATTTAATAATTTGATTTTACATTTCTAGCACATTTTCATTTTGCGTCCAATATATAGTTAGGTACTGCTGTCAAAGAGTTGGACTACTTGTATGTACTTTGGTTTCAACATTTTAAAAATATACTTTTTCTTTTTAACAGTTAGCTTATTTGATTATTGTAAAGTTCATCATAGTAACATTCGTTTTGTTTGAATAATGCGATTTTTAGTTCAAAATCCAAACAAAGCCAAAACAAATACAATAAAATTCCAAAATTGTTAATTATATTAGGGATATTTTGTAGATTTTAAGTACAATTATACCTACAAATTTTAATACGTTGATAGTAATTTAATTTAATAAATAAACTTTTAATAATTATATTATTAAATTGTTCAAGCTTGAGTTCTTTTCGCGATCTGTTTTCATTATTTTGCGATTTTTATTTTAAGATATAGCAACACTACTTTTGCGATAACACATGATGCAACAGCTGTTATTTGACGCTGTTTGATCTTGCAAATGAATTGCAAGATCAAATAAAAAATTGAGGAAAATATTTGCTGTTTAGTGATCACACATTGGTCACATTACAAGAAAGTTTTCTTATCGGCAAATAAATTTGTTTGACCAAATTCAGCTGTTTTCTTGTTTGCCGTGCAAAAATATTTTCTGTTCAAACTAGGAACATAAAATATTTGACGTTAAAATAAAAGTACTAAAATTCCACAATTCTTTCAAATGTAAAGCAAAATCTAGTAGTATTTTACTTTTTAGATATGTATTTTTTATTAATGAAAGAAATTAAAGTTTTTTTACAGCTTTATTTAATAATTATTTAGAAAAAATATTACCATAAATGTGACGACAAGACAAATATATTTTCCCCTTCGTGTGTTTGATAGTATTAATATGGCAAATAAATGTGTACAGTGTGACCACAAAATCAAGCCATGGATTATTTGATGTAATTTTGATCAAACACATGAAACATTTTGTGTCAAATAATTTGCGTAGTCTGACCTTACCTTTAGTGTAGGGTATTATATGGTCGGGCTTGACCGACCATACTTTCTTACTTGTTTATTATTATGTTTTGTTTAGTAATCGTTCCTATTCGATAACGTAGACATCTTTGTACTTATTTATTTGAAAATCCAATATGAATACTGGACTAAGTGGTCGTCCCAACTGCTTTAGTGCACCAAAAGTATGGCCAGAAAGGAGAGAGTTTGTTTGCGGCAAATCTAATGTGAAACATATACCATTGATAGATCCTAAATATGTCATTTTACCAACACTGCACATTCAACTTGGTTAGATTAAATTTTTTGTTAATGCTCTGAAGAAGGAGATGGCTTTTTATACCATTCACCTTCGAAAGAAGGGTATATATAAGTTTGTCATTCCGTTTGTAATTTCCACAATATAATTTTCCGACCTTATAAAGTATATATATTCTGGATCCTTATAGATAGCGGATAGCGATTAAGCCATGTCCGTCTGTCTGTCCGTCTCTCTGTTGAAATCAATTTCTGAAGACCCCAAATGACTTACAAACTTGATTCATACATCAATATATCGGAAATTCTTTTGTCTCAGATGCTATTTAAAATCGAGAAAATCGGCCAATAAATGGCTGAGATATAAGGAAAAAACCGGGTCCATCTCGATTTTTGGCCTATTTTTGATGTATATCTGGATTACTAAGTCATTAATATAGATGGCTTAATATAGAAAGGTCGTATCTCGTTTTTTTTTCAAAATCGAGTTTTTCACATATTCTGGTACACAAAACTCAAATACACCTCTCCTAAAAAAATTCAGTTTCCTATGTTGACGAATAACAGATTTACAGTAATTAAAAAAACCCTAACTCATTTCAATAATAGTTTGAAAGAAAAAGCGCTATCTCATTTAATGTTGAATGCATATTTTTTGGTTTATATTAAAACAAACAACTTTTCTAAAAGTATATTTGGATATATTACAAATTTTTAGTTGTTTATTTTTTACTTTCACTTTCAGATTTTATTCAGTTTTTTCCTTCTCCTGTAAAGTAACTAAAAGTTGAGATACGACCTTTCTATATTAAGCCATCGATATGGATATCTAATGCTAGATATTTCAAAGTCCATTGCAACGATCTATATAAAGCTATACTAATTTGGACCTACAATGGGTCAAAATCGGGTAAAATATTTTTTAACCAGAATTTTTTTTACCAACAAAATTTGTTTGTCATAAATTTGTTTTCACTAGTAAAATAAAATAATTTTTTAAAAAAAATTAAAAAAAAAATGTTTGACAACAAGTTTGAAAAAAATGATTATTTTTAAAATTTTAAAAACAATTTGAAAAAATAAAATTTTTTTTAAATTTTGAAACCAAAAATAATTTTGTTTACCTAAAAATTTAAAAAAAATTTTATTTTAAAGTATAATTTGGTGAAAAGCTTATAAGCAATATCCAAAACTGAACAGGTTCATTTGCGTTCATTATGCGACCCATCCAAATGAGCCGAATGAGTTGTTACCACTTTCTAGACCAACATCTTGCCATATAAAGATATTGAACATAACACCCACAAAACCAAGTGACAGGACTAATTTTGTGTCAGTTACCTTTCCTCAGTAATAACTACACTTCAAACACATTAACACCAGTTAAGTGATATGTCTTGTTTTCACCTATCATAATTCGCTCCTTTTTGAAATAATATTGTATTCGCTGGTCACAGGACAAGTGCTTTTAGAACCATTGACACAAATTTCCCGCAGGGTACTAACAAGTTGTTAGTAACAAGAAACTTGATGCCTGGTTATCACTGCAAGCAGTTATAAAAGGGTTTTTAGGGAACAACAGAACCGTCGACATTTCTTTAATCTATATCTGGATTACTAAGTCATTAACCCTAGGAGGTACAACCAGGTCTGTGCAGACCTTTTGCATATAAAAGTGTGTATAACTTTATTGTTTTTCGTGATAGAGACAAATCCTTTCATGACTTCTGGAGCAATATTCTCCGGCCACAATGAGCAAGAAATCAAACCGATTGTGCATCCGGGTTTAGCTTTATCCAGATTTTCGAATACTTTGGTTCAAACGGCATAACCAGGTCTGTGCAGACATATGAATAACTTGTATGTTAAGAAAAATTAAAAAAGGAAACTATACATATGATAGATCTTTTCTATGAATATTGTAAGAGGTTTCATACATTAGTAATGGATGTACATAATTGTGGTTCCATTGCATGTATTGCAAAATGACGGTTTGTTTGCAGCATTCACATGCCAGGTATTCGTGCCTTGAATGCCAAACAAACAAATTTTCACATACTTTTAGGAAACTTGACTATGTATTTCCATACAAATCCGATATAGTTCTGAACAGACCTGGTTATACTGTTCAGCGCCAAAATGGATATCTATTGATAGATGTTGCAAAGACCTTTCCAACGACTTATATAACGCCTTAGTAATTCGGACCTACAATGGGTAAAAATCGTGAAAAATATTTTTTAACACTTTTTTTTTTTAACCAAAATAAAATTTTTTAACATAAAATTTTTATCAACCATACTTTTTCCACTAATAAAATTAAAAAAAAAGTTCACCAAAATATATTTTCAATATTTATCTTAAAGTAGTGAATGGTATATAAGATTCGGCAGAGCCGAATATGTCTCTTACTTGTTACTTTGGTGAATGATATATAAAATTCGACGAATATGTCTCTTACTTGTTAGAAAATCGTAAATTTTTCCAAAAATCAACAATTTTTAAAGATTCACCAATTTAAAAAATAGTAATACAATTTAAATTGAAAAAAAATTCGAAATTCTGTTAGATCTTCGACACATCTGAGCACTGCATTTCTTCATATTCACCATAATTTGTAAAAAATTAATAAAAATATGTTATTATATGTAAACAAAATAGAAAAAATGGTAATACTTAGTTATTAAGATCAACCACAATTGACATAGTATGTCTCTCACCAAAGCATTAAAAAACCACAACAACTAATAAAGATCATACCAAGCCATATAAACACAAATCTTTTTATAACTGTTATTTTAAGTGATTTATTTTTTATCACAAAATATAAATCACAATTTTGGTGGACGAGTTATTTTCGGTATCTGCTTACAGGACATCCCTCCTGACTATGCTTCACTACTCTACTGTATTAAATTCGCTGCATATTTGGTTGGCAACTTTGAATTAAATTATTCATAATTGTTTTTAACATTGTTCAAACTTTATTATATTGATTTAAAAATAAACAAATATTCTAAGCTATCTAAAAAAAAACTATGCACTTAAAAACTACTGTATTGTGTTGTGCTGTGAATGTATTGAATTTGTTTGAAAATTAGTTTTTAATAAGTTTTCAGAAATTGTTATAAGTTTAACCAACGAAACTTTTTTAATTGAAATCAACATCTACTTACAAGTTTTTATAGTATTTCTAAAGAATATTATAAATAAGTATCTACTACTTATATTAAAAAATCCCAAGCTGTTTAAAATAGTCTTATTAAATTAAAACATTTTCACTTGGCCATACTGCCTACATCTACCCATAATCACCACAAGGGCGTAAAACATCAACATGACAACATCTAACAATTCTTCACTTTAACAAGTTTCCTATTTTTTTTTGTTGGGTGTTCTCCTATTCAAACTCTTGACAAGTTGTGTGTCTACTTACATTTTTCTAAATTATTCTATGTTTTTCGGCTACCGGAAGTACTTGTTTCTAGACTTGAATATGTGAAAACAGGAAATTCAACTTGACACTCAAGTGTGTTTTACAAAATAAGTCATCAACTAATAAAAGAAACACTAACGAATACAACAGTAAGTATATGAGAGTGAGTAAGTACTTTGCATACAAATGTCACGTGGTAAATGTAAAAGTAGTATATGGGCAAAAACACAATTTTTTTGGAAATTTTAATACACTTTTACGATTTTTATTTCATGACACATGTTTAGAATTTAGCCTGAATTATTTTGTTAAAGAGGTCCAAGTTATCGTGGTTTAAAAAATAGTTTTTAATTCTATATTTAAGGTAATTTAAGTGATAAATTAATAGCATCAGCATAAAAAAAACATTTTTAACTCTATTAACGTATGCGGAATGAAATTGCAACAAAAATTTGACACTGGCCAAAGAAAAAAATAAATGAGCTATTAGTGTTTCAGGACTTATTTTGAATTACGTTATGTTTTCACTTAATACTTTAAAACCCCATTTGAAAATCTGGCTTTTAGTTATTTTAAAATGTTAACAAAAAAAGAACTACCTTGAAAAAACATTTGTAATTTCTTCCACATTTTATCTATTTTCATCGGGAACAATTTGTTATATTTTACATCAAGTGGCAGAGAAACGCAGAGAAGTGGACTTTTTTGGAAGTAAATAAATCTATTATTGATAAAATGTGCAAAGTAGAACACAATCTTTTTTCTAAAAAAATATATATGGATCTTAATCAATTAGATGTAAATTGAAAATTTTGACTTTTTTGGAATATGATTTGACCATCAATTCCAATTAATGAAATATATTATGAAATATGTACATAAAATTAAACAGTTCATAAAAAGAAACATCAGAGATTATTTTTTTTTAAATAAAATTCTTTTTAAATGTTCCATCATCCAACTGACACGCCCTGATGTTTATGGTGTTTTCCAACACCCTTCAAATTCCACACTTTCTAAAGTGAAAAAATGTCCCAATTTTTTTAAACTATAAATAATTTTTGAGTTTTTGGACCTTTTTAAATAGAAGAGTTTTTGTAGAATATTTAAAATAAAAATCGAGAAAAATAAGACCATGAAACTCAAATAGGAGCTCAGAAAAGTGCAAACATCGGTATTTTCAACACCTGTATATAAATTCTTTAAGAAAAAATTAGCCACAAAAGTACATGAATATAATAAATTTTTTGTTTACATTAAATCGATACAGTGGGCTAACGTTGGGTTAATTTCCATTTTTGCACTGTTATTGTATATTTAAGACCTTAAGGTATATTTTTTGCAAGTTTCCTTAAAATTTGTTCAAAAATGTATAATATTTCGCTATCTTTCATTTAGAAATTCCAAATATTTCTAAATTTTACCTTTGACCTTCACCATTTAAGGGTTAAAGTTGTCCGATTTCAGTAGAACTTTCAGAGTATATTTAAAATGATCTGAACTATAAGATTCTGTATAGGTTTTACTTAAAATTCGTAACAGTAAGGAAATTGCTCCCATTCGCCAAAATATGGCCAAAAAAATATTTTTTCCCGAAAATCACAAAATTTAAATCGTAGGTACGGAAATACTGTAAGAGGTATTGACACAATTTTTTCATATTTTTATTCTCTATTATGATCTCAATAAATCCCAATGTGATGATCAAAAAATTCTGAAATTTGTTTAAGAAAATTTTTAAAAATTTGAAAATGGAGATTTGAAACTGCCGTTAAAAAAAATTAATTTTTTTGGCAATCCCTGCCAATAGGTTAACGGTATTCTACAAAGACAAAAACTCATACGAATGTAAATACGGATATATTTTAAGAAAAAATTAGCTTTTATTTTAATATTTCTTAAAATATGTTAATTTTCTTCCTACATTTCTTCTTCAAGTGGCCTGAGACACGTTAATGGTCTGGGGAATTTTTAATAACTTCAAAATTTTTTAATCAATTTTGGTCTTTTATATCTCATTAGAACGACAATTACGTGGACATTTCGATTATTTTGCATTCGATTGCAAAAATAATTATTTAGTAGCAAAATGTTCACAAAAACTGAAAAATATGAATTTTTTTCGTATTTTAGCGATAATACAGTTTGTGGGTTAATTTGACGCAAAGGAGACATAGATTTAATTTCAAAAATATTTTTTTTACTGTAATTTACATTAATATAAATAAATCTACACATTTCTGTAACATAATGCAGAAAGTTAAGGACTTTCACAAATTTATTTCATATAAATAGTAAAATTTTGTATATATCTGACCTTTGACCTCGATGCGCGTCCCGAAATCGTTGTCCGATTTGGCTAAAATTTTCAGTACTTATCTTTTAGACCTAGTGTCACAATATTCCACCCGGCACTCTTTGAAATCTAAAAAAAAAAATCGGCTGTCACCCTATTGTGCATGTTTACAGTAACCATTTCCATATATTTAAAAGTTTTTTAACAATATTATAGTCATAGTAACTTTTTATATGATTGTGGTTACAATGGTTGACTTACGATTCACATGATTTTATCATCAATCATATATAACGTTACAGTAAACAAGCATATGTCTGTGACAACCATTTTTATGATTAAGGACTTACCATATTAGGTTGCTCTCGGCTTATTGATATCATAATTTGAGAACAACATATTATGATATGTGAATTTCTAGTTAACCATATTATGGTTAGCACAATCATGTAAATAGTTACTGTGATTATAATATTGTTAAAAAACTTTTAAAAATATGGAAATGGTTACTGTAAACATGCACAACTATATTTTTTTTTAAATAAATTATAAACAGATGCTTTTTTATACTACAACTTCTACTTTTTGTATCCGATAAATCTGCAAACTTCGATTTGTTTAATGGTCCCCTCGATCAATCAAAATGTGTTGGGATAAAAGTATCTCGTTTTCTGCTTACAAACATTTATTTAAATAATTTTTGAACTCTATCACTTCTGTAATTTGCCAAAACTCTTCTACACTGTTTTATATCTATATTAGACCATTTTTGCATATAAAAATTGGTGAAACAAAAGTGAAAAATTTTGTGAAATCTTCAACTTCATTTAAAAATTTTCATAGGCCCCTCAGTGCATACTAATATATAGAAAAAAACTCAATTCACGCAATAAACCAATATATTTAGTGATGTGGATGTGCCTCGTGAAAACAAGTGAAAGAGTTATATCGGTTCTGCCGAATCTTGTATACTCTTCACTAAATTAAACAAAATTAATTTTTTTTTTTCAAAATAACGAAACAAATTTTATGCCAAACAAAATTTTTTCGGTGAAGAAAATACTCGGGTTAAAAAATATTTTTCCTGATTTAAACACATTGTAGGTAGTGTTTATAAACCGGTTAACCGAAAACCCGGTTTTTCTTCGAAATTTCGGTTTTTTGCAAACCGGTTAATTTAAAATGTTGATTTTCGGTAAACCGGTTTATACGGTTTATATCACTCGGTTAACCGGTTTTTAAAATTTGAGACTAAAATTAATAAATCTCATGTTTTGGTGAATTTTTTATATTCATTGTATACACATTATATCAAACATTTGGTCTGATTTGAAACCTAAAGCTAAGTAGTACTCTGTTCAAAATTTCGTGCGAACTGCTGTCAAACTACATATAAAATATTTAGTATGAAATATATGCGAAATAATTTCGCAAAACCAGCACTCTGTTCTTATTGTGAAATACATCTGGCAACCTTAATTTTCCACACGAAATAACAGAAGCAGCACTTCTTTCGCACGAAATTAAAACCAACAGCTGTTCATTTCTTGCATATAAAATTTTTCGCATGAAAAAAGCATAATTTTTCGCAAATATGAACAGAGTACTAGCCTTAAGCTGCTGATATACAATATAGACCTCTTTCGATTTCAATGTTTCTGTATAGTAGAGGACGATGAGTTTACTAAAAGCTTTTCACAAACAATTGCACATAAAATTAAATTCCGCATAATTCTAGAAGTTTAGGCTAAATCTTACTATAACTAATGATGCATTAAAAACATAGTGATGATTTTACCAAACCTTAAATTGAATTTAATGTACATGTCTTTGATGTACATACCTTCTTTTAACATATTTAACTTTATTAGTGTGTTTTATTTTTAACATTTAATTTTATTAATCATTTCCTTAGCTTAGTATACAATTGCGCTAAGTTCCATTTCAGAAATTTACAAGAGAGACAAAAAACATTTCTAAAATCCTTGATTTTAAATATTAAATTTAAATATTTTTGAAATCTATTAATGATGTTTTATTACTTATTTGGTAAGATTTGTAACGACAAAGAATCACAACTAAGAAGAAGTGCATATGCATCTCATAGGTCTTTTTTTTGTGGACTTGTAACATTTTCGGTTTCATATAAGAAAGTCGAGGTGATAATAGATAATAGAATAAATTATCAAATATTTAATAAAAAAAAAAAATTATGATTTACACTTTTTGGTTGAAATTTAATGAATAAACTAAGGAGTGAGATCGAAAAATTCTTAACATACATATATGTTAATAAAAACGAAACCACTAAACTTACAGTTTAATTCTTTTTATTTGATTGAAATTATTATTAAAATTTACAAAAAAAAAAAAAAATTATAGTTTTAATCACTAGTGATGAAATTTTGAAACTTTTTCGGAAACCCTTCCATTAACGTTTTTATAGTGCTTTTTGTCACTTTGCTCGAACAGGTAGTCCATTTCCGTTTAAAATCTACCACACCTTTGGACATCTTTTTTGTGCTCTTCAATTCTCTTTTAACAAGAGCCCAATATCTCTCCACTGGCCTTAGCTCCGGGCAGTTTTGAGGATTTGCCTCTATTTGTACAAATACCACATTATTGTTCTTATACCACTCAAGGGCTTGTTTACCATAATGACAGGATAGGAAGTCAGGTCAAAAATAAGTGAACACATTATGAAGTCTTATGAATGGAAGCAGCATTTTTGTAAACATTCCTTGATGTAAATTTCGGTATTTATAGAGCCCGTTGTAACAAATTATTGGCTTCTTTTGCCGCAACTGCATATTGCTTGCCATACCAAGAACTTTTTGGGAAATTTTGTCTGCTTTTAGGTCTTAAACTTTTCTTCAACATTCCCTCGAGCATCAGCAACATACAAATTTTATCAGGAAGTTGCGAAAAATCTGCCAGATCATACGTTTCGTTATCCATTATGCAGCAAGAATATTTTTTTATGAAACTTGACTTCAATTTCCGTGCTCTGATTTTGTCCTCTAAGTTTTTAGCAGCGTTCCTGTCAGGAACTTTTTGAGCCTTGTATGTTTTTAAACCTGCATTAGCTTTAACTTTTCGTACCAAATAGCCCAAGCACTGAGCTAACCGGGATGCTTTCCTACCGGATGTGTTGGGAGCTCTTTTGAAAATGCTTTGTATTTTTTTGGCTTTAGAAACATCATGTGTAGCATTCCTTCTACCTGAGCCAGGTTTTCTATCAACGGACTAGTTCTCCCGGTACTGTTTAAAAACATTGGAAACAGTTTGACGGCAGACCTTTGAATGCTTGGCCAACTTTTTGTAGGACCAAGTTGGGTTTTGTTGAAAATATTTAATAATTTTAGTACGCACTTTTTTCTGGTCACTCATTTTAATCAGATTAACAACGAATGAATATAATTGACATTAAATATAATAAATGACATGTTTTACAAAGGTAACTTGATCAACAAAAAAAAAAAAAAAAAAATCAAATAATACTTGGGTTAAAATTTTTAATGAAAAACGTGTGTTAAGAATTTTACAATCTCACTCCTTAATAATTAAAACAAGTATTATATATTTCGTAACATATATATATTTAATTCCATTTGAATGAGATAATAATTTTTACAAAATAAATTATTTATAGTTTTTTCAATTTCACAATGGCTTTTATTGCTTTTCAAGCAAAAAATTTCCTAAAATAATACTACTTTCTATGCTATGTTTATTGTGTTATCGTAACCAACCAGCAGAGACTAACGCCGAATGCCTAAGAGTCGGTTAAGCCGAGCCGCCGAGTCGTGATATATTAGGACATTATGACAATATGACGGATAAGAGACCTTGTGAATTGATCAATTGTCTATATTAATGACTTAGTAATTCAGATATAGATAAAAAATTAGTCTAAAATCGGGGTTGTCCTGGTTCTTTCCTTATATCTCAGCCATTTGAGTGCCGATTCGATCGATTTTAATAACAACCGAACCAGGTCTATAGCGGATATGCTGATGTATGAATCATGTGTGTAATACACACTGTGTATGTTCTTTGGGGGCTATGAAAGTTGATTTCAACATACAGACTGGCATCTGGATTTTACAAATTCTGGGGAAAAAATCGTTTAAAAGATAAACATTTCAATTATATATTTTTTTAGTTTATTTCAAAAGATCACACTAAAATCCTAAAAATCTCATGTTTTTATACACTTACAGATACCATATTTTTATACCCTTCACCTTCGTGAGAAGGGTATATATAAATTTGTCATTCAGTTTGTAATTTCCACAATATAATTTTCCGACCCTATAAAGTATATATATTCTGGATCCTTATAGATAGCAGAGTCGATTAAGCCATGTCCGTCTGTCTGTCTGTCTGTCTGTCTGTTGAAATCAATTTTCTGAAGACCCCAGATATCTTCGGGATCCAAATCTTCAATAATTCTGTCAGACATGCTTTCGAGAAGTTTGCTATTTAAAATCAGCAAAATCGGTCCACAAATGGCTGAGATATAAGGAAAAAACCAGGACAACCTCGATTTTTTACCTATTTTTTTACCTATATCTGGATTACTAAGTCATTAATATAGACAATATGGATATCTAATGATAGATATTTCAAAGACCTTTGCAACGACGTATATAAGACCATATTAAGTTGGACCTACAATGGGTCAAAATCGGAAAAAATTTTTAACCAGATTTTTTTTTTTCACCAAAAGTTTTTTTTCGCTAAATATTAAAAAAAAAAATTAAATTTAAAAAAAAAAAAAAATTTACATAAAAACTTTAAAAAAAAATTCGAAAAATATTTTTTTTCCAAAAAATGAAAAAAAAAACAACTGGAAAAAAAAAAATTTTGTTTAACTTAAATTACCTAAACATTTTTATTTTCAAGTATAGTTTGGTGAAGGGTATATAAGATTCGGCCCAGCCGAATATATCTCTCTTACTTGTTTTTGTTATTACTTATTTTTTTGTCTTGTTTGTCTTTTATGATTTTGTTCTTTTTATTAATAAAATTATTAAATAAGTACACAAAATTCGTGATTTTATTTTCGATTAAAAATTAAAATGGAAATTATTCGGTTAATCGAATAATTTAAAATTAACCGATCATTAATCGATTAAATCTAAACACCAATTAATTATTTTATCGATTAAACCAGAAACCTGATTAATTGTTTCCATAATTCAGGTAGTATAATCATATTAATAAAATATATAAGATATATGAGAAAAATCAAAAATTTTGGAGAATATGAAATTTTCTTCAAATCTTTACCTGACACTAACGCCATTTTCTAGTAGTATAAGGAGATACAGTAACATGGAATTTATTTGTAACATTATGCATTAAACACATTCAAGACAGCAGGATACCGACTGCAATCTGTCAAAAATAAAATACACAGATTATTTTGACGACAGCACAGCTACACGGCCACTCAACTACTTTTGCCGTTGCAGCCGAATTAGGCTAATTTCTATTTTTGTCAACCACAAAACAGAAATAGTGCTGCTAATATAATAAAAAATTTAAAAAATGTTAGTGCTTTAAAAAATATATATTTTTTTACTTTATTAATCGGGACAAATTTCCCAGGAATTATAAATTTACGGAAAATTTTTGTCAAGAAATTTCAGTATTTTCTTTATAAGTTTCCTTTTTAAAGTTACGGTATTATTGAAAGAGATTCGTTGTGAAAAGAGATTCGTTGTGATTTGTTGTCAATCTTATATTTTTTCTATACTATACAGAGAACACAGCTTCGTGATAGCAACCGAATTTGTTGCCAATCAAATGATTCTACCTTAGTGACCGAATTTTACAGTTGTGGCTACAAAATTTTATAAGGGCTAACCAAAGTTTGGTTCCTTCAACCGAAACTCTTCTTTATCAACAGACTTTCTGTAAATAGAACCGAAAAATTAGCTGAATAATAATAATAAGCTAAAACAAATTGGCTCAATAATCGATTTATGTTTTAAAAAAATGTATATACACACAGAAAAAAAATTAGTTGGAAATCAATTTTCATTATTAATATTTCATAACTTGAATAGAAGCATTAATATTATTATTAAAAAGCTTTAATCACAACTATTTGTTTATGTTTAGAATTGTAAAATCATACTCGTAACAATTTTGCGGTTTTAAAAAAAAACAATTTTTTTTGTGTACTTTGCTTTTAAAAAAAAAATGTTATAAATGTTTTTGTATAATTTTTGATTATAATGTTATTTTTATACACACGAACACACTTACATATCCCAGCAGTTGTGCAAGCAGTCAATATATTCCTTATAAGGACTGAGATCGTAAAATTCTTAACACACGTTTTTCATTAAAACTTTTAACCCAAGTATTATTTGACTTTTTTGTTATCATGTTCCCTTTGTAAAGCATGTCAGTTATTATGTTTAATGTAATTTATGTTCATTTGTTGTTAATCTGATTAAAATGAGTGACCAGAAAAAAGTGTGTACTAAAATTATTAAATATTTTCAACAAAACCCAACTTGGTCCTACAAAAATTTCGCCAAACAATCAAAGTTCTGCTATCAAACTATTTCCAATGTTAAACAATACGGGGAGAACTTGTCCGTTGATAGAAAATCTGGTTCAGGTAAAAGGAATGGTTCACATGATGTTTCTAAAGCCAAAAAAATAGAAAGCATTTTCAAAAAAACTGCCAACACATCCGGTAGGAAAGCAGCCCGGTTAGGTCAGTACTCGGACTATTTGGTACGAAAAGTTAAAGCCAATGCAGGTTTAAGAGCATACAAGGCTCAAAAAAGTCCTAACAGGACCTCTGCTAAAAATTTGCGGCAAAAGAAGCCAAACATTTATTACAATGGGTTCTATAAATACCGAAATTTACATCAAGGAATGTTTACAAAAAAGACTTCTTAATGTGTCCACTTATTTTTGGCCTGATTTGGCAACTGTCACTATGGTAAGAAAGGTCTTGAGTGGTACAAGAACAATAATGTGATATTTGTACCAAGAGAGGCAATTCCTCTAAACTGCCTGGAGCTGAGTCCAGTGGAGAGATATTGGGCTCTTGTTAAATGAGAATTGAAGAGCACAAAAAAGGTGTTCAAAAGTGTGGTAGATTTTAAACGGAGATGGACAAACTGTTTGAACAAAGTGACATAAAGCACTATAAAAACCATAACGGAAGGGTTTCGAAAAAGGTTCAAAATTTCATCATTAGTGATTAGAACTATAAAAATATTTTTTTTTTTTTTTGTAAATTGTAACAATAATTTCAATCAAATAAAAAAAGATTCAAAACTGTAAGTTTAGTGGTTTCATTTTTATTAACATATATGTATGTTAAAAACTTTTTCGATCTCAGTCCTTAGATAGTAATGTCTGATCATTTGACACGTATGTGCTCTTTGTAGTGCAGAGAGAACTCAATTGGTTACTTTATACATCCCACGTAATATAGCGTGAAGACAGTTATCACTTAAGTGTCTCTAAGTAATCTAGAGTGTAGTCACTTTAAACATTGATTGTGTACAAACTGTTTTTTTATAAATTGTGTTGATATACTTAATACCCATACAGTTTATTTTGTTTTTGCTTAAGTCTACTGACATATCATGCAATATAACGTAAAGTCAATTGTCACATTAGTGTCTCTAAGTAACCTAGAGTGTAGTCACTTTAACGGTTTATTTTGCCCTCTACTTTATAAAGAAGTTATTTTACCCTCCAGAAGTAATATATTGGAGAGTTGTTGGAGGAAGGTTTGTTTACAAGCAATCGGTTATTGGACTGTCTCTGAGATGTCTTTCTAACTGATTATTTGAGGTTAATTAGCACCCCTACATATTAAATAAATAGTTATGTAGCTTATCAAGTAACCAGTTAGGTAGCTAGTAAGGTAACTGACTATATTTAACTGGTAATGCAATGCGTTGACTACTTTGGAGCCGCTATCAGACAGTCTCATTGTAAACAAAAATCGTAGATTGACCTCCTGCTAGTTATGTATCTAGCTGTCACCCTAAATGTTACATAAAATTACTAGTTCTGGATAGTCTCCTAGAACTGCTGGGATATATAGCAAATACTTACGTATACAGCCACACTCTTAATGTTAGTGAACCGAAAATATGTGTGAACAAACCATAAATGTCATTGTTGAATGTTTTAGTTTTTTTTTCTTACCCGCATCCCTCTGTTCTATTCGGTACTTTATATTAAAAATGTTGGAATTTAATGTTACAATAAATATAAAAAGTATTTTCTGTCGAACAAGCAGTTGTTTCTCGACAAAAAGGAAAAAAAAAAAACAAATATAACTAAAACCAAACTAAATAAAATATTATCAAAGTAAAAGAAAACAACAAGCAAAGTGAATTTTCTTTTAAAATAAAATAATGAAGAAATAAAAAATAAAAATAAGACTAAAACTAAAACATGCAACAGAAATGTGCAACATCAAGTAATAAATCCCACAGCACAAAAAATTGCATTAACAGTAATTGTATAATTGGATTAAAGTTTACCTTGTTTCATCACTAACACTAAATGTATTAAAGGAAAATTTTATTAAAAATTGCTTAACTAAACTATTTTTATATAAAATCTCCTAATGTTTAATTATAATTCTTTGTCAAAATGTTAGTTTTACTTAACATTGCAATGCTTCATTGAAACTGCTAGTCAGCGGGAAATCTAAGACTATTATTCAAAAAGTACTTGCCCCATGACTTGTGAAAATGAATAGCTTTAAATCGTGATCGGTGAAAAGAGGTAATTCCAAATATATTTTTTATGGTTAGTTCTATGAATTGCAACCGTGACCTAGAACCATTATTTATAGTAAACAATACTGAACGCATTATTCTTAACATTATATCTAAGTTCTGTCAAAAATCAAATGCAAGAACTTAATTGTTGTGCTAGAACTAGGACTGCAGAGTGGTGTCGATCGAAAGAAAGTGGTAATAAATTTGAATCTTTCGATTAGTTGTTTCCAATTAGGAAATTAAAAAAAGTAAATGAGCAAAAACATTTTTCTTTCAAAATTTCAATAATTTATTTTCATGAGCGATTTTGGGAAGTGGGCCTTATATGGGAGCTATGACCAATTATGGACCGATCACCATGAAATTAGGTGGTGTGATTAATGTCTTTATGAAAGTTATTTATGTTGCATTTTATGTGTATACCAACATTTTTAGGAGATTTATGCTCGTTAAAGTGAATATGAAAAGCAGGGCTTATATGGGAGCTATGACTAATTATGAGCCGATCATAACAAAATTTGGTAAAATGAATTTTGTATATATAAAACTTATTTGGAGAAAAACTTGTGTAGATACATATATAAATTAAACATTTATGACCGATAAAGTCCAATTTCGGTAGGACATTTGTATGGGGGCTAGGTGAAATAATGAACCGATTTCAGCCAGTTTCAATAAACCTGGTCCTTGGGCAGAAAAACTGATATGTACCAAATTTTATCGAAATATGTTCAAGATTGCGACCTGTACTCTGCGCACAAGGTTTACATGGACAACCAGCCAGCCAGCCAGACGGACGGACGGACGGACATCGTTTAATCTGAGTCGATCGGTATACTTTAAGGTGGGTGTTAGACTAATATTTTTGGGCGTTACAAACATCTGCACAAATCCAAGAAAGTAATTCTGAGTCGATCGGTATACTTTAAGGTGGGTGTTAGACTAATATTTTTGGGCGTTACAAACATCTGCACAAATCCATTATACCCTCCCCACTATGGTGGTGTAGGGTATAATTATGTTCCAATTCGCTAATTATACCCTACACTACCATAGTGGGGAGGGTATAATGGATTTGTGCAGATGTTTGTAACGCCCAAAAATATTAGTCTAACACCCACCTTAAAGTATACCGATCGACTCAGAATTACTTTCTGAGTCGATTAAACGATGTCCGTCCGTCCGTCCGTCCGTCTGGCTGGCTGGCTGGTTGTCCATGTAAACCTTGTGCGCAGAGTACAGGTCGCAATCTTGAACATATTTCGATAAAATTTGGTACATATCAGTTTTTCTGCCCAAGGACGATCCCTATTGAAACTGGCTGAAATCGGTCCATTATTTGACCTAACACTCATACAAATGTCCTCCCGAAAGTGGATTTTATCCGTCACAAATGTTTAATTTATATAGGTATCTACACAAGTTTTTGTCCAAATAAGTTTTATATATAGGGAATTCATGTCACCAAATTTTATTATGATCGGTTCATAATTAGTCATAGCTCCCATATAAGGCCTGCTTCCGATAATCACTTTAACGAGCATAAATCTCCTACAAATGTTGGTATACACATAAAATGCAACATAAATAACTTTCATACAGACATTAATCACACTACTTAATTTCATGGTGATCGGTCCATAATTGGTCATAGCTCCCATATAAGGCCCACTTCCGAAAATCGTTCACGAATATAAATTATTGAAATTTTGAAAGAAAAATGTTTTTGCTCATTTACTTAGTGTAGGGTATTATATGGTCGGGCTTGACCGACCATACTTTCATACTTGTTTTAAACTAAAATGGAATAATGTACAGGGTAAAGGGTCTGTCGACTTGGCTGCCATTTATTTATTTTTGTTGAATATTTTGGCGTTCAACAAAACATGCAAATAATAAAACTGTTTTATCAAAATGGGTGTTCTGTTCGGGCAACGTTCCGCATGTTTCACGAATGTGTACGACAACAAACGACACGAATCCACATGAGATCCAAGAGCATCTAATGCATCCCGAACTGTTTGGAACGACGTTGGCCAGACCATTATCGATGTCGATGATTATCATTTTATTTTAGCCTGAATTGGATGATATGAACACTAACTACATTAGAATTCAACAGGAAAGCGCTACGTGCTATACAGCTCATGCTACATTGTACATTCAGCGAGCGATTTGAGCACACAAAAAACTAAATTATCTGAACGCAATATTTAGAATTAGTCAAACTGAATGCTACTAGGCGCATTTACTACGTACCTTTAAAGTTGCATTCAAATATCCAAGATCTGAACGCTTATTTTGTTGTTTACTACGCGACGTTCAGCTCGTAATAGACCAAGCAAACGTTTTTCTGAACGCAACATATTAAAACCCAATCTTTTCTACTAGCGACCTGAACATTTTGTTCAGATTTTTAGAATCAACCAAATAATTCTTCGCTGAACACACATTTAGCATAACTGAATGCGAAATTCAGTAAAGTTCTTCATAGATACCGTAAAACGTGCCGTTCAGCATAGTGGGATAGTAAAAAAAAACTAAACGCATCATTCAGTAAATCTGAACGAGACGTGGTAAAAATATTTTTAGCAATTTTTTTTTAAACTTTAATATTATTTCAATTGCCGGCTACAGAAGTAACGGTATTCTAAAAAAAACAACAAGTGTTAAGTTTGACCGAATCTCATTTGTGTGTTGATTATTAAAGTGAGTAGTTCATATTTTATATAGTGACATCCATACATTAACATTGAGCTTTGTTAGAGGAATTCAATTTCTATTGCCGGATTTAGAAGGTAAGTTGTATATATATATATTCATATACCTGTACCTATGTAGTCAATATTTAATAATTGTTTAATAAAGAAGCAGGAATCGTGTATGAAGAGGAACAAAACAGTGTGTATTTTAAAAAATTGTGTTACTTTTTTGTAATCTGAGTACAGAAACAAATTAATAAATATAATCCTGGAAAACGCCATCATTAACGTAAAAATGTTAACACCATCTGATTTTAAGGTAATTGTCGATGACATATACAGGGAATTTCCTCAGGAAGAGCAGGTTTCGGTGAGTTTATAGAAATAGTTGTTTATGTTAATACATTTTGGTAATATTAAAAAACATTTAAAAATATTTTATTTAATTTTCTGAACACAGCTGGTAAAATAATAAGATCACGTTGAGTAATGAAGAAATATTATTGCGAAAATTATACGAATATAGTTAAAACCTGAACGCCCGTTTACTTTTGCACAAGCTGAACTTTATATAGTAAAAAGCTGAAAGCACGTTTCATGTAAAGCTGAACGTTTTATTCGGTTTTCTACTACAGACATTCAGGGTGCAAAAAACCTAATAAATATTCCGAAAAACTAAACGTTTGTTCAGTTTTTTACTATTTAATTTTTTCTGTGAGGGTATGTTCATCTCACTGGCCACCGGGATCATGCGATTTGACCCCATTAGACTTTTTCTTGTGGGATTTTCATAAGTCGCAAGTCTATGCGAATAAGCCACAAAACACAGCGGCCCTCAAAACCAACATAACCCATGCCATCGCTCAAATTCATCCCGATTTATGTGCCAGAGTAATGGAAAAATATATGTTTCGGATGCGTGCCACCCAATGAAGCCGTATATAATGGCATCGATAGGCCCTTCAAACGAATAAAAAATGTTGATGATATATCACACACACTTTGTTTTATTTAAAGTTAAAGATAGGAAGTATTTAATAAAATACCCTTTAGCTAGCTGCTGAATGTTTTCATGTTGAAATGTTTGCATTGGTTATATTTTTACAACCTTTATTAAGATTTAGCATGCGACATTTGTAACGCAACATATTTTTTCAAGTAATTTCAACAAAAGCTAATATATATTTGTTTATTATTTACTTTTCAATAATTTCAACTTTAACCTTTCAACTAATGCATTACCAGCGCATTTTTTCTTTTGGTTGCTTGCAGGTATAATTCTTTAGATTTACTTTTTATACCCTACACCACCATAGTGGGGAGGGTATATTGGATTTGTGCAGATGTTTGTAACGCCCAAAAATATTAGTCTAACACCAACCTTAAAGTATACCGATCGACTCAGAATCACTTTCTGAGTCAATTAAACGATGTCCGTCCGTCCGTCCGTCCGTCTGGCTGGCTGGTTGTCCATGTAAACCTTGTGCGCAGAGTACAGGTCGCAATTTTAAAGATATTTCGATAAAATTTGGTGCATATCATTTCTTCTGCCCAAGGACCAAGCCTATTGAAACTGGCTGAAATCGGTTAATTATTTCACCTAGCCCCCATACAAATGTCCTACCGAAATTGGACTTTATCGGTCATAAGTGTTCAATTTATATAGGTATCTACAAAAGTTTTTCTCCAAATAAGTTTTATATATACGGAATTCATGTCACCAAATTTTATGATGATCGGTCCATAATTAGTCATAGCTCCCATATAAGGCCGCTTCCGATAATCACTTTAACGAGCATAAATCTCTTAAAAATGTTGGTATACACATAAAAGGCAACATAAAGATTTTTCATACAGACGTTACTCACACCACTTAATTTCATGGTGATCGGTCCATAATTGGCCATAGCTCCCATATAAGGCCTGCTTCCGATAATCACTTTAACGAGCATAAATCTCTTAAAAATGTTGGTATACAAATAAAATCCAACATAAATAACTTTCATATAGACATTAATCACACCACTTAATTTCATGGTGATCGGTCCATAATTGGTCATAACTCCCATATAAGGCCCACTTCCAAAAATCGTTCACGTATATAAATTATTGAAATTTTGAAAGAAAAATGTTTTTGCTCATTTACTTAGTGTAGGGTATTATATGGTCGGGCTTGACCGACCATACTTTCTTACTTGTTCTTTAGTATAATTATTTTGCTATCCCTCAACTTTTAAACTTTGTACAATATTTTTTTCCTTGTTTTTATTTCAATTTCTATTCAGTTTCTTTATACTTTAGTGGATCTATACTATTTTTTTTTACTAAGTAACGCATTATTTCTTCTATCCTTCTTACGGCACACGTCTAAATATGAATATTAAATTAATAAAAAACAATTGTTTTTCGCGACATTGAAACCAAAAAAATCAAATGAACAATTCACCGTTATTTATTTGTACCACTTTGTTTTTCATAATACGATTTCATGAGAATAATAAATACTAAAGAGAAAATGTCATTAAAAGTAACTAAGAACCAAAAAAATATATGTTTTCAGTTTACAGATCAATTTTCTCATGATAAGAACTAAGATTAGTTGAAAATGAATATAATAAAATATTTAATACTAGCTTGACCCGGTGCGCTTCGATACCCCAGTCGTAGTCAAAAAAAAAATATGTGAGGATTTTATAAAAAAAATAAATATAATTTATACCGGAATTTCTTGTTTCCCCTTTTTCCCCTTTTCATCACTTTAAAGTTCAAGTAGTGAAAAAGGGTATAATAGCCTATTGATGCTTCTAAATAACAGTCTATCTTATTGGAAATTTCAATAAAATCTGTTCGGCCGTTTAGTATTTATTGTTTAAGAACTAAAGGTATCAATTTTACCGGTTTTCCCCATGTTTATTCCTTTCTGGTCCAAGTATTGAAAAAGGTTATAGCCTATTGATGCTTCCAAGTAAGGATCTATCTACGTTCCAACTTTCAATAAAATCGATTCAGCCGTTTAGGCGTGATGCTCAAACAAACCAACAAATTAACAAACAAACTTACAAAGCCATTTATATATTTATATCTATATCTATATAAATATATAAATGTCTTTGTAAGTTTGTTTGTTTGTTTATTTGTTTGTTTGTTTGTTTGTTTGTTTGTTTGTTTGTTTGTTTGTTTGTTTGTTTGTTTGTTTGAGCATCACGCCTAAACGGCTGAACCGATTTTATTGAAATTTGGAACGTAGATAGATCCTTACTTCGAAGCGTCAATAGGCTATAAATTTTTTCAATACTTGGACCAGAAAGGGATAAATATGGGGAAAAACGGGTAAAATTGGTACCTTTAGTTTTTAAACAATAATTACTAAACGGCTGAACCGATTTTTACATCGACAGGGGTAGCGAAGCGCACCGGGTCAAGCTAGTGGATTCATAAAAAATGGTAAATATGTATTGATATTTGGAATTGCTCATACAAAATACTAAAATCTCGGCTAAAAAATGGGTGGGTCGGTTGATGAAAATTTGGGATTATAGGTAATTTTGAATTCCAAATGAAAAAAATGCGAATAAAAAGTTTTTGGCAAAAAAAAAATTGTAAATACAAATTCTGGATAGGGACACCCTCATGACCTAGCGGTATAAACTATACTTTACGACCTATTCTCATAGCTCACAAATATACATACAAAATGTCATAAAAATCGGTTTAGTCGTTTCGGAGTAGTTTAAACACAAACATTGTGACACGAGATTTTTATATATTAGATTTTTTAATAGAATGTTTGAAAAAATCATTTTAATTTTCGATTCCGGTGTACCTTTCTGTGAAAATGCCCGTATACACTCGGTTCATATAATTTTGTTAGCATATATTTGAGCATATTTAAAATTAGTTTCTTTTTATACTATCAAAAAGATAGGGGGTATATTGATTTCGTCATTCCGTTTGTAATACATCACAATATTCTTGGTCCTTATAAGATTTTAAGACGATCTAGCTATGTCCGTTCGTCGGCCTGTCCGTTGAAAACACCATAGGTCCCAAACAGAAAGGAGCAAGCTGGCTGAAATTTCCCACAATGATTGAAAATGGGCAATATAGGTTTATAATTTCACCTAACCCCCATACAAATGTTCTCTCGGAAATCCTCATAAAATTTTGCACAAATTAGTTCTAAGTATGACGAAAATAGAGCAACATTTGTCCCTAGTCCCTATACAAGCTCCTCCTCCGAAAATGATTTAAAAGTAATGGCGTAATGAAATTTAACATAAACTAGTTGATCCTACCCCCCATATAACCCCGATATTAGAAAAATATATTACATTTTAAAAAACTGTTTCACTCGATTATTTGAGAGCCATCCATTTTTGTATATTATGTGCAAATTTCTGTGGTTTTTCCGAAATACACGAATATTCTTTCCAGCCACAAGTTTTTTATTTGTGGTTTTTGTTTAGTATTGATGGGTTTTTATTAGGGTATTCAATCGATTAACCGTTAATCGGTTAACCGATTAATTTTGGTGGGTTAACTGTTCGAATAATTTAAAATTGCCGATTTCAAATAACAAATAAACCGATTAATTTGTGTCGATTAACCGAAACTTATTTTTTTTTGTACTTTGTATAGAAATACGGTTTTAAACACACATATTTTATTGCTTAACTCATGAACATTCCCTTCTAGCAATAGGTTTTTGAAGTATAGCTCAGAAACTGAAGCTTTCTAGAATATTCCATGATGAACTTTATCCTAATGAGTCGGAGGAAGACATGATAATAGACGAAACTGAAGACATTACTGAAACGAGTCTTTTATCAGAACTTAACGAAATTATTAAAAGAATTAAAAATTTAAAAATCCCAAAAGGATTCCAATGGTATAATGAAGGATTTTATATGCTTAAAAAAACTGAATAAAGAACTGGGAAATTGAATAGTCTTTCTCATGCTTCACTTTCGATTTCTCCAACATCTGCTACAATCAATGAGGCAGTTTTTTCTAAGTCAAGTTTTAATAAAACTAAAGAACTAAAAAACCGTTTAAAAGAAAACCTTTTAAATTATATTATTTTCTGAAAAGATATTTCAGAAAATCACACTAAAGTCCTAAAGTACCATATTTTTTTGATATTATTTATTTTATTTGTTGTTTTTTTATATTTTGTTATTTCTTCAATACAATCTAAATTTTAAAATGTTTTAAGGGGCCCATAGACACATACTGCTCATGCTCATGCAATAAGCAAGTGTTGGTAAATTTAAAACTTTTGTTTATCTATGCGACACACAGACAATGCAGTATGAAAAATCAAAATAGTTTTGATTTTGAAATGAACTCATACTGCTAACAGTTGTTCAAATGAACAATAATATGATTTTTTTTAATTTTTCTGAAATATTATTTTTCAATTTGACGTTTTAGTTACTGAAAAATAGAAAATAATATTTTTTTTTTAACTGATGATTGATAGGTGTGTAGTAAAATATCAATCACACACGTATACGAAGGGTTCATCGGCAGTATGTGTCAGCAGTATGTGTCTATGGGCCCCTTTAGGTAAGCAACTCTTTCTTATAATTGAATAATTGAATAGTTTTGCAAATATTCTGATAATTTAGGAGTAAGATTCATACTTTGCCTTTAAGTCAATACATTTTCATAAATTATATTCTTTTCTTAAAAGATTTTTCAGAAAAGGTTCCCAAATATGTACCATATTTTTTTGCTATTATTTATTTTTTTAGTGAAATGCTTAAATAAGTACACAAAATGAATGGTTTTATTTTCAATTAAAAATTTAAATAGAAATTATTCGGTTAATCGAATAATTTAAATTTAACCGATTAATAACCCATTAAATCTAAACTCCGATTAATTATTTGCTCGATTAACCGATTAAATTAGGAACCCGATTAATTTAATACCATAGTTTTTATATATATGGGGTATATTGTTTTGTCATTCCGTTTGTAACAAATCGAAATATTCATCGCAGGCACATAAAATTCTAAGATCAAGCAATGTCCGTCTGTCTGTTAAAGGCATGTTAGGGTATACAGGGAAGGACTTGGTGGATGACACAAATATTCTTTGTTGATCAAAAATATTTGATATTTGAGCAAAATGTGAGACAACCTCCAAAAAAGTTGTAACTTTTTTACAATTTTCTTTAAATATTTGCAGGTAATGCTCACGTTATTACTATTATAAAAGAACAATTTATGTTAAAAATGGTAAGAATCAGTCCATGATTTTATATACCATTTGCAATTGCAATTCAGAAGTTATAATTGTATTTCATATATGTATTTCGAATTGTATTTAAAAATTTCCTAATTATATTTAAAATTTACTAATTGTATTTAAAAAATTTCAAGTTATATTTCAGAATCTTGCAATTGCATTTCAAAAACTTCCAACTATATTACTGAAATTGATAGTTTATACAATTTTGTATATCAGAAATTTCCAATTTTAATTCATAAACTGCTTATAGAAATACGAATTGTAAATTCTGAAATAAAACTAGAATTTTCTGAAATACAATTTGAAATTTCTGAAATACAAATAGAAAATTCTGATATAATTAGAAACATCTGAAAATAAATCAAAATTTATAAAACGCAATTAGAAATTTTTGAAAAAAAATTGGAAATTGTGCAGTTAGATTACATATTTCAATTTATTTTACTGTTTTCCAACAAGTTCTCAAAATATTATTCGTTTCGTTCTTAATTTCTTTAATCATTATAGCTATACAAATATTATGTTTTCCTTAAATGATTTTGACATTAAAAAAGAAAGCCGGTTTGCAGCTTTTGAGATCCAAACAACATGTGTACCACATTATGTTCAACCCAGTTGTTAAGCTAAGGAAGCCCCTAAAGGGGTTTCCCAACATTCATTTTCTCATCATTTATGCGTGTCATTTTGTGTTGGTACTTTCCATGTTTGTTTGAGAGTATATGTATGCGTTTTGGGTTATTTTTATGTTGGTGTGTGTGAATTTTTCATTGTAATTTCCATTTTAACAAACACTTTTTTAAAGCGTCAATGTTTGTGGTTAAACTTACGAGTTGCCATCATCATCATCCACAGCCAGAACCAGAACCAACAGAGACAACATTCTCAACAAAGCCATTGTCAGCGTTTGTTATTCTGAACGCTGTACAGTGGGTTTGTACATAAAATGAATGAAGTAATTATTTATTTCATAAAACCAGTCTCATAAATAATAGCAGCAACGATACAAAATTCAGCAAATATATAAAATAAATCACAAAACTAAATTTTCTTTGGTTCGATACATATTTTACCACTTCCTAAAATCACTTAAATATGCATAAATCTCCTACAAATATCGTTATCTGGTTGAAATCGGTTCATAATTGGTCATCGCTCACATATTAGGACCACTTCCGAAAACACATTAACCTACATATCATCTTACAAATATAGAGTTCGTAGCTACAATTTAGAACAAAATGTTTGTCCATACAACGTTTTAAAACTATTAGAATGCGATAGGGCCTAAACAAAGAAACCTAAAAATCCGAAATTAAAATCAAATAGTTATTGCTAATTTACCAGAAATGAACAAAATAGGTTGATCCGGTAAAAAGAATCGAAATATATGAAAAACTTTGTTCGAAATGCATGAATCAATACTACTTAATACTGATATTTCTAGCATTAGAAAATATAATAGTCAATTGCATTTCGCTATTAATTAATGGCTCTGTTGAGTCGACAACAGCACCTAGTAAGATACATTTGGTTGGCCGAAATTCTTCACTAGCTCCAACATCAGTAATTTAACCAATGATCTTTACTACCTGCCACTGCGTGCTCCCCAAAGGTACATCATCAAGGATTAAGACAGGACAAGTCCTGTAGCCAACTGGATCCCCGCAGCTTCAGATAAGACTCTGGTCAGCAGCGAGTTCAAAATAAACTCTTTCCAGATTTAGGTTCCGGGCAACCTGTGGCTTCGGAAAACTTGCCCCGAAGGGTCATTAAGATTGTATATAATATATAATATAAGGACTGAGATCGAAAAATTCTTAACACACGTTTTTCATTAAAACTTTTAACCCAAGTATTATTTGATTTTTTCTTTTTAACAAGTTACTTTTGTAAAGCATGTCAGTTATTATGTTTAATGTCAATTATGTTCATTTGTTGTTAAGCTTGACCCGGTGCGCTTCGCTACCCCTGTCGTAGTAAAAAGCGGTTCAGCCGTTTAGTAATTATTGTTTAAGAACTAAAGGTACCAATTTTACCTGTTTTTCTCCATGTTTATCCCTTTCTGGTAAAAGTATTGAAAAAAGTTATAGCCTATTGACGCTTCCAAGTAAGGATCTATATATGTTCCAAATTTCAATAAAATCGATTTAGCCGTTTAGGCGTGATGCTCAAACAAACCAAAAAATAAACAAGCAAACAAACTTACAAAGACATTTATATATTTATATGGATTTTCAACTAAACCCAACTTGGTCTTACAAAAAGCTGGCCAAACAATCAAAAGTCTGCCGTCAAACTGTTTCCAATGTTATTCAACAGTACCGGGAGAACTTGTCCGTTGATACAAAACCTGGTTTAGGTAGAAGGAATGGTTCACATGATGTTTATTAAGCCAAAAAAATAGAAAGCATTTTCAAAAGAGCTCCCAACACATCCGGTAGGAAAGCAGCCCGGTTAGCTCCGTGCTCGGACTATTTGGTACGAAAATTTAAAGCCAATGCAGGTTCAAAAATATACAAGTTCCTGACGGTAACACTGTTAAATATTTAGAGGCCAAAAACAGAGCACGGAAATTGAAGTCAAATTTTATTTAAAAAAAATTCTTGCTTCTGGGTCAAAATTTTGATGTTGCTGTTGCTCGAGGGAATGTTGAAGAAAAGTTTAGGACCCAAAAGCAGAAAAAATTTCCCAAAAGTTCTTGGTATGGCAAGCAATATGCAGTTGCGGCAAAAAAACCAAACATTTGTTACAAGGGGCTATATAAATACCGAAATTTTCAACAAGGAATGTTTACAAAAAAGGATGTTTCCATTCATAAGACTTCTTAAGATGTACACTTATTTTTGGCCTGATTTGGCATTCTGTCACTATGGTAAGAAAGGTCTTGAGTGGTACAATAACAATAATGTGGTATTTGTAGCAAGAGAGGCAAATTCTCCAAACTGCCTTTAGCTAAGACCAGTGGAGAGATATTGGTCTCTTGTTAAAAGAGAATTGAAGAGCACAAAAAAGGGGTCCAAAAGTGTGGTGGATTTTAAACGGAGATGGACTACCTGTTCGAACAAAGTGACAGAAATCAATATAAAAACCTTAATGGAAGGGTTTCCGAAAAAAGTTAAAAATTTCATCACTAGTGATTAGAACAATAAAAATATTTTGTTTTTTGGAAATTGTAATAATAATTTCAATCAAATAAAAAAAAAAATCAAAACTGTAAGTTTAGTGGTTTATTTTTTATTAACATACATGTATGTTAAGAATTTTTCGATCTCAGTTCTTAAGTATATATATTGCATGAGCACTCTTATTGTTTATTTTTCTTTAGGTCATTTTGCAGTCGTTTTTCATGTCTAAACATACATATTTAGAACAATTTTACTTTAGTTTGGCAAAACTGATAAAGATTTTTTATTTCTACAATCTACAGAAGCAGTTTTTTTCCATAGCTGATATATGGAAAATCGTAGTTTTTGTATAGCTGTAATTTTTTTCCTTTAGTTCCACTGTGCGCCATTTGGTTTTATTATTTTTGTTTTTGCTGGTCGGTTGGTTGTCTTTTTAGTTGTTTTTGCGGTCTGTGGAAATTGCACTTTTTGTTTCGAGCTGAAAGTGTGAGGAGAATGAATGTTTTGTACTTATTTTTGCTGCTGTAACCCCATTTTCTTCATGCTGTTTTAATATTGAACGTGTACGTATGTATAAGTGTAGAGCTGTGTGTGAATATTTTTAATGCGTACTTGTATTTGTGTTAGGTGCTAGAAATGGCGGTAGTAGTTGTAATGGTGTCTTAAGGATATTGTCTTGGCCTTATTTATGCAAAGTGTTTTGCTTTGTTGTCATTTATATCAAACGCACCCTGACAAATATCGTTTTACTGGTATCCCTCTCTCTATCTCTCTCTCTCTCTCACACGCATACATACATTAAACAAAGTCTCATATTAGATGCAGGCAACCACGAAATAAACGGAAATGTACGTTTTAAAATGGAAAGGAAATAAAGAATACATATATCCAGCCAAACACACAATAACAATTAAATAACCGCGTTGTTGAAATTCCTCAATAAACTGTTTATAGCTTAAATTCCTAAGAGTTAAGAGTGCCGAATGAGAAGGCTTAAATATATAATTATTTAAGTTAAAGTCTATAAATGATTTAATCCAAGAGTTATTATTACGTAAACTTTTTGTCAAAGCAATAATACTTTAAAAGAAATTGCCTCTTTATAATATAATGTATACAGGCAGGTTTTTACATAACCAGCCCTTTTGCTAGTTGTTACATTTTACTTTCGATTGAAAGAAATTGATATTAAATCTGTATAATATATAAACGAATCGTAGGCTTTTAGAAAATTAAATTTCTGATATCCCTGGTAGAAGGTGAGATACATGAAAGTTGATCTTCACTGGTTAGCTAAATTTTTTACAGCACGTAGCTGTTTTATTATAAAAACAAGTAAGAAAGTATGGTCGGTCAAGCCCGACCAGATAATACCCTACACTAAGTAAATGAGCAAAAACATTTTTCTTTCAAAATTTCAATAATTTATGTTCGTGAGTGATTTTCGGAAGTGGGCCTTATATGGGAGCTATGACAAATTATGGACCGATCCCCACGAAATTAGGTGGTGTGATTAATGTTTATATGAAAGTTATTTATGTTGAATTTTATGTGTATACCAACATTTGTAGGAGATTTATGCTCGTTAAAGTGATTATCGGAAGCAGGCCTTATATGGGAGCTATGACTAATTATGGACCGATCATAATAAAATTTGGTGACATGAATTCCCTATATATAAAACTTATTTGGACAAAAACTTGTGTAGATACCTATATAAATTAAACATTTGTGACGGATAAAATCCACTTTCGGGAGGACATTTGTATGGGGGCTAGGTGAAATAATGGACCGATTTCAGCCAGTTTCTATAGGGATCGTCCTTGGGCAGAAAAAATGATATGTACCAAATTTTATCGAAATATCTTTAAAATTGCGACCTGTACTCTGCGCGCAAGCTTTACATGGACAGCCAGCCAGACGGACGGAGGGGCGGACATCGTTTAATCGACTCAGAATCATTTTCTGAGTCGATTAAACGAAATTATTATTACAATTTACAAAAAAAAAAAAAAATATTTTTATAGTTTTAAGTGATGAAATTTTGAACCTTTTTCGGAAACCCTTCCATTAACGTTTTTATAGTGCTTTCTGTCACTTTGCTCGAACGGATAGTCCAAATCCGTTTAAAATCTACCACACTTTTGGACACCTTTTTTGTGCTCTTCAATTCTCGTTTAACAAGAGCCCAATATCTCTCCACTGGCTTTAGCTTCCACTTTAGGATTTGCCTATCTTGGTACAAATACCACATTATTGTTCTTTTACCACTTAACCCTTTCTTACCATAGTGACAGGATGCCAAGTCAGGCCAAAAATAAGTGGACACATTAAGAAGTCTTATGAATGGAAACATACTTTTTGGTAAACATTCCTTGATGTAAATATCGGTATTTATAGAGCCCTTTGTAACAAATGTTTGGCTTTTTTGTCGCAACTGCATATTGCTTGCCATACCAAGAACTTTTTGGGAAATTTTTTCTGCTTTTGGGTCCTAAACTTTTCTTCAACATAAAATTTTTGAGCAGGAAGTTGCGAAAAATCTGCCAAAACATACGTTTCGTCATCCATTATGCAGCAAGAATATTTTTTTATAAAACTTTACTTCAATTTCCGTGCTCTGTTTTTGGCCTCTAAATTTTTAGCAGCGTTCCTGTCAGGAACTTTTTGAGCCTTGTATGTTTTTAAACCTGCATTAGCTTTAACTTTTCGTACCAAATAGTCCGAGCACTGAGCTAACCGGGCTGTTTTCCTACCGGATGTGTTTGGAGCTCTTTTGAAAATGCTTTCTATTTTTTTTGGGCTTTAGAAACATCATGTGGACCATTTCTTCTACCTGAACCAGGTTTTCTATCAACGGACAAGTTCTCCCGGTACTGTTTAATAACATTGGAAACAGTTTGACGGCAGACCTGTGAATGCTTGGCTAACTTTTTGTAGGACCAAGTTGGGTTTTCATTATTAACCTCTCTTCTGACCAATAGGGTCATCATTTCTTCTATGGGGACTGCTACTATTTTTAGATTAGCCAATCGGGGCACTCCACAGGGCGGGGTTCTTTCGCCACTCTTGCATATGCTGATGATGTTGCTGTAGCCGTTTCTGGGAAACATCTTGAAACATTATCACTATGCCTACAAACTTCACTTAGTACACTAAGCCAGTGGTGTACTGCTAGTGGACTCGGTGTGAATCCTGGGAAAACGGAGCTTGTTCTTTTTTCAAGAAGGTACAAAATCCCCTTGTTCTCACTTCCACGCCTTAACGGAGTGGAACTTAAGCTCTCTGATAGTGCGAAGTATCTAGGAATTATTCTAGACTCTAAGCTATCCTGGAGCCAGAATATCCATGCGAGAGCGTCCAAGGCGGCTATCGCTATTTATGCCTGTAGAAGGGCTATTGGAAATACCTGGGGAATAAGCCCGAGGAATGCGAAATGGCTTTTTGATATGGTGGTAAAGCCCATACTAATGTATGGAGTACTCGTATGGTGGAAAGCTCTAAGTAAATCCACCTACTGTTGCATGATTGAAAAAATCCTGCGGATCTCTGCACTAATGATTACGGGTGCGCAATGGAGCACTCCATCTCGTGCTCTGTTCGTTATGATGCACTGGCTACCGGCTGATCTCATGGCCAAACAATTGGCTATGAATTCGGCAGTTAGGCTAAGCACTGTAGGAGCATGGAGGTCTGGTACCGGCCATGCGTTCATTTTGGGAGGTGTACACTATCTTTCTGTCAATATTGACTACTGCACTCCCTTACCCTTTCTCGACAGATGATTCTCTGTATCGTTGGTGGACGAGTTATCTTCTTCTGAGAACACGTTTGTCAACTATACAGATCGCTCTAAGTCTGCGGCTGGGGTGTGGGGTGGCTTCTATATTCCCCATTTTCGAAAGGGTGTGTGTTTCAGACTACATGATCAGTGTAGTGTAATTCAAGCTGAAATTTCAGCGATTAAAAGGGCGGTACACTGGATGAGGTACTATAGGCTATTTGGTGTGAATATCCGAATCTGTACTGACAGTAAGCCTGCTATTAAATCCCTATCTGGTGTCTACTCGACATCTAGATTGGTACATGAATGCCGGGTATCTCTTAACGAGATGGCGAGACATTCTAACCTGGAGTTATTCTGGGTGCCGGGTCACTCTGATGTACCTGGCAATGTTATCGCGGATACACTGGCCAAAAGAGGCTCTCGACTACAAGTTGATTAGATAGATCCCATGGTCGGTCTACCGCTATCTTGCTGTAAATCACTCATACAGCGTAGCTTATTTGAGTCCGCTCAACTCAGATGGACTAATTTAACAAATTGCTCGATATCGAGGCTCACATGGCCCGTTTTTGACCAACATAGGTCAATGTCTCTTACGGGGCTTTTACGGGCTAGGTTACGAGCTTTGATATCAGTGCTTACTGGGCACTGCTTGATTGGTGCGCATGCTAGGAGACTGAACACTCCATACAATGAGTTTTGTAGAAGTTGCCATGATGAAGAAGAGGAGGAAACGGTTGAACATTTCCTCTGTCTTTGCCCAGCTCTATCTGATGCTCGGTCTGCTACAATTGGCAGTCCTCTTTTGCATGGCTTAGCGGATCTATCTAATGTGGATGTCAGGAAGATAGATTGGTTCGGCACTGAACCCATTTCCGACATGTGAAGGACCTCTTAAGGACCTGATCATGATCTTTAGGGTATCACAAAGGGACCAATTTATGAACCCAAGTGAGCTGGTTAACACTGGCTGCCTTTATAACCTAACCTAACCTAAGTTGGGTTTTGTTGAAAATATTTAATAATTTTAGTACGCACTTTATTCTGGTTACTCATTTTAATGAGATTAACAGCAAATGAACAAAAATGATATTAAACATAATAACAGACATGTTTTACAAAGGTAACTTGATCAAAAAAAATCAAATAATACTTGGGTTAAAAGTTTTAATGAAAAACGTGTATTAAGAATTTTACGATCTAACTCCTTACTTTAGAAAAAAGTGAGAGGTTAATAATGAAAATACGACGAAAGTGTTAAATAGATTTTTTTATTAAAAAATCGTTATCAGCACTCGATTTGATATGTAGAAAGGTTTTTTTTTGTGCAGGTACAGGTAAAACATTTCAAATTCCTGGACATATCCACCCGTGATTGCTGATTGGTAAAAAGCAGCTAAATTCTTCATGATATTTTGCTTACGAATATGACATTGTTCGTTTTACTGTAAAAAATCAGAATATCCCAGCTGTTAGTTAAATTGTCCCAAAAAATTTCAAGTTAAAGAAAGTGATTTACATGAAAGACGTTTAATGTACCTTCGCCTTTCGAAATAGTAAAAGAAAACAAATTTCCTTTTTTCCAACAAATAAAGAAAATGTGTTTATTTTTTTAGCGGACTGATTTGAAATTGGCAGATTTTGAGGAAATTTAGTTTTTAGTCACACATTTGTTAAAATAGAAATAGAAAATTACACATAGAGACGAGACACTCCGATTTTTCAAACAAAAATACAACAAATCAACGTTTCATGCAACAACAAAATACATTGACTAGCATGAATTTTGTTGTTGCAAGAGTTAGGTTTATGATAGTTTCTTTGAAAAATCATTTCTTAGCTTATTTTCAAATATTTATACCCTACACCACCATAGTGGGGAGGGTATATTGGATTTGTGCAGATGTCTGTAACGCCCAAAAATATTAGTGTAACACCCACCTTAAAGTATATCGATCGACTCAAAATCACTTTCTGAGTCGATTAAACGATGTCTGTCCGTCCGTCTGGCTGGCTGGTTGGCTGGTTGTCCATGTAAACCTTGTGCGCAAAGTACATGTCGCAATTTTGAAGATATTTCGATAAAATTTGGTACATATAATTTTTTTGATCCAAGGACTAAGCCTATTGAAAGTGGCTGAAATCGGTCCATTATTTCACCTAGCCCCCATACAAATGTCCTCCCGAAATTGGACTTTATCGGTCATAAATGTTCAATTTATATAGGAATCTACACAAGTTTTTCTCCAAATAAGTTTTATATATACGGAATTCATGTCACCAAATTTTATTATGATCGGTCCATAATTAGTCATAGCTCCCGTATAAGGCCTGCTTTCGATAATCACTTTAACGAGCATAAATCTCTTAAAAATGTTGGTATACACATACAATTCAACATAAATAACTTTCATATAAACATTAATCACATGACCAAATTTCATGGTGATCGGTCCATAATTTGTCATAGCTCCCATCAGAAAATCACTCACGAATATAAATTATAGAAACTTTGAAAGAAAAATATTTTTGCTCATTTACTTAGTGTAGGGTATTATATGGTCGGGCTTGACCGACCATACTTTCTTACTTGTTTTTTTTGTATTTGTGTGCAAATTACAGGTCTCAATTTTGAAGATATTTCCATAAAATTTTGCACATTTTATTTCATGTAGCCAACATACAAATGCCCTCCCGAAATAGGAATTTTTTACATACACGTCTGATTGATATAGGTATTCACATAAATTCCTCCACAAATAAGTTTTATATAAAAAGCAATCACATTTAGACATTTCTTGCACATCAATTCATAACTGGTCATATCTCCCATGTAAACCCCACATCCGAAAATCACTTAAAGGAGCATAAATTTCATAAAAATATTGGAATCCAAATAAAATTCAACAAAAATAAGTTTGATATAGATACAAATTATGCTACCTAATTTCAGGACGATCTGGTCTATAACTGGTCATAGCTCGCATATAAGGTAGGGTATTAATTGAATTTTTTTTTTTTTTAATTTTCGTAAAATATTGCTACTTTTTGACCCAAAATACCGAAACTTTAAGCAATATGTGCAACCTCTTATCCAATTTTTCTCAAATTTTCAAAATTTAGAACTTGGGAGCATCGAAAATCGCAAAAGTGCATACAAATAGCCACCTAATTCACAGCATTTTTCATATGTATAAAGAAAATTTTATAAAAATCATTACTTTTTGTCACTGTTCAAGCAATAAATTAAATTTCAAAATCTATTTCCGCTAAAATATTAATTTACTTTACGATATAAAGTTCACAAAAAAATAGTTTGTTTTAAATTAATTTTATTAAAATTAAAAAATAAAATAAGTGGGAAAATGTTCACAAAACTGCACAACAAACAAACAAACACACATGACAATTACTCATACGCACTGTAGTGTCAACACACTGACAAAGACAACAAAGAAATGCATACAAACACATGTACATGCAGCAGTGCAATAAAAACAAAAGCACATATACTTTTATACATATAAATATGTATATTAGGGTGGCCCCGTTTGTATGGAGAAAAATGAGGAGACGATGTTCCACTATTTCTCTAAAAGTTTGTCCTGGTGTCAGTATTTGGAGAGCTGGATCAAAGGATAAAAAGGTAATTTTTTTTAAGTTTTTCATGATTTTCTCACAATGGAAACATATGAAATATCATGTGAAAGGTCGTTGAAAGGGACTTAAAGTTTTTTTTTTTAAATTTCTTCATCAAATTGTTTAATGTAATTAATCATATAAATTCAAGGAATCGTTTTTAGAAATATAATCCAGTTTGAATTTTATTTGAATTTTTCGAAACATATTTAAGAGCAAAGTATAACAAGTAGTCCGATTCTCAATTTGTTTAAATTACTCTCTCACATATACGGGTACCATGTGAGTTAAGACAGATGTAAACAAATGTAAAGGGGCCCATAGACACATACTGCTCATGCAATAAGCATGCGTTGGTAAATTTAAAATTTTTGTTTATGTATGCGACACACAGACAATGCAGTATGAAAAATCAAAATAGTTTTGATTTTGAAATGAACTCATACTGCTGACAGTTGTTCAAATGAACAATAATATGAATTTTTTTAATTTTTCTGAAATATTATTTTTAAATTTGACGTTTTAGTTACTGAAAAATAGAAAATAATAATTTTTTTTGTTCTCAAACGCATGTTTATTTTGATTTTATTTTTTTTTTTAACTGATGATTGATAGTAGAGTTGGGTTGTTCATGAACGAACAAGTTCAATTGAACAATTCAGTCAAATGAACGGTGTGAAGTTGTTCAGTCTTCTTGTTCTTTATTGTTGTTTTTATTCACTTTATTCCTTTCGTTCGTTTGATATTATTGAATACATATCGCTCATTTGCTGCAACAATGTCATAATTCAAAAAAAGTCGTTTCAGGAAAAACGGCGTTGAAATTTTACTATTTCTTAAATAAATTTTCAACAAATGAAGAGATTTCATAAATAAAACCTGATTGCAATAGTAGATGTTAATATCCTTCTAATCTGTATTTAACCCAAATTTTTTCTTGTCAAATATACGAGAAAACATGAATTTTGATTTTGATGTTTACAACAAAAAAACACTCTCACGCAAAAAATAATTGACTTTTTTGAAAACTGCTAAAACTATATGAAAGACTATAGAATGTTGCATATTTTGTATTACTCAGTTCAAAAAACACGGATTTTGAGTTATGACGTTGTTGCAGCAAATATGCGATATGTTTGAAGCTTACATTTTGAAAACGATTTTAAATAGCATTTAAGTAGAAATATATTGCCTCCTTTTCACTTCTCATTTTTCTTAATAAGGTAAATTTTTTGGAGAAACTTTAATAACTAACATAAGTAAATAGCTGCCGAGCGAAGCTGGAGTGTGCTCTCCATCTCATTTATAGAAGCCTATAAATTTTATCCTCTAGCTAGTTCCTAGGAATGAAACGATACCACTAGGGTATCGAAACATGTACTCGATACTGTATCGGTAGTAAAGTATCGATATCTACTCGGTATCGAACAAAAAGCATCGCTACTTACTTGTATCGGTCAAAATATATATATATTTCTAAATACATATAGAAATTAGTGATAAAATTCATAAAAAAATTTCTCCTACCAAAATGAAAATATTCAGTACAAGAATTGAAAAGCCTTATCCTGGATCAGCGCCTGACCAAAGAAAGATGATGTTTGGAGTTTGTTTCTTTAAGAAGAGCTTATTTTTTTTTTTAACCACAAAACAATATTGTTTTTTTGATTAACCACAAGAAACTTTAAACAAAATATTGACTCTCAATCACAAACAATAAACTTTAATCAAAGCCATCTTTGACAACTCAAAGACATTAGAATCTTTAAAATTCGATTGAAAATTTTTCAAAAAATAAATTTTCCACAATATACAAATATGATAATATGTAAAAAAAATGATTGCTAAAGTTTAAATCTAAGAATTTTCTTTTACATAAAAAATTAGTTGAATAACAAAATAACAGTGATGCTTATTGTAGATTTACGTACAATATCAATTCAAATGATTTGGAAATTAATGGCTAATTCTTTTTTATAATTCATTTGAATTAATTCAAAATCAATTCATTTCAAATAAATTGCAAATGAATTGCAATTCATTTTTACCAAATTCATTTGAATTGACTCAAATTTAATTCAATTTATTTTTTTTGTTTGAATGATTCGCGAATTAATTCAAGACTGAATGATTCATTTACCTCTCTAGTTAACCAATAAAAAATCAAAGCATTATTTTACTAGTACAAAATTAATCAATTTTAAAATTGAGAAAATGTAGAATTTTTGTTAGAAAAACTGCATTGGAATTTTTTTACTTTTTGGAAATTGCATTTGCTTTTCCTTAATCGTATTTTTATTTACGACTTTACATGTGGTACCAAAATGTGTATGTAAGAAAATTCATTGCGATACGACATTTGTGTCGAAATTTCTTATTTAGCCTATTTGTTCTAAAATCCCAAAGGGAATACCCCACCGAATACAGTATAGACAAGCTGTGCCAACGAGTTTTATCAGGCTTAAGTATGTTTGCAAAGTAGTTAGTTTCTGCAAAGTGTTACATTTAGAAAAATTTTTATTATTTAAGGTAATTCTTTAATGAGAATTGTTAAATTAAACATAAAATATTCATTTAACAAATGAGTCATTGAAAGTCGAAACTAAAAACTTATGAAATGAAAATGTTTCCGACATCGGAATAGTTTAGAGTTGGACATAATCGTTATTTTTACTGATTGCTCATTTTTGTTCAAAAGAAATAAATGCATAAGTTTGTTCTTTTTGTTCTTTGAACTAAGTTATTGAATAATTTCTCAGTGAATGTATTTACAGCTAGATGACAACTGCTTTTGGAAGCACATTTTTTTAATAATGATGAAAACATTTTTACTAATACAATACAGAAATTTCAAACGAACAAAAAGAATAAAAGAACATTGTTCAATTGACTGAATTGTTCAATTGAACTTGTTCGTTCATGAATAACCCAACTCTAGAATAATTATTTCTCTCAAAAATATTTATTTTACATTTTATTCATTAGCATCTAAAAATTATTAAGAAGTTGCCAAAATATTACAAGTTTTAAAAACTACATTTCATTACCTTTCCGTTGATATATAAAACATTATATCTAATTCTTTATTATACTTTAAAATAATGCATGCAATTCACACACCTTGCAACAAATTCTCTACTATTTTGTTCAAATCAAAGACTGCTTACTATGCACTTCTCATTTTTTCATGTACCCTGTATTATATATGTTTCACTTTTGCTTATTGTTGATTGGTCAGTTGCATGTGCGAATATTTAAAGTGAGCTTAAGTAAACTTGTATGAACCTAACATTCACCTAATTTGATGACGATATGCGGGTTCATTATATGTAATTGTTAGGTTCATAGACTCAATGGCAGAGAATTTTCATATAAAAATAAATAATTTTTCACAAAAAAATTTTTTTACTAAAAAAATAATTTTGTTACTAAAAAAAATTTTTTTTACTAAAAAAGTAAATTTTTACTAAAAAAGTAAATTTTTACTAAAAAAGTTATTTTTTACTAAAAAAGTAAATTTTTACTAAAAAAGTTATTTTTTACTAATAATGTAATTTTTTACTAAAAAAGTAATTTTTTACTAAAAAAGTAATTTTTTAATAAAAAAGTAATTTTTTAATAAAAAAGTAATTTTTTACTAAAAAAGTAATTTTTTACTCAAAAGTATTTTTTTTACTAAAAAGTAATTTTTTACTAAAAAAGTAATTTTTTACTAAAAAAGTAATTTTTTACTTTTTTTGTAAAAAATTACTTTTTTAGTAAAAAATTACTTTTTTAGTAAAAAATTACTTTTTTAAAAAAATTACATTTTGTTAAAAAAAAATTTTGTGAAAAATTATTTTTTTTTGAATGAAAATTCTATGCCATTGATTCTATGAACCTAACATTTGCAATTTATGAACGCGCATAAGGTCAGAAAATTAGGTGAATGTTAGGTTAATACAAGTTTACTTAAGCTCACTTTAAATATTCGCACATGCAACTGACCAATCAACAACAAGCAAAAGTGAAACATATATTAAATATAGGGTACATGAAAAATTGAGAAGTGCATAGTAAGCAGTCTTTGATTTGAACAAAATAGTAGAGAATTGTTTACAAGGTGTGTGAATTGCATGCATTATTTTAAAGTATAATAAAGAATTATATATAACGTTTTATATATCAATGGAAAGGTAATGAAATGTAGTTTTAAAAACTTGTAATATTTTAGCAACTTCTTAATAATTTTTAGATGCTAATGAATAAAATGTAAAATAAATATTTTTGAGAGAAATAACTATTCTAGAGTTGGGTTGTTCATGAACGAACAAGTTCAATTGAACAATTCAGTCAATTGAACAATGTGAAGGGTTTCAGTCTTATTGTTCTTTTAATTTTTTGTTCGTTTGAAATTTCTGTATTGCATTATTAAAAATGTTTTCATCATTATTAAAAAAATTTGTTTCCAAAAGCAGTTGTCATCTGGCTGTAAATACATTCACTGAGAAATTATTCAATAACTTAGTTAAGGCAAACACCGCAGACTAAAAATTTACAACTGAACAAAAAGAACAAACTTATTCATTTATTTGTTGTGAACAAACTGTACAATCAGTAAAAAGAACGATTATGCCCAACTCTAATTGATAGGTGTGTAGTAAAATATCAATCACACACGTATTCGAAGGGTTCATCGGCAGTATGTGTCAGCAGTATGTGCCTATGGGCCCATTAACGGCTTGAAATTTTTAATTTTCGATAAAATAGTGATTTTTAACACATCATTACACTAACACATATTATTCTATATTTTTTTAAAACACTTTTAGCACACTTTCTTTGTAAAAAAGTTTCACAAATCAAAAAAAAAAAAAAAAAAAATTTTAATTTCTGACATGTAATTTTTTGTTATTGTAGAATTTAAAATATAGGACAGAGTTTAATTTTTTGGTATTGAAAATTCATACAAATTAAAATTTAAAACATTTTTATAAAACTCTGTTTCCTGCAGGAAATTTAAAAGGTACCAACACATGTGTAATTTTGTTACTCACACATGTTTAGAGTAAGGTACTTTTTTTACTAACACATTCATAGAGTTAGGTACTGTTGTCAAAGAGCCGGACTACTTGTTATACTTTGTTTAAGAGAGTTACAGTTCAAGAGAATCACTTACAAAATGTTATTAATTTGTCATTGGTTATTAAGTAATAGAAATACAATTGTATCATGGCTTTATGGTTATTTTAGGTAACATTTTTTTCGAACTAAATTGAATTTCGAAAAACGGAAAATCCAGTTTCGGTGAAATTATATAACTAACACGATAATTTTGATATGATTGGACCAGCACTCAGGGGATGACCCCTACTCATGCAAAGCATTGTGTTGGAACTAGGAAAATAGGTCATGGGAGGGAGGATAGAGAGAGTAGTGTTTGTGGATATTTGATTTGAATTTTCCTACATTGAAAGTGACAGGAAAGACTTCAGGAGGAAGCTTATTCCACATACGGACAGTACGGCTAAAGAACAAATTTTCCCTGTAATGTGTTGTGCGATCCACTGTCCAGTCGACAACAAATTGATGAGCCTTTGCCGAAGAACGTGTGTTGCGTAAAAAACTACGGGTTTCGGGAACAAGTTCCCTAATTTCAGCAGAGCACATACTATTGTAGTATCGGTGGGACAGTGAAACACAACTCACATAGAGCTGGATACCCTACTGTCACCGATAAGCATCTTCGCCCTCTCCTGTACGCGGTCGAGTAACTCCAAAATAGACTTTGAAGCACCGGCCCACACATGAGAGTTGTATTCCATTTTCGGTCGAATATAAGTGGTGTAAATAGTAAAGAGATCAGATGGAGTGAAGTATGTCTTACACCGTTTTAGAAAACCAAGGCACTTGAATGCTTCTTTCGACACTCGAAAAATGTGTTTTGTCCAGCGGACATCGCACTGAATACTCATGCCTAGAACATCAAGAGCTTCTGATTCCTTAATATTTACACCACCCATAAAAACAGATGAAGCAACATGATCTGTTGTGCGTCTGTGTGTTAACATACATCACTGAGTCTTGCGTGCATTGAAATCGACTCTATTCGCACAACCCCATTCAGAGATTGTCACAAGATCTTGGTTAAGCGTATCATTCATGTTTTACCTCATTGCCCCAATCTCCGACAGGCTTGGTCTATAATTGAATGCATATGAATGGCAAATGTTGCTGTCATCTGCAAAAGAGTAGACTGGGTTGGAAGTTTGAGGTCGTTTATAAAGATAAGAAATAGAGTAGGAGAAAGGACGGAGCTGAATTGATCTTGAACTCGTTTGATGAGATTCCATCTATAACAACTCGTATAGTGCGATCTCTGAGAAAGCTCGATATAAATCGAGAGAAGTTATTATCGACACAAAAAGCAATAAGTTTTGCTAAAAGCGCACCATGCCATACTCTATCAAACGCTTTAAAAATATCTAGAGCCACCACTTTACTTTCGCCAAAACGGTGTATGGAACGACACCATTTTTCCGATAAGAAGGCTAGCAAGTCTCCCGTAGAGCGTCCTCTACGAAAGCCATACTGCCGATCGCTGAGTAAATTGTTGGACTCTAAATATTTCACAAGATGGTAGTTAACCATACTCTCCATAATGAAAAAAATCTAAAAAAAATTAACACAAAATTAACACAGGACAAACATTTTGAGAAGCGGTATCATAGAATGAAGTTAACTTTTGTTTTAGTTGGGAACATCCATATCATTTCTTGGGCCACCCTAATGTATATATGAATATGAGGAAAATCAGAAATGTTCAAGAATCATTAAAACTGAATTCACACTATAAAAAAGTGTGACTTTGAAATTTTAGGTAACTAATACATATTTTACCTCTTAATGTTATGATCATTAAAAAGCTAAACATTTAAAAATAAGTTTTGATATCTGTACTCACTGTTTATAACATACTGATGGACCCAGCATAAATAAAAGCTGGCTTTGCACACTTTTATAGCCTACAAATAATTGTGTTAATACTTCTTGGCAAAGATAATATATAAAATGAAATTAAATTCCAAAAATATTGATACAGTATTGGATATAAGTATGTATATTTGAAATTTGTTATCAAATTAATGTGCATAGTTACCTGATACTTAAAAAATACAATTTCGGATGTAATGGGCAGAAAAAATGCAACATTTTTGCCTAAAAAGAAAAGGGCACTGATGCCACAAATTTTGCTCTGTCATTATCTTGTAACAGACGCCATAAAAATCACCAGTGCAATGTCGTGTGTTATAAATAAATTCCAAATCATTATTCATTTCGATCAATGTAAATAATAAATAAAAAATTTGGTGCCTAAATTTGCTGTATTTGAATGGATTTGAATGGAAATACATATGTCGTGGGAAATAAAAAATAAATGGTAAAATGACATGGTGAAAACACAGATATTTTAATACTATGTTCAGACATGCGTGCTTAATTGTATCAATTTAATTACTCAATTTAGTTTACTAAATTAGCATTTGACCTGGCCACAAGTCAAGCAGAGCTTTTTGGTGAAGATGGTTTTAGACACCTTTAACACTACATATTCATTCGGTCCATTTTCGAATTTTCCCATACAAACATTTTTACCAATTTTGAACATATGAAAATTTGTATGTCTTGAAATTTTGTATATAGGCACCTCTCCCGATGTGTAGATCCACTAAGAAGAGATTTTTGGAAAATCTAGTTTTAAAGGGGGGGGAATGGGTAAAAACGGGTAAAATCTAGGGTATTCAATCGATTAACCGTTAATCGGTTAACCGATTAATTTTGGTCGGTTAACTGTTCGAATAATTTAAAATTGCCGATTTTCAAATAACAAATATACCGATTAATTTGTGTCGATTAACCGAAACTTAACTCATGAACATTCCCTTCTAGCAATACGTTTTTGAAGTATAGCTCAGAAACGGAAACTTTCTAGAATATTCCATGATGAACTTTGTCTTAATGAGTCGGAGGAAGACATGATAATCGACGAAACTGAAGACATTACTGAAACGAGTCTTTTATCAGAACTTAACGAAACTATTAAAAGTATTAAAAATCCAAAAATCCCAAAAGAACTCCAATGGTATAATGGAGGATTTTATATGCTTAAAAAAAACTGAATAAAGAACTGAAAAACATTTATAATCAATGAGGTATTTTTTTCAAAGTCAAGTTTTAATAAAACTAAAGAACTAAAAAATCGTTTAAAAGGAAACCTTTTAAATTATACTATTTTCTTAAAAGATATTTCATAAAATCACACTAAAGACCTAAAATACCATATTTTTTTTATACTATTTATTTTGTTTGTTGATTTTTTATATTTTGTTATTTCTTCAATACAATCTAAATTTAAAAATGTTTTAGGTAAGCAACTCTTTCTTATAATTGAATATTTTTGCAAATATTCTGATAATTTGGAAGCAAGATTCATACTTTGCCTTTAAGTCAATACATTTTCATAAATTATATTCTTTTCTTAAAAGATATTTCAGAAAATTCCACTAATGTCCTAAAAAAAACTCATATGTGTATATAAAAAGGTTCTCAAATATAATATTTTATTTCTATTTTTATTTTTTTGCTGAAATGCTTAAATAAGTACACAAAATGCATGGTTTTATTTTCAATATAAATTATTCGGTTAATCGAATAATTTAAATTTTACCGATTATTAACCGATTAAATGTAAACTCCGATTAATTATTCACTCGATTAACCGATTAAATTAGGAACCCTATTAATTGAATACCCTAGTAAAATCGTTATCTCTTCATCTCCGGAACTAACAAAGCTAGCACCAAAAATCCAACTTAATATGAATTTGTGAAAAAAAGAAGTGGACAGGTAGGTGTGTGGTACTTTTTGATAGATGTTTTATCCCCTTAAAAGCAAATACTTAGTTTGGCTACTTTTTTATATTCCATATATCAGAAATTAAATTTAAATGGAATTTTTGTCCTTCTAAAAATGTCAAATGGATTTTTGCACTTTTTTGACTTTTTTGGTACTTTTTTTTTAAATATTTTGAATGGAAAAAAAGTTTATTATTAAAATGAAAAACAAATAAATTTTACTTTTTTTATTGTTTTCCATATAAAATAAGAAAGAAAATGTTCGTTCGCATTTAGTGAGCCTCTTGTTTTTCTAAGAGGTACAAAAATGTTTCCCAAACGGGTAAATTACGCATAGTGCGGTACTTTTTGAAACATAATGGTTTTTGGACAAATTATCCCTGCTAATTCGAACATGAATTTTTTGAAACGGTCGAATTCGAAATCCGACATATTAATTTCAGTTTTCGGATTCAACTCAGACAATTATATTTCTACTTTAGTAAAAAGTGAGAGGTTAATAATGAAAATACGACAAAAGTGTTGAATAGTTTTATTATTAAACAAGTAAGAGTGGTATATCCGGCTATGACGAATTTTATATACCCTTCACCTTTGTTGTGGGTGCATTAATTGCCCACTTTCAGCGTATAGCATCCTAAATATATCAAGAAAACTTTTAATTGCTGACGAACAGATTATATTGTAGAAGTTACAAACGAAATGACAATCTTATATATACCATTCTCACGAAGGTGAAGGGTATAAAAAAACAACGCCAAACAAAACGAAACGCCAAAAAAAAACAAAAACAAAATACGCAAAGCAATGAAACCAACACACATCCATGCAATAAATTGTATTTTTTTGATGAAATTTTCAGAGGTTGTCTCGGATTTCTGCTCATATCACAGACAGACAGACAATTTCAAGTTAAAGAAAAGTGATTTGCATGGAAGACGTCTAGTGTACCTTTGGCTTTCGAAATACTTAGTAAAAAAATAAAATTTCTATTTTTTCCGCTAGTATTAAATATAGAATAAATATATTAACACACGTTGGTAGTTCCTATAGCGTTTTATGAAAAAGTTAAAGAAACCTAACTTTTGCGTGCAATGAGACAAATTATTAACGCGAATATTTTTAGAATACTTAGTCATCGGTTAGTGCAACTATAAAATGATATTTGTGTCATATGCAACAAATTTTGAAAAATTGTTTTAGTTAAATTCTACAACATTTTTAATTTTTCTCATATGTAGAGTGTTTGTGTAATTCTATGTGTATAAATTTGGAAACGTGTAAAAAAATATTTTGTAAATGCAGCTGTGCATGAAAAAATATGTATATTTATAAAATATACATACATACATATATACATTCATGCACATATGTATGTATTATGTATATAAAAAGCAACCATATGCACTCAAGTAAAACACACAAACAAAATATTTATATTCTCAAATATATACAAACTCTGATACACGAACATGGATTCTATGTAGCCAGTTTTCACATAAAAACAACAACGTTAAAAATATTGCAATTTTTATAAAAATATAACAAGTTTGGCTATCGTTACCGCTAAGCTACCGTTACCCCTTAAAAATCCCTTTTAACTTAACCGAAATACTGCTACCGAAATAAATGCAATTAACGTTACCGCTAAAATATTGTTACCGATCAGTCGTGAATATCGTTAATAATACCGTTACCTTACCTAAATTATGAAAATATTTAATTTTTAATTTCCATAATTGAGTTTATAAAAATATAAATAACTTATTACATTGTATATACAGGGAAAGTTTAAATATGCACATAAACATTTTAGTAAACAAGCAAAAATATCAAAAAAACACACAAATATGCATAAGAAAAAACAAAAATCTGATTTTAAATTAATTTTATTGTAATATATGACTTAAAAGTGGGGGAACGCGGTTTCTGTTTTTGTTAACTTATATGTCATTTTGAAGGGTACTTATCTGTCATTTATTCTCACTTAGTTATTGAATATTATAGTGTAAATAACAAGTTTTTTTTTTTTGCTTCGATTACTCACACCGATTACTCACAAAAGTGAATGTGTTACATTGCTTTCAACGTTTGTGCGGTTTATAAGTGGTAAGTGGGAAGACAAATATCAGGCCTGCCAAAAAATATTGAAAACCAAGAGTTCGAGGCATGACTCCATGAAGATTGTTGTCAAACTCAACAAGAGCTTGCAAAATCGCAAGCAATTTCAAAATGCTTGCGAGCTTCAGGTTTCATTCAAAAGCAGGGATATTGGGTACCATACGAATTGAAGCCGAGACATCTTGAAAGATGATTTTGCATGTCCGAAATGATTTATACCGAATCATTACTTGCGATGAAAAATTGATCCATTACGATAACTCGAAGCATAAAATATTGTATTTGAAGCCTGGCCAACCAGCCAAATATCCATGGCGCTACGGTAATTCTCTGTATTTGGTGGTGATTTTTTATGAGCTGCTGAAATCTGACCAGACCATTACAGGGAACCTGCGGCTTTTCGGCTGCATATTCTGGCCGAAAAATGCCCAGAATATGCGGCCAGATATGAAACCGTAATATTCCATCATGACAGCGTTCGAAGTGATTGGGAAGTTTTGCCTCACCCGCTTTATTGTCCAGACCGAGCCCCGTCTGACTACTATTTCTTTCGATCGATGCAGAACGCTTTCTGGGATACGCTTCGCTTTGGAACAGAGTGACCGATATTGGCTTGATTCGTTCTTGGCCTCTAAAGATGATCAGTTCTTTTGGCTCGCAATCCATATTTTGCCAGAGGGATGAGAAAAGGTCATAGCTAACAATGGCCAATACTTTGAATAAATTTATATAAATGTTTTGAAAATACTGAATTTTTAAGTCATGCACCTAATAAGTATGAAGAACAATAAATTGTTTTTCACTTTATGAAGTTTTATTTGTTACAAAACGCCAAAAAAATAAAATTTTATAAAAAAACAAGTAAGAGAGCTATATATACCCTTCACAAAATTATACCTTAAAATACATATTTTAAATATTTTTAGGCAAAAAAAAAAAATTAAAAAAAAAAATTTGTTTTTCAAAATTAAAAAAAATAAAAACATTTTTTTTTTCCAATTATTTTTTTTTTGGAATTTTTATCCAAATTTTTTTAAATTTATTAGTGAAAAAAAGTGTATGACAACAAATTTGTTTGGTAAAAAGAAAAATTCGGGTTAAAAAATATTTTTCCCGATTTTGACCCATTGTAGGTCCAAATTACCATAGCCTTATATACATCGTTGCAATAGACTTTGAAATATCTATCATTAGATATCCATATTGTCTATATTCATGACTTAGTAATCTGGATATAGATCAAAAATAGGCAAAATATCGAGGTTGTCCCGGTTTTTTCCTTATATCTCAGTGGACCGATTTTGTCGATATCAAATAGCAACCGAATTGGAGAATTTCCTATATATTGATGTATCAATATATATACTTTACGGGGTCGCAAATTAAAAATGTAGAAATTACAAACGGAATGACAACCCTTGCCACTCATGGTGAAGGTTATGAAAATTCATGACAAAAACATTTCTTTTCCTTTAAGTTTGATAAGGACCCAAAATATTTTTGTAGGACCTACAATCAATATTCGATGTCTGGTTGTGGGTAAAAAACTCAAATGCAATATTTTTTTTAAAGAAATGATAGACGACGTGTGAAATGTGCACACATTTGGCACGGTTCAGCAAAAAATGCTTTATTTTCTGAAAACTGCAAAAGCTTCAAGCTTTTTGCTTGAAAAACATCATATTTGTTAAATTACACAGTTCGAAATTTTGATTTACTCTTTGAGGCAAAGTTGTAGCCCTTGTCCTGAAGAACAAAAATTGTGAACATGTAAAATAAAAAAAACTTCATCTTCAAGATCAAAATCGCAAAAAACGATAAAAAATTATTATTTTTTTTTGCTTTTTTTCCCCTGTTCAGGTCCATAGGTACCAAACCGTTCAAAATTCAAGGAAACAATCAACTACAAAAATATACCTAAGATCTCAATAAACAACTTTCTAGAACATATGAACTTCCTAGGAATGATTCTTAACACCGTTTAGGTAGTCAATATAAGTAAGTAAGAAAACACTAAAGAAATTAAGTGTTTTGGGCCATAAACTATTAAATTATTATAAACTAAAGCATACTTTTAGGCAGCTTTAAAAAGTTTATTTCGATTTTTTTAAAGTTTTTTGCGACTTTGATCTTGAAGATGAAGTTTTTTTGATTTTATGTGTTCACAATTTTTGATCTTTATGACAAGGGCTACAACTCTGCCTCAGAGAGTAAATCAAAATTCCGGACTTTTTGCAAGATATGAGCCTGAGAAAATGATTACATTTTTGCAAAAATGACACCGAGGCTTCAAATCTTGAGGGGCCCATAAAAAAGTGTATAACTTTGATCAAAACTGGGAGACACGGGCATTTTTTTGGTCTTTTATCACGTAGTGGTGTCCGTATATGGTTATTTTTTCTTGGCTCAAAGAATTACACACAGTGTTACACAAAGAAACAAAATTTATCTTTTGGCTTGTTGCAGCGATAAATATAATTGATAAAACATTAATGGGAGATTTAATTTTCAAAGCCATCTTTAGTTTTTTTTTTTGTGCAGCTGATGAAAAATAGGATATGTAATGTGAACATAAAAACCGCGATATTTCGAAAACGCTAGCTTACTGGAAAAAAACAAATTTAACATAGAAATGAGGGTTCAAAACGTAGTTGAAATTTATTTTAAATTTTTGTAAATTTTATTAATAATTCGATTCAGGATGAAATTACCGTTATCATTAAAATACCGTCACCGAAATACGACAAAATACCGCTACCGCTAAGACACCGTTACCGAAATAATACAAATTAGCGTTATCGTTACCTTTTTACCGTTTTGAATCGGTAGTCAACCTTGAAATTTACATATAGAATACAACAATATATCACAACAACAACAAAAAGAAACTTTTGTGTGAACGTTTTGTGGTTCTTTTTGGTGAAACATTTATTTTATTTTTTTCTGCATTTTCAACGACAAAGCATATTTTTACGTGTGTCTTTTGTAAACCAAAGAATCTGTTGTTGTTTTCACTACCATGGGAATAATTCGCTTTTTATTTTTTATTATTTTAACTACGTATACGAGTGCACAGAGCATTTTACGAATGCGTATTTTCGTAATGTTGTGCTTTGTATAAAAATAATTTTTGTACCATGAGAATAATGGTTTATACAGTCTGTGGTTCCATTTGTAATACCTCCAAGAGTACGAATACAACATTCATGTGATACTGTGTAAACTTGTATTAATATGTTTTCTTATTTCTTTCGACGGTTTATCAACACAAGTTGAAAATGATACTTCAAATGAATTTTAAGGTTCTTCAATTAAATTGAATATTTCTTGGTGTTTATTTTTGGCATTTAGTTATTTAAGTATTAAAATGATCTTGTTGGACGTTTTTTTAAATTATTCTCCTTCCATCATCTAAAAATTAATTGCATTTTCAACTCAAAAAATTAGTAGGAAGAAATCAGTATAAAATGAGAAAACTCACTCAGCAATGAGTGAGGATTATGAGAATCGGTAAAGTGTTATGTAATAGTATTTATATGTGAGGGTCTCACATTTTGGTTCATAACTCTGGGTCTATGTATCGATTTTGCTGATTTTCAATACCAAACTGCTTAGGAGAATAGTAAACAATAGACGGACATACGGACAGACGGACAGACGGACACTCAATCGATTTAGAATTTCATAAAGATAAATAATATATATACATCGTTGAGTCTTCTATACCCTCATTCACCACTTATGGTGGTGGAGGGAATAAAAAGCAAAAAGCCAGCCTATATTTGAAGTTAATTGTCAGTTGAAAAAGGCCACTGTTCACGTACGACGGATTCTATGTGACTCAGCCTTAAAGTGGGCATGAAAAAATCTAAAACCAAAACAGCAACAAATGCAAATAGGACTTAAAATACATGGGATAATACAAATTTTAATTATGTGGCAAAAAGTCCACATGCCTCTGGAATAGTTTTATTTATTTTGTACAACATTCGGGAAGTTATACCGAATGATTTACTTACATTGATTAATGACTTAATTTAACTTATAATTAGGCATATTTTAAAAAAAATACATTTATTGTAGAAAGTAGAACATTGTATTCCTAAATTTAAAGATAAATAAACAAAGAATTAGAATTTCAACTTTAACTAAAATAAGTATAAATTTCTTAAAATCAACTTAAAGGTTTTAAAGAGCTCTCAAATAAAACAGTAAAATATGATATAAGCACTTAATCCTTATTGTTACAGAATTAATTAAAGTATTCTTTTTATTTATGTTTTGTTTTTGCTGTATTTTTTCTACCTAATAACTAGGTCCATGCGACCAAAAAACTTTTTGGTTACTTACAATGGATAATGGATAATTGATTATTTTCCAACAAAAATTTTTTTTCCAATAAAAATTTTTAAAGGATTTTATATAAAAATAAATGAATAAATTTTATATTTTTATAACTAAAATTCAAAAATCTCTAAAATTGCTTATAATTCGTAAACTAAAGGCCCTAGAGCGAAAATAATGGAAATCTGCGAACAGTCATATTTTCCACCAAAAAGTGATTTTATAACGAATATTCCAAAATATTTAAAATTGCTTATAATTCATAAACTAAAGACCCTAGAGCGAAAATAATAAAAATCTGTGATCACTCATATTTCCCACCAAAAAGTGATATTTAGAACGAAAATTCCAAAATATCTAAAATTACTTATAATTCGTAAACTAAAGGTCCTAGGGGAAAATAATGAAAATCTGTGATCACTCATATTTCCCATCAAAAAATGATTTTTATAACTACAATTCCAAAATATAATTCGTAAACTAAAGGCCCAAAAGCGAAAATAATGGAAATCTGTGATCACTCATATTTCCCACCAAAAAGTGATATTTAGAACGAAAATTCCAAAATATTTAAAATTGTTTATAATTAAAGGTCCTAGAGCGAAAATAATGGAAATCTACTATTTTAGTTCGCCCATTCTTGTCCTAAATATTAATATTGATGGTAGAATAACCATACAAAATATATGGAATTTATCTCATTTTGTATCCCATATATTATATATTTTTTTTTAATTATCATCATATGGGATGTGCCACGCCCTCTGTGGCTACTACTCCCATTTTGCCTCAAATATTTATACAAACGGTGGAATTGCTCAAGCAAAATTTGAGGACTATAGCTATTATAGTTTCCTAAATATTTGATTTTTAAAATTAACTTTGTATGGTAGGTACCACGCCCACTTAAAATTTCAAAACAAAAGGTAGCTTATAGTTCCTTCCAGACATACAGAAATATACTGTGAACATTTCAAGTAAATCAGTTCAGTCGTCTATAGAGCTCAAACTAATAATAATAAACATACACAGAGAAAACAGATTCGTGATAGCAACCGAATTTGTTGCCAATCAAATGATTCGGTTGCACACATAGAATTTGTAGTTCTATTAACAGAAAGTCAGTTGCTAAAGAAGTATGTCGGTAAGAAGCAACCAAACTTTTGTTACCCCTTCTAAAATTTGGCAGACACAACTGTAAAATTCGGTTACTAAGTTAGAATCATTCGATTGACAACAAATTCGGTTGCCATCACGAATCTGTTTTCTCTGTGTACATACAAACACACATTTACTTTTATATAAATAGATACAACAAAATATAGACAAGTGATATCGCTGAACAGCTGACTTAGAAAATAAAAAAAATAAAAAAATAAACAAAAAGTGACAAACAATAAATGTAACCGGGAAACTAAAGAAAAAAAGCATTTTGTGGTGGATAAATAGAAAAATCTAATTTATGCTAATTTTATTGATTCAATATTTAATAATTGCAAAATCTCTGACAATATCTTGTAACTTAAACATTTTTGATTTTTTGTCCAACTTTTTTACATGGCGAAGAACAGCTGATGCTGTTGTTAAATGAGTTAAAAACAGCTTCAGCTGATTTTAACGTCAAAAAAATGCTTTACTTGTATATGGTAGACTTAAAGTATTAAGTAAAGACGACTTTTTGTCTCTTAAAATATACTTTTTTTTTGATTCTAAAAATTAACACAAAAAAGTAAATTTTAATCAAAAAAAAATTTTTATTCGAAAGATGGCATTAACATTTGAACATGACTTTGGGTATATGGCCACTGCCATTGTTTTACTCAAAGCTCATTCTGGACGTCCAATTTTGGTCCACTTTTTCGAGCAATGCTGGCCGTATGTCACGAATAATACGAACAATGTTGGCCTGCAAGGCGTTAATAGTTGCTAGTTTATCAGTATAAGCCAGTGACTTCACATGACCCCACAGCAAATAATCTAGAAGTGTCAAATCGCACGATCGTGGTTGCCAATTGACAGGTCCAATTTAATAAATCGATAGTTGCGGTCGTTGCATGGCAAGTAGCGCCATCCTGTAGAAATCATATCTCATCCTGATCAATATCATCCATATTTTCAAACAAAATGTCATTGATCATGGTGCGGTAACAATCTTCATTGACTGTATCGCGAGCTCCGGCTTAATTTTCGAAGAATCTTGTGCGAATCGATGACAGATTTTCAAATTAAATTTGAATAATTTGGTAGCGTTGCTCAAGCGTCAATCTATTCATGATGATTTGCAAGAGTATACTGAGCATAAATGTCAATAAGTGAGTGCATTATGACTAGGGTTTTTAATTTCCCGACCTTTTTTGATTCCCTGGTTTCGGAAAATTGTTTTCTACATTCCCGGATACCCGAAGTATATATATAATGATACTGTAAATTAGGAATATAATAGCCAAATTTCATATAAAAACCGTGTATACGTAGCTTCAGCCTTTCATACAATAAATCCATTCCCAACATCTAATTCTTTAGCTTAATTTAAAAACGTTTATTTAAATTGAATTCACTTTGAAGTTAATCAATAAAATAATTTATTCAAACTAAATTTTTGTTAATTCAAATCTACTACAAACTGTGTTAAAATTTGTTTTCTTCAATCAGTTTTGTTTTGCTTTTAATCATTTACAAAATGAATTAAAAAAATTGTTTTAAGCCTTTTTGTAATAGATTTGAATTGAAGAAAAATTTAATCATTCAATACATTTTTCAAGCTATTTTGTTATGGATTTGAAGAAGAAATTATAATGATTCAATAAGAAAATAATTCCATAAATAGACGAATCCAATGAATTTAACTAAATCCTTAAGAGATGCAATTTATTGTGATCTCGAAAATGGAACTAAAAATTTAAATGAAGATATACATAAAGTCTTCATTTAATGTTTTATAATTTACAAAATATAAAAGTTACAAATAGCTTTTAAAAAATATAATGACGAAAAACTTAAAGATGAAAATTTCCAAATTATTAGATTCAAGGGTTTTCATTTACAAAATCAAGACGATTATGAATTTTCATAATATAATGTTTGGAGACACTTACTATAAAGCTGTAATTGTTACCAACACATATTTATTGAAAATTTCGTAAAAAAAAAATTGTAGGCTTTTTGCAAAAATATAGGAATAACAAATGCTGTGTAACGCGATGTGATGAGTTACCGAAATAAACCAAAATACCGTTATTTAAGCTACTGCAACCGGCATAAAACAAATTCGCATTACCGTTACCTTTTGACCGTGTCGCACGAGGGATTTTGGTGTCAAAAACCTTATTTTTCCACCACTCAATTTCAAAAATCAAATGATGCACTTTTGTAGAGAAATGTTTAAAGATGTAATGTGCACTTATAGTTTTAAGAAAAATTGTATTTTATTTTTAAAAAATTTAAGTGAAGTCCATGCTAGGGTGTTAAGCTAAAATGTACTTATATTTTCACGCAATTAAGTGGTTACCATATGTATAATTTTTCTGATATAGCATTTTTCCAAAAATGTGAAAATCGGCATGCGTTCTTATTTTGTTTCAGAAAATGTATGCGAAAAAATCGATTTGGATTGTATGGACAGTGGGCGTTGGGGGTGGACGATTTTGATAAAATTTAATTTTTTTCTTAATTTAGTCCATATAATTTTTGGTGGCAATGGTCTGCGACCACTCCTTATAATTTTTGCACAAAACTTTGATAAAAACATATGGTGCGTATACGTAATATTTTATTACTTATACGTATTTTTATCCTTTATTGTTCTCCTAACCTCCTAATAACCTTTTATATTACTCTAAAGTCCGTTTACCGATTTGCTTATAAATACTTTATAAATGAAAGTAAATTAATTAATATTAAAATAAATAGTAAGGGTCCTCATGTAAACGCTTAAATGTGCAATCTGTGCATTTTTACACTCTCGCAAATGAATTGTGAAAAATTTTATGGAAATTCGTTTGCACAACTCCGATAAGTTTGCGCGACAATTTAGACTCGCAAACTTGAATTTTTTGTGCATTTGATGAATCAGCTGCTTTTGTTTACTATTATTTATAAGAAATAAAAATCAAATAAAATGCAAATATTTTCTACATGTGAAAATTGTGTGAATTTGGAACAGAATGATTGGATTAAATGGCATTGTGTATGGAAATATAAACCACCAGTTAGAACATAAGCAAAATCTTCCAAACTATGTTTGCCATTGTTTGTTCTAAAGATTTCACTTTCATTAGAAATTTTTAGAATTTAAATTTATACATTTGTTGAATTTATTTTTGTTTGACATTTTTATCAAATAAGTAGATATTTTCTGTATAAAATTGCACAAAATTTAACAGGTGGGTTCATGAAACACGTGGGTTCCAAACTAAGTTTACCATTGTTTGTTCCAAAGATTTCACTTTCATTAGAAATTTTAAGAATATAAATTTTTACAATTTTTAAAACTTTTTTTTAAGCATTTGTTAATTTTATTTTTGTTTGACATTTTTATCAAATATATATGTTCTGTATAAAATTGCACAAAATTTAACAGGTGGGTTCATGAAACACGTTGCGCAAATTTGCACTTCTGCACAAATGGGAAACTTAGACGTTTAGATGTGTACCCTTTATGTGTTTATATTTTTTTCAAGAGTATTACTATAGAAGAAAAATAATTTAAAAATTTGTATTACTGCGAGGTCCAGAGCATAGCTGCTTTCTAAAACCTCGGTACCATCAACAGCGTCAAAAATCTAAAAAAATAAAATTTTTGGGATTTTTTAAAGTTTTTTTGAAATTGTGAGATTCTTTATAAAGATTATTCACTTTTGCATATTGATAAAAAAATTTCTATATAACTGTAAAATTTCATAAAAACGATTCATAAACAAAACTTTTATTGCTTTTTAAAAATTAAAATTTTCCAAAAAAATCAGCTAACAGTTTTCATTTTCTTGTTTTTTCTTTTTGCAAAAGGTCTTCTATAAGTTTTGTAATTTTTAAAAATTGTTTACATTTTTGAAAAGAAGACACAAAAAAGTAGAAAAAATATATATTTTTTTTTAATTTTTTTTTTCAATAGATTGAAGAAATAGCTATCTAAACTATTAGGGACAAACTTGTAAGTTTTTTAAAATTTTTTACGATGTTGATCTTGAAGATGAAGTTTCTTTGATTTTATTTGTTCACAAAGGCACTTGATACACTTGACTTGTACACTTGATTAGTTTCATATAGAAAAGCTAAATATTAAAAATGGTTCATATCGGATAGTCCGTAGGGGTACCTCCCATACATGGGTCCTCCCAAAATAACGTTGTATCATAAATTTTGCATATGTTAGTTCCAAATGCCCAGATATCATACTACAAAGTATGAAGAAAATCGGTCCCTATTTGAACCTACTCCACATTTAGGTTCCTTTCTGTAATTAGTTTTATCGGTCAAAACTCACATAAAAATAAAAGTATCGTGATGAAATTCGACATAAACAAGTTTTATATAAACTCGAATCTATCTGTTAAGTTTCATAAGAATAGGAGCATAATTGCTCCAATCCCCCATTAAAAAGTAAAAGTAAGAGCCTAAAAGTATGCAAAACCTTTTATTGTAAATATGCATTGCAATTTATTGTAAATATCCATAAAAAATACGTGAGTTTTATCACAAAATTTATAAGTTTGTTCAGCAATCGCAAAAAGTCGCAGAATTTTTTTACATAAAATTTAAGAAAATATTCCAAACTTTCATGTAGTAGCAGTACTAAGTCGGAGGTAGACCGAGCTAACTTATTTTTTTTCTAATGAAAACTGCAAATGCTAAATTTTTTGGAGCCATTTTGATTTGCTCAGATCTCTTAAACTATATATGTAATTTAAATATTTTTTCTATCCTATTAAATTTAAAATACTATATTTTAATAAAAATGCTCTAAAACTATTGGTAGTTGAACCATATTTATAGTATAAACAACTGAAATCTAGTAAAATTTTCATCAGTTTTCGTTGTATAATATTTAGATAAATTTACCACACTCTTTTTTATACAAAATTTTTTTTTTCGAAAACAAATCATGGTTTTCTACTAATGAAACATTTCTCTACAGAATTGCATCATTAGATTTCTAAAAAATAACTGTAAAAAAATAGACTTTTTGCCAAAAAAAAATACCACTGTGTGTTGTATCGGTAGCCAACCTTGATAAAAACGTATGGTGTGTATACGTAATATTTTATTACTCATACGTATTTTTAGACTTTATTGTCCTCCTTAAAAGGTTATTACTCTAAAGTCCGTTTACCGATTTGCTTATAATTACTTTATAAATGAAAGTAAATTAATTAATATTAAAATAAATAGTATTTTTTACGCAATCAAAAAATTCTATTAACTATTTATATTTATTGATATTTTCCCAAAAAAAATACTGTTTGTATTTTCCAAATCTTGCAAAAGTGTGAAGTAGTTTCTAAACCCAACTAAAGCTGCCAATTTAATGCAAATGTATGCGTTAATTGAAAAAAGCTAATAGCTTTAGTTGCTCTTAATTATTTTTGTCTACTTTAATTGTATAAAATATTTATACACAAAAATGCCAACACTAGCACCATCACTACACATGAGCAAGAAAATAAATACAAGACTGTAGGAATGTAATACAGAGTAAGAAGCTTTAATTTTAAATAAATGTCATCATATGTATAAATATGCGTAACTATGTATAAGCATACATTTATTAACAGCTGAACGTCGCGTAGTAAACAACAAAATAAGCGTTCAGATCTTGGATATTTGAATGCAACTTTAAAGGGGCGTAGTAAATGCGCCTAGTAGCATTCAGTTTGACTATTTCTAAATATTGCGTTCAGATAAATTAGTTTTTTGTGTGTGTATATTTTGTTAGTGTAAAGTAAATATTCAATGCATATACAACGATGCAAAACCATTTGCACAAGATTGTGAACACTGCTAATGTTTTTTGTTGTTGTATCAAACATATTATTTGTTCAATCAAAGTTTTCGATTCCAACTAGTTTAAAGTCAAATTTCATTCGTAATTCAGCTCTGGGTGGAAAAAGAACTCTCGCGTCATTGCCATTATTGTTTAAAGGCAATCACACCGTGTTTTCTTCGCTGCCTTCGAAAGTTTTGCGTTTCACTATTGCATTCATCTAACTGTACCGGGTTAAGGTTTCTCGAAGTTTTCGCATTGACCACATGTATTCGTTTTGGTTTAATTTATAACGTATAAGTTGTCGTTGTGGAGTACCAAACAAAACTCAATTTGGAATACTGGTGAAGTACTAAACAAAATTCAAGTTGGATTTTGGTGGATACCATAAAACTCAAGAGTTGAGTTCGAGAATTCTGGTTTTCTATACGAAGTTATAGGTCGATTTGACTGTTCCTAGACGAGACTATTCTATAGGCGTAAGCCGTAATTGGTGATGGCGTTATTTTAGACCAATAATTAACTTCAATGAATAAAATCAAACTCAAATTTAGCACACAAGTTTTATTTTAATTATTTATTCTTGGAATATGTTAGATATGTATTTCATCAGCAGGCATACTATAATAATTTGAAGTAAATTATGTAGAGTACAGTACATTTTTCTTAGCAAAAGAACTTCCAAAATCAAAAAATTTCAGAAACAGAAAATTTTTAGCTTTTATTTTGAAACATTTGAACAATATAAATTTATTGAAAGAATTGGCCTTTGTCAGCTCTGACCTTTTCCCATCTTTCGTTCTTGGCCTCAGCTCATCTTTTTAGGCCAAGAACGAATCAAGCCAATATCGGATACTCTGTTCCAAAGTGAAGCGTATCCCAGAAAGAGTGTTCGGCATTGATCGAAACGGTATGAACTATAAAGAGGGTTAGGCATAACTTTCCAACCACTTCATTCTAAATACTTTTTAACAGATATTGTAACATGTGGCTGAGTGATGTCATCATGTAATATTACGGCTTCATGTCTGGCTGTATATTTTGCGCGTGTTTCGGCCAAATGCTCGCTTCACACGAATCAGTTGCATTCGGTACAGATTTCCTGTGATGATCTGGTCAGATTTCAGCAGTTCATAATTGATAGGACCCTTTTTCTACCACCAAATACCTTAGCGCCATGGATATTTGGCTTTGGTGTCCATTCGGCTGGTTGGCCGTGCTTCACATACGATCTCTTATGCTTCGGGTTATTGTGATGGATGCCTTTTTTTATTGTGACTAATGATTCGGTGCAAAAATGATTTTCTTTTATAGCGTTCAAGCATCATTTCGGACATGCAAAATCGTCTTTCAATGTCTTTCGGCTTCAATTCGTATGGTACCCAATTTCCCAGCTTTTTGATCAATTCTGCTGCTTCCAAACGTTTTGAAAATGCTGCTTGAGTTACTACCAATGATTTTTCAAGCTCTTGTTGAGTCTTACAACAATCTTATTAGAGTAATGCCTCCAATTCTTGGTCTTCAAACTTTTATGGCTGGCCTGGGCGATTTTTGTCTTCGGTGTTAACATCAACACTTCAGAACATCAACACTTCAGATACGCTATTCATTGTAAATCCCGAATTTTTAAGTGATAATATTTCTTTATATTTTGTAATAAAAATTTGAAAAACTGAAACTGGGATTAATTGATAATCGCAATAAACGGAACCGTTTTTAATCGTAATAGAGATTATAGACGTTATAATCTGAGACGCTATAATTGAGACTATAAACGTTATCAGGAGCACTGAAAATCAAAATGTCCATTATAAGGGTCATCCTAATTTATATTCATACAGCAAACAGAGAAACAAAAACAAACAAACAAAATACATGTATGAAAAAGAGTAACAAACAGAAAACTACAAATAAAATAAAAAAACTATTTATGTGTGCAAACAAAAACACTCACACACACAAACACATGTGCACGTTTATGCATACAGCATAAAAACGAGCAATAGCAGCAGTTAACTTAAACATAAGAAATAGAGGAATTATAATATTTACAGTTAATCTCTTGGGCAAACACTAACGACACAAAAGAACTCTTAAAAAAATACCAAGAAGAAGTACAAGAAAACTTTAAGACCATAAAGGTAGAAGAAGTAGAAAGTGGTGAGTGCGAGTGAGCAAGGCAGGTGAAGTAATAATAGTGATGATGGTGTTTTGTGGTTATGTTTGTGTGCTTTGTGTGAGAATTTTATTTAGTTTATGTGTTTGAGTGTGTTCGTGAGTGCAAGTGTGACACCCAAGACTACTTACTAATTCTGCCACTTGTTCTGTGCTTCTCCTGCTCTAAGTATTTCTTATATTTGTTGACACTTGTGGTATTAAAAAAGGCTTAAAAGCTTTTTATAACCTTTTAAGAGTCCCATATTTTCTTCTTCAGCCTTTTAGGCTAAAACTATACAAATACGCAGACACATGTCGTATATGCATGTTTACATATACGCAGACAAACAAACAAACACACTCACTCATACACAGTGTGGTAAACAGTGTACTTTTGCAATAGTATGTGTCTTAGTAAATGCGTGTGTGTGTGTGTGTGTATTAAATATGAAAAGGGTATTTTATGAAAGTTTGCATAACTTCAAACTAATACATCTAATGCGTGTGTGACCGAAAATATTTTGTGGTTTGTCTTATTTAACATATTTTTAGAGGAAATGGGTGTCTCTGTGCTTGTGTATTTGTGTAAACAAATGAAGGTTTCTAAATTAAATAAAATACTCATTTAAAATTATTAAATAACTTAACTATGTCTGTATGTGAAGTACAGAGACATATTTTCCAAAAACACGTTTTGGAATTTTAAGTACACTCATTTACATACTTATCTATACAGTCATGTATAGGGGAGAAGTGTTGTAGTTTTATAATAAAATTAAAATATGTGCTCAGTAGACTATTTTAAAAAACTATAAATAAAGTTCATGTTATGGGTAATCCCAAAAATAGAGTTTTTAATTTCTTGTAGCTCTAAATTTGGACATTTGGACATGTTTGTGAAAAGTTAAGAATTTTTAGGACTGAATTAATTTGGAACTCATTCGAATTTAATAAACATGCTGTCTTATAAAAAGTATGTATCTTCTTAGCAGAAGAACTTCCAAAAACGGAAAATTTCCTTTATACTTGGATATCTCAAAAACGCATATTTTTACAATATTTTCTTATTTTTTTCTTTTTTTATATATATAGATTTGAATTATAATAATTGTGTGGAAATTCTAAATTGATATTCCAATAGGTTCAAAACTTATAGCAGTTTTTCTATAACAACTTAAGGATTTTTGTATGAAATGTTGTAAGGAACCTCCGGTTACTCCGGGATTGAAGCTGGGATAGCGCTCAGTCTAGTCCAGGGTCCTTAACATAAAATTTAAAACACTTTAGCTTTGTTCTTTTCACAGTTTATTATTTCTTTTATAAATAGCTTAACTCTATTTATTGAGCCACAAATGCAAATTGAATGCTTCTTTATTGAGAACAACTTGCTGTTGCTCCGTGATCTATCGGGCGACACGTACCACTCCTGCCCACTAGTTCCTGCTCTTATAATATTCTAGGATGTAATCATAGAATCTACTCTTGTACCTAATTTTTCCGAGTGTTACTGCCAAGAAAAATATCTACCACTCTTGCCCTGAGCCAGTGCCCTGTTCTCCTCCCTCCACGGATGAAAATCTGTTTTGGGTAAGGTAGGATGTAATCCGCCTCGTTAGCTGATTGTAAACCAGCGCCCTGTTCTCACTATACAAGGATCGGTGTTACCAAATCCAATTTAATTACTCCCTAGCACTGCTCTGTAACTTGTTTAATTTATATATTTTTTTATCTTACCGACTTGTCACACGTCTTACCCGTTCACTTGCACAACACAAAAGAGATCGATTGCTCTGTTACATTAGCTTATATATTATTGTTTTCTACAACTATTGTAGCTTTGTAGCTAATGCAGTACAAAATTTAGAACCGATAGCGGTTGTTGCTAAAATCATCTCAATTGTTTGATCGTCATCACTGTTTGTTTGTTGTTGATCTGTGTGTGTGGTACTGTATTTATGATGCTTGTATGTGTTATATTGCTTGTTGATATTGTGTTTATTGTATTCTCGGCTACTTCTTTGTCTTGTGTCCTCTTCAATACGGCTGAATATCATTTCTTATGACTACCCTCTTCTGATACACTCTGTTGACTCCTCTCTGCTTACACTCTGTTGACACCATCGGTACTGACTTCTCCCTGCTGACACTCTCTGTTGCCAGTGTTGAGCCAACCACCTGCCCCTGACTGTACGGCTCGTTCGACCTCCTGTACCCCATCGTCCTCCGGTTGTCTGAAATTAAACAATCCCAAATATTGGCGGATGTAATCCGCCCCACTGTGATGGATGTCATCCATCATCTGCCCAATAAAACGTTTTTGTTTGTAAAAATTAATTTATGTGGGTCTAAATTCCTAGAATTTAGGTCGTCACAATGTGGTGAATTTTAGATATTTAGTATTGTAAAGTCTAGTTAAATAGGGGTTTTTTATACTGCTATAAATATGATGATAAAAGCTAAGTTATTCCAAATACTGGAGGTCAAGGATCACACAAACTGATTTCTCTTGATAAATCTTGCTTATTTTGCATCATACGCGTTAGGCATATTATCAATCATTATCGAATTATCTGAGGTTACAGATTGCAATTATGAAGAATAATTGATTAAAAGAACAGGAGGGCATGCAACGCTTTATTTTATATGACTCTGGTATGAACAGTGAACATGCTATAGATAGTTTTGGGGTTGTCTAGTACAGAACGTTGAATTATTTAATACAATTTCAGATTAATTAAAAATCGCTGGACGAAAATATAAAGTTGTCACCTAAGCTGCTGATGTTGCTATTGCGGCCTTAATTACAGAAAGACATTATTTTTTGTTACACTTTACACCACCATAGTGGAGAGGGTATTATGTGTTTGTGCTGATGTTGGTAATGCACAAAAATATTAGTCTAACACCCACCTAAAACTACACAGATCAACTTAGAATCACTTTCTGAGTAGATAAAAAGATGTCCGTCATTCCGTCTATCCGTCTATCTTTTGCGCACAGGAAAATTTTGCTGATATTTTGATAAATTGGGTATAAGCGTTTTTTTGGACATAATTTATTAAAAGTAGTTGAAATGTCCTCCCGAAATAGGACTTTAGAAGTTATAAATATCTGATTGATATATGAATGATCACAAATTTTGTTACACATAGTTCTGTATAAATCACACCTAAAAATTTTTTGCAGATTGGTCAATAAAAAAATCAGACCTAACAGTGAATAATATGATTTGACATATGGGCAATTCCATGTCATCGTACGTGACATTTGTACGCCTATAGAGTGGAATAGATTTTCCAAAAATAAGAATATCTGAAAAATAATTTTGTCTGTATGTTTCATTCAGAGGGTGCTATATTTTAAAAAAATAATAAGTTCTTTCAAAACATTGTTATCCAAAATATCGAGCGAAATAATGGTATATCGTACGTGACATAAAACGGAAGTCATTTTGAGGTACATATAGAAATATGCGAAAATTTGCGAATCGTGAGAGGCTTTATGTTTTCTTTTAATTTCTTACACTAAACCAAATATTTTTCCATTACAATCCGTCATATTTAAATAAAAACAATCATTGGATGATTTTATAATAAATAAAATTTAATATCGTACGTGACATACTGTACGTGACAGATTTTTCCCTTATAATAAAACAATATATATTCTGTAAATATATGTATACAAAAACTAAAATATTAATAGAAAATATGTATTCGGTTCTAATAAACAATTTGATAATAGCAAAAAAATAATCAGAGTCAAATTCATTTCATACTACATGCTAATTGGGAGCTTAGTTTTCGCCGCAATTTTAGCCTAAAACATACCAATTAAATTAAAAAATAAAATATAGTCAGTTTAAACTATTATTTTTGCCAATAAAATGTTGTAATAAGCTTTAAATACTATTCAAATTATCTAAAAAAAAAGTTTCAAGGGTTTTTGTGTTTTCAGTCGTGGTAGTCATTCTCGTGGAATTGCCCATATGCATTTAATTAACTTTGAAAATAAAATTTTCTGAACACATTTTTTTGAAAGGGGTACAAAATGAAATACATATTCATAGTTCCATAATGAAACCAAATTTTAATCAAATAATTTTTTTTATTCGCAGTCCTTGGCGAAGCTTATTCTAGACGTAGAATTTTAGGACACTTTTTCGAACATTGGTAGTCATATGTCGCAAGTAACACGAACAATGTTGGCCTCCAAGGCATCAATTGTTGCTGGTTTATCAGCATACTTAAACCAGTGACTTCGGGTGGCACCACAGGAAATAATCGAGAGATATTAAATCGCACGATCTTGGAGGCGCTATGTATGGTAAAATCATTAGTTCAGTTGAAATGAATCATTGTTAAGATTTAGTCTAAAATTCTTGAATTATACGGAATTTCAATACATCAGAGTTTCTGATAGTTTAATGATGCGTTATTTTTCAAAATTTGTATCTAAGTAGCTTTTTATAACAGCAGTTAACATGTAACATCAGACCAAATGTTTGATATAGTGTTTAAGTACAGGGTTTTCCAACAAGAGGTGTTATTATGGTATTCAAAGAGAAATGGCATTTTTTGAGATAAATGTTTGGATGTTTATTTCATAATAAAGAGGAAGGTATGCCGTTAATAATGAAAAATGAGAAACATCAGCCAAATGGCCACCGTGACCACGCTTACAGGACTGTATCCATTTCACGAAATTTTCCATAACCAAATCGCAAAGTGGCTGCTCTATGTTCTCGATAGCCTCACGAATTCAATCTTTGAGATCCTGAATAGAGGCTGGGCTGTTGGCGTAGACCTTATCTTTCACGTGGCCCCAAAGGAAGAAGTCGCAAGGTGTTAAATCACAAGATCTCGGTGGCCAATTGTGATCACCTATTCGAGAGATAACACGGTCCGGGAACTTTTCCCGTAAAAGAGCAATGGTTTCGTTGCTTGTGTGGCACGTAGCGCCGTCTTGTTGAAAGTAAACGTTGTCCAGATCAATATCATCCAACTCCGACCATAAGATACGGTGTAGTGACGTTTGTGGAATGCCCAATTCCAAAGAACGACGAGGAATGGACAAACCTGGTGTTTCTTCAACACTTTGGCCTACAGCAGCAATATTCTCAGTTGTTCTTGAGCGACATGCACGGGTTTTATTCTTTACATCACTAACTTGTCCCAATGGCTCGAAGTTTTCCACCAATTTCTGTATTGCGGTCCAACAAATTGCTTCAAGACGACCCTAAAATGCTTTCGTTTTGCGAATTGTGAATGCAAGATTTTCACCATTTTTGTAGTGAATTTTAATAATTTCAATGCGTTGTTGAAGCGTGCATCGTTCCATTTTTAGTAATGGTGTAGTTTCTACTTGTCAATTGTCAAAGAATAAAAGCTTCAAAAGTGACAGCTACCGAAATACCGGCTGATTCAAAATAACACCTCTTGTTGGAAAACCAACAAGAACATTTATTGATATTATTTGATATTAGTACCAAATTTAAAAACCGGTTAATCGAGTGATAAAAATCGGGTAAAACGATTAATCTAAAATCAAAATTTTGAATTATCCGGTTTACAAAAAACCGAAATTTCTGAAAATTCACGGAGACCACTCTTCGTTGCAAACTATCCCTGCAAACCTTGCAAATTTTACAAATCTAGGATAAGTGCTATATTTTGAAATACCACAACAACAAAATATACCACTTATCCTAAAATTGCAACATATGCAAGGTTTACAGGGTAGTTTGCAACGAAAAGTAATTTCCGCTATTATTTGTAATTCTAACATTAACGATTTTACTTACTTTTATTTCTGTATTTATTTAAGAAGATATAAAGGATTTGGATAATATGAAGATGAGTCTTAATTTTTTATTGTATATATATGTACATACATATGTAAACATATTTGTTAAAAATTTATACTTTTTACGACTAAAAAATAAATTGTTTTTTTATTTTGAAACAAAATGTTATAAACAGACCTGCTAAAACTTAACAAAATTATTAAGTCAGATTAAAATGGATCTAAAAAAACTACACTCAACTCTTGTACTATTTATTTGTCTTGCTACTTTATAAAATAAAAACATATCGGTCAAATATATATATTTTTTATTTCATAAAACTGTCATCACATTTTTTGTGGAATTTTCGGGTTATGACACATATTGCGTAAAACTTTTATTTTAATTTCATTTATGACATTTTTTCTATTATTTGAATAAATTCTGTTGCTGTAAACCACAAAAATAAAAGAATAAACTTTTGTTGTTGGCCAAATAAAAATGCAAAAGATGTCCTGTCCATGTATGTGATATACACGTACATAAATAGTTTTAGCAAAAACTCTATTCTTTGCTGGTTTGGTTTTTTGACAATGACAACGCGTCAAATGTCAAAGTTGAAACAGAGTCATTATGCGTAAAAGTCATAAAGAATAATGCTACTACTATGTAGTAGCAACAGTAGTGGTAGTAAATATTTAGTTGCTTTTGCTGCTGCTATTACTACTGCCACTAACGACAGCAACAATAACAAACATGAATTTATTGTAAAATTTACTACAACAACAAAAAGTAAAAATAACTTAAATTCCCCATAGAACATACTATAACACTTCAGAAGTTGAGAGTTGATGATTTTGCAGAACCAAGAAAAGCAGAAAAAACTGAAATAAAACAAACAAAATCCAGTTAAGAATTTGAAAAAAGATTATTTTGTTTTAGTTAAGTCGACTTTCTGGGACATTATTTGAAATTTCATGTAAAGTGAGTATTTTCAAATATTTAAATAGAATATTGAACAGTTTGTGATCTTAGAATATGTATATTAGGGTAATCCTTATTTTGCACTTTTTGTGTTTTCGATCTAAAATTGTTCTCCGCCGTCTAAAAACCAATTGCAGCAAATTTGAGTTTTAAAAAAATGTAGCAATATTTTCCAAAAAAAATTAAAAACTTAAATGTTGAAAATATAATTTAATTTAAAATAGGTCTTTAAATAAATATTTCATGTCAAGTGAATCAACTTTTGAAATCGATGTCTTCCGATCGGGATGAAATTCGCACCAAGGTTAATCCTATTGGTAAAAATGGTTTGTCATAATTTTTTTTTACTAATAAATTAAAAAAAAATTTTGAAAAAAAAACTTTTTAAGAAAAATTTTTTTTTTAATTTTTTTACCTAATAATTTTTGAAATTTTTATTTTAATGTATAACTTGGTGAAGGGTATTAAAGATTTAAGATTGTTTTAATATAACATTATTATCCCATATTAACCCGAAGTCAAAGCATGTAAGAAAGTATAGTTGGTCAAGTCCGACCATATAATACACTGGGTAAATGATCAAAAACATTTTTCTTTTAAAACTTCAATAATTTATAAGTTCAACTTATATGGGAGCTATGTTCACTTATGAATCCATCGCCATGAAATTAGGTGGAGTGATTAATTTCTATATTAATGTTATTTATTTTTTTTGGATACCAACATGTTTAAGAGTTTTATTATACCCTTCACCATGAGTGGCAAGGGTATATACATATATAGTTTGTCATTCCGTTTGTAATTTCTACATTTTTCATTTGCGACCCCACAAAGAATATATATTCTGGATCGTTATAGATAGCGAAGTCGATATAGCCATGTCCGTCTATCCGTCTGCATGTTGAAATCAACTTTCCGTAGCCTCCAAATAACTTACAAACATAATTGATACATCAATATATCGGGCTAGGTCGCTATTTAAAATCCGGCTCGGTCGCTATTTAAAATCGAGAAAATCGACCCACAAATTACTGAGATATAAGGAAAAAACCGGGACAACCTCGATTTTTGGCCTATTTTTGATCTATATCTGGATTACCAAGTCATTAATATAGGATATCTAATGATAGATATTTCAAAGTCCATTGCACCGATTTATATAAATTTTGAAAAACAATTAAAAAAAAACAAATAATTTTGTTTACCTAAAAATATTTAAAATTTTTATTTTAAAGTATAATTTGGTGAAGGGTATATAAGATTCGGCTCTCTTACTTGTTTTAATATAAGGTAATTTTCGGAAGTGGGCCTTATATGGAAGCTATAGTCAATTATCAATCGATCCGGAAAAAATTTTAAGGTGTGATTTATTTATATATAAAACTAAAAATGTGTGTGGATATCTATATTAATCAAGTATTTTTGGCCGATCGAAATATCTTAAAAATTGTGAACTGTACTTTGCGCAAAAATCGATTCAGAAAGTGATGAATCGATTTGTGTACTAAGGTGGGTGCCAGACTAATATTTTTCGGCGTTATGCATAAACACTTTCCACTATGCACAGTGGTTTTGAAACGTCTTTTTGGAAATAATTGGGTATCTCGGGAACTATCAGAGCTATTTCACATTGTTGGAGCTGAGGTGTTTTTGAGTTGATTTACGTTTTTTAAGTTTCCTAGCGCCAATGGGGGCAAAGTTGGTCACCTCGGGTTTAAATTTTTTTAAAAAAAATCGCCAAAAATACATTTACGATCCGAATGAGCTGAAATTTTAAATATAAATAGACCTTGAGAAGATCTACAAAAAAAACATGTGTTTTTGAAGTCAGCATGTGTTTAAATTCCAAAATTACATTTGATATGTAAGTATACATATTTTGCATGAAATATATGAAAAAACGTACAAATTTGTCAAAGGGGGCAAGGTTTGTAGAACTTCTGTGAAGTAAATAAAGGCTATTTGATAGTGGTGAAAACCTTAGGACTTGAAGATGGATATATTAGTAAAATTAAATAATTTTATAAATTTTTTCGACGTCATTTACCTTAAAAACAAAAAAAATTTAATATGGTCATTTTCCACGAAGAATAATTTACAATTTTAACGGTTAAAGATAGCTGAGTTTAAACTGAGTTTTTTTAGAAAAGTGCTAGTAAAAAAACTTTAAGAAACATATAGGATTATACATATATGGAGCTTTTTGTGAATCCGTGCTTTGTCTTTTTAGAATTTTTACTCAAATTGATTTTTTTTTATAACTTTACTTTACACGCTTTTTCATTAAGTTATCTTACTGGATCATATAAAAATTGTATATAGTTCCGAAGAAAATTTTTTTCTACAAAACTGAGATCGAAAACTTACCGTTTCGATTTTTTTTTATTTGATTGAAATTATTATTACAATTTACAAAAAAAAAAAAAAAAAATATTTTTATAGTTCTAATCACAAGTGATGAAATTTTGAACCTTTTTCGAAAACCCTTCCATTATGGTTTTTATAGTGCTTTATGTCACTTTTTTCGAACAGGTTGTCCATCTCCGTTTAAAATCTACCACACTTTTGGGCACCTTTTTGTGCTCTTCAATTCCCTTTTAATAAGAGCCCAATATCTCTCCACTGGCCTTAGCTCCAGGCAGTTTAGAGGATATGCCTCTCTTGGTACAAATAACACATTATTGTTTTGGTACCACTCAAGTCCTTGCTTACCATAGTGACAGGGTGCCAAATCTGGCCAAAAATAATTGGATACACTAAGAAGTCTTATGAATGGAAGCATTCATTTTTGTAAACATTCCTTGATGTAAATTTCGGTATTTATAGAGCTTGTTTGGCTTTTTTGCCGCAACTGCTTATTGCTTGCCATACCAAGAACTTTATAGGAAATTTTGTCTGCTTTTGGGTCCTAAACTTTTCTTTAATATTCCCTCGAGCATCAGCAACATCAAAATTTTTACCCGGAAGTTGCAAAAAATCTGCCAGAACATACGTTTCGTCATCCATTATGCAGCAGGTATATTTTTTTTTAATGAAATTTGACTTAAATTTTCGTGCTCTGTCTTTGGCCTCTAAATTTTTAGCAGAATTCTTGTCAGGAACTTATTGAGCCTTGTATGTTTTTAAGCCTGCATTGGCTTTAACTTTTCGTACCAAATAGTCCGAGTACTGAGCTAACCGGACTGCTTTCCTACCGGATGTGTTGGGAGCTCTTTTGAAAATGCTTTCTATTTTTTTTGGCTTTAGAAACTTCATGTGGTTCATTCCTTCTACATGAACCAGGTTTTCTATCAACGGACAAGTTCTTCCGGTACTGTTTAATAATATCGGAATCAGTTTGACGGCATACCTTTGGTTGTTTGGCCAACTTTTTGTAGGACCATGTTGTGTTTTGTTGAAAATATTTAATAATTTTAGTATGCACCTTTTTCTCGTCTCTCATTTTAATCAGATTAACAACAAATGAATATAATTTACATTAAACATAAAAACTGACCTTCGTTTCAAAGATAATTTGATCAAAGAAAATATCAAATAATACTTGGGTTAAAAGTTTTAATGAAAAACGTGTGTTAAGAATTTTTCGATATTTGTCCTTAACTGATCATCTTGTGAAAAAAACCTCTTAGCTCTTCATCTTGATTGCGATAGTAACGTATTCTTGTTTCCAGTTGTAATAAATTCCATTCCTTTAATCGAGAGGCCAAAAGTTCTGCCTGTTGTTTGGACAAATTTAAGTCACGTGTCAAATCATTGAGATCTTTTTGAAATAGCAGATTTGACTCATTAGATGAGAAAGTTTTTTGAAATTAATATATCTAATGAATCGTTTTCGAATGATGATATGTATGTAATTAAAAATTAGTGAGTACATTTCTTGTTACAAAATGTTGGTGTACTTTCTTACATAGTTTAATAATTTTAAGTGTAGAGGTCTAACTTTGCTGACATGCACAAGTTTGACACCAGCTATAAAGAGTTATCATGTTATAATGGGTTATCGATGTCAGAAAGTTTATATACAAGGTGGCGCAAAAGTAAACCTTCGATGTTTTTTGGCTGTAATTAAAAAAAAAAATTGAAAAACTTTGATTCTTCTTGTGGATTATTTTTATTTGGTCTTTTAATTTTTTTTACATCAAGTCGAGAATATGATGTCATGTAAATGGCCACCGCCAAAGTTGATTGTCATTTGAGCCCTTTTTATGGCATTTTCCATCACTTTGGCCAAAATTTCCGGTGATAGGTCCTCACATTCTTGACAGATATTGTCTTTAAGAGCTGCAAGAGTCTGAGGCTTGTTGACATAAACCCGCGACTTCAAAAAGCACTACAAAAAGAAGTCTGGAGCGGTCAAATCAGGCGATCTTGCTGGCCAGTGCAAATCGCCAAAACGGGAAATGCATCCTTCAGCATATCGGTTGTGGCACGTGCAGTGTGTGCCGTTGCACCGTCCTGTTGGAACCATATGTTTTCCAATCCCAATTCATCAAGTTGCGGCAAAAAGAACTGGTTGATCATTGCTCTGTAGCGCTCACCATTCACAGTAACCGTTTGGGCCGCGACGTCTTCGAAGAAAAAAGGTCCGATGACTCCTCCAGCGAAAATGGCTCTTCGTGGGTTACACGCGGATTTTCAGTGCCCCAGAAGCGTAAATTTTGCTTGTTTACGTACCCGCTAAGATGGAAATGGGCCTCATCACTCATGATTATTTTTGATGAAAAATCATCTTCCTCTTGGTGGTGATTAAGGATGGCTTGAGCGTATGTTAGACGCGATTGGCGGTCAGCAGCTAACAGCTGATGCACCGTCTGGACTTTGTACGGAAACATCTTCAAATCTCGCTCGAAAGACCGTCGACTGATACCCATTTGGTCGATGTCGAAGGCCTTCGATGACATCCTCGGCTACAGCAGCAATATTCTCTGCAGAACGGCTACTCCGGGGTCTGCCACGCCTGGCAGCATCTCGTGTTGTGCCAGTCTCTTAGAGGCGAGCGGCTAAACGTCGCAGTGTTTCACCAGTAGGCGTTGGACGGCCAGGAAATCTGCGACGAAATTCACGTTGTGCCAAAGTCACCGACCGATTATTGGTCAAATAAATAGTCGGCAATATTCCGCGTTCTGGAGCAATGTAGCGTAACATTGTTTATTAACGTGTATTTCGCATGTGTTTACTACACAAATGTCAAAACAGAACTGACACTAGGGGCCAATCGCAAAATTTATAGCATTTTCTGATAGGATTATTGCTTTTGCGCCACCTTGTATTTAATCACCTGTGGGTAAATTAAACAATTTTTATTGGATTTTTTTGTTTAAATTTTGCTACTTTAAGACAATTATCGAAACATAAAATAAAATGAGTAACCTCTAAATGCCATCAGATTTTGTTAAAATCTTCAGCATTTGGTTTATAGATGACTTTGGGATTATACAAAATCCATAAAGTGCAAAACAAGGGGCACATTAATATGTGTATTAGGGTGACAGCCGATTTTTTTTTTTTAGATTTCAAAGAGTGCCGGGTGGAATATTGTGACACTAGGTCTAAAAGATAAGTACTGAAAATTTGAGCCAAATCGGACAACGATTTCGGGACGCGCATCGAGGTCAAAGGTCAGATATATGCCAAATTTTATTATTTATATGAAATAAATTTGTAAAACTCTTTAACGTTCTGCATTATGTTACATAAATATTTAGATTTATTTATATTAATGAAAATTACAGTCAAAAAAATATTTTTCAGATTAAACCTATATCTCTTTTAGGTCAAATTGACCCACAAACTGTATTATCGTTAATATTCGGAAAAATGCAAATTTTTCAGTTTTTGTTAAAATTTTGCTACTAAATAATTATTTTTTCAATCGAATGAATAAGAATCGAAATGTGTACGTAATTGTCGTTCTAATGAGATATAAAAGATAAAAATTGGTTAAAAATTTTTAAAGTAATTAAAAATTCCCCAGTCCATTAACGTGTATCAGGCCACTTGAACAAGAAATCTAGGAACAAAATTAACATATTTTAAGAAATATTAAAATAAAAGCTAATTTTTACTTAAAATATATCCGCATTTACATTCGTATGAGTTTTTGTCTTTGTAGAATACCGTTAACCTATTCGCAGGGATGGCCAAAAAAATTAATTTTTTTTAACGGCAGTTTCAAATCTTCATTTTCAAATTTTTAAAAATTTTCTTAAACAAATTTTAGAATTTTTTGATCATCACATTGGGATTTATTGAGATCATAATAGAGAATAAAAATATGAAAAAATTATGTCAATACCTATTACAGTTTTTCCGTACCTACGATTTAAATTTTGTGATTTTCGGGAAAAAATATTTTTTTGGCCATATTTTGGCGAATGAGAGCAATTTCCTTACTGTTACGAATTTTAAGTAAAACCTATACAGAATCTTATAGTTCAGATCATTTTTAATATACTCTGAAAATTTTACTAAATTCGAACAACTTTAACCCTTAAACCATGAAGGTCAAAGGTAAAATTTTTCAATATTTGGAATTTCTAATGTAAAGATGCCGAAATGATATATATTATTGGGCCGATTTTAATGAAACTTGAGCAAAATATAACATAAAGTCTATAATATACAATAACAGTGCAAAAATAGAAATTAACCCTTAATATAATTTGGGGTCCAAACTTTTAAAATCGCGAAAACCGCAGTCAAATATAGAGTGATTTTGACCCCAAGTGCTTTTAAGGGTTAATTTCCATTTTTGCACTATTATTGTATATTTAAGACCTTAAGGTATATTTTTCGCAAGATTCGTTAAAATTTGTTCAAAAATGTATAGTATTTCGCTATCTTTAATTTAGAAATTCCAAATATTTCAAAATTTTACCTTTGCCCTTCACTATTTAAGGGTTAAAGTTATTCGATTTCAGTAAAACTTTCAGAGTATATTAAAAATGATCTGAACTATAAGATTCTGTATAGGTTTTACTTAAAATTCGTAACAGTAAGGAAATTGCTCTCATTCGCCAAAATATGGCCAAAAAAATATTTTTTCCCGAAAATCACAAAATTTAAATCGTAGGTACGGAAAAACTGTAATAGGTATTGACATAATTTTTTCATATTTTTATTCTCTATTATGATCTCAATAAATCCCAATGTGATGATCAAAAAATTCTAAAATTTGTTTAAGAAAATTTTTAAAAATTTGAAAATGAAGATTTGAAACTGCCGTTAAAAAAAATTAATTTTTTTGGCCATCCCTGCGAATAGGTTAACGGTATTCTACAAAGACAAAAACTCATACGAATGTAAATGCGGATATATTTTAAGTAAAAATTAGCTTTTATTTTAATATTTCTTAAAATATGTTAATTTTGTTCCTAGATTTCTTGTTCAAGTGGCCTGATACACGTTAATGGACTGGGGAATTTTTAATTACTTTAAAAATTTTTAACCAATTTTTATCTTTTATATCTCATTAGAACGACAATTACGTACACATTTCGATTCTTATTCATTCGATTGAAAAAATAATTATTTAGTAGCAAAATTTTAACAAAAACTGAAAAATTTGCATTTTTCCGAATATTAACGATAATACAGTTTGTGGGTCAATTTGACCTAAAAGAGATATAGGTTTAATCTGAAAAATATTTTTTTGACTGTAATTTTCATTAATATAAATAAATCTAAATATTTATGTAACATAATGCAGAACGTTAAAGAGTTTTACAAATTTATTTCATATAAATAATAAAATTTGGCATATATCTGACCTTTGACCTCGATGCGCGTCCCGAAATCGTTGTCCGATTTGGCTCAAATTTTCAGCGCTAAACTTTTAGACCTAGTGTCACAATATTCCACCCGGCACTCTACAAAAATCGAACTCAAATTTTTTTCCATACAACTGATTGTCACTCTAATGTGTATGCATTGCATATTTTCTGTATATTCTTACTACATATGTATTATTCTTTTTTACCCTCCTATTGAACTAACTGCGAAACTCGGACGGCTAATAATCTAAGTAAATTTAATGTACTAGTTCTGGTAGATTGGCCAAACGAGATGTATATTTTAGTCCAAAGATATACCTAGCTAACCTATCAAACTTTAGCTAAAGGTGATATTCCCGAATATATATGATATTTTCTTTACCTCAACAGGTAAATACAATCCTATATTATACAAACATCTCAGAATATAATTGAAGTTATCGTCTATGTATAATCCTAAAGTCCTGTAATATGAAACAAGTTCTATCTCGTTCTGATTGATACCGTTGCTAATAATCATTAATGTTTTCGTTTAAGAACAAGAACTTATAGCGAACTTATCATTCGCATTCTAAGCGAAATAAAACTGATTCTCTCACATAAATATGAAGTTAGGGACATCAAAATCAGTTTTTTTTTTTCGCTTAAAATGCAAAAGAAATCTTTCATTCGATATTGTGAAACAGGCTATTAAAAAAATATACATGTATTTGGCTGTGCTCAGAATATGTCATCCACTGAATACTTGTAAAGGTAGTACATACTTTACCATCTGCCTTCAATTACTCAGCGTAGGGCTTAAAAGCAAACAAAGAATTTTAACAGAAAAAAACTTAAACTGATATAAAAACCAGTCATAAATGTTGACACCCTGTTTTAGTTTAGTTCGTTTATTTTTGTTGTAGACATTAGCATCAATATTAAAAACTGTTTTTTTTTCTCTCATCACTTTTGTTTAAACAGTAACAAACTAATATTATTTTTTTTATTTATTCCACTACGAAAATGTTGAGTTTTCAGTGTCCAAGTAACTACGTGACTTAGGAAAAGAGCTAAAAAAAAGCTACTGATAAAAAATAAACATGAAACGAAACAAGACAAGACAAAAATAATAAAGAAAAAAAAACTTGGAAACAAATAACAAACATGTCAATAAAAATTTGTTTAGCTAAAAAAAAAAAAAAACTTTAAAAAGGTCTAGATTTCTTTTAAGTAAAAAAACGCCATTCATACATGGGAATATATGAATTAGTTTATTGAAAGTTTTTGCTTTCTTGTGTTTCCCAAAAGGTTTAAGTTGGTAACTGAAGAAGAACTACAAAAGAGTTAATTTAATAAAATGTCAAACTTATAATTTAACTATAGTGTTCTTTATATTTTAGCACTTTTTATTGATAAACAATGGGTGAAACGGTATGGGAATAATGTATATTCAAGGTTGCCTAAGTTTTATTTAAAATTTTTTATACTTACATATATCAGTATGTAGTTTTAAAAAATTCCAAGTTTAAGTCACTTAATTTTTATGTTATAAAAATTTTAGTAGTAACTGGCATATTCTGAACTTTAAACATATTATGACAAAATTTATCATTTTAATATTACTTTTAGAAATATTTAAAAATATGGAGGTTGGTTTTTAAATTTCCAAAGCTAAAGTAAAGTACAACAAGTAGTCCGACTCTTTGACAACAGTACCTAACTCTAAACATGTGTTAATGAAAAAGTACCTAACTCTAAATATAAGTTAGTAACAAAAATGTATATGAGTTGGTACCTTTTGAATTTTCCCCAACCCTACAGAGATAGAGAAACAACAAGAACGGAAACTAGAAAAAAACTCAAACAAAAATTTTACTCAAAATAATCACACATATGAGTGTTGTTTTTGTTTTCACATACTTAGTTTTTTTTACTAATACATTCTCACCACTTAGGTTTTTGACAACTGAGTTAGGTCTTTGACAGCAGAGTGTCCGCTTTATCTGTATTTCTCTATGCCAACTGAGTTTTATTAAATAGTTTTACATATTGAAAACTCTGTTGTATAGTTTAAATTCTACCACAATTAAAATCTACTTCAAAAATTAATAAAAAATTATTTTTCATTTCTGCAAAATAAGTGTTTAAAAAACTTATAAAATTAAGTGTAAATGTGAAATAACGCATATGGGCCATAATTGTGTCTAACATTTTAAGTTAAAATTTCTAGCAATTTGATTTGCTTACGTATGTATTCCTCCAGGGAGTTGAATACACACGGCATAGAGAAATAAGCATAGAGCGGAAACTAGGAAAAAAAAACTCAAAGAAAAAACTTACTAAAAATAATCACATATACGAGTGTTGTTTTTGTCAAGGGTATATATAAGTTTGTCATTCCGTTTGTAATTTCTACATTTTTCATTTGCGACCCCACAAAGTATATATATTCTGGATCGTTATAGATAGCGAAGTCGATATAGCCATGTCCGTCTGTCCATCTGTATATTGAAATCAACTTTCCGTAGCCCCCAAATAACTTACATCAATATATCGGGAATCGAGAATCGGCCAATAAATGGCTGAGATATAAGGAAAAAACCGGGACAACCTCGATTTTTGGCCTATTTTTGATCTATATCTGGATTACTGAGTCATTAGTATAGACAATATGGATATCTAATGATAGATATTTCAAACGATGTATATAAGGCTTAGTAATTTGGACCTACAATGGGTCAAAATCGGGAAAAATATTGTTTAACCCGAATTTTTTTTTCCAAAAAAATTTTGTTACATTTTTTTTCACTAATAATTAATTTTTTTTTTTAAATTAAAAAAAAAATAAATTGGGAAAAAATTTAAAAAAAAAAATAAAAAAAACAATTTAGAAAAAAAAAAATTTTTTAAAAAAAAAAAAAATGTAAGGGTTTGTGAAATTAAATAAGTGTCAAATTAAGTACACGAGAAAGACGAACTTTACATTAACACGTTTATTGAATGAATGAGGTTTAATTTATAAATGTAACTTACAACTAAAGTACAAATGACATTTAGACAATGACATTGGTAAGTAGTAAAGTGTGTGGATTGTAATGGTAGTCACAGAGTGATTCCAACAAAAAATTTTTTTTTTACAATATAAAAAAAAAATTTAATTTTTATTTTAAAGTATAATTTGGTGAAGGGTATATAAGATTCGGCACAGCCGAATATAGCTTTCTTACTTGTTTTTACTAATACATTCTCAGCATTTAGGTTTTTGACTTAGGTTTGATAGCAGAGTTTCCGCTTTATGTATATTTTCTCTATGACACATCGTCGTCCCGAAGTTATCTTCACGTATATCACAAAATCAAAAAAAATGAGTTAAGACCATTTTCTGGGGTAAAATTCATAGATCTATCGATCTGTTCGATCCCCAGGTCTATATCTCTAATAATTTCTGAGATATTGTGGAGCTATTTTGTTGTATATCTAGTTTTGGTAAAAAATTAATGTGTTATAATACCGTATGTGCCATTTTTGTGGATATACAATAAAAAGTGTATGAAATTTTGAAAATATAAAAATCTTGTGTTATCTTCACGTATGTGATTAAAATATATGACAAATTAATTAACAAATTAATTTTTATTATAATAGGCATTTCGATTCGTTCTATGTTCATGAATTGTACAGCATAGAATCTAACTATAACGTTTATTATTTATATATATGGAAGGCATACACTAAAAAGATGTACGATAGATTTGTTTAAATAAATTAAAGTTGTAAAAATTGTATCTGAATTTGAGAAAACTCCATTTCTAGCTCGTTTTTTAAAACTTGATGATTGAAATTCGATTTCACTTATAGATGTTTTATAGAATTTATAAAGTGAGCTTTTTGGATTGATTTTGTTATCGAAACTTAAGAGGTATGGATTTCTTTTAATTTTAGAAGTCGGTCTATTGCACTATATACAGTGTTAATCTCCTGAATTTGGTAATGTCCCGGCTCTGAACATTTTTGAACAATTGGTTTCAAGTTACTTCTTTAATACAAAATGTCAAGGAAACCAGACATACTATTTTATTTCCGTTTTGCGGCAAACAGTAGTCGCTCATAAGAATGATATGATCGATATTATACAATCTTGCAATACATTTTCCAAAATTTTAATAATAAAGGGCTTTTCTTAAGCTCGACAGAACTTGCGAAAGGTGTTAACCCTCAAACGAACTGTCTGTCATACTGCGGTCACTCTGGCAAATCATTATAAGTAAATTGACGGTTGAACAACGCTACCAAATTTACTTTGAAAATCAGTCATCGATTCGCGCAACTTATAGACGATATGGAGTGAGACCAATCTACACCTTCATTATATCCAGAAAAATGCAACGTTTGGTGTGGCTTACATGTTGGTGGCATTAACAAACCTCATTTGTTCAAAAATAAAGCCGGAGCTCGCATGTTCAATAATTTTTTGTTTGAAAATATGGATGAGGAAAATATGGAACAGGAAAGTGCTACGTGCCATACGGCGACCACCATCGATATATTCAAATCTAAATTTGGCGATAACTTGATTTCGAGAAATGTACCTGTCTATTGGCCTCCAATATCATGCGATTTAACAAGCCTCGATTATTTCCTGTGATGACACTTGAAGTCAGTGGTATATGCTGATAAACCATCAACAATTGACGCATTGGAGGCCAACATAGTTTATATTATTCGTGTCATACCATCTATTAAATGTCACAATGCTCCAAAAATTGGCCCATAGTTGGTCGTCCATAATGCGCTTCGTCAAAAACAGCCATATGCCCGAAATTATTTTCAAATGTATGCCATGTATTGATCTTTTGAATAAAAATTTTGTTTGATTAAAATTTACTTTTTTGTGTTATTTTTTACAATTTTAAGTTCTTTCGGGTTTAAAAAATACACTTTAGAACTAACCATCCTTTCCCAGACACCCCAAAAGTAAAGATTGGTAGTTTGTTCAATTGCTTACTAATGAATGTTAATTTAGCATACTGAAAGTATAACCCATATACGTGAAGATAATTTTGGAGAAAAAAAAGAGCGCAGTTTTTATCAGTACATTTTCACGTATGTGTCATAAATTAACAAATATTTCGTAAAAAGTGGCGTATACAACAAAATGGCAAATTTAGTTTGGAGCTAAAAATGCTTATAACTTGAAAAATATCCTACATGACTTTGAAAATGTTTACACTAATCAATGTAGAATTTCAAGGACTACATCATACCAAAATATCGAAGCACTTTTTTCGGCTCAATTTTTTTATATAAATTGTTGAAACTTTAAATTCAATTTCCCAAAAAAAAATTTTTGGCAGTTACGTGAAGATAACTTCGGGACGACGACATGGTAACCGAGCAATTTTAAAAAAAAAATTAGAGTCGGACTACTTGTTATATAATAACAAGAAGTGAAAAGCTATCAAAAAAACATAAGTCGGTTGTCATAAAAGACCTAACTCTATGAACGTATTGTTAACATTTGGTTTACATGTATTTATTGGTGTTCAAACCACTCCACAAACCTACATAAAAAAGCGACCTTAAAAATTATAACGAAATTTTATTACAATTAGATGAAACGGGTCAAACAATTCTCATATTATATATATACTAGCTGAACCCGGTCCGCGTTGCTGGCCCTTAGAAAACATCTGTTTTATATTGCATCTCGATTGTTTTATATTGCATCTCAATATATACAGTGCCAAAATAGAATGTTCCCACAACCAATCCGAATTTTGTAGTTGGTTGTAAGACAACATTGTCGACAACAGCTTGAATATTTATTTGCCTTTGGCGGAAGATCGTGAACGAAATCTCATTTGTGGCGGGATCAATTGGTATTTTTCCATTTCCGATGTCCAACAATTGTTTTGAGAAGGTTTCCGCAGAAGGGTATTGCAGCAAATGAAGACACATGTTCGTTCATAGCGTTCGGCTTCTGTAGCTTCATTTCCTGTGAAGTAAATTTAAAGGAACTTCCCATCATCATTGAGAAGCGGGAGCAATGATCCAATTCTGTTGTACATTTGGTGTTGAACTTTAAAGGTGGGCATGTATCCGACGTCATTTGAATTTCATTAGTGGTATATTATAAACATTGATTTTGCCACGCTATTCCGTCCACAAACCGAAAATCAAAAATCTGACCCCCTAGGCTATTCTACAGATTCCCTGAAAAATTCATCAAAATCGGTCTAACCGTTTTTGAGTTCATTTGGAACATACATACATACAAACATCCATTTTTATATATATAGATATTTGACCTGGAAAGATTTTATGAGTAGATATTTCTGCTTTTTACTCCATAATTTCTGCAAAAATTACATTTATTTGAATTTTTCATTTTCATCATTTTACAAATGAGTTTTTTCAGTTTTAATTCCAACCCATGATACAACAATAACCAGGTAGAATCAGTAGGGAGAGTTTAAAATTGTATGCCTTGTTATGTCAAATATGAGAAAATGAGAAAAAAAATATATGAATAAAAATAAAGAAAATTTAAAACTCAATGCCGCAAGCTGTACTCCATTTTTTGTTCAGGACATTTTAAAAATCTTATATCCTTTTGTCCAGATGAACATTTACACACAGCACATTTCACACTCATATTTCTTGTTATATGGCTTAATGTTAAATTGATTTCTTCACAAAAATTCTTAAAAACTTTTTTATTTTTTAATATTTTATTTTTTATTTTGTATATGTATTTGTCTGACAATTCAAGGCATGAAAAATTGAGAACTTACTTTTCTACTGATTCTACCTTGTAATAGTTATATTATGATTCCAACCCAAAAATCTAATTTAAAAGAATTAAAAAAATTAAAAACATATTTTAATTTGTCCCAAATATACAAGTTTCGGTTACTTTTATGGTTTAAATGTGTGGAAAAAATAAAGAAATATTACGTGTTTGTGAAAGAGTGTGACAGAATTGCAATTTTATTGCAATTTTCAATAAAAAGTTTTGAAGATATCTCTCCCTCTCAAGTGTGTTGAAGGTTGTTGTTGTAGAAAAATGGAGAGCCTTCCCTTCTTGTTTTTCTTTGGTTTACACGAAGACGTATTAATCAGGTGTGAGCGTCCTGTCAAAAAGACAATATTTGTTATTTCGTCGTCCCGAAGTTATCTTCACGTAACTCCAAAAGACATTTTTTTGGTGAAATTGAATTTAAACTTTCAACGATTTATATAAAAAAAAAATTAGTAAAAAAAAGTTGTTCAATATTTCCTTGAAATTCTACATTGAATAAGTTATAAGAATTTTTAGCTTCAAAAAAAATTAGCTATTTTGTTTTATACGCCACTTTTTACGAAATATTTATTAATTTATGCGCTAATTTTTTTCTCCAAAATTATCTTTACGTATATGAGTTATACTTGTAGTATGCTAAATTAACATATATACATATTTAGTACTTAATTAGTAAGCAATTAAATAAACCACCAATCATTATTTTTATTAACGTCCAATTATGGACCACTTTTTCGAGTATTGTGGCATTGAATTGATGGTATGTCACGAATACCACAAACTGTGTTGGCCTCCAAGGCGTCACTTGTTGCTGAGTTATCACTATATACTAGGGATGCCAATCCCGAAATCCCAATCCCGAAAATCCCGGGATTTTTTTGGGATGGGGATTTCCTGAATCCCGGGATTTGTGAAAAAAAATTCCGGGATTTTTCGGGATTAACAAATCCCGGAAAATTACGAGATTTTTGATATTTTTGGTACGAAATATGTATGATCACAGATCGAGCTACTTTTCTCGATTAAACACTTATTTACAAAGTTATTAGGGATTTTGGTTTTTGACTCTTTTCATATTTTTTACGATTTTCGCAATACTTTACAGTATAATTTCAAAGTACTTAGAACTTATTTTATAAGGATTGTCCCATAATCAACATACTTATGACTGCTCAAACAGTATTCCGGGGGACAATATTATGGAACTAGGGGCAATTTTTACACTATTAGTCTCCTAAAAATCCTTTTACTATGAACTACCATATGTACTCAATACAGTTTTGTTATGGATTTCTCACTGTTATTAAGTTCAGAATACGGGTATAAATATGAAATATCGTTTGTGTCAAATTTATTTTAATTCAATGCATTAGGTTTTTCCTTGATATATTTTAAGATAAATATATTAACAAAAAAAAAAATAGTTTTTGTTGTTGAATTTTGTATTTTTTTACGTTTAACTAAAATCCCGAAGTCCCGAAAAATCCCGAAATCCCGAAAAATCCCGGGATCCCGAAAAATCCCGGGGTCCCGAAAAATCCCGGGATCGCGGGATTTACATTTCTAAAATCCCGAATCCCGGGATTTGTAAAACCCAGTCCCGTTTAGCATCCCTAGTATATACCAGTGACTTAAAGTGGCTCCACAGGAAATAATCGACACGTGTCAAATAGCACGATATTGGAGGCCAATTGACAGGACCATTTCTTGAAATCAAGTTATCGCCAAAAATGAGTCTCATCGCTTAATGTAATTTTGCAATAAAACAGTCGTTTATAAGTAAATCGCCAAAAATGAGTCTCATCGCTTAATGTAATTTTGCAATAAAACAGCCGTTTATAAGTAAATTTTGTAGCATTGTTCAACCATCAATCTATTTATAATGATTTTACAGAGTGAGCGCAGTATGACATACTGTTCGTTTGACTGTTAACCCTTTCACAAGATGTTATAATATTGAGCATATCATTCTTTGGAGCGAGTACTGTGTGCCGCAAAACAGATATAAAATATTATGTCTGGTTTCCTTGACATTTTGTATAAAAGAAGTTACTTTTGTTCAAAAATGTTCAGAACCGGGTCATTTCCAAATTGACGAGATTTTAATCATATACGTGAAGTTAACACAAGATTATTATATTTACAAAATTGTATACACTTTTATTGTATATCCATAAAAATGGCACATACGGTATTATAACACATTAAATTTTTAGCAAAAATGGATATACAACAAGAGCCCAATATCTCTCCACTGGCCTTAGCTCCAGGCAGTTCGGAGGATTTGCACCTCTTGTTATAAATAACACATTATTGTTCTTGTACTACTCAAGACCTTGCTTACAATAGTGACAGGATGCCAAATCAGAAAATAAGTGGACACATTAAGAAGTCTTATGAATGGAAGCATCCTTTTTTGTAAACATTCCTTGAAGTAAATTTCGGTATTTATAGAGCCCTATGTAACAAATGTTTGGCTTTTTTGCCGCAACTGCATATTGCTTGCCATACCAAGAACTTTTTGGGAAATTTTGTCTGCTTTTGGGTCCTAAACTTTTCTTCAACATTCAGCAACATAAAATTTTTGACCAGAAAGTTGCGAAAAATCTGCCAGAACATACGTTTTGTCATCCATTATGCAGCAGGAATATTTTTTTTATAAAATTTGACTTCAATTTCCGTGCTCTGTTTTTGCCATCTAAATTTTTAGCAGCGTTCGTGTCAGGAACTTTTTGAGCCTTGTATGTTTTTGAACCTGCATTGGCTTTAACTTTTCGTACCAAATAGTCTAAGCACTGAGCTAACCGGGCTGCTTTTCTACCGGAAGTGTTGGGAGCTCTTTTGAAAATGCTTTCTATTTTTTTTGGCTTAATAAACATCATGTGAACCATTCCTTCTCCCGATACTGTTTAATAATATTGGAATCAGTTTGACGGCAGATTGTTTGGCCAACTTTTTGTAGGACCAAGTTGGGTTTTGTTGAAAATATTTAATAATTTTAGTAAGCACTTTTTTCTGGTCACTCATTTTAATCAGATTAACAACAAATGAACATAATTAGCATTAAACATAATAACTGACATGCTTTACAAAGGTAACTTGATAAAAAAAAAAATCAAATAATAATTGGGTTAAAAGTTTTAATGAAAAACGTGTGTTAAGAATTTTTCGATCTCAGTCCTTAGCTCCACAATAGCTCAGAAATTATAAGAGATATGGATCTGGGGATCGAACATATCGATATATCTAAGAATTTCATCCCAGAAAATGGTCTAAACTCATTTGTGATACACGTGAAGATAACTTCGGGACGACAATTTTTCAAATGATTGAGAATGTCAAAACAGATGTCATATGAAATTAAAAAAAAAAAAATAAGAAATAAATAAATAATAAATTACTGTTAGTTTTTTATAAAAATGCCGAACGGGATTAAAAAGCTTGGTGTTTCCAGTGTAACTATTAAACTGTTCATTTAACTGTGTCCATCTGTTTGCGTAATACACTCGCAAGTCCAAAATACACAAACTAATTCATGCAAGAAGTTTGGTATTGAAAATCAACATTTAGCTATGTCTGTCTCTGAAGTGACTTGTAGCTTTCTGTTATAAATCTCTGATTTTATTTAAAACAAAATGTATTATTTAATTTATTTTTACAAATTTATTTAAATAATTTTTTTATTATTTTCAACTTAAATATTTTAAATGTCAATAACAGACAGTAAACAACTTTTTGACACTTTCAAAAACAACATAAGTAAACAAACAATAATCAGCTGTACTTCACGTTATTGAATACAACTTGGATTACACTATAATGTTCAACAACAACGTGAGAAAGAATGACTGATATGTACCCTACAAATGTTATTAAAAACAACAACAGCGTTCAAAACTTACACCATCTTTCGTAAATCCCGCTTATTTAACTCAAACACCCAATATGTATTTTAACTTAACTTACATATAAGTATATCAAAAAATGTTTGTGATTTTATCAAGCTATTTTTTTCTATTTAACATAAACCATCATCTATAATCCATTATAAACATATTAAGCAGGAAAATTGCACCTGAACAAATATATGTTTGTGCCATTTAAGAATTACCTCAAAATGTTGTTCAACATACATACTACATCCTGTTGCTTTTTCAATTCTTGCTTGCAATAGTCTAAGGCCAAATAAATACAAACACATACAAACAATCAGACAATAATACAGTAAGCCCTGAAGAAAAGCCATTTAAAGGTTTTTCTTCTTTCATTTAGAAAACTAAAGCCTGAAAAAATAAAGAAAAATAAACAAAATCATTTCGTTTTTCTTTTAATTTTTTTTTTGTTGTGTTGTAGCTGGCTTTAAATCAACAAAAGAGAAAAAAATTATGTGTCTTCTGCAGTGTTAGCAGCAACAACAAATAAATATAAACATGTTGAAAAAACAAAGAAGAAAAATTCTGAAATAAATACGGTCTGAGGCAAAAAAAAAAAAAAAAAAAAAAACAATTCAAAGTTGTAAACAGGAAAAAGAAAGATGTTAAACTTCTGGTTATTTTATGATCCTCTTCCGTTTTGTATTAAAAGACAACAACGTCATTCATTGGTGATGGCTACTCGTATATTAGTGTAAAGGAACTTTTTACTCACTCATACTTGTTGGCTTATTGTAAACATTGGTCGGTCACTCTCTCAGTTGTTCACAGAATGATTGGTGGACATGCATACATATATACAATGTCTGAAATGGTTATTAGAAATGTTATATGGAACATGTTGTACTTAGTAGAAATTTTTGAATACTTAGTATCAATTCGGTTTATTATTAAGTCTCCAAAGAAATTTTAAATTTTGTGAAGTTTAAATTTTGTATGAATACTGCTATTCTTGAGCCATTTATGTACCAGCCAATTTTCCGGAATAATATTTGTATGGAAACTTGGAAAAATTATAGACCGATTCTTACCATTTTGAATATAGCTTGTCCCTTTATCATTAGAAAATTGTGTATTAATGGTATTATCTGCAATATATTTAAAGAAAATAGCAAAAGATTATTGAAAACTATAATTTTTTTTGAAGGTTATCTTATATTTTAGTCCATAATTCAGAGAAAAATGCTCTTATTTAGTATCCATCCAATAGTCTTTACATCATCATTGGCAGCCGCGATCAGCGCGGTCCAGTTTTCACATTTTTAGTCAGTATTTCAGCATTTTTCTGGTTTATCTGCATTGACCTGCATTTTAATATCTCCAGAGAAAACAATCTGATGGCGTCAATTCACATGAACAACAGGTTTGCTGAGGATTTTTGATTGACGGCGTCATTGGTCCATATTTCACTGAGAACGACGGTGGCCAGGCAATCACCGTCAATGGCGAGCGCTATAGGTCAATGATTACCAAATTTTTTTAGCCTGAATTGAATGATATGAACACTAACGACATGTCGTACAACATAGCTCATGTCACATTGGACAATATGCACGAGCGTGGTGGACACCGAGATCGTTCGATTTGACCTCATAAGACTTTTTCTTGTGGGGTTTTCTTAACTCTTTGCGGTTGGGTGGTTACTTTACTAACCACATTTTCTATAGTCTTTAAAACCTAGTTTATTGGCATCTATTGCCATTTTGCTACACAATTATATTTTTTGAAGTAATCGTTTATGATTTTTTGCAAAACTTTGCCGTCAGGGCAAAATCGGTTTTTTTAAGAAACTTTCACACATTCAATAAAAAATGCACAGAGTGTTTATTGTTCATCGAATTCAATGTTACTTTGATATTTCGATTTTCAAAAAATTTATACGAAACAAAAATTTTTATCATAGTTATTTTAAATCCCAACCGCCACTGTGGTTAGTTTACTACACTCCACAAAAAGCCTTGGAATGGGGCGGTTTTTTCATGTTTTCATGATTTATTTTTTCTTACTTTTTATAATAAGGAGTGAGATTGTAAAATTCTTAACACACGTTTTTCATTAAAACTTTTAACCCAAGTATTATTTAATATTTTTTTTATCAAATTACCTTTGAAAAGCATGTCAGTTATTATGTTTAATGTCAATTATGTTCATTTGTTGTTAATCTGATTAAAATGAGTGACCAGAAAAAGTGCGTACTAAAATTATTAAATATTTTCAACAAAACCCAACTTGGTCCTACAAAAAGTTGGCCAAACTATCAAAGGTCTGCCGTCAAACTGTTCCCAATGTTATTAAACAGTACCGGGAGAACTTGTCCGTTAATATAAAACCTGGTTCAGGTAGAAGGAATGGTCCAAATGATGTTTCTAAAGCCAAAAAATAGAAAGTATTTTCAAAAGAGCTCCCAACACCTCCGGTAGGAAAGCTGCCCCGTTAGGTCAGTACTCGGACTATTTGGTTCGAAAAGTTAAAGCCAATGCAGGCTTAAAAATATACAATGCTCAAAAAGTTCCTCACAGAAACTCTGCTAAAAATTTAGAGGCCAAAGACAGAGCAAGGAAATTGAAGTCAAATTTTATACAAAAAATATACCTGCTGCATAATGTATGATGAAATGTACGTATGGAAAAATTTTCGCAGCTTCTGGGTAAATTTTTTTAATGTAGCTGATGCTCGAGGGAATGTCAAAGAATAGTTTAGGACCCAATAGAAGACAAAATTTCCCAAAAAGTTCTTGGTATGGCAAGCAATAAGCAGTTGCGGCAAAAAAGCCAAACATTTGTTACAAAGGGCTCTATAAATACCGAAATTTACATCAAGAAATGTTTACAAAAATGAATATTTCCATTCATAAGACTTCTTAATGTGTCCACTTATTTTTGGCTTGATTTGGCATCTGTCACTATGGTAAGAAAGGTCTTGAGTGGTACAAGAACAATAATGTGGTATTTGTACCAAGAGAGGCAATTCCTCGAAACTGCCCGGAGCTGAGTCCAGTGGAGAGATATTGGGCTCTTGTTAAAAGAGAATTGAAGAGCACAAAAAAGATGTCCAAAGGTGTGGTAGATTTTAAACGGAGATGGACAACCTGTTCGAACAAAGTGACATAAAGCACTATAAAAACCATAATGGAAGAGTTTTCGAAAATGGTTCAAAATTTCATCATTAGTAAATTGTAACAATAATTTCAATCAAATAAAAAAAGATTCAAAACTGTAAGTTTAGTAGCTTCATTTTTATTAACATATATGTATGTTAAGAATTTTTCAATATCTGTCCTTAAACTAACCTTGATTAAAATGCAATTGTTTTGATTTTAAACTTATACACAAAAAAGCGTGGCTGAAAGAATTAAGTCGTATAAGCCACAAGCCACAGCGGCCCTCAAAGCCAATGTAAGCCATGTCATCGATCAAATTCACCTGATTTATGTGCCAGAGATCGCACTGTATGCGTTGTTATAGATGGAGTCTCATCAAACGAGTTCAAGATCAATTCAGAGGTACCCCTCCTACTCTATTTCTTATCCTTATAAACGATCTTCTATGTCAAACTTCCAACCCAGTCTTCTCTTTTGCAGATGACAGAAACATTTGGTATTCATATGCGTTCAATTATAGACCAAACCTGTTGGAGATTGGGGCAAAATATGAATGATACGCTTAACCAAGATCTTGTGATAATCTCTGAATGGGGTTGTTCGAATAGAGTCGATTTCAATGCACGCAAGACTCAATGTTGTATGTTAACACACAAATGCACAACATATCATGCTGCTCCATCTGTTTTTATGGGTGGTGTCCGCCATAGAGAAGCATTCAAGTGCCTCGGTTTTCTAAAACGGTGTAAGACATACTGCACTCCATCTGATCTGCTTACTATTTACACCACTTATATCAGACCGAACATTGAATACAACTCTCATGTGTGGGCCGCTGCTTCGAAGTATATTTTCGAATTACTCGACCGCGTACAGGAGAGGGCGAAGGTGCCTTTCGGTGACAGTAGGGTATCCAACTCCATTGACTCACTGTAACATCGTCGGAATGTGGGTTGCGTTTCACTGTTCTACCGATACTACAATGGTATGAGCTCTGTTGAAATTAGGGAACTTGTTCCCGAAACCCTCAGTTTTTTACGCAACACACGTTCTTCGGCAAGTTATCATCAATTCGTTGTCGACTGGACAGTTGATCACATTAAAATTTTGAATTAATCCTGGATTAGGGTACTGTTCAACCCAATGAGCGGCGCTAATGAAACCTTGAATGGTAGATATAAGGTATCACAAGGGAAACAACCCTTGGAGTGCGTTCTGCTTTAAATGGCTGTCAAATAAAACTAATCCAACTTGTGGTACAATTCATAAAAACGATTTTCAGCAGTCAAATAAAGTATATTCCATACTCTATAATTCCATTTACAATTTTATTAAGATTTTTGTAACAACTTTCCCCATTCCTTAATGTAGCATTAAAAAACTCGCACTTACCTACATACATATATGTATACTGCATATTTAGTTGGAGCACAACGAAATAGTTTTAGTTGCTAAATTTCTTTCATTACATGTTCGCTAAATTACCTTAATAAAATAAAACTTTTTAGAGCCTAAATGAGCTGAAATACAATATAAGCAGACAATAGACAAAGAAACCACATAGATGGATACAAACATTTTCATGCAATTTAATAAAAGTCTATTCTTTTATAAGTAATGTTGTTGATGTACAAGTATCATGTTGGTCAGATGTGCCCCATAATAAAAAGGCACTAAAAGCTAAAACTTTCTTTTTGTTTGCCATGTTTCTTTTTAAATGTATGTGTATTAGGGTGTACCTTATTTTCTCTTTTACAATTTTACAAATTCATTATTTTTATACAAACGTCTGCTTCCAAAATGTGTCTGATTAAAAAACTGCTTTACAGCTTCCAGATTTGAGTGGGGGAAATAGCTGCTGGACTTGTTTCCTTCAAAAATATATCATCTGTAGGATGACCATCTATTCAAAATCTCGGTAAGCCTTTATCACTACAGTCTGACATATCAGGTGTTGGGAAAAGAGCTGCTCATCAAGTAGCTGATGTTCAGTTCGATGCTGACGATCTTTTTCTTGTTTGTGTGGAGAGAAGAGCCAAAAAAAGGTGCAACATTGCAAAAAATGTTATACCCTAGTCGTTTGTTCCAAATGAGACCTGTCCTTATGCGGTCAATTTGATAAAATAAATTTCTGGAACTACCACCATCGAAAATAATGCGTATTTTAACTTTGTTTATTCCCTCCTCTCTATAAAATTTGTTTATATATAAAATTTACCTTTGGTGTCATATTACACGTAAACTGGCGAGACCGCCTACAGGCGGCCTTCACAATTTTTTACCTGGTGTTCGTTCAGAATGATTTTTTCTCCTAAAAATTAAAACTTACGGTTCTATTGACTACATCTACTTGAAAAAAAAAAAAAAATTATTGGCTTCATCGGATAACTGCTACGGTCTTGCCAGTTAGAGAGTTAATAAGTCATCTGACATCCGATTTCTTATTTTAGTGGCAATGTTTCCAGGCATCGAGGAAACTCTTTCGCATTCCACGGATGTTGGCTTTAACTTCAGTAGAGCATTATAAAGACAATCTAAATTGTTTGTCCCATTGCTACTTGCTTCAAATAAAGCTAATTCCCACTTAAAATGACTTTCAGCATTTGACTTTAAATATTCAGGGTTTCTTTTGGAATATTTATTGCATATTGTAATTTGTTTGAGATTATGCACAGACGAATATAACACTCTTTCTGGTTAGTCCTCAATTAGAATTTATTCAAATCAAAACTTTTTTTAAAATGTTTTTTTAACTTCGTTTAAAAAAAATTTTAAATTGTGGGATTTGAGATATGCATGACATTTGATGATTTTTTTGGTATCTAGTTATAATGAGCCATGGGTGTCAGACAATTTTTATATGTATTTCATATTTAAATATCTATGGGCAAATGAAATAGAAAAACTATTTTAAATTGCAAATTTGTTTTCAAATTTATGATTTAAAATCTTATTGAAAATATAGGAACTTTGACCCAAAACTCGAAACTTCAAATAAAATGTGCAACTTCTAAACATTATCCGATTTTTCTCATACTATCACATTTGGTTTTTAGATAATGAAGAACAATTTTCGACTTTGGGAGCGTCAAAAATCGAAAAAAGTGAAAAATTAGGGCCACCCTAATGTGTATATATGTATGTATAAGAGTATCTACGTATTAAAAATAAAAATGAACTTAAACTATTGTTTTGCATTTAATATTGTTGTGGTTTTTGTTTTCATGAATTGCAGTTGCCATTGTTGTCCTTTTTATGTCTATTTCAGAGATGAGAGAGATGTAACACTCAAAAAACATAACAAAAATATTTGTGTCTAAAACTAAAGTTAACGTACCATTGTTACATAGTTTGTGTATAAGTATGGACAATTGTGTGAGTGTGCATATGTTTGTATATGTATTTATTTTTATTATGTATTTGTACATACGCACTTAACACAATTCACGTAAAAAGCCAACAGTTTTTTCGTTTTTTTTTTTTTTTTTTAAATAAAACAAAGTTTACTTTACGTGCGTTAGTCACTTTAAGTTCCATTAAATCCACAATATAACGAACATTTTTATGTTTATATTTTTACTTGTAACGTATAATATAAATAAATACATAAACACATATATACGTGGCTATACATTTTGTAGTTAATGTTTCTTGCAATATTTCTATGTACATAAATATATACATAAGTATTTATGTAACAAAAAATTACTACTTGACGAATAGTAAAGCAAACATAAAATACAGTACAACAAACATTGTTTGGAACAAATAAAATATTAATTTCAAATCACAATAATCAATACTGGTCGGTTGAATAAAACGTGGAGATCCTCCCAAATTTTCAGAAAATACAAAGATCCGTATTTTCAATGCCTGTGTGAAATTCACACTGCTGTATGGTAGCGAAACATGGCTTATGACGAATACTATAGCGAGAAGACTGCAAGTTTTCATAAACAAATCATTACGCAAAATATGCCGCATATTTTGGCCTAACGTTATCACCAACATTGAACTCTGGCGAGTAACAAACATAGAGCCCATAATTCGCCAAATAGCAAGACGAAAGCGAAGAACAATTGGCAGCGTCCCAAGGACTGCATTGGAATGAAATCCCCAGGGTAGACGACGTTCAGGGCGCCCTAAGAAAACCTGGCGTAGAACAGTCCTACAAGAACTCAGTATCCAAAACAAATCGTTTCACGAAATAAAAGGTTTATTTAATGAGTGGAATGAATAAAGAAAAAAAAAAAAAAAACATACTCGGTACATGATTTCACACAATTGTCATACCATCATCTTGTCAGTTTATATAGCCTTAACACTTAAAATGTATTGAACTAGTGCATATTCAACTGCTCTGAAGAATGCTGTAAGTTTTGAAAAATATTTATTCCTACGCCGAAGTAAGTTTTCAAGATAGTACACATTTCACATTATGGGTTTCACGTAAGGAAGTGTTCATTCTACCAAAATCATCCATTCTGATACTCCCCTATATGTCCTATATGAATTTTCTAATAATTTTCTAAATATACATGCAAGTTTACATAGGTGTAGCTGAGGAGTTTCAAGTTTGTGTTTTGATGACGGACTTTACAGAATCTTCAGGAGAAGTGTTGTTTTTAACCGGGAATACTTGTATTTGGTATCGACGGAAAGGTAATCAAATGTTGGTTATTTAATAGCAAAACATTTCGTACTTAATATGTAATTGATAAAAGCACTGTGCACGACTTTTACACTTTTTTTCTGTCAATTCAGTGTGCTAATCGTTTTTTATACCCTTCACCATCGTGAGAAGGGTATATATACATTTGTCATTCCGTTTGTAATTTCCACAACCGGGTTCCAAATCTTCAATAATTCTGTCAGACATGCTTTCGAGAAGTTTCCTATTTAAAATCAGCAAAATCCGTCCATAAAGAAAGGAGATATGTCTCCGATAACCTCTGAAAATTTCATAAAAAAGACAATTTATTGCATGCTTTGACAAAAAAGCAACAAATCGTACATATGTTTGGTTGTGTGTTGGCTTCATTGCTTTGCGTATTTTGTTTTTGTTTTTTTTTTGGTGTTTGACAAAAAAGCAACAAAACGTACATACATATGTTGGGATGAGTGTTGGCTTCATTGCTTTGCGTATTTTTTTTTTTGGTGTTTGACAAAAAAAGCAACAAAACGTGCATATGTTTGGATGTGTGTTGGTTTCATTGCCTTGCGTATTTTTTTTTGGTGTTGTTGTTTTTATACTCTTCACCCTCGTGAGAAGGGTATATATAAGATTGTTATTTCGTTTGTAACTTCTATAATATAATCTGTTCGTCAGCAATTAAATGTAAAATTTTTAAAAGTTTTCTTGATATATTTAGGATGCTATACGCTGAAAATGAATCCAATGCATCCACAACAAAGGTGAAGGGTATATAAGATTCGGCATAGCCGAATATAGCAATCTTACTTGTTTTAGGTTAGCTCGTATTTTTGAGATATACCGTTATTTCGAAAATGGAGGAGGTGGCACAGCATATATTCGCGTAACTCAAAAATGGTTTAGTTTATTGAATAAACTGAAAAAACCGAAGTTACGCAATAAAATGATCTTTAAGCGGGGCCTTTTAATTTTCGCAGTCGTTTTAGAAATATAATTTTTTAGCAAAAAAAATAATAATATTTGAAATTTCCTTGGTTACGCTCACGTAAAATTTTATCCCGATCGGACCAGCCGTTTAGAAATGCCAGATTTATTTCCAAAAAATTTTGATTCTGCCCAATCTGCATGATGTAGCTAATTACTACGAGTTATATATTTTGATAAAATATTAGGGGATATTCGTTTTATCTTTTGTGAAAAATCAAAAATGTCCAAATTTTTCTAATTTAAAAAAAAAATAAAAAAATGAATTGTCAATTCACAAGGTCTCTTTTCATGTCATATTGTCATAATGTCCTAATATTTCACAATGGTTTTTATTGCTTTTCAAGCAAAAAATTTCCAAAAATAATACTAAGTACTTTCTATGCTATGTTTAATGTGTTATCGTAACGAACCAGCAAAGATCAACGCCGAATGCCTAAGAGTCGGTTAAGCCGAGCCGCCGAGTCGTGATATATTAGGCCATTATGACAATATGACTGATAAGAGACCTTGTGAATTGACCAAATATGCATTTTTAAAACGACTGTGAAGCTTAAAGGTAATTTTATTGTGGAATTTCAGTTTTTTCAGTTTGTCAAATAAACTAAACCAATTTTGAGTTACGCGAATATATGTTGTGCAACCTCGTCCATTTTTGAAATAACGGTATACGAGCTAACCTAAAAAAACATTTAGCACCACTGAATTTAGTTTAACCCTTGACAGTTTTTTCAACTAGCACAATGAAATTAATACATTTGTGGAAAAAGAATCCCATAATTCACCAAAAAATAAAGAAAACCAAAAAGAAAATTTTTGTATTTTTTCCGGACCACATTTGATTCAAGGCTGGTATAAGCCTATTACAGTAAATAGTATTTCAAAAAAAAAAATAATACATTTTGTGGAAAAAGAATCCCATAATTCACCAAAAAATAAAACAAAAAGGAAATTTTAGTATTTTTGACGATTGGAACCACATATGATCCAAGGCTGGTATAAGCCTTTTACCGTGTATTAAAATCATACAAGTGTATATGAAATTATATTTCATTGGGGAGACCCTGCTATGGAGTTTTAAAACAAAAAAGATTAATCGAATTTTTTGACATACAATTTGTTAAATTTGGAAGGAGCTCTAAAGGACTGCTACTAAAAATATATGAAATTAAAATTTTCTGTAATATTCAACTTTGAAGGCACTTAATTTTGGATTATTATATAATATTGATTTTAAATTTCTTACCTATAATCGAAAGGAGTACTTTATAAACAAAAGAGTTAAGTTAGATGGAAGTCGTGGAGAAATTGTCTCTGATATTTAAAAAATACCGCCAAAATTGTGAAATTGGAGAATTAACATGTTGCAATGAAATTGTAAGGTGGAAAAAAATATAAGATTTATGAAAAGCAAATCCTGCAATTTACAAAAAATAAACATAAAACTTCACAGTTTTTGGAATTTTGCCCATAAACTCTTCATTTGATGCGGGACGAGTAATACGTATGATTTAAAACACAGCATATAAAACTAGCTGGAGGATATCAACTATGGGTTCCAAATAAACCAGAAAACGATATGATAGCAAAATCGATATTACCTAATGGGGGCGATTATGATATCATATATTATTATTGAAAACGATATTATCATAAAATAGTTTTCCAAATTTTTTCGTACAATAAAATAAATAAATAAACCACAAATATTTGAAAAATATTTATGTTTAATTAAAAAATCCATATCCATATCTATATAAATATATAAATGTCTTTGTAAGTTTGTTTGTTTGTTTGTTTATTTGTTTGAGCATCACGCCTAAACGGCTGAATTGATTTTACTGAAATTTGGAACGTAGATAGATCCTTACTTGGAAGCGTCAATAGAATTGGTACCTTTAGTTCTTAAACAATAAATACTAAACGGCTAAACGATTTTATTGAAATTTCCAACATAGACTACGACAGGGGTAGCGAAGCGCACCGGGTCAAGCTAGTAAATATATAAATGTCTTAGTAAGTTTGTTTGCTTGTTTATTTGTTGGTTTGTTTGAGCATCACACCTAAACAGCTAAATCGATTTTATTGAAATTTGGAACGTATATATTTCCTTACTTGGAAGCGTCAATAGGATATAACTTTTTTCAAGAAAAGGATAAACAGGGGGAAAAACTGGTAAAATTGGTACCTTTAGTTCTTAAACAATAATTACTAAACGGCTGAACCAATTTTTACTACGACAGGGTTAGCGAAGCGCACCGGGTCAAGCTAGTAATTTATATTAAAAATGTTCAAACAAACGAAAACGAAAACAAAATAAATATTAAATCATTTAAAATGTTACTATTTGATTTTAACAGTGGGCAGGTAATAAAAACGCGAAATTTTCTTCAATTTTATAGTGACTTGTATGCAATATTTTAAATGTTCAAATATTTGCAAAAATATCCACATGCGATATGAATGTGATGAAAATAAGTATGTATGATGCGAAATATCTAATCTCGATTCGATTTTAATATACAGTGTTGGACAAAGTCGGTGATCCAACCTTCAATGTTAATACATGTGGTGGTAGTCCGGCTGGTTCCAATGAATTCAAAAATTCAGTAGGATAATCGACGGCTTGTTCTTCGTTCAGTACTGTGTCAAGCGATTTGTATTTTATTGTTTCGCCAGGTAGTTTCAATTGTATTTGCTTATTGAGCTTGTTCCCAAAGCCAATCCGAATTTTAGTATGTAGTTGGTTATATTTACAACAATCACTGACCTTCTAAGCCTATATATATAGGAAATTAAGTAAACTATCTATAAGAATTGAAGAAAAGGTCGATCAACAATTATACAATAATATTCTTTTTTTTATGTCATTGGCGGTGATCCAACCTTCAATGTTAATACATGTGGTGGCAGTCCGGCTGGGTCTAATGAATTCAAAAATTCAGTAGGATAATCGACGGCTTGTTCTTCGTTCATTACTGTGTCAATCGATTTGTATTTGATTGTTTCGCCAGGCAGTTCCAATTGTATTTGCTTATTGAGCTTGTTAACATCATAATTTGTTGGTGCCAAAATTGCATGTTCCCATAACCAATCCTAATTTTTGTAGTTGGTTGTAAGACATGGGACAACGGCTCGAATATTTATTTGCACTTGGCAGAAGTTCGGGAACGAAATCTAATTTGTGGCGGGATCAATTGGTATTTTTCGATTTCCGATGTCCAACAATTGTTTTGAGAAGGTTTCGACAGTGTTACCCGCTATGCTATTCTACAGATTCCCTGAAAATGTTATCAAAATCGGAACATACATACAAACATCCATTTTTATATATATATAGATGGCATTAGCGGTATAATGTAAAAATTGATTTTGCCACGCCATTCCGTCAACAATCTGACTTTACAGTGTTACCCGCTAGGCAATTCTGCAGATTTGCTGAAAATTTCATCAAAATCGGTCCAACCGTTTTTGAGTTTATTTGGAACATACATACACACATACATACAAACATCCATTTATATATAGATATGGCATTAGCGGTATAATGTAAAAATTTGATTTTTACACACCTACAGACCGAATATCAACAATCTGACTTTACAGTGTTTCCCGCTTGGCCATTCTGAAGGTTCATCAAAATCGGGCCAGCCGTTTTTATATATATAAAAGGAATTAGCTGTTTAATATAAACATTTAATTTTGCCACGCCCCTCCGCCCCCAGACCGAAAATCAAAAATCTAACTTTACAGTGTTACTCGCTAGAATGCAGATTACCTGAAAATTTCATAAAAATCGGTCAAGCCGTTTTTGAGTTCATTCGGAACATACATACATACAAATATCCATTTGTATATATATAGAATAGATTAACATCTACATACTAGAAGACTGTCATTAAAAGCCGTTTTACCAATGCCGTCAGGGACTCCTATCAAGGGGAACAGGACAATGGGGTAGATAGATTGGCTCACATCAAAAATATCCTGATCAAGGCAGCAGAAGAACACATAGGCTACAAGACCTCGCCCAAGAAACCATGGTTGACTGAAAATACGTGTAATCTTATAAATCAGCGTGCAAAGGGAAATAACGGAGCAAACTGTGCCAAAACAAGAACTGCAAAAGCTCTAGTCCAACAGGAATACGCCAGATTGAAAGATAGTGAAGAAAAGCGCAAGAGCGGATAAAAGGCTCTGGAGCAAACAAATTGCAACAAAAGCGCAAGTAGCAGCAGATACCTATCGCAGCCAAGACCTCTTCCGATTAGTTCGTCAATTAACGAACTCCACATTCTCTACCACTAAACCTTTAATGGATAGCAATGGTGAAATAACTACGTCGAAAGAGAGACAGATTAAGATATGGGAAGAATACTACACAAAACTTCTTTCTGCTCCACCTCAAATACCGACAGAAAGCATATGCACCTGCCTTCAACACCATGAGGACAATCAATTTGACACCGCACACCCGAGTATCTCCGTAATATTATTCGCGATTTCATCTCTGAAGTCCAATAAAGCAACTGGTCCTAACAACATACCTCCAGAGTTATTGAAAGTAGACTGTATACACGCAGAAAAAAATATAGTTGTGCATGTTTTCTGTAACCATTTCAACATTTTTATACATTTTTTAACAATATTATAGTCACAGTAACTATTTATTTCATTGTGGTAACAACAATATGGTTTATTAACGATTCACATGTTTGTATCAATCATATATATGGATACAGTAAACATGTATATGTTTGTGGCAACCATTTATATGATGAAGGACTTACCATATTATGTTGCTCTCGGCTTATGGATATCATAATCTGAGAACAACATATTATGATAAAATTATTCATCATAAAAATGGTTGTCACAAACATATACTTGTTTACTGTAACCATATATATGGTTGATACAATCATGTGAATCATAAATTAACCATACTGTTGTTAAAAATTTTGAATTGGTTATAGTAAACATGCACAACTATATTTTTTTTCTGCGTGTACAAACCGCTGAACTCCTGCATCCACTCATATCGGACTTCTGGGATAGCGAAACTCTGCCGACTGAACTCACGGAGGGGATTATAACTCTGCTGCCAAATAAAGGCCACCTCTCTGATTGTAAGAATTGGAGAGGAATAACGTTATTAAGTATGGTGAATAAAATATTAGCGCATATCATTAATAAGCGACTATCAGACCATGTGTCACCTAGTCTACGGAACGAGCAGGCTGGTTTTAGAGTGCATCGATCATGCGTCGACCATGTAAACACATTGCGCATAATAGTGGAGCAATCTGTCGAATGGCGCACACTGCTCTACCTGTGCTGTATAGACTTCGAGAAAGCATTTGACACTATGAATCACAATGTAATCTTGAGATCACTAGAATGCAAAGGAGTCCCAAGCAAAATCTCCAGGCTAATCAAAAGCTTGTACGACGGCGCCACCTGCCGAATACGGCACGAACAGCAACTAAGTGGCCAAATTTTAGTTGAGAAAGGTGTGCGCCAAGGATGTATCCCATCTCCATTACTGTTTAATATCGTACTTGATGTCGTAATGACCCGTGTATCTCAAAATAACAGAGGAATTACGTGGGGACTACAAGACAATTATGGAGACATCTGCCTCCTCGCACATAAACACACCGATATAACTGGTATGCTGAACGATATTATACAGTATGCTGCGCTAGCAGGGTTGTCAACATCAAAAGAAGCACAAAAATTAAAATAATTAACGCCAGCATAAAATCGGTGGTTCTTTACGGCTGCGAGACATGGAACGCTGCCAACAAGGAATTGCAGGCTTTGCAAGCCTTTATCAACTGCTGCTTATGGAAAATCATGCACATCTTCTGGCCGAACACCATCACCAATGTGGTTATATAGTCGGCAATACAAATACGTTTCATATCAAAAGAACATTGTTTATAATCATATACTCGGAGTAGGGTATCATATGGTCGGGCTTGCCCAACTATACCTTCTTACTTTTTTTTATAGCATTTTTCTATGTTATAAACTGATTTTCATTATTTAAAATATTAATATTTAATAAATTACCAATCGAATTTAAATTTTTTAAAACCGACTCCTTTATAGTGGAAAGAAATTTTTACCGCAATAGCAACATCAACAGTGTAGATAACTTTACGGCCATGGAGCTACTAAGCTATCTCAGCTATAATCTTATAAGTAACGGAGAGTGTGAGCGCTTATCCACTCAATAATTGCATAATTCAGGCAAATATTACACCGAATTATTTTAACAATTCCAAACATCAGGTCTATACTAATTTTTGCCACAATATATATTTCTGCAATTAAACGAAATCTTTTTCTCTTCCTATACAAATCTGTACTATACGTATGATTAATTTTAGTTGTAATAAATACAAATAATACTCATACGTCACATATGTTAATGTTAAAAACTACAAACTGTAACGTCTACACAATAAATTTAAGTCAAATTATAATTCATACACTCAAGTCCACTTAAGTAACAACAATGTTTAGAACTTTAATAATTAAAGCAGATTGATGACATTGTACTTTGGATTTAGTTTCCAAAAGTACCCAAAGCTATATAAAATCCTTAATTCTTGAGAAAACTTTTTCAAACATAACATCACAAATGAGCACATACACATACTCAAGCAAAAACGAAGCAAGCATTATAACTTTTGTTTTATTTATTAAAAAACAAAAAAAACAAAAATAAAACACATATACAAGAAAATCTTGAAAACTGTTCTCTTTATTACATCTCACAAAATATAAATGTCGCTTTTGTCTTAAACCACTTGACCATGGTTAACCGCTTTTATCATTTCAAGAAAGTGTCCTTGTTTATTTGATTGTGCTTTTATTTTTTCCAAGACATTCCTTTTACCATAGCAATATAGTAAACGAACGAACACATTATAAAGCACAAATCAAAATATAATGAACCAAGTCAAAAATTAACTAAATCTTTAAGTTGTTATACGCCAACAAAAAGTGTCAGCTCAAAAGGTACTTAGAGCGAAAGAGATGGAAAAAGAAATAATAATAAATAGATAATTGCAGTTAATGACAACATTAATCACAGGAAAATGAAGTAAATGTCTAAACACAAGCACACAAACTACAACAGCAAAATAATATAAACAAAAAAGGAAAGAGAACATCTACAAAGGAAGCACTTGTTCGACGAATGAAGGACAATAAGCAAGCAGATGGTAAAATGTACTGAATATTGTTTTTAACACGACCTTTGCTTATGGTTGAAAAATATTAAATAATTTTTCTTAGTTTCTAATGTATAATAGCTACCTATGATGGTTACTGCGCACAGTGGTATAAATAAATTATGGAAAATATTACATATGGAATTCCATCATTTAAGGTTACTTTTGGTATCTTGAAATTCAATTATTGCAAGATTTCGTGTATCTAGTAGGAGGACAGGAAGGCTTTTATTTAAAGATTTTTTTCTGACACAAAATGTTGCCAATATATATGGTTACAGTAACCATGTATATGTTTGTGACAACCATTTATATGATGAAGGACTTACCATATTATGATGCTCTCATATCATAATCTGAGAACAACATATTATGATAAAATTATTCATCATATAAATGGTTGTCACAAACATATACATGGTTACTGTAACCATATATGTATATGGTTGAAATATTCATGTGAATCGTAAATTAACCATATTATTGTTACCGCAATCATATATATAGTTACTGTGACTATAATATTGTTAAAAATTTTGAAATTGTTACAGTAACCATGCATAAATTTGAAATGGTTATAGTAACAATGTACAACTATATTTTTTTTCTGCGTGTAGCTTCTAAGTATCCTAAAACTATACTTATAATTGGTCAATTCACAAGGTCAGTCATATTGTCAGAATATCCTAATATATCACGATTCGGCAGCTCGCCTTAACCGACTCTTAGGCATTCGGCGTTGGTCTCTGCTGGTTGGTTACGATAACACAATAAATATAGCATAGAAAGTAGTATTATTTTAGAACATTTTTTGCTGGAAAAGTAATAAAAACCATTGTGAAATATTAGGACATTATGACATGACAAAAGACCTTGTGAATTGGCCAAACGAACTTCAAAAACAATATCAAGAAAAGCGTTTCTAACCCTTTGATAAAATTGAGGGAGAAACATGTATCAAATTTTCGGGGTTTTAAGGCAACATTATTTGAAAAGAACACTTTTTACGCTTACCAAAATATATTTTTATCAGAGAGGAACACAAGAAGGGTAAAAGGCAATATATTGACATCATTTATGCCAGAAAAGAAAATGCTATAAGTCTCATTTGAACAGGCGGCTATGTAGCGTGTATTTTTGATTGCCGAATCCGCGTAGTGCCTTTGAAGCTAAGATATCCACCTTTAAACAGGGTTAATACTAGCCCAGATTCTATGGAGTATAAGTGAGGTATATTCGAGTTCTTTTTAAAAGTTAGGTGGCCATAAAATCTTTGTTGGACACTTACAATATATCCAATCTTATGTCTATAACACCGGGCATATCCTACCATGATTTAGAGTGCAACTGTCATCTCTGGCCCACTCTTATATGACGCAAACCAGATGGTCTCTCGAGAATACATACATACTCAAGACGTAAGGTTTTGATGAGAATTTTCCATACAATGACTTCTGCATATTACGAATTCCATAAGATATCACAAGCAAATTGGTCTCGGTTCTATCGATTTTGATCATAGATTCATCTAGAGTCTAGATGGAAATGTCTAGCTTCTAGACATTTCCATTTTTCCTTTTTTTAATTTTGAGATTTTAATTTTTGGAAAATTGAAGAAAATATTGAGTTATTTTGTATTTTCAAACACTCTATTTACTTAGAAAGCCAGCAAGTAAAATTTGACTGAATAACTAGTTATTTTTGTTCGAGATTTCAAAAAATTCATGGTAGGACCCATGAATTTTATAAATGTACTTACATTCAGCTCAGTTATAAGTAGGTACATTCACAACAAGAATATGTAGCTAAAAAAAGAAACAGAAAAATATTGCCTCGTGTGGGAATCGAACCGACACATTATTTGCTTGTGTTTGATAGTCTAGCTGCTAACTCACTGCTCCATGTATCTATATATATATATAAATGAAATGGTCCATGTATGTAATGTCATCCCGTGAGAACGGCTGGATCGATTTTACTGTCTTTTCACTTCTCATTTTTCTTAATAATAGGCATTTCTGGAGAAACCTGAAGAACTAACAACACTGCCTCATTTTCAGTACTCAAGAAATTCCAGTATTCATATTTTTAATTTTACTACGACAGTGTTAGCGAAGCGCACCGGATCAAGCTAGTAAATTAATACAATCAGAACAAAAAAATGAATGGCTTCAACTGGTGTAAAACCGCTAACGTCTCGTTTTTCAGTCAAACACACTAGATAGCTGTGCTAAATGCAAAAGTTCATTACCAACCAGTACAAAAATAAGTACCTATTCTAGTAAATAATATAATGTGCTGGGTAACCATCACTCATTACAAAATAATGTATGTGGTAACTAGTTGCCATCACAAAAATTCTCAAAATGTCGGATTTTATTGACTTAAGATTCATTTGAAATATAATTATGTCCTTTTTAGACAACATAAAAACATATATTGCTCCAAATGAATTTGTTTGTGACAAAAATTCCTACACTAAAGTATATATATTCTGGGTCCTAATGAAATTCTAAGATGATCAAGCAAACTAGCTGTCAACTCTCTGTTGGTACGGTTTGTTTGGTATTGAAAATGGGCAATATCGTTCCATGATTTTACCTAGCACCCATTCAAAGGTCCCTCCGGAATACTGTTTAAGCATTTATTAGAATTAAAAACTATTTTTTAAATTTTTTGAAATTTGATTTTTTTTAAATTTTATAATTTTTATGTATTAAGTTATAATGAACCTGTAGTCAGCCTAGTCTCTATGTCAACACTCTTTCTCTTTCGAAAATTGTACTAGATAAAATGTCGATAACTTTCCTTTAACCCTCTAATGCTAACCCTCCATGCCTCAAGGCACTCATCGCAAAAATACGAATAAATGCAAATATAATAGATTTTTCATTTCAAAAACTCTTGTAACAGTTTCTAGAAAACGTACTTAAATATTGTAATATGACTTGAAACTTCTTAAATTCTCTCTTCTATCTTATGTACTGCACTTTTGACTAATTAAGTTCATTAACATCCAAAAAAACGTTATCAAACGTTGATTAAAGTGTTTGTGTAAAGTGTTTTCTTAAAAAGTATACATACTTATATTTTATATATTGGACTCAAGATTTATGTAAAAAAGGTAAGCTACTCTCTAGAGACGTGATTTATTGATGAGTGCCTTCAAACCCTCTTGGGCATTGCAGACTAGTTTTGCTGCATCAGTTTTTCCCTCATATAGCAAAATGTTGTTTTGTTTTCTTTACTGTGATTTGCAATTTTTTACATTTTTTACTATATTTCAATCTCTAAAGCCCCAAAGGTGCCTTAAGGCACTCATTTTTTTACCCACCTGGCATGTAAACCATTGATTGTACAAATTTTTAAACGTTTTGAAATCAGATGCCCAAATTTACTATAAAAAATGTTACCAACGTTTTTAGCCATTTGTTTTTAGAAATTGGCATTAGAGGGTTAAACGTCAGTAGGAATACGTTAGAGACAACATTTTTTGTGTATTTCTAGTGACATTGTAAATGAACGCGTCAATAGTTTGTTTTTTTATTATGCTGTGCAGTCAATAGGTGTAGAGAATAACTACCTAGTGTGTAGTGCTACAGTCTACTGGTAGATTTTGAATGACAAGCTAATGTTTAATTTCCTTAGAAGATTATATTGGCTGGGGTACACCTGGTCAGTAGTACTACTGACAATGTCACTAGTAAATCTCTACAAATTCATTATTGACATTCGCTGCAGTGGAGCTATCGATGTCAAAAAATATTTATATTTTATATTTAAGCATCTGTGGATAAATGAATGACAAAATCTAGAAACAAATACATAAATGTGCAACATCTAAACGTTATGCGATTTTTATAAAATTTTCATCATTTGATGTTGGTGACAATTCTTAGAACTATGCTGTATTGTGAATGAAAATAGGACCATTAAAACAAATAAATATTTCAATATTAAAAGTAGCTTGATTTCCTATGTTTTAAAGTATTATATATTCAAAATAATAAGCCCACTGTCTTTACAAAATATAGAAAAAAAAACGTCCACGAAAGCGAAGAATTGAAATAAATAAAATAAAAATGACGCCCGGACAATAATAAAGTATAACAAAACAACAATTTTTTATTTAACAACTAAAGAAACAACAAAAACTTAAAACAAAAACGGATTCTGAACAAAAAAGAAAAAATAAAAACACTTTGAGAATCTAAATCCTGTAAATCCTGTTAAGACAACGAGCTTGCTTTTTTAGCAAGGAAACAAAATTTGAAATTTTTTTTATTGTTCTTAAATGTCGTTTATTTTTTCATTCCTTATTGTCATACAAGCAGTACGTACTAACACTAATGTATGTATACAATAGTGTTGAGTAACCCCACAGTTCTAGGAGACTGTCCCGAACTAGTGCTTTTACCTAACATTTAGGGTGACAACTAGATACATAACAAGCTACGTTACTAGTACTAAGCAGGGAGTCAATTGTCGTTTTTGGATTACAATGAGACTGTCCAAAGAAGTCAACACATTGGATTCACATACCGGTTATGTAGAGTGAGTTACCTTTCTAGCTACCTAGAAGTTTACTTGATCAGCCACATAACTAGTTATTTTAACATGTAGGGGTTACTATCGGTTACTTAAAGACTGTAAAGTGACAACTAACTTTACGCCAGGTTAGCTCAGCAGTTAAGCAAGTAGTCAATGTATCTCTTTTGTTTAATCACTTGGCTAACTCCAATTAATATATTTTGGGTCATTTGACACGTATTTGCTCTTTGTAGTACAGAATGAAATCAATTGGTTACTCTATATATCCTAGGTAATCCAGCGTGAAGTCAATTGTCACTTAAGTGTCCCTAAGTAATCTAGAGTGTAGTCACTTTAAACTTGATCACTTTGTGAGTAATTTGTACAAACTGGTTTTATACAAATTATGTTGATATAATTCTCATACAGTTTATTTTTTTTATGATTAAGTATACTGACATCCCATGTTACCTAGATTGAAGTCAATTGTCACTTTAGTGTCTCTAAGTAACCTATAGTGTAGTCACTTTAAATGTTTATTTGTACTGTACTTTAGAAAGTAGTAATCTTTTGGAGAGTTGTTTATAAGTAATCGTTTATTTGTCTGTCTATGATATGTATTTTAACTAGCATGTTAAGTAACTGGTTATGTAGCTGATCAAATAACCAGTTATGTAGGTAGTAAGGTAAGCTATGTAACCAGTATGTGAATCCAATGAGTTGACTACTTTGGACTAGCTGTCAGACAGTCTCATCGTATTCAAAAAGTGTCAGTTGACCAGCTGCTTAGGACATGTAGGTGTTAAAATAACTAGTCACCTAGTTATTTATGTAACTAGTTGTCAGCCTAAATGATAGGTACAATCACTAGTTCGGGACTGTCTTTAAGAACTGCTGGTAATGTATGTATTTGCTGTGTAGCTGTGTAAGTGTATGTGTGTGTGTGAAAATTGTTGTTAGGAAAAAGCAATTTTACTCGAGTTTCCTGAAGACAAATAAGTCTATGTCAGGATCAAAAAGAATATTAACACAAACACACGCACACTCACATTTATTTATGAACACATGCAATCCTCACACACACAATCACAAATATAAAGGACAATAGACAACAATGAATTATAATGACAAAAAATAATAATAATCATCATCATCATACAACTAGAGGAAAGAATTGCTAGAGTAGAAATAAAACTGAAAATAGGAAAATGGAAATAAATAAAGAATAAAACGATAAAGGAAACTGAGAGCAAGAAAGAGATTTCCTTTGGAAAAAAATATCCACAACAGTAAAGGAGAAATTATGAAAATTATAAGGTTTAAGAAATTCGTATACTTCACGCAGATTGCAGTCGAGGTGGCAAAATGAATTACTGAATACCTTATACGAAGTGAAAAATACTGTCACCTATAGAATAAACACATAGAACGGAAGGAGAGAGAAATATCAATGGAAAAAATTACTCTCTTTTCACACATACGGGTGATACAATAACAAAATACATGCATTACATTCTCAAGAATTAGGTTTTTGACAACAGACTTAGGTTTTTTCTTACGATGGAGCTACTTAGGGCACTCCCATGTGATACTCCAATAGTAATCTACCATCATATGTTCGTCCCTGCGACCTAGGTATGATGGAAGTGTTCTCCTTGTTCATCGCAATACGATTCATGACTTTCAGGAAACTTGTCTAAATGACTGCGCAGATAGTAATTTTAAATTACTAATTTTATGGTTTTTAAAAAAAGGTTTTCTAAGAAATTTTTCACAACTGCAACAAAAGTTTTCCAAGCCGCTGCTCCTAAACATTCATTGAATGTATGAAATCGTTGTGTTTCATTAAAAATCCTACTTGTAGGCCATCAAAAATACCAGCTTTTAGTTTTTCTGTACTACAATCTGAAAACATTATTGAAAGTATGGCGAAACATGGTCCAGTTTTATCTAATACTTATATGTAATAGAGGAAAAATTATCTTATCTCTGGAAACTAAAGGTGGGTATATACAATTTTGTTTTCCAACCGTCATATTTTCTATTAGAGGCCAGTCTTTATTAATCCAATGGTCATGTTTTGCTCTGCTGACTCATAAACAGAATATTTTGTGTACCCACTTTGTTGATCTTTTATTCATAACATGTAATTTAACAATATTAAAATAGCAGTCATATGTACTACACACTTTACACACAATGGTTGGAACCCCGGGGCCTTAATCTCCATCCTAAAATAATTGAAATAAGTGTTTCCCACTAAGTCTGTTATAGGTTTTCTAAGCTTTTTGAGATAATCTTGTAGCTGGTCCAAATTATCAATGCATTGAATTCACATATCAGTTACATACAGCCAGTTACCTTACTAGCTACCCAACTAGTTACTTGATCAGCTACATAACTAGTTATTTTAAAATGTACGGGTGGTAAATGATCTGAAATGGTCTATTAAAATGACATATCATAGACAATACAATAACCGATTGCTTGTAAACAAACCTTTATCCGTCAACTCTCTAATAGACTACTACTGGTGGGTAAAATAACTACTTTTAAAAGTGCAGTACAAAATAAACGTTAAAGTGACTTCACTATTGGTTACTAAGAGACACTAAAGTGGCTATCGACTTCATGCTATGTTACATGAGATTAAAGTGTACTTAAGAAAAAATAAAAATTAACTGTATGAGAATTATATCAATACAATTTTTATAAAACCAGTTTGAACGAAGTACTCACAAAACCCATAAGTGACTACACTCCAGATTACTTAGAGACACTAAAGTGACAATTATCTTCACGCTAGATTACTTGGGATGTATAAAGAAACTAATTGTCTTCAGTCTGCACTACAAAGAGCACATACGTGTCAAATGACCCAAAATATATAAATTGGAGTCAGCCAAGTGATAGGACATTAGTGACAATTACTATCTATAATTGACTACTTGTTTAACAGCTGGGAATGTCTACAATATCCCAGCAATTCTAGAAGACTGTCCCGAACTAGTGATTTTTCCCATCATTTAGAGTGGGAACTAGTTACTTCAATAGCTAAGTGACTAGTTATTTTGATCTTTTTTGATTACAATGAGACTGTCTGATAGCTGGTCCAAAGTAGTCAACGCATTGAATTCACATACCGGTTACATAGAGTCAGTTACCGTACTAGCTACCTAACTTGTTACTTGATCAGCTAAATAAAAAGTTATTTGAACATTTATGGCTGTTAATTGATCTCAAATAGTCAGTTATAATGACATATTATAGACAAACTTCTGGTGGATAAAATAACTATTTGTTAAAGTGCAGTACAAAGTAAACGTTAAAGTGACTTTACTCTAGACTACTTTGAGACACTTAAGTGACAATTGACTTCATGCTAGATTACCTGCGATGACTTCTCTCAAAATATATCACATTAGTTAGAACACTAATAGTCACACACTTTCCAGGCGTAGTAGTGACTAACACACTAATCTCCACCAAAATATTGTTACGTTTTTACTTTTTAAAAACGGGGTTTATTTCCTTTAGATAAACCGGATACTTTTGATTGCAAATAAAAAGCAGTTTCGTAGTTTAAAATTGTAACAACTCTTTATTTATTTAGAATGTAAAACAACAACAGAATTAAATAGTGACTCAGTGTTTTTATACACGTATATAAATTCGCAGAAATACACACACACTTTATAATGTACAAGTATACACTGGCAATGCAGTTGATGTCTTTACTTAACGATGCTTCAAATCAGACTGATCTGTCGTGTTCTCACGGCCAATTTATATACACTGTATTAGCATCTAGAAAGCTCTATTTCTGCAATGATCTTAAAACTAGAATATTCGAATTCTAGAGCTTTCAATGTTAGGCATTAATCATTTAGTGTTGCCATACTTACTAACAATGCTCAACTCAAAGCTTTTATTCAATGTTGTATGTTCTATAGCAATGTTAATAATACCCACACATTTGTTAAAGTTTGAGAAGCACTGCTGTTATTATACAACTTTAAACCAGCCATTAAAACAGTTATATTTAAATTCAAGTACAATTTCGTAACAATATTGTCAATAAATGACTAGAACTTCTGACAGTACGAGGTATCGTTAACCAACTACTAAATTAACTCGACGTTTCACGGTTAATTGCTGTTTATCCTTGAAGATCCTGTAAGGCTCTGAGTTTGTATTTAAACAAATTAAATACAAGATGTGTTTTATATTCTGGTTCCAAATGAGCTAATCCTGCCAACCTAATTAAAAACCACTAACTGTATCACGGCACCAACATTTTTTTCTTAATTTTTGTTCTGGTTTTAATTATTCGAATAACATTTTTTACTCGTTATTCGTACGAATAGTCGAGGATATTTTAAAAATTAATCGAAATTCAAATAATAACAAAAATCATAAACTTTTATTCGATTAAAATAAAACTCGAATAATTGACAACCTTTTAGTTAGTATTTAGTTATTCTTTCATAATAGTCTAGTAAATTAAGTACAAATTGAGTAAGTACACCAGTTTCAACACCCTGCCATGCATTTATTTATAAATGTTGCAAAATTCCTTACTTCCCTTTATTGTTATTTAACTTTTCGTACAATTGAATCATTGTTCTATTTTATGTTCGCGATAATTAAGAGTTTTCCCTCATAGAATGTCGTCCTTTACTTATTGTTTTCTCATTTCACTTGCCTTGTTTTCCATTCTTCATTCATTCACTCATTCATTAGAAGACAAAATTAACTTTCTTGTGTTTACTGTTATTTCTTTTACAATTATAAATCATTTATATTGATTGTTTTTATCTGGAAACATCATCATTGTTGAAGTTGTTTTCATAAATTAGCTGTAAGTAATTACACAGCAACAAGTTGAGATAGATAGCTTTTATTTGCCCCTTTCTATTCTATTCTTTTCTTATAAGTTTATTTTTATACTCGTGGTATTTTTTGCAAACATGTTTTATGAAATGAGAATGAATCGTAGCAACATAATTGACAGTTATGTTGGGCTTTATATTAAAAAATATAATAAGATGTTAAATATAATTTTATGGGTTCTGTGTTATTTTATTATTGAATTGTTATATATTTGTTTCGTTGACATTAAACAAATAAGGATCTTGAGTATGATATTGAACCTGCTACACTGATTATTTACTGTTGATTAAATTAATACACGCAGAGAAAAAATATAGTTGTGTATGTTTAAAGAAACCATTTCAACATTTTTAATAGTTTTTTTTTAGCAATATTATAGTCACAGTAACTATTTATATGATTGTGGTAACTATAATATGGTTAATTTACGCTTCACATGATTGTATAAACCATATATATGGTTACAGTAAACAAGTATATGTTTGTGACAACCATTTTTACCATATTATGTTGCTCTCGGCTAATTGATATCATAATCTGAGAACAACATATTATGATATAAAGATTCATTATAACAATGGTTGTCAGAAACATATACTTGTTTACTGTAATTGATACAATCATGTGAATCATAAGTTAACCATGCTATGGTTACCACAATCATTTAAATAGTTACTGTGACTATAATATTGTTAAAAAAACTTTTAAAAATGTTAAAATGGTTACTTTCAAATTATATAAAATAAAAAAGTTCGAATAATTACCAAAATTAAAATAAAATTAAAATGGTTACTGTATGCACAACTATATTTATTCTCTGCGTGTATTAACAAATACATATTTATTTAGTGATAAATTTAATTGCGTATTTATGTACATATATATATATATATATATATAGATATATATATTAACAATCTTAAACTTGTTTCATATTTAATTTACTATTTAAAAGCTTCAAGTTATTATTTTTTTTCCTGAAACATCCTACGCTTTTCTTTCATAGTTGAGTATGCAGTCCCCTCTAAAATGAATTATTATTATAAATACAACAAAAATGAAATTAATTTTCTTATTAAAAACATAATTTTCGTTTTATGTTAGCTGCTGTTTATTTTCTGTTTTATTTTTATTATACATTCAAAATTTGTATTTGTAACACACTTGTTACACATTATATTCCTTATAATTTGAGTTTGTTATTTTACATCGTTCTACATAAAAAGAAAAGTGAAAAGAAAATCCAAAAATAAACGAAATAATAATCTACTCTAAAAACAATTAAGGAAAGTGTATATTTTAGCTATAGAGCAATCTTCATTATTCATCTTTTTTATATTGTTTTGCTTGTTTTTCTTAATTTACCCTGGGGCAAAATTCAGCATAATTATAACCTATAATATGTTGCTAAGTACAATTAAGCATCATTGGTTTCGTGAAGTGGTTGTTACATATAGAAATGTTTGACATTGCTCAGCACAATTCTTTCGATGTACATTGGCTCGTGAACAATTGGAGACATATTGTTACGTTTTTACCTTTTAAAAACGAGGTTTATTTCCTTTAAATAAACCGGATACTTTTGATTGCAAATAAAAGCAGTTTTAGTAGTTTAAATTTTGTAACAACTCTTTATTTATTTAAATGTACACCAACAACAGTTCAAATATTCACTCAGTGTCTTTATACACGTTTATCAATTCGCAGAAATGCACACACACTCTATAACGTACAAGCTTAAATGTACAAGACAGTTGATGTTAACTCTAACAGCGCCTATGATCAACTCTACTCCTGACTGCCATCTCTGCCACTATTTATACACGCGCCATCTATCGGGAATCTTCTACAATGCTCTTAACGGACATACTAGTACATTCGAATTCCAGAGCCTTCGATGTCATTGTCAGCAGCCCAAACATTTAGTGTTGCCATACTTACAAACAATGCCAACAACCGCATGCTACTGATGAATGTTGCAGGCAATCGTTACAGACCGTTAAACTCAAATCGTTATTGCACATTCGTAACAATATTAATGCAGGCTAGCTAGGTTTGTATGTTTTCTGAAGGGTAGATATAAGAATCAATTTTACCAATGCTGATACTTCGTCTTAATAATTTTTCTCATTGCGTGCAAAAGTTGAAAATTTAAAAAAATTTTAAAATCCAGCTGTTGCTAAATTGAAATTAAAATTCAACAATTATTGAAATACATTAAAACATATAAAAGTTTAAAGTAATTTACGGATTTTTGTGGTAATTATTTGAACTTTTATTTTACTTATATAATTTGAAAGAGAATTTATAATTAATCTGTAATAATTAAAAGAATATCACTGAACATTAATTTTTAGACAATTGGCAAATTAGAATGCATTTTCTACCCTGCCAAGGTCGTCATCAACAATTTTTATTGTCAAGGTCTATTGAAACTATAATCTATTTAACTTACAATTATTAAGCCGTATGTCCCCTACCAAGTTTTCTTGCGGCAGTTGCTTCCAGAAGTGACTTCCAAAAGTTTTTTACATGTAAACACGTATTAGAAGTCGGCTTGCGGAAGTTACATGCAGCAATTATGTGAAAACACTTTTTTGTTGCTTGCTGAAAGTAATTTGAACGACTTGCTGTGAATTGCAAGTGGTTTGAAGACTTGCAGAAGAAGTCGGGTATAATCAGGTTTGTGGTATTCTCTTCTGTTTTCAGTTTTGTTTTGTATTTTTTTTGAGTTCTTTTCCAAATTTATAAAAATGGGCAAACATTAAATTCATTTGGTGTAGTGAAAAAACACACCGAGGAGTAACTAAAAGCCGGTCTGTGGGAGATATAGCCAATCTCATTTCAGTAACCAGCTTTTGAATACTTGTTTGAATTAAAGATAAAATGTATTCAAAATCATCATTAGAAATGTTTCACAAAAAATCTACGCGACGCAGCACCCATTTTCCCACCCAAACACTTCTTTTTGCTTCTTTTTATTAATTCGTTCCTTCTATTTAATTAAATATGCTGCGATAGTAACTGCCAATCTTATTTTGCCATTTTTATACTGTCATTCGAACAAAAATAAAACTCTACTGCAAGCTGTACTCACATTGTGTGGAAACACGTCTGCAATTTCTTGCAGCAAGCAGATATCCGCAAGTTTCGGTTTGAGGGGAAACACTTCAGCAAAAACTTGCAGAAGTTCTTCCGCAAGTGACTTGCTAGTGGACACACGGCTTTAGGAATTAGAATATGGGAAACATAATTTATATATCGCTCATTTGCTGCAACAACGACATAATTCAAAATCCGTGTGTTTTGAACTGAGTAATACAAAATATGCGCCGTTCTATAGTCTTTCATATAGTTTTATCAGTTTTCAAAAAAGTCAATAATTTTTACCGTGAGACTGTTTTTTTTTGTTGTAAACGTCAAAATCAAAATTCATGTTTTCTCGTATATATGACAAGAAAAAATTTGGGTTAAATACAAATTAGAAGGATATTAACATCTACTATTCAAATCAGGTTATATTTCTAAAATCTCATGATTTGTTGTACATTTATTTAAAAAATAGTCAAATGTCATAAAACATTCAAAGCCGTTTTTCTCGAAACGACTTTTTTTGAATTATGACGTTGTTGCAGCAAATGAGCGATATATTTTCTTTGTTATATGAAATTTTACTTATTTTTTATTATATAAGTTATAGTATTATTGGTTGACAATATCAGCTATGTATGTTTTTTGTTTTTCTTTTTTACTCTTTTGCATTGTTTCGTTGAAACAAACTATTTTTACAAAATCTGCTCCACTGTCAAAGTTTTTGAACGGGCGGGTTAAAATTATATTGGAAATCTATTTCAATAAATTTGTGGAATATGGGGAAAAAATATAAAAACAAACAAAATTTCTTTATCTATCTATCTTCTATCTATATATATGAAAGAGAGTAACGTTAGTTACTACGCTTATAACTCAAGAACGCCATGACCGATTTCGAAGATTCGCACCAATTCGGACTAGTCTCCGACCAAATTAGAATAATACCCAAGAAAATTCCCGAAATATCCTCGAAAAACGAAATTATCAAGAAAATTAATTTTCCCATCTTCATGATAAATGACATTTATGTTTACGTTACGTTGAGACAAATTTTTTCCACCAAATTTGTATAACATTTGTTTTTCTTTGGAAGATCTCTTTTTTGTGAGATAATGACATCTTTGCATATTTATGTGTTTATAATTCCTCAATTGCTTTTGTGACATTCATTTCTCAGTGTTATTCACAATGACGCGACCCAGAAGATCTAATCTTTCGCATCGAACCCTTAATGCAAGTAGAGTTCTGAATATCGCCAATCAATTGAATACGGATGAACAAGAAATCGCACGAGAACACCACCGTATTAGTATGTATTGCCCGATTTTGTGCATCACAAATACAAGAAGAAAAACAGGCGGCAAATGAAACAGCTCGGTTAACAATGAGAAATCGTCGAGGAACTCAAGCAATTCAATAACGTGAAATTCGAAATCAACGCGTGCTTCAAGTGTTGTTTTGAATCGAGTAGCGTTTCATTACGATTGCACATTTGACTACAGCTCGCAACCTTCCGTTCAATTTGGCCCAATGGAGGTTGTGTGGAAACATTGTGGTGCATTGAAGTCCACTAGAGAAACACCTGGATTATGCTGTCTCAGTGGCAAGGTTAAATTACAACTATTGCATTCTTCGCTTCGTCGTAAAACACCAGAATCAAGTCATTTTCAATCGAACACTAAGAAATATAACGGATGCTTTCAAATAACTTCATTTGTAGCAGATATTATTGATGAACGCGGATTCAAAGTAATAAAGTAACCCATCATTTCCTTTTCATGCAGAAAAATCGTTGAACCTTTTTACGTCATCATCTCCACAGATTCAAGGCCAAATTCACCATCAAATTGGATCATTGCTACCGCTTGAAGATGCACAACATAAATTCCTTCAAATCTACTTCATGGGCAATTCGTAAAATCAACTTGATCAGCGCCAAACAATCAATACGGCAATGAATTCTTCGAGATCTGGTTCTGTTAAAATTGCGTTGGATCGCATGCGAAGTGATGACAATAAACACTTGATCAGAGCGCGTCAGCTATTTAAATATAAATAAAATTTTAAGGCAAAACAACGTTGGCCGGGTCAGCAATTTTGTAAATAAAACTTAGAAATTAATTATATTCTGATAACTGATAACATTTTAAAATAATAAAATTATTTTATTTTCTGCAATCTTGAATATCTTCTCAATGTCAAATGTTCATCAGCCGGAGACACATTAAGGCTTTTGTCGAATTCCTGAATGAAACTTCTCTTGAGCTTTTTCCAGCTTAATTTCAGTTTGTTTTCTGAAGTATTTATTGCTGAGTTTTCGAGATCTTCGTCCGAAATGCCTTCTGGAATATTTTCCTTCAACTCAGTGTGCATTTCCATGAGCTCGAGGTCTGAATCTACGTTTATGTTAGTCGGATTGTAATTGATGGGTAGGTTTTGATAAAAAGAGTGAACGCCTGGCCGTAAAAGTGGTAGAAGGCTGATTACATCTTTCTTCTTTTCTTTCGTGATTGGAAGAGGGCTGTGATTGCACTGCACAAGATAGTCATCTAAATTTGAGTCTGTGTTTTGTCTTATGTCCAAGTTAAAACAAGTTTCCTCTTCAGAAAGTGTATTTTTGTACATAACAATGTCTTGTTTGTCTTTAGTGTACCGCAGCTGCTTTACATTACTAATTTGAAAGGGTGTATTCTCTTTCGAACGTTTCGGTATGACTAAGGTGACTTTAAATAGTTCACCGTAGCTGTAAATTATTGACTGGTTCAAAATAATAACTGGAAAATGATTTGACTAATTGGTACCAATCTTCGAGAACATTTTTTTTTGACGTACGTTTCTTTGCTCTCTCTATCACAAAATGATCGGTGTCGCATTCCATGTGCGTGTCTGGGCTCTAAAAACTTGTGGTCAAGCAGTTTAAGTGTCGGATGGTTTTCCAAGCTTATGGATAACATTCTCATCATTGTTTTGTTTTTGTTCTGTCCAAAGCACGAGTCTGAGTGAAAAATGACATGGAAAACTGGGTAACTCCATTTTTAAATTATAGCACATAGTAATTTAAATAAAATTTGAAACAATTACATACTTACATATATAAAATTCTGTCCGGTCTGGTGAAAATTTAAAATACACCAACACATTTACATTTTTGTTACCAATTAAGTTAGGTTCTTTTTCACTAACATATTGTTATGAATGTGCAATGACGATTTGAGTTTAACGGTCTGTAACGACTGCCTGCAGCATTCATCATATTTGAGGGCACGTCCATCAGTAGCATGCGGTTGTTGGCATTGTTTGTAAGTATGGCAACACTAAATGTTTGGGCTGCTGGCAATGACATCGAAGGCTCTGGAATTCGAATGTACTAGTATGTCCGTGAGGAGCATTGTAGAAGATTCCCGATAGATGTCGCGTATATAAATAGTGGCAGAGGTGGCAGTCGTGAGTGGAGTTTATCATTGGAGCTGTTAGAGTTAACATCAACTGTCTTGTGCATTTAAGGTTGTACGTAATATGTATTTCTGCGAATTGATAAACGTGTATAAAGACACTGAGTGACTATTTAATTCTGTTGTTGTTGTACATTCTAAATAAATACAGAGTTGTTACAATTTTAAACTATCGAAGGTATCCGGTTTGTTTAAAGGAAATAGACCCACGTTTTTAAAAGGTAAAAACGTAGCAATATGTTAAGAGTTAGGTACATTTTTAAACAAACATTCGGTTATTTCAACCGTAATGCTTCTTTGTCAATTGACTATCCGGTGTTAAAATCTAAAACATCTATGAATATAATGGTATAACTTGATAAGCAACAAATTTGCGAATCTGAATATTAAATTTAATGAAAAAACGTATAAAGGATATCCCGACAAACATTTCTCCAGCATTTTCATCATAACTATTCCAGTGTTGAAAACTTATTACGGAGTGACCCACATATATTTATTGAGTAAAGGGCATTTAAGATTCGTTCAATACTGATATTTCTACCTTCTTGTTATACAATTAACAAATACCTGTATATGTATTGCAAGTATTCCAATCATCCACAGCCACAGCCACAGTAGTCACACACAAAAATAAAATTATACGCAAAAACACACATCCACTAAGAACATCTAAACTTGACCTGTAATTTCTCGTCGTTGACCTTTACCATACAAATCACAAACAAACCACGACCACCATGGCTAAAACAAAGCTCTACATCTACACTGGCACACACATTTATATTATCGCACACACATTTATCCATAGAAACATTTCGACTCAATAACTCATATACTAAAACGGAAATAACAACTACAGCTAGAATATAAAAGAAGTAGAAGAAACTTAAGCTTTAATCACTTTGATTGAGTAAGTGTGACGATGTTCTTTCTACCATGGAATCAGAAAATTAATCATTTCTTTCTCAGTTTTTTTTTTCTTCTGCTTCGTAACATAGAATTTCGTCTTCTGCTTGCAGTGTATAATTCAGTCATTTGGACTTGGATGTTGGTGTAGTTGAATTTGTATATACTTATGTATATTAGGGTTTACCGTTTGTATGAATATTGGAGCTCAATAGGCAATTGTGAACTTATCGTCACAAAATCCGGTAGTATGATTATTTCAAGCAAACAACTGATCTGCGTAAAATGTTGGTTCAATATCGATATTTATAAGACACTAGCTGAACCTGGTCCGCGTTGCTGGCCCTTAGAAAACATCTGTTTTATATTGCATCTCGATCTCGATTTTAATATACAGTGTCGGACAAAGTCGGTGATCCAACCTTCAATGTTAATACATGTGGTGGCAGTCCGGCTGGTTCCAATGAATTCAAAAATTCAGTAAGATAATCGACGGCTTTTTCTTTGTTCATTACTGTGTCAATCGATTTGTATTTTATTGTTTCGCCAGGCAGTTTCAATTGTATTTGCTTATTGAGCTTTTTCCCACAGCCAATCCGAATTTTAGTAGTTGGTTTTTGTTTACAACAATCACTGTACACAGAAAAAAATGTTAACAGTTATTAAGTAATTAAAAAAATTGTTTGAAATGTGATTTAAATGTTTAATATTTTTTTTTTATTAAATATGTGTTTTTAATACTCATATCAACAATTTATTTTAGATATTTATTAACAATTTCAGTTGTTAAAATTCAATGGGAATATCATATTGAAAGTAACAAAAATAAATGTGTCAAAAAATAAAAATTAAAGAAAAATAAACACATTTTTTGTTTCATAAAAAATATGTTTTCTTTTATAAATTATAAAGAAATTGGTCTATTCTACATGGTAAGTTTAATATGAAACTATAATCTATCGCTATAGGCCAAACAATTTGACATCAATTTTATATACAAAACGTTTTTTCAACAGGATTTCAAGTGGACTCTTTTCGTCATCAAATGCGTCGAGGGTAAATGGAAATCATTCAAGAAGAATACAGGAGGAACAACATACAATATACATATATACATGCTTTAACTTTATATTTGTTATTATTATAATAATTTGTAAATTTGTTTAAAATAATTAAGAAAAAACAATTAAAACCATCAAATTGCATTTTTATTAATATAAGAAAAAGCTATTGAAGATATATAATTTATATTATAAACTAGTAACAATATAATTATTCAATATTACAAACCTATTGTTAAAATTTTACTGTTGACTGTTAACAAATTTATTGTTTAATTTCACAAAATCATTGTTAAAATTTTTTGTTGAGAGTTAACAATTTTAAGTAACAAAAATATTTTTTGTATCTACAAAATCGGTTGTTGGTGCCTTTTTAATTAAAAAATTAATTGTATTGACGAATTTGGTAATTAATATGACAATTGATTTGTCGTAATTTTTTTCTGTATATATTTTTAAAACTCCCTCTTTCGAATAACATTTAAACTTGTTTGCTTCTTTTACAAATATTGGTTTTGAGATTAAGGGCCATTATTACAACTTGCCTTTAAATTAGTAATAGTAAAAGGTAAATTTATGTAATAGAAATAGGTTGCTTTAAAGTTAACTTTTACTATTGGGGACATAAAGGCAAGTTGTAAATAATAATGGCCCTAAATTGAACACAAAGTAGTTTTGTCACCGATCTAATAGTCGGTGATCGTTTCCATACATATAAGCACGCTACCGAAAATCACTTTAAAGAGCATAGAATAAAATCATTAATGAGTAAAATTTTTTAGTTGCTCATTAATTAGCTCTAACTTATTATGTTGGTAAAACGTTCCCAAATATAGAGTCTGTGTAGGATATCATATGTTCTGGCTTTACATAATATACTTTCGTACATGCTTTAAATATTTATTCATTCCTTACAAAGTTGTAAAAATTATATGTACGTAATTTTAAATATTCACCTACTATTTATACCCTACACCACCATAGTGGGGAGGGTATAATGGATTTGTGCAGATGTTTGTAACGCCCAAAAATATTAGTCTAACACCCACTTTAAAGTATACCGATCGACTCAGAATCACTTTCTGAGTCGATTAAACGATGTCCGTCCGTCTGACTGGCTGGCTGGTTGGCTGGCTGTCCATGTAAACCTTGTGCGCAGAGTACAGGTCGCATTTTTGAAGATATTTCGATAAAATTTGGTCCATATCATTTTTTCTGCCCAAGGACAAACTCTATTGAAACTGGCTGAAATCGGTTCATTATTTCACCTAGCCGCCATACAAATGTCCTACCGAAATTGGACTTTATCGGTCATAAATGTTTAATTTATGTATGTATCTACACAAGTTTTTCTCTAAATAAGTTTTCTATATACAGAATTCATGTCACCAAATTTTATGGTGATCGGTCCATAATTAGTCATAGCTCCCATATAAGGCCTGCTTCCGATAATCACTTTAACGATCATAAATCTCCTAAAAATGTTGGTATATACATAAAATGCAACATAAATAACTTTCATATAGACATTAATCACACTACCTAATTTCATGGTGATCGGTCCATAATTGGTCATAGCTCACAATAAAGGCCCACTTCCGAAAATCGCTCACGAATATAAATTATTGAAATTTTGAAAGAAAAATGTTTTTGCTTATTCCTTAGATTTCTGACTCGAAGGATGTTCTTTCATATGTATAATCTGCGGAGATATGAACCCAGCACAAATGCTTTGAAATTTTATAATTCATACTGTGATAAATAAGTTAGCAGCCCTAAGCATAATTTAATAATATTATTTATTTTTAAAGAAATAGAAACTAAGGAAATCCAATATTTTAATTTTTTTTAAATGATTTTTTCAAAAATAATTTAATTCAAATGAAATGTTGGCGGTCCGTTTTTTAAATAAAATTATAGTTGTTAAAAATGATTTTTCTGTAGAATTTACCTACATAATATTTTGAGAGTACTTTTTTTAAGGTTTCGTCCATATATTTGGTTCTACTACTGATTTTTGATCAACAAAGAATATTTGCGAACATTTCACTCCCCCAAGATTTAGTCATTAATGATTTTATTCTATGCTCTTTAGAGTGATTTTCGGTAGCGTGCTTATATGTATGGAAGCGATCACCGATTATTAGATCGGTGACAAAACTACTTTATGTTCAATTTAGGGCAATTATTATAACTTGACAACAATAGTACGACTGCAGCATTTTATAAGGACACAGAAGGTTTTTCATGCTGTAATAAATTCAAAGATTTAGAAAACGTTTCAAGTTTTTTAAATTTTGAGACAGATTATTTAAAGTAATTAGTTTAAATTAATACGTTATATACCTCATATAAATTCACCGAAACGGTGTCTTCCTTTTCGATCAAAAACAATGGTTATTACATAATAGGAAGTTTATTGTTTTACTACATTATAGATATTCCAGATAAACAATTTGCATCATGAATATATAGCTAACATCAGAACGGGAAGAAAATAAGTTTCGATAAATTCAAATAAAATTCGAAATAGATTGAATTTCGTAAAATGGAAAAACCCGCATTGGGAAAAGAAATTACCCTTGAAAGACCATTCACACTATACCAATATAAATTTGCGAAAAATATGAAAAAAATTAAAAAAAACCTTAAAAAAGGACTTTTTTAATCTTTCGTTCATTTCACAAAATACTGATTTCTCAGAATGTTTGTCCTGGCATACATTTTGAGAAATGGTATCTTAGAATGAATTAAACTTTTATTATAAGTTAGGAACATTTTTTTGGGGGCCACCTTAATGTATATTTATATAGATGGTTTAGTTGTATTTACTTTATTTTGGGTGGATTTGAATGTGAGTAATTGCAGTAATTTAACAATAAAACTAATGAATTTTTATTGATTTCAACAAATTGCCGCTTGGGAAAAGTTATAAAGAAGAAAGATATACAATCTAAGGAATTGCAGCAAAAGGTGAGAAAATGCTATAATAAATAAAAATTAGACGAAATATGTTGTTCGTATTGCCAAAAAGCTGGAGGTAATTTTTTTTGGTTAGCTATAAAAGATTAACGTTATTGAGTGACTGACTGATTCAACATTGCCCAGTCCACACGCCAAAAGTTTGGGACATGAAATTTGGTCCATATGTTCTATGTAGAGCCACTATTAGCCACACTGAACTCAACTGAACTCTTTTTTTCTATTGAAAATTTTAAAATTAAGAAAAAATCTTACCTAAAAGGGATGTATTGAATATCACTCATAAACAAATTTAGCAGACTTTATTTTGAAATACATATAATGAAACTCCTATTTAGTTTAAATATTGTATTTTACTATTCAAAAATAATTTTAAAAAAATATCAAAAAACAAAAAAATTCAACGCATCCAAACATTGATTACTTTTAGCAAGAACTATTAAAAAATTTTACTGTCAATTTAACATCTCACTCTTTGATACCATTATATTTTTGTTGTTTACATTTTTTGTTTTAAAACTTGTTTTAAAAAGGTTATTTTAGGAGTAACGGCAGCCAACCTTGATCTGTAGTTAATTTAGAATTGGTTGGACTCACACAATATCACTTTACTTTACGGTGATTTAAGAAGTATTTATATTTATCAACTGTGCCGCAAATCTTAAGTGACTTCACATGATTTAAACCCCTATATTAGTCACTGGGTTATTTAAAAGTTTGTAGTGGTAAATGAAAACGTGCGGAATTATAGCATCCCGAACGTAGGATAATATCATCATAATATTGATGGCATTAGCTGTAAGTTATATCTTTATAAACTACTTAAAATTTCCGTTAATAAACAATGTTTAACTATGATTGGCGTGGAGAATCAAATTGGTCACCTAGTTACTTATAAAGAAGCTCACCAAAATGTACGAATGTTAGAGTATTCATTACACTATGGTGGGAAATCTATAAGTGTAAATGTTTAGAAAGTAAACTGTCCATATCTATGCAACATAAGCTTATAAGTAGTATATAAAGATTAAAGCTAAAAAAGTCAGTTCAGAAATATTTATATGACCCTTACTAAAGTTTTTAATTTTTTAAGTCTTCTACGATACATTTCAGCTAATTTTTTTTAACAAATTCCATATTAAAAGATTTTTAATTAAAAAAATATAATAAAAGCTATTTTTATGTAATTAATAGATATTAAAAATATTGAGTTTCAATTAACATAAGTTATTGAATTAAAGACATAATAATAATAATACTTCTAACAATAGTTCAGCTTCAATATTTCTAAGAATTTGAAATAAAAATTCCTTTAAAGATCTCTACAGAAAAGAGTTAGGAATTTAAGTAATATTCTAGTTTTTTTTTTCTTTGTTACCATCTTCAAATCATTGAATCATTATTAATTTTTCAATTTATCTATTTCTATCTTAAACAACCATTCATGTCTGCTTATTTATTTTTCTCCCATTGAAAAACTCCAAAACGGGAAAGAATATGGGAAAAAAGACTATATTGTGTAGATTCATTCATATTCTATGTTTTGTATATTTTTCTTTTTGGTGACAATAAAAAATGTCTTTTGTGTCCACTCATAATTTCAAACCAAGAATGTCCTTTAGTTAAAGCATTCAGACGCAGCTGAAACCACACACATCCAACAGTACACCCACACTATGACTGTGAGCGAACCCTTACAAGAATGTGTTCCTTGGAATTTTTGTGTGAAAAATATTTTTGCGCTACATCGTAAATTTTTCTAGGGGTTTTTCCTTTTATATATTATTGCTTTTTACTTTTTGCATTAAAGTTGTGCGGAGTGGAGGTAAGTGTATATGGCTAGAAGTAAATCTACTATATTTCTTATCATAAGAACAGAAAGTCCAATATAGTATGTATATTTTTATATATATATATATCTGTTTTTATTTTATATAAGTTAAAGTAAATATATATGAATATCCTGTGGTAAATCCTTATCTATAAAATAATCATATATACAAGCATAAGTATAAATACATATACGTATGTATGTTTAAAAAATAATACACAATTTATAAAATATTATACCAACATTTATATTTACATATTCTGTATGAATGTATATTTATTTATTTATTTCTATATGAATATATATATATATATATAAGTACAGAATACATTCCTACAGAAGATATTATAAAAATAGCAGCATAGACTAGACATAGACTAGACATAGACTAGACATAGACTAGACATAGACTAGACATAGACTAGACATAGACTAGACATAGACTAGACATAGACTAGACATAGACTAGACATAGACTAGACATAGACTAGACATAGACTAGACATAGACTAGACATAGACTAGACATAGACTAGACATAGACTAGACATAGACTAGACATAGACTAGACATAGACTAGACATAGACTAGACATAGACTAGACATAGACTAGACATAGACTAGACATAGACTAGACATAGACTAGACATAGACTAGACATAGACTAGACATAGACTAGACATAGACTAGACATAGACTAGACATAGACTAGACATAGACTAGACATAGACTAGACATAGACTAGACATAGACTAGACATAGACTAGACATAGACTAGACATAGACTAGACATAGACTAGACATAGACTAGACATAGACTAGACATAGACTAGACATAGACTAGACATAGACTAGACATAGACTAGACATAGACTAGACATAGACTAGACATAGACTAGACATAGACTAGACATAGACTAGACATAGACTAGACATAGACTAGACATAGACTAGACATAGACTAGACATAGACTAGACATAGACTAGACATAGACTAGACATAGACTAGACATAGACTAGACATAGACTAGACATAGACTAGACATAGACTAGACATAGACTAGACATAGACTAGACATAGACTAGACATAGACTAGACATAGACTAGACATAGACTAGACATAGACTAGACATAGACTAGACATAGACTAGACATAGACTAGACATAGACTAGACATAGACTAGACATAGACTAGACATAGACTAGACATAGACTAGACATAGACTAGACATAGACTAGACATAGACTAGACATAGACTAGACATAGACTAGACATAGACTAGACATAGACTAGACATAGACTAGACATAGACTAGACATAGACTAGACATAGACTAGACATAGACTAGACATAGACTAGACATAGACTAGACATAGACTAGACATAGACTAGACATAGACTAGACATAGACTAGACATAGACTAGACATAGACTAGACATAGACTAGACATAGACTAGACATAGACTAGACATAGACTAGACATAGACTAGACATAGACTAGACATAGACTAGACATAGACTAGACATAGACTAGACATAGACTAGACATAGACTAGACATAGACTAGACATAGACTAGACATAGACTAGACATAGACTAGACATAGACTAGACATAGACTAGACATAGACTAGACATAGACTAGACATAGACTAGACATAGACTAGACATAGACTAGACATAGACTAGACATAGACTAGACATAGACTAGACATAGACTAGACATAGACTAGACATAGACTAGACATAGACTAGACATAGACTAGACATAGACTAGACATAGACTAGACATAGACTAGACATAGACTAGACATAGACTAGACATAGACTAGACATAGACTAGACATAGACTAGACATAGACTAGACATAGACTAGACATAGACTAGACATAGACTAGACATAGACTAGACATAGACTAGACATAGACTAGACATAGACTAGACATAGACTAGACATAGACTAGACATAGACTAGACATAGACTAGACATAGACTAGACATAGACTAGACATAGACTAGACATAGACTAGACATAGACTAGACATAGACTAGACATAGACTAGACATAGACTAGACATAGACTAGACATAGACTAGACATAGACTAGACATAGACTAGACATAGACTAGACATAGACTAGACATAGACTAGACATAGACTAGACATAGACTAGACATAGACTAGACATAGACTAGACATAGACTAGACATAGACTAGACATAGACTAGACATAGACTAGACATAGACTAGACATAGACTAGACATAGACTAGACATAGACTAGACATAGACTAGACATAGACTAGACATAGACTAGACATAGACTAGACATAGACTAGACATAGACTAGACATAGACTAGACATAGACTAGACATAGACTAGACATAGACTAGACATAGACTAGACATAGACTAGACATAGACTAGACATAGACTAGACATAGACTAGACATAGACTAGACATAGACTAGACATAGACTAGACATAGACTAGACATAGACTAGACATAGACTAGACATAGACTAGACATAGACTAGACATAGACTAGACATAGACTAGACATAGACTAGACATAGACTAGACATAGACTAGACATAGACTAGACATAGACTAGACATAGACTAGACATAGACTAGACATAGACTAGACATAGACTAGACATAGACTAGACATAGACTAGACATAGACTAGACATAGACTAGACATAGACTAGACATAGACTAGACATAGACTAGACATAGACTAGACATAGACTAGACATAGACTAGACATAGACTAGACATAGACTAGACATAGACTAGACATAGACTAGACATAGACTAGACATAGACTAGACATAGACTAGACATAGACTAGACATAGACTAGACATAGACTAGACATAGACTAGACATAGACTAGACATAGACTAGACATAGACTAGACATAGACTAGACATAGACTAGACATAGACTAGACATAGACTAGACATAGACTAGACATAGACTAGACATAGACTAGACATAGACTAGACATAGACTAGACATAGACTAGACATAGACTAGACATAGACTAGACATAGACTAGACATAGACTAGACATAGACTAGACATAGACTAGACATAGACTAGACATAGACTAGACATAGACTAGACATAGACTAGACATAGACTAGACATAGACTAGACATAGACTAGACATAGACTAGACATAGACTAGACATAGACTAGACATAGACTAGACATAGACTAGACATAGACTAGACATAGACTAGACATAGACTAGACATAGACTAGACATAGACTAGACATAGACTAGACATAGACTAGACATAGACTAGACATAGACTAGACATAGACTAGACATAGACTAGACATAGACTAGACATAGACTAGACATAGACTAGACATAGACTAGACATAGACTAGACATAGACTAGACATAGACTAGACATAGACTAGACATAGACTAGACATAGACTAGACATAGACTAGACATAGACTAGACATAGACTAGACATAGACTAGACATAGACTAGACATAGACTAGACATAGACTAGACATAGACTAGACATAGACTAGACATAGACTAGACATAGACTAGACATAGACTAGACATAGACTAGACATAGACTAGACATAGACTAGACATAGACTAGACATAGACTAGACATAGACTAGACATAGACTAGACATAGACTAGACATAGACTAGACATAGACTAGACATAGACTAGACATAGACTAGACATAGACTAGACATAGACTAGACATAGACTAGACATAGACTAGACATAGACTAGACATAGACTAGACATAGACTAGACATAGACTAGACATAGACTAGACATAGACTAGACATAGACTAGACATAGACTAGACATAGACTAGACATAGACTAGACATAGACTAGACATAGACTAGACATAGACTAGACATAGACTAGACATAGACTAGACATAGACTAGACATAGACTAGACATAGACTAGACATAGACTAGACATAGACTAGACATAGACTAGACATAGACTAGACATAGACTAGACATAGACTAGACATAGACTAGACATAGACTAGACATAGACTAGACATAGACTAGACATAGACTAGACATAGACTAGACATAGACTAGACATAGACTAGACATAGACTAGACATAGACTAGACATAGACTAGACATAGACTAGACATAGACTAGACATAGACTAGACATAGACTAGACATAGACTAGACATAGACTAGACATAGACTAGACATAGACTAGACATAGACTAGACATAGACTAGACATAGACTAGACATAGACTAGACATAGACTAGACATAGACTAGACATAGACTAGACATAGACTAGACATAGACTAGACATAGACTAGACATAGACTAGACATAGACTAGACATAGACTAGACATAGACTAGACATAGACTAGACATAGACTAGACATAGACTAGACATAGACTAGACATAGACTAGACATAGACTAGACATAGACTAGACATAGACTAGACATAGACTAGACATAGACTAGACATAGACTAGACATAGACTAGACATAGACTAGACATAGACTAGACATAGACTAGACATAGACTAGACATAGACTAGACATAGACTAGACATAGACTAGACATAGACTAGACATAGACTAGACATAGACTAGACATAGACTAGACATAGACTAGACATAGACTAGACATAGACTAGACATAGACTAGACATAGACTAGACATAGACTAGACATAGACTAGACATAGACTAGACATAGACTAGACATAGACTAGACATAGACTAGACATAGACTAGACATAGACTAGACATAGACTAGACATAGACTAGACATAGACTAGACATAGACTAGACATAGACTAGACATAGACTAGACATAGACTAGACATAGACTAGACATAGACTAGACATAGACTAGACATAGACTAGACATAGACTAGGCATGGACTAGAAAAGAAAGATTTAAATTTTATATTTATTTTTGTAAAATCGCCTATTTTTGCTGCCTTTTCTATATAAAATCTTCCATAATCTTTGTCGTACCAGTCATATTTATTATGCGGTCAGACAGGTGTGTAATTTATTGATTATTTCGTTATAAATTCAACAGCTACAACAAATAAAATGAACTGAATTAGTTACTGAAAAAGATTACAGCACGTTTAAAGATTACAAAATTGTATGCTGCATATCAAACTGCAGTATTTTCATAAAACAGTTTCTTAGAATGTCATACGAATATTACTTAAATTTGGATAAACAATAATATGTTGTGTTTGATAGTGTTAGAAATTAAATACTTAAATAGTTCCAATAAGTAAGTTGTACTATATACATTTATATTTTATTATAAATAAATCAACACATTAATGTAACAGTCCCTAATGTTTCTATATACATATATATCTTATCAAAAGTGAGAAAGTAGAGACCAAATCCCATTCTGAGCAACTTATGTGACAGACAGCGTATTAACTTTAAGCTTTCGGCCAAATTTATAAGAAAAATATCTTCAGACAGTAGAAGAGTGTCCTTAATAATTTGCTTGTGGCAACTTTAGTTAAGCAGCTGGCAACCTAAAGGGTTTCCCATCCCTAGTTATACTTTAAATGAGTAAAAAATAAACACAAATACAATGCTTTTCTATTGAAATTGGATGTATAAGTTAACAACTTCAACCAACCACTTTAACTTTAGCAAACAATGGAAGACAAGATTTTGTTGCTACTCCATATTTGTGTGTATTTCTTTGCTACTTATTTTCAATTCCTTACAACCACTTAAACTTAGGACGATGTAACCAAGTGTTTGACATACACGTAGTTTCCATTGAAAATATTTTTTGGAGTTTGAAGTTTATAAAGACGTAATGTGCAATCATTAAATAGTTTAAAGAGGAAAATTTCTATTGTGTTTAATTTAGAACTCTTAGTATGAATTTTTTTTTCAATTATACTAAATTGTATAGAGTTTTAATGCTGTTTTAAGGAATTTAATAATAGTATTTATGATTCTATTTTTAGATTTCATTTCATTTCTATAGGCCTTTAGGTCGGTCTCTCCTGCTAAATAAAATCTTGTTTTTAAGAACACAGTTTTATTTTTCTTACATCACAGACAAGTGCTTTTCAAATGCACATGTAACAAACAACATGAGTGATTTTTTTAGTTGAAAGATTCCATGGATTGAGTTTTAATTATTTAAGTTGTCACAAACAGTTAAATATAGATATGTTATTGGAAAGTTATTTTGATTTTATGTGTCTGCATTTGGTTCAGTGTTAATGAAGTTCCGAAATTACAGATTTAATTAATTTTTTTATTTATTTTTAATTTCCCCACTATGCAGTGTTCCTGATCAGTGTTGCCAGGAGCTGGCAAAAAAAGAAGCTATATTGACTTCAAAAAAAGGCCAGAAAAAGCCAAACTGCTTTAAAAAAAAGTAAAAAAAAAGCCAAAATATTATAAATTAAGAATTTAGTTTTATATTTATTTTTAAATAAAAAATTTGAAAATATGTTCATAAAAATAAATACAATTATAAAGGTACACTTCAGCAGCAAACAAAAAATAACATTAATCATTAATAATAAATATACAAATATACTATATAGTATACATATAATAATAAGCTTTCTTTTGAGCAAAAAAAAAAATTTAAAAAGTGGCCCATTTTGGAAAAAAATTTAGATTTTACAAAAAAATTTCAAAAATTGTATGTCTTGAAAAAAATGTCAACAGTTTTAGATTTTGCAAAAATAGTTCCGAAAGATTGAAGAAATAGCTATGTAAACTATTTGGGACACATTTTACTAAGAACAATAGGTAATAAGTTACATGGATGAGAAAAAACACCTGATTGGCCAAAATGTCAAATTCTGATCCCCTCTAACTCAGAAAGTTTTCGACCGATCTTGTTGAAAAATTGTGTCTGAATTACTATCTAATACAACTAACTATCGGAAGACATCGATTTCAAAAGATGGTTCACTTGACATTGAATGCCCCATATATATTTTTATACAGACAAAACTTAAATTTTGTTTTTTTTTTTAATTTAAGTACTAAGCATTTACTATTTTTCACATACATAATATATTTTTTTGGTTTTACGAGTACTATTTTAAGTATATTATTAACGGATAAAAAATCGACTTAGCGAAGAGTTTTCATATGAAAATCTTTGTCGCAATTGCTCAATTAGTTTAATTTGCCGTATTATTTTTTTCAGAATCGTCACTAATTATACCGTTTGTTATTTTATCTCTCATTCTTCAAACTTGCATGAAAAATGTGGCGAAAACATTAAACAATTTTCAATTGGTGACGATAATGTATCAAATTCTTTGCATTGTATTACAATTTGAAAACACAAATTATGGAGAAGACATTTTAAATCAGAAAACAGCTTTGTTGGATCCGCTGAATTGCTTACTGGTTTAAAAAAAAAAAATACACCAAATTATAATCAGTATATTAATCACTTAAATGTTTGGCTTTGAAGCATTGCTGGTTTTAACTCGAAGCACAGATTCACAATACGTTTAACGGCTATTTCAAATGACAGCCATCGAGTATCACAAGCCTTCAAGAGTTTGTGGGGCTCTTGTCCATTATATAACGATGAATATAATGTGTAATAACAATTTTGTCTTGAAAGCGAATTTGCTAGACATTTATAGCTTTCAGATATAAAATACTATATTTCATTTTGAAACACTTGGTATTGGCAATTGTTATTTGTTCTTTTAATACTGCACAATTCTTGAGTATATTGAAAAGCTAAATGAAAATCAGTAATGAATTAAAATGAAAATATCTCACAAATATAAATTTAACCATTTTATTTTCTCCTTATCCTCGAAATTTTGGTTTTAGCTTCGTGGTTTTTTCTAGCCTTTTTTATTTAAAAAAAGGCTATTATCAAATTAAAAAAAGGCTAGAAAAAAGCCACGAAGCTAAAACCAAAATTTCGAGGCTAAAGTGTAAATAAAAAGGCTAAATTTAGCCTCAGAAAGGCTAAACTGGCAACACTGTTCCTGATAGAACTTTATTTGTAAAAAATAACAATAAAATAGTTGCCTAGTTTTCAGGGCATAAACAATAATCACTGTGCGTATTAGTAATAAACAATATTTAATGTGAATATTGGTTATTAACATAGTGCATACTTCTCAGGGCGGAAAAAGTTGTAGGTCATTTGATATGCGTATGAGAAATATTATTTAATAAAATAAGAACATTTTAAATATAAAGATGTGTTTATTACTTAAATGTATGTATGTCCACCTATCATTCTGATTAAAACGTTGGTGGGCAAATAGAGAAATTTAATGTGTGTGCATGTATGGGTAAAAATAAAATATCAGCAACAACATCAAGCAACTGAATGAAATATTTATGTTTCTACGCTCTATTACTCTCTATTGTTTACATTCGGGTTGTGTACTTGTAAATTGACGAAAATCTTCGTAACCTGAACAATATGTAAAAAATAACAATAAAATAAACATTTCCACAGGCAGATACTGTTACCTACCTATAGAAGCTTCATGTGAAGTTTTAATTTTAATTATAAGATTTTAATACTTATTGTTAAGCGTTGAAAAAAGTAATGTTTTTTAGTATACAAAATCTATATGTATATAATTGAATATACAAACCGATCAATCTGTAACAAAAATATTTAATAATTTCGCAGTATTCCTGGTATTAAGTACTAATATTGTTAAATTAAGTATATAATTTATACTGTATAGTTGTTTCATATTAACGTTTATCATGGGTATTAAATTCAATTGACGATTTTTTACAATAATTTGCATTTAATTTGTTAATAATTATTTTTAATTTAATTACCATGAAGTCCTATAAAATAATAAAGAAACGATTGAAACAAGAATACACAAAAATAAAAATACAATTAACAGCAATAATACAATTTTAATTACTTAAATGAGGTGAAAACGTAGAAAATCAAACAGTAACACATTTATTGGTAGATCCTACCAAAAAAACCTTTGTATGCGAATCTCTAGGTTACTAATCTTTCAACTCTTAAGATCAGATTAAAAATATGACTGAAAACAAGAGTTTTTTTGTATTAATTTGACATCTGTACAAACAATTTTCCAGTTACAGATTCCATATATAAATACGAGCTGTTAGACTTTGGACATTTGTATAGCCTACATAAAATGTTGGCTGTAATGCAAAAGTTTAAGGTGTATCTCGTTGATGTCATGGCACCAGGAAGAGAATACAAATATCATAAACTTTCAATCAATTGCCGTAAATTGTTCTTAAATTGTTTTCGTGAGATATTTTCAAAATTGGATATTATATTAAGTCAAAAGAATAATGAGTTACACATCTTTTTTTTTTAATAAATCATCATATTAACTAAATACACATTTTGGTTTCAGCCAACTGACGTGATATATTTATTGAATACAAATTTTAAAATCAGGGACACATTATTTTTTGTATATAAGTACTGAGATCGTAAAATTCTTAACACACGTTTTTCATTAAAACTTTTAACCCAAGTATTATTTGATATTTTCTTTGATTAAATTACCTTTCTAAAGCATGTCAGTTATTATGTTTAATGTCAATTATGTTAAAAGTGCGTACTAAAATTATTAAATATTTTCAACAAAACCCAACTTGGTCCTACAAAAAGTTGGGCAAACAATCAAGGGTCTGCCGTCAAACTGTTTCCAACGTTATTAAGCAGTACCGGGAGATCTTGTCCGTTGATAAAAATCCTGGTTCAGGTAGAAGGAATGGTCCACATGATGTTTCTAAAGCCAAAAAATAGAAAGCATTTTCAAAAGAGCTCCCAACACCTCCGGTAGGAAAGCAACCCGGTTAGCTCAGTGCTCGGACTATTTGGTACGAAAAGTGAAAGCCGATGAAGGTCTAAAAGCATACAACTCAAAAAGTTCGTGACAGGAACTCTGGTAAAAATTTAGAGGCCAAAGACAAAGCATGTAAATTGAAGTCTGATTTTATACAAAAAATATACCTGCTGCATAATGGATGACGAAATGTACGTATGGAAAATTTTTGTACGTATGGGTCAATATTTTTATGTTGCAGATGCTCGAAGAAATGTTGAAGAAAAGTGTAGGACCCAAAAGCAGACAAAATTTCCCAATAAGTTCTTGGTATGGCAAGCAATATGCAGTTGCGGCAAAAGAAGCCAAACATTTGTTACAAAGGGCTCTATAAATACCGAAATTTACATCAAAAAATGTTTACAAGAAAGGATGCTTCCATTCATAATTTGGCATCCCATCACTATGGTAAGAAAGGTCTTGAGTGGTACAAGAACAATAATGTGATATTTGTACCAAGCAATTCCTCCAAACTGCCTGGAGCAGAGTCCAGTGGATATATATTGGGCTCTTGTTAAAAGAGATTTGAAGAGCACAAAAAAGGTATCCAAAAGTTTGGCAAATTTTAAACGGAGATGGACAACCTGTTCGAACAAAGTGACATAAAGCACTATAAAAACCATAATTGAAGGGTTTTTGAAAAAGGTTCAAAATTTCATCGTTATAACTATAAAAATATATTTTTTTTTTGTAAATTGTAACAATAATTTCAATCAAATAAAAAAAGATTCAAAACTGTAGGTTTAGTGGTTCAATTTTTATTAACATATATGTATGTTAAAAATTTTTCGATCTCAGTCCTTACCTCTTAAAATACATATATTTGAAGTAACTATATTGATAATTTTTATAACTAATTTTTACTAAATGTTTATTATCACGAGATCCATTGGCCCATTCTGAATTTGTTATGTGTTGTTAATGTTAATAGAAAATGGATGATATATTTTTTGAGATATCATTTGTTCAAGGACAATTTTTTGGTTCAATATCCTGTATTCAAAGAAAATTATTTTTATGAAAATACTATAAAATTAGAGTACATAAGCATTTTTAAAAAATGGTAGATATTGGATAAGCGTTTAAAGAGTTTTTTACAATTGAAATTGAGCAATTTTATAAAATCTATATAAATATATAAATGTCTTTGTAAGTTTGTTTGTTTGTTTGTTTGTTTGTTTGTTTGTTTGTTTGTTTGTTTGTTTGTTTGTTTGTTTGTTTGTTTGTTTGTTTGTTTGTTTGTTTGTTTGTTTGTTTGTTTGTTTGTTTGTTTGTTTGTTTGTTTGTTTGTTTGTTTGTTTGTTTGTTTGTTTGTTTGTTTGTTTGTTTGTTTGTTTGTTTGTTTGTTTGTTTGTTTGTTTGTTTGTTTGAGCATCACGCCTAAACGGCTGAACCGATTTTATTGAAATTTGGAACGTAGATAGATCCTTACTTGGAAGCGTCAATAGGCTATAAATTTTTTCAATACTTGGACCAGAAAGGGGGAAAACGGGTAAAATTGGTACCTTTAGTTTTTAAACAATAATTACTAAACGGCTGAACCGATTTTTACATCGACAGGGGTAGCGAAGCGCACCGGGTCAAGCTAGTTTTTATATAAAATTTAAACTTTCAAAATCGATAAAATACAAACTTACGTGAATTGAAAATTTGTTAGCAAATTTGAATTTGTTGTGACCATAATTAACCTGTGAACTAAGTTTTAACGAACAGATATAAAATTAATTGAAATCTAAAATGACAAATTCAAAAATTGCCGGCTGTCTATCCATATGAGATAAAGGCTACTTTTGTTGGTAGTGTTAAACATACTGTATTAAATTAAATGCATTTAAACACATGTGAATTTTCGTTATTGTGGAATAAACAATTTATGCAGAATATTTGCATATAAATACATGCTTTATGCTTTATTAATTCAAATTTAATTCTTGGAAATAAATTAATACCTCTTGATAGTTTTGGATAATATTTAATTACACATTTGTAATACTTATTAAAAAATTAAAATTAATTAAATTTATTGTTACGTTTTAACCTTTTTAAAACGGGGTGTATTTCCTTTAAATAAACCGGATACTTTTGATTACAAATAAAAAGCAGTTTTAGTAGTTTAAAATTTGTAACAATTCTTTATTTATTCAAATGTACAACAACAACAGCCTAAATAGTCACTCAGTGTCTATTTACACGTTTATCAATTCGCAGAAATGCACACACACTTTATAAATGTACAAGACAGTTGATGTTAACTCTAACAGCGTCTGTATTATACTCAATCACGACTGCAACTTCTGCCACTATTTATACACACGCCATATTTCGTTAATTTTCTACAATGCTCTTAACGGACAAACTAGTATGTTCGAATTTTAGAGCTTTCGATGTCAATGTTAGCAGCTTAAACATTCAGTGTTCCAAAACCTACAAACAATGCCAATAACCGCATGCTATCAACATTGCTGACAAATAGAAGCCTCTACTAATGGATGTGCTAACATGATGAATGTCGCAGGCAGTCGTTACAGACCGTTAAATTCAAATCGCTATTGCACATTCGTAACCATATATCGTTACCTAAAACGCAAAATGATCTAAATTACAAAAATTTCAAAACCAATTTTTTTTACAAATTCCGATGAATCTTACCACAGTACATCGGAATTTGTAAATAAGTAGGTTTTTAATTTTTTGTTAGTTAGGGCACTTTGCGTTTTAGGTAACGATATCTATATATATAAAAATGGTGTAAAAATTTTATAGTAATTCATAAAATGAGAACGGCTGGGCCGATTTCTGTAAAATTTGTTGTCAGTTGTTCGTATTTTCGAGGAGAAGGTTTTTACGGAAGAAAATTTTGGATTTTCCCTCCGGAAAAATTGGTTTGTCTGAATGCTAAAATTGGGGCGAGGTAAAGTTCGCCGGGTTCGCTAATATATATATATTTTTGTGCACTTTTAATCAACATAAGCGGAATTTTAAAATGTTTCATGAGAGCGTAAGAATTGATCGATAATCTATATATGGCGGCTTGCATCTTAAGTGACACAACTTTTGAAACCGATGTCTTCTGATCAGGAAGGCATAGAATAGGTAAGAAGTTGCATGGGTGAGAAAAAACATCTGTTTGGCCAGGTGTTTATTTATTTATTTGTTTGTTTGTCTGTGACTTATAGGATGCTAAACCACTGCTCCGATCCTCTTACTGTATGTTCCTATATATCTGGAAGGAACAAGATCCTACCTCTTATTTTATTTCAAGTGGGCGTGTCACATCCCATACAAAGTTAATAGTTATTATGTAATATTTGGTGAACTATAACTGTGAAAGCTGCAGTTACAACTTCGCTGAATTTCCTTCGATACCATTGTGCGCACCTTGGCTGAAAATGGGCGGAGTTGGAAAAGTGGGCGAATATCTGCAGAACTATAATTGCTAAAGTCTTCAAACTTGATACAAACCAATTTCTTATCAGTACATTAAATATAACCAAAATGGGACGGATTGGAACCGGGGGTGTGGCTCCTCCCATACAAAGTAAATACATAGTTATTTTCGAATGTCTGGAGATATATAATTGTGAAAGTCTTAAAATTTTTGCCGAATATCACCTTTACAGTGGCTTAAAATTAAACTCATAATTTCATAGGAAATTATTATATATCTCCTTATTTTTGCGTACTACCTGAAATTGTAAGCTTTATGCTTAGAGTCGTTATCCTGGTAGAAGAAATAATTATTTGGTAGACTCAGTTTTTCCTTTGATAATGGCCATTCCAGTGACTTCGCATCTAAAAGTACTAAGCAAAGTTATTTTTTTCTCAAATAAGTTTAGCTAGACGAGTTTGTCTTTTATGTTTTTTTTTTTAATAAGATATTTAATCAAACTGCCCTTAATTTTTTACATTCTAATATAATTCCTTTGTTTAAATACCCATCGGATAGCGGACAATTTACCCAATAAATTTTCCATACATTGTTTTCATGTATCATTTTCAAATAAGCTACATTTTTCAAAATTCTTTAATGACAAATAATAAAATAATTATCGATCAAATCAACAGTTTTCCATTTGAATTCTTTTGTCAAAAGTACACAGTAATATATATTTTAAATTTATGTAAAACACCATAAACTTTCCTCTAGTACAACTATTTACTATGTAATTAATATTAACGATGAATATTGTTTTACAAACACTTCTAAGTTTTTAGAAAAATATTTTAATTTTTGCTCATTAATGACTATGTTATAAATTTACATAAATAATTTAAAGGTTTCATAAAAAAATTTATGGGAAACAAAATATTTATTTTAGTAATTTTTTTTTTATTTAACAACGCACAGTAAAATTTATTACGAAATTGATTTTAAACTAAATATAATTAATTTGTAATTGGCTATATTATTTATTTTATTTGGTTGTAAAATTGTTTAAAACATCGGTCAAGCATGACCATATAATACCCTAAACTGAATAAATGATCGAACATATATATTTTTTTTAATTTCAATAATTTATTTTCGTGAATGATTTTCGGAAGTTGGCCTTATATGGGAGCTATGACTAAGTATAGACCAATCGCCATGAAATTAGGTCTTGTGATTTATGCCTGTATTATTTTTGTTTGTAAGGCATGCCAGTTATTATTTTTAATGCCAGTTATGTTCATTTGTTGTTAATCTGATTAAAATGAGTGACGAGAAAAAAGTGCGTACTAAAATTATTAAATATTTTCAACAAAACCCAATTTGGCCCTACAAAAAGTTGGCCAAACAATCAAAGCTCTGTCGTCAAACTGATTCAAATGTTATTTTCAACAAAATCCAACTTGGTCCTACAAAACGTTGGCCAAACAATAAAAGGTCTGCTATCAAACTGTTTCCAATGTTATTAAACAGTATCTGGATAACTTGTCCGTTGATAGAAAACCTGGTTCATGTAGAAGGAATGGTCCACATGATGTTTCTAAAGTCAATAAATAGAAAGCATTTTCAAAAGAGCTCCCAATACATCCGGTAGGAAAGCAGCCCGGTTAGGTCAGTACTCGGACTATTTGGTACGAAAGTTAAAGCCAATGCAGGTTTAAAGACATACAAGGCTCAAAAAGTTCCTGACAGAAATTCTGCCAAAAATTTTGAGGACAAAGACAGAGCACGGAAATTGAAGTCAAGTTTTATGAAAAAGAATGCATAATGGATGACCAAACGTACGTATGGAAAATTTTTTCCGGCTTCCAGGACAATATTTTTATGTTGCTGGTGCTCGAGGGAATGTTGTAGAAATGTTTAGTACACAAAAGCAGACAAAATTTCCCAAAAAGTTCTTGGTATGGCAAGCAATATGCAGTTGCGGCAAAAGAAGCCAAACATTTGTTACAAATGGCTCTTTAAATACCGAAATTTACATCAAGGAATGTTTATAAAAAAGGATGCTTCCATTCATAAGACTTCTTAATATGTCCACTTATATTTGGCTTGATTTGGGATCCTGTCTTTCTTGAGTGGTAAGTTCTTGAGTGTAAATTCTTGAGTGGTACAAGAACAATAATGTGTTATTTGTACCAAGAGAGTCATATCGTCCACACTGCCTGGGGCTAATGCCAGTGGAGAGATATTGAGCTCCTGTTAAAAGAGAATTGAAGAGCACAAACAAGGTGTCTTAAAGTGTGGTAGATTTTAAACGGAGATGCATTACCTGTTCGAACAAAGTGAAAGCTTAATAAAAACCTTAATGGAAGGGTTTCCGGAAAATGTTCATAAATTCATCACTATTGATTAGAATTATAAAAGTAATGGTTTTTGTAAATTATAATAATAATTTCAATCAAATATAAAAAAATCAAAACTGTAAATTTGATGGTTTCATTTTTATTAACATATATGGGCAATTCCATGTCATCGTACGTGACATTTGTATGCCTATAGAGTGGAATAGATTTTTATGTTCCATTCAGAGGGTACTATATTTTAAAAAAATAATAAGTTCTTTCGAAACATTGTTGTCCAAAATATCGAGCGAAATAATGGTATATCGTACGTGACATAAAACGGAAATAATTTTGATGTACATGTAGAAATTTGCGAAAATTTTGGAATTGTCAGAGGTTTTATGTTTTCTTTTGATTTCTTACACTAAACCAAATATTTTTCCTTTACAATCCGTCATATTTAAATAAAAACAATCTTTGGATGATTTTATAATAAATAAAATTTAATATCGTACGTGACATACCGTACGTGACAGATTTTTCTCTTATAATAAAACAATGTATATTCTGTAAATATATGTATACAAAAACTAAAAAAATAAATAGAAAATACATATTCGGTTTCAATAAACAATTTGATAATACCAAAAAAACAATCAGAGTCAAATTCATTTCATACTACATGCTAATTGGGAGCTTAGTTTTCGTCACAATTTTATCCTAAAACATTCCAATTAAGTTAAAAAATTAAATACAGTCAGTTTAAACTATTATTTTTGCACTTAAAATGTTGTAGTAAGCTCTAAATACTTTCACATAATAACATTTTAGTGTTTTCTTCTATTTAAATCATCTTGAAAAAAAGTTTCAAGGGTTTTTGTTTTTTCAGTCTTGGTTGTCGTTCTAGTGGAATTGCCCATATGTATGTTAAGAGTTTTTCGATCTCAGTCCTTATTTTAGTTAAAAATATATTTGGTTTTTAAAATTTTGTGATTGATTGCGAAATGTTGGTTTTTCTAAGCTTACACTTATAAATAATATTTGGATACATTCACTGAAATTTATTGTTGGGAAATAACTAAGCTTAGACCAGATCATCAGGAAAGCTTTTTCAAAGGCTTTAGGCAAGCTAAAGAAAGAGAATTACATACACTCAAGTGTTACTTGTAAAAGTATCAAAGTATCTTACTTTCTTGTTATACGCTTCCAGTGGAAATCCATAAATTTGTTTTAAACTGCGCCAACCACATGATTAAAAAGTGCCACACTTTCTTAGTTTAAAAATCTTCTCTTATTTCTTCCAGCTATATGGTGTAAATTAAGCAATATTTTATTCCATTTTACACTATTGTTTTTTTTGTTTTGACTAAAAAGTAAATTTTGTATTTATTTATTCGCATAAATTTCAGAATGTGTAGTTTATTAAAGCAAACAAACAACCAACCTTATACATTTATTTATATGTGGATATATGGGAGTACATGCTCCAAAGAAAACTTTCAAATCTTAATGTAAAGTAAAAGTTTGTCTTAATACAAATAGTAAACTCCCAACAGCAACAGTGACAAAAAAAAGAGCTCCATTAAATATACATATGAGTTTTGATTCTAAGACAAGAGTTTAACAAGTACGCATGAAGTTTAAGAAGAAAAGGATCCGTAATGAAAGTTAAAGAAAAACAAAGAAATTTTTTTTTTTTTTTTGGGTTGGATTTCTATATGTATGTGTGTATGTATGTAATGTAGGTGTTTCTTAGTATTTTTATTTTATTTTAGTTTTTTCTTTATTGTTTTTTATTGTATCTAACGAACACGAAGCTTACATTTATTTTAGCACATCCGTTATGAAAGCTGCTAAAGAACCACAAAACTTTTTCAAAACTCTGTTAAAACAAATATGAGTTTACGCACACACACTTAAGCATATATATAAACCCCTACACATACGTAAATATGTATGTGTGTGTGTAATGCCACATACACAGAAAAATTAACTTTAAACAATATTTTCTAACACATGCTCAAGTGATTTGTAGTTATGGCATAAGACCGACTTATAAACACTTACGTTCTCCATATGTACGAGGGTAGACGGCAAAGTTCTTTTCAAATCATTTAAAATTATGTAAGTAGATTTTCTAGATCTCTTTTATTTAAACTTGATATTATTTGTTTCTCATATATACTTGAAAGTTAGTTTGTTCCGCAAACACGCCTTAACGGCTGAACCGATTTTAGTGAAATTTGGAACAAAATGAGATTAAAAAAAAAAAAAAAAAAAAAAACAGCACCTTTTGTTCCTCAAAAAATTCTTTGTATTAAAGTGATAAAATTGTTTTTTTTAATGTCTGTAGTCACAAAAATTTGTATTAGAAAAGTCTACCTTCATGAGGGTAAAAACGGGTAAAAATAGGAATTCTGGGTATATTTTTATTAAATAATCTACAGACTTTAAATTTTTACCAACAGCATAGATTTAAATAAATCTACGTAAAGGGGAAAATTGGGTAAAGAATTCACAAGGTCTCCTATCATGTCATATTTTCATAATGTCCTAATATTTCACAATGTTTTAAAAATCTTGTTATTGCCTTTCAAGCAAAAAGTGTTCTAAAATAATACTACTTTCTATGCTATGTTTATTTTGTTATCGTAACCAACCAGTAGAGACCTGCGTCGAACGCCTAAGAGTCGGCTCAGCTAAACCGCCGAGTCGTGAAATATTAAGACATTATGATAATATGACATGATAAGAGACCTTGTGTATTGACCAAATAATTAAAGTAAAACTTGAAATGAGTTATTGAAATTGGGTGGTATCAAAACTATAAAAATAAAATTCTCTTGTTGTTAACTACTGAACGTAATATATTATATACAAAGTTTTTATACTTCGTTTAACTTGCGTTGTTGCCAATATTCAGCCAAATCATATTAGTAGCTCCTAAGGTGCGTTTAAATGAAGAAAATTTGAAAAAAAAAACAATGCCTAAATTATAATAGAGTTGGGCATAATCGTTCTTTTTACTGATTGTTTATTTTTGTTCAGAACAAATAAATGAATAAGTTTGTTCTTTTTGTACAGATGTTAATTTTTAGTCTACGGTGTTTGGCTGAACTAAGTTATTGAATAATTTCTCAGTGAATGTACTTACAGATAGATGACAACTGCCTTTGGAAACAAATGTTTTTAATAATGATGAACACATTTTTAATAATAAATAAATAAATAAATTTTTGTTAAAAATTATTTTTTTTAAATGAAAATTCTCTGCCATGGAGTCTATGAACCTAACAATTGCACATTTATGAACGCGCATAAGGTCATCAAATTGTTGAATGTTAGGTTAATACAAGTTTACTTAAGCTCACTTTAAATATTCCCACATACAATTGTCAAAAACAACAATAAACCACATAAAAACATATACAATACAGGGTACATGAAAAAATGAGAAGTGCATAGTAAGCAGTCTTTGATTTGAACAAAATAGTAGAGAATTTTTTACAAGGTGTGTGAATTGCATGCATTATTTTAAAGTATAATAAAGAATTAGATATAATGTTTTATATATCAATGGAAAGGTAATGAAATGTAGTTTTTAAAACATGTAATATTTTGGCAACTTCTTAATAATTTTTAGATGCTAATGAATAAAATGTAAAATAAATATTTTTGAGAGAAATAACTATTCTAGAGTTGGGTTGTTCATGAACTAACAAGTTCTAATTCAATTGTAAAGTTCAATCTGTAAATACATTCACTGAGATATTATTCAATAACATAGTTCAGCCAAACACCGCAGACTAAAAATTAACAACTGAACAAAATTATTCATTTATTTGTTCTGAACAAAAATGAACAATCAGTAGAAAGAACGATTATGCCCAAATCTAAATTATAACATTGCTTAAGTTCGAGGCTCAAATTCGTCCACTAACAATGAAGTCTATTAGCAAAATAAAGATTTACAAAATCATTATTTCAAATACTCAGAAATAAATAAACGCTTAAAACTTTCGGTAAGGCTTTTAAATTAAAATTCTGTATCGGAAATTTTGAATTTTATATAATACTAGCTGAACCCGGTCCGCGTTGCTGGCCCTTAGAAAACATCTGTTTTATATTGCATCTAGATCTCGATTTGACAAAGTCGGTGATCCAATCTTCAATGTTAATACATGTGATGGCAGTCTGGCTGGTTCCAATGAATTCAAAAATTTAGTAGGATAATCGACTGCTTCTTCTTCGTTTATTACTGTGTCAATCGATTTGTATTTTATTGTATTCGCTTATTGAGCTTGTTAACATCAGAATGTGTTGGTGCCAAAATTGCATGTTCCCACAGCCAATCCGAATTTTTGTAGTTGGCTGTAAGATTTGGGAATACCTTGTCGACAATGGCTTGAATATTCATTTGCATTTGTCAGAAGTTCGGGAACGAAATCTAATTTGTGGCGGAATCAATTGGTATTTTTCTATTTCCGATGTCCAACAATTGTTTTGAGAAGGTTTCTGCAGAAGGGTATTATAGCAAATGCAGACACATGTTCGTTCATAGCGTTCGGCTTCTGTAGCTTCATTTCCAGTGAAATAAATTTAAAGGAACTTCGCATCATCATTGGGAAGCGGGAGCAATGATCCAATTCTGCGGTACATTTGGCCTCGAATTTTAAAGGTGGGCATGAATCCGACGTCATTTGAATTTCATTAATGGTATAGTATAAAAATTGATTTTGCCATGCCATTCCGTCAACAGACCGAAATTCAAAAATCTGACTTTACAGTGTTACTCGCTAGGCTTTTCTGAAGATTCCGTGAAAATTTTATCAAAATATGTCAAGCCGTTTTTGATTCCATACGGAACGTACATACATTCCCAAAATTTCATCAAGATCGGTCCAGCCGTTTTTTATATATATAGATGGAATTAGCTGCATAATGTAAAATTTTATTTTGCCACGCCCCTCCGCCCACAGACCGAAAATCAAAAATCTGACTTTACCGCTAGGCTATTCTACAGATTCCCTGAAAATTTCATCAATATCGATTTAATCGATTTTGAGTTCATTCGGAACATACATACAAACATCCATTTTTATAGATACGTCTTTTACTAAATGTTCTTTTTTCACAAGTATAAGCCAACTTAATTGAGTTAAAGGTATGAAGTTATTCAGATAAAATCAAGTTGTATAATGTTACCTTGACAGGCTGCATGTGCATGGTAACTGATGTCGAATACAAACCAATAAGTATATTGAAAAATACAATAATATTGTTACGAATGTGCAATATCGATTTGAATTGAACCATCTGCAACGACTGCCTGCAACATTCATCATGTTTATAAACACGTCCATCAGTAGAAGCTTCTGCTTATCAACAATGTTGATAGCATGCGGTTATTAGCATTGTTTGTAAGTATGGCAACACTGTATGTTTAAGCTGCTAACATTAACATCGAAAGCTCTAGTACTAGTATGTCCGTTAAGAGCATTGTAGAAGATTCCCAGTAGTAGTGGCAGCAGTGAGTTGAGTTGATCATTGGCGCTGTTAGAGTTAACATCAACTGTCGTGTACATTTGAGCTTGTCATTATAAGGTGTGTGTGTGCATTTTTGCGAATTAATAAACGTGTGGAAACACTGAGTGACTATTTGAATTGTTGTTGATGTACATTCTAAATAAATAAAGAGTTGTAAAAAATTTTGAACTACTAAAACTGCTTTTTATTTGCAATCAAAATTATCCGGTTTATTTAAAGGAAATAAATCCCCGTTTTTAAAAGGTAGAAACGTAACAATATTAATTTAGTGACAGTTAGTGTTTATAAGGTATATACTCACTACTTGCTTAAGTGGAGGGAAATAACAAAAGAAATACATATATTAGTATAACAATTGCATAATTGTCATAAACATTTAAAATTTTTTATAACAAACATTTTGTTTAAATTATATAGTCTCAGAAGCATATAATTACCTCTGAAATGCATCTTAAATCAATAAAATCCAAAATATTCGCATTAAAAAATTTAAATTTCAGTTCTAATTTATGTTGGATAGAATCTGTAAGTTTAAATCTGTGAGTACAGATATTAAATTAAACAAAATCTTTCTTGTATACCCAAAATTTGTGTATTAATGATTTTTTTATTTCGAAACACTTCAAAGATTATCGACAATTTTTGATTTTGCTCATATGCTTGTATGATGCAAATTTAGCTTTTTTCGCGCTAGTTTTATCGCTTTTGACCAACTAAAAAGTGCACAATTTCTTATTTAGCCCACCGAGCGCCTTTAAAAAACAACTATAAATTATGTACTAAATGTTGTATTGCAGAACTGATAATCGGTTTTGTCACATGTTACTATTTTAACATTTTGAAGAATGTGAACAAAAAATTTTACGAACTATTTATGTTCTTTGTAGTAAGTGGTAAAGGGATTGAACAGTTTGAACAAAATATCTATAATTATACAATATAAATAATTTTATATGAACATAATTCGTCAAGAATTACACTGCATTTATAGATAGTAAAGGAACCAATTTTAGCATAGGAAATAGTTTAGCTCCTCATTTTATTCATATGCTAAACTATTGAGTCAATACTTCTTATGAATACAGTTCAATACCTATGTTTAAATAGTAAATTTTTGGTACTGTACGATCTTAATGTACAGATAAACATTTAAGATAGATGCAAGTGTGTTTTATAACACATAAAATGTGATTTTTGTCGCATTTTGTTTCATAAAGCTGTGCGTTTTGCTTGTAGAAAATTGTGATCAAAATTCTCGGAAATATTTATTCAAAATGAAACATAAATTAGGAATTCATTCCATTAAACCACTGCAGTATCCAACAGAATGTATTCATCAGTAAAGTTATCGGGCTAGGTCCAAGGTTTTCATTCTTCGAATGAGTCTGAGACTCTCAAAGGATAGCAATTCCCTAACAAGGAGATTTCTGCGATATAGTAATTTTGCCTTGTTGTTTCGCAGTATAGTATTTGATCCCCTCGTAGGAACATTGAGATCTCTATGGATATTAAAATCTTTAACGTATCATGGAGCAACTGGTATTATTCTTAATAGCCTTAGCTGTCTTCTTCGTATATTTTCGACATTAGAAGAAGAGGATGTCTCCCATAGCTGGATCTCATATGACAAGAGTACCTTGTAGCTAGTCCAAGCTTAGGGCTGACTGAGGAGAGAGTGTGTTTGAATTGACGTCAGTTTTATATGTGTCACTTTTGATTCGTTATAGTGGGTAAATGTTAGACGGCGGTCGTGATGAATACCAAGGTACCTCCCATGGTCCCAAGCAACTCCTTAAAGTGAATGTACTATTAACTTTAATTTTCCATTTGTGATGATTGGAGTTGTTCAGATGCTCCAATGCAGACGATACAAATGTAGTATCGTCGATTTTATAGGGCATATTTTTGCATATTTTATTGACAGTGCCTGTTTCCATATATTTTACTTTAAAATTTATATGCATATTATTCCAATTTTTAATAAAAATATTATTTTATATCGTCAATGTCTATATTGTGTAGACAAAAAATTTTTTTTTTTGTCGAATTTGTTATAGAAATTGCATTAAGTATTGTCGAAGCGGCAGTAAGTCTTTTTTATTTCTCCATCAGCAATTGGAAGTATTTATTTACTTCACATGCTCAGTTACTGTTCTTCATAGTTATTTATTCAGATATGAAAATGTTAGGTTGGATACAATTTAACAGCACGATCAACATTTTGATGTTTTTTTTTTTACCGAAAGATTTTGTAACTTCACATACACAGTTAGCGGTCTTCATAGTCATTTATTAAGAGGTAAAAATTAATGTTGGATACTACTTTACAGCACGATCAACATTTTGAGGATTATTTCGTTACCGAAAGATTTTGTAACTTCACATCTACAGTTACCGGTCTTCAAATTAAGGTTGGATGCTACTTTACACGATCATAATTTTCTTGAATTTGTCGCATGATAGAGGCTCTAAAGATTAATTCGTTTAACAAGTATGAGTTCCAAGATATTATAATTAATATATTCATGTTTTTCTAAGAAGGACTATTATAATTTTCAAACTTTAAATATTTAATTATTAGTATAATTTAAAGAGTCCTTTGTGTTGGAAAATCTGTTGTGTATTTTTTGGCATTGAGCGATCCATAATTAATTATATTATGTTTCCGCACAAAAATATATATTTTTTTTTCATATTTTTAGGTTATTAGTATCTATATACTATTCAAACAATTTTTACAATATTGACTACAAACTGATTGGGCGATGTGACGTCACATGAAAAACCTCTTTTCCGGGTTTAGATTAACCCTTTAACCGGTAAGACCACCTCAAGGCGGTATTCGATGTTTGGGCCCTAGTGCTGTATTAAACATTTTTTCGCTTCAAAATAGTGAAAACTTTCTTTAGACAACATTTTTTACATTTTCTTTATACCAATATATTCAGACAAGTCGTTTGTCAGCTATGATCAATCAAGTGCAAAAAGTCATCAAATTAGCATCGAAAATTATTTCGCAAATTTAACTATTAAAAAACAACATTTAGAATAAAATGATCGACATCAAAATTTTACGGTAAATAGATAACATTTTATATTTAAGTTTTAAAACGTATTTGAAGTGAAAAAAAATAAAAAGTTTGATTTAAAAACGAAATAGCGAAGGCCTCCTCAAGGCGGTATTGCCGGTTTGCGTGTACAAAAATGTCCTCCTCTCTTAAGCTAAGTACTCTGTTCAAAATTTCGTGCGAACTGCTGTCAAACTACATATAAAATATTTGGAATGAAATACATGCGAAATAATTTCGCAAAAGCAGTACTCTGTTCTTATTGTGGAAAACATGTGAAATACATCTGGCAACCTTACTTTTCCACACGAAATAACATAAGCAGCACTTATTTCGCACGAAATGAAAACCAACAGCTGATCATTTTAGCATATAAATTTTTTCGCATGAAAAAACTAACATTTTTCGCAAATATGAACAGAGTACTAGGCTTTACATTGTAGTTTTCACCTTTTATTCTCAAAACTCGATTGTTTGCTTATGGTTCTATTATTTTTCCTTTTATTTTACTATTAAAGATGGACATTACTAAACGTCCTTATGATGAACAATTCTTTGAGTTCATCGATTCCGTAGAGTTCTGTTGACAGCACAGATGAAAGTATTGATAGCGATGACAGTGTTGCTGATTCCATTTATGTTCCAAAGACGAAACACCATTTTCGAAAATACATGCCAAATAAGCCGCATAAAAGAGGGATCAAATTGTTCGTGCATTGTGATTCAAACAGTTTTGCCTACCGGTTTTAAATCTACAATGGGTCCGAAGATAATATTATTTTACCTGTTATACCGAACATTGGAGCTACCTAAAATGTTTGGAGATGGTGTTAGTCTATTTACAAGCCAGAGAAATTTATGGTTTAAGCACAATGATAGGTACTAATTTTGTTTTGTCATATTTCTTGTTGATTATGATTTGCTGTTGTGTAAACTGTGAAATGAACCAAGAGATGATTTTGGTTAGAATACATGACCTCAATACATGTAGTCGATGTGAATACTGTATTATGGAAGGATAAAAAATATGTCTTCCTGATTCAGAAGAACAATCAAAGGTTCCTCGGTATGATAGAAAGCGGAATAAATTCATCGAAATCAACGGCCCTCAAATTATTCGAGAATACAATGATCACATGGGTGGAGTAGATCTCATGGATTGTCTCAAGGATCGATACCATATTTGAGCTAAGACTCGCAATATTATTATTAGGTTGTTCTACTATTTTGTGGGGGTGGTCTTTACAAATGCATTGTTTTTACACAAACGTCTGTAGGCCGATGAGGCCAATGCTTCCAACAATGTGTCCGATTAAAGGACTGTTTTTACAGCTTCCTGATTTGCGGGAGGAAATAGATGCTGGACTTGTTTCCTTCTAAAATATACGGTCTGTAGGATGACCATCTGTTCAAAATCTCGGTGAGCCTTTATCACTACAGCCTAACATATCAGGTGTTGGGAATAGAGCTGCTCACCAAGTAGCTGATGTTCAGTTCGATGCTGACGATCTTTTTCTTATTTGGGTGGAGAGAAAAGCCAAAAAAAGGTGCAACATTGCAAAACATGTGACACCCAAGTCGTTTGTGCCAAATGAGACCTATCTTTATACGGTCAATTTGATAAAAATTGTTTCTCGTACTACCACCATCGAAAATAATGTGTATTTTAACTTTGTTTGTTCCCTTCTCTCAATAAAATTTGTTTATATATAAAATTTACCTTTGGTGGCATATTACACGTAAACTGGCAAGACCGCCTACAGGCTACATCTACTTAAAAAAAAATGATTGGCTTCATCGGATAATTTTTACGGTCTTGCCAGTTAGAGGGTTAATATTTCAGAAACTTTCCATGAGGTCGGGAAACGTCCAATGCGTATTATGGAGATAAAAATAAAAAATAAAGAATAATAAATCTCAGTACTTACACCCAGAGTAAAAATATATAATATATATAGAGTCTAATTTTTGCAGATAGTTTCGGAATTGTTAAATAAGAATATATTCGATATTGAAAAGACTTTTCAGATTGTACTCATGCATAAATACTTTGTTAAAACATTCGCATTCGTACAAAGAATGAGTATGTAGAAATGTGTGCGTATAGTAGTATAAGTGTATATGTGTTTTGTACGTGGATTCCCTTTTTCTTTAACTTTGCTGAACGGAAACCCATAATTAGTGAATATCCTTGTAAAAAAGTATTTATGAGATTGTCTATGTTCTTACAAAAACACGTATATTACCATGCATATATGTAGCAACGCAATGGCTACAAATGAAAGGCTCTTACTTGTTGGGCCTTCGAAAAGTTCTTCAATTTCGACTCTTCAATTAAGGCCTCAGCTCTAGCTTCTAAAATAACTAGATACATAGTCATACTTCTCTTAATGATGAGTTACTTGAATCCCAAAGACGAGAAGTATTCATACTAGTACCAACAGTAGATACCGTTAAAATGATATCAAATTAAAAACCACCAAAAAGGCTAAATAAAACTTTCTAAGTAGGAAAGAGATGAAGCTTATTCCAAATTGTGACTGGTTATTCTGATGTCCACAAAATGAGGCCTCTTTACTGTACTTTCTTCCCTTTGGAAAGTATCCGTTAGTTTGTGAGTGTGTATTGCTTTTTTAAGGAAATAATCTAAGGAAAGAAAAAAAGTTTTCTTTTCACTAATTGTGCGCAAATATTGTTAAAGACAATATAAGTATTAGAAATTTCATGATGATGTTGTTCTGGTGCGTGATGAAGCAGATGATGTTCTTTTTCGTTTATAGTACAGAGAAAACGTCTTAAAATACATATAAAAAAAAGAAAGCGACTTAAATATACAATATATGTGGTATGCTACATACTATGAGCCTCAAAAGTGAGCAAACACAAGTGAGTTATTTGATTTTTTTAAGATAATGAAAATCATTATTGCAGATTAGGATGAATTTTAGGGTCGGTTCTGATGAACAAGTTAAGATCGGACTCTTATGTTTTTCATTATCTTAAAAAATAATGTTACTCACTGGTGTTGACTCACTTTTGGCTCCCATAGTATGTGTAAGAAGAAGAAGAAGAACAGTGAAAATAAAACTTAAATTTATTGTTTTCCAAGACAATTTCAGTTATTTAATGAGTTACATTTATACCCCTACAGAAAAAATTAAATAGTAGTGCAAGTGATTGTAAATGTATTTGTTACATTATATATATTATTTGGAGAAATATATAAGGGGAGGAAAAAAATGTTCGACAATGTAACGTACCTTAGCACTTCCAAAATTGTTGAAAATTAGTGAACGAGGTCTCTATGATAACACAAAAATTTAAGTTTCTTAACATTTTTATACTCACAATAGTTGTCCTTCTGTGCCACTACACACTGTACTACCATAATATAGGCTAATACTAATGTACATCCTCAGAGGTATGGTTGGTTGGTTTACGTGGTAGTTTCTTGCGTACAAACAATCAAGTAGAGTCGATCACACCACTCATCAGATGTAGTGTCATTTATATCGTAATGTATGCTAAAATGTTGAAGTTATTAGACCCGATATCTCAGTAAGTCATTAAGTCTAGACCAAGCTACCTCACTAAGAATGGTTAATATGTAGTTGCCCAGGCATCTGTACATTTTGACATTCCATTGTTAAGCATAAATATCATAATTATAAACAAATTCAAACCAAATTCAGCACAAATAAGTTTTATATAAGCTGAACTCCAAATTTAGTGCCGATCGGTCCACAATGTTCCAAACACCATTCTCGAAAATTTCATTAATGTGCATAAATCTCTGAAATATGTTAGTATCCAAATAAAATTCAACAGATACATATGTTTTTTATACACGCAAATCGTCCTACAAAATTTTATGACGATCGGTCCATAATTAGTCATAGATCGCATATAAGGCCCACTTTCGAAAATCACTTTATCGAGCATAAATATCTTAAAAATGTTGGTATACAAATAAGAATCAATACAAATAAGTTTCATATCAAAAGAAAACAGTTTATAATCATATAGTCGGTGTATGGTCGGGCTATATTTTCTTACTTGTGTTTTTTTTTTCAAAATATATTTAATACCTCTTCTGAAGTTATTTTGTATTTAACAATTTCATTTTCAATATTTAAAACTGCTAAATTTTAAAATCGTTCCTTAAGCATTGAAAGTCGTAACCATGTTTTTATTCTATACGTAGAATAAAAACATGGTACGTAGAATAAAAACATGGCAAAACTTCTTTCGCAACTAGCAGAACTAATTGGAAGGATTATTGCCACTTGTAAAAGATTGTAAATGTTTGGAGAGCTATACTTGTCATTTTTGCATTTTAGCATATAAAAGCTAAATTGATTTTCGCTGGATAAGTGTTTAAACATATTCTTAAGTACTAGTGCTTTTGCTTTCATAGAATCAGTAGAGTAATTGACGGCTTGTTCTTCGTTCATTACTGTGTAATTCGATTGTAATTCATTAATTAAATTAGCTCATTGAGCTTGCTGACATCATAATTGTTTGGTGCCAAAACTGCACGTTCCCACAGCCAATCCGAATTTTAGTAGTTGGTTGTAAGACTTGGGAATACCTTGTCGACAACGGCTTGAATATTCATTTGCATTTGGCAGAAGTTTGGTGGGAACGAAATCTCATTTGTGGCGGGTTCAATTGGAATTTTTCCAATTACGATGTCCAACAATTGTTTTGAGAATGTTTCGCAGAAGGGTATTGCCATAAAAATATACATAGAGCGGAAGGAGAGAGAAATATCAATGGAAAAAATTACTCTCTTTTTACACATATGGGTGATACAATAACAAAATACATGGCAATGCTTTCTCATGAATTAGGTTTTTGACAACAGACTTAGGTTTTTGGATCTTGCAGCAAATGCACATGCATGTTCGTCGATAGCGTTTGGCTTCTGTAGCTTCATTTCCAGTGAAATAAATTTGAAGGAACTTCGCATCATCATTGGGAAACGGGAACAATGATCCAATTCTGTTGTACATTTCGCATTGAACTTTAAAGGTGGGCGTGAAGCCGATATTTACGATATTATACTTTCGGATATTTTTATGGAAGTGCTCGGGAATCGGAGTGACACCGGAAATGTAACTTGGAAGCGGCTCAGTAATTGGTGGCAGAACAACTTTACCGTTTGAACAGCACATTGCCGGGGATACCTTAGGGAACTTCAAAACGCTGCAATGTAAGCAAAGTTGGTTCATTACGCCAATCGGAGTTATTCAAAATATTTTTTTTAAATAGATTTCACATGGAAATTTCTTATTTATGCACCTAATAAGCAAAAGTAAAAAAACTTGTTTATCATCGAATGATCGATTTTTTTATAGTACAAAAGTTAAAATTTGGGCAAAAGGTTTATATGAAAAAGTTCTGAAATCGGCTTTACGAATAGACCGAATGAATCTAATGTAGTACTTAAGGTGTCTAAAACCATCTTCAGAAAATTTTTTTTCCAATAAAACAAGTTTGGAGCTAATCGTTTGGATAGTTTCAGAGTCTATAACGAACATAGGTTGTATTTTATATATTGTTACGAAATTGTACTTGAATTTAAATATTACAGTTTTAACGGCTGGTTTAAAGTTGTATAATGCCTCTCAACATCAGTGCTTCTCAAACTTTAACAAATGTGTGGGTATTATTAACATTGCTATAGAGCGTAAAACATTAAATGAAAGCTTTGAGTTGTGCATTGTTTGTAAGTATGGAAACACTAAATGATTAATGCCTAACATCGAAAGCTCTAGTATGCGAATATTCTAGTTTAAAGATCATTATAGAAATAGAGCTTTCTAGATGGTAATACAGTGTATATAAATTGGCCGTGAGAACACCACAGATCAGTCTGATTTGAAGCATCATTAAGTAAAGACATCAACTGCATTGCCAGTGTATACTTGTACATTATAAAGTGTGTGTATTTCTAAGAATTTATATACGTGTATTAAGACACTGTGTGACTATTTAATTCTGTTGTTGTTTTACATTCTAAATAAATAAAGAGTTGTTACAATTTTAAACTACTAAATTTGCTTTTATTTGCAATCAAAAGTATCCGGTTTATTTAAAGAAAATAAATCCCGTTTTTAAAAGGTAAAAACGTAACAATATATAGATAATGAAGTCGTCAGCGCCTTCCAAATATAATTTAAAGAAATCGTTAACAGCTTTAGCTAATGGAATGTTTTGAAATCAGTATTCGATATTAGACATTAACCGATAACATTATCGGTTATTGCACACCATATAATTAACTACCAATAACCAAATGAAGGAATACCAGATCCAGAAATTTGTTATATAAAAATCTTTATTTATTAATTGAATTTCCTTTTTTTCTTTTTGAAACTCGCATTGCTTTCCATGATATATTACTTACATTTGACAGTATTAAGGATACTAATAAAAGTAGTTAGATGATCCCTAGAATCATTGAAGATAAGGATGACATTACCTTCTCGGGTTGCCCACACCTGGTATGTCGCTATTATAGAAATCTATGGCTCCAGTTCACCCGCGATATAATTTACAAGCAAAACATACAACACACTTAGATTCACACCATTACCTTTACTCTTTTAGCACCTCATAATTTAATAATTTATTGTGGATTTCATATAAAGCATAGAATATACGCATAGAACGGAAAGAGAGAGCAATAAAATGGAAAAAATGACTCTCTTTTCACACATACGGGTGATACAATAACAAAATACATGCAATACATTCTCATGAATTAGGTTTTTGACAACAGACATAGGTTTTTGGCTCTCAGTTACCTATCTAGTTGTCATCTATGATATAAAGATTGAATATACAAACATACTTCTATTTAGCTAAGAAAATATTTAACAATTCGGGTTAATATTTAGTCATAATGTAGGAATAATCATAGTGAAGGAATAATAATAAAATAACAAATATCGCTCCAAACTTCATCAAACTTTTACGACTATATTTAAATATTCTTTTGAAAAATGAACTTTCTTTTTGAAAAAAATTATATTAAAACTTATAATTGATCATTCTATGACATTTTGTGATATTAATAATGATCATAATGTGTTTGGACTACAATCATAAATCTTATCATAATATGTTGCTCTTAGATTAAGGAGCGAGATCGTAAAATTATTAACACACGTTTTTCATTAAAACATTTAACCCAAGTATTATTTGATTTTTTTTTTATCAAGTTACCTTTGTAAAGCATGTTAGTTATTATGTTTAATGTCAATTATATTCATTTGTTGTTAATCTGATTAAAATGAGTGACCACAAAAAAGTGCGTACTAAAATTATTAAATATTTTCAACAAAACCCAACTTGGTCCTACAAAAAGTTGGCCAAACAATCCAAGGTCTGCCGTCAACTCTTTCCAATGTTATTCAACAGTACCGGGAGAACATGTCCGTTGATAGAAAACCTGGTTCAGGTAGAAGGAATGGTTCACATGATGTTTCTAGAGCTAAAAAAATAGAAAGCATTTTCAAAAATTTCCCAACACATCCGGTAGGAAAGCAGCCCGGTTAGCTCAGTGCTCGGACTATTTGGTACGAAAAGTTAAAGCTAATGCAGGTTTTTTATTAACATATATGTATGTTAAAAAATTTTCGATCTCACTTCTTATGTTTACCACAATCATGTTTTTTTCTCTGCGTGTATAATTTAAAATCTTAAAAAAAAAACTATTATTTATTTACTGGAAAACTGTAAACACGGATAATTTTAAGTCTTCTATGTGCAAAGAAAAAGATTATAAAGTTTTTAAAATATATTCTAAAAACTGTAAAGAGAAATAGAAAAAATTATAAGCGAAAAAATATTCTGCCAGACTTTAAGTTAAGCCACAAATACATGAAGTACTTACGATTTTCCTATTAAAGTATGCAAATGTCATCTTAAACGAATACGAAGTATAAAACTTCATGCCATAAATTATGTTCTAAATTTCATCTTCCGCTTTTTGCAGCCTCTCTTAGTTTGTGTTTTTTTTTTGCGTGTTGTTCTTCAACATCTTTTTCTTTTCAAATAACTTTGCAATTTCTTTTACTTTTAACAATTACGTGACATTGTCACCGCATTATTATTACAGCAAGTAGATACATACATACATACATGTACTACATATAATTCTGCTAACAACAATGACAAAAGTGGTAGTAGCAGCAGCAACAACTACATATTACAAGGCCAATATTATTAAGGAACAAAATTGAATTTGAAATTTTCCTCATCTTGGCACAACTAATCGAATTAACAGAACTAAATCGTATTTTCTGCATCATTTCAAACTAATACCGCTTGGAGTTTTATTATCGTCATTATTATGATCTACTGATTTATTTTTTGGGCACCATACTTAAGTCAAGGAGTGTATACTTAATTTGTCATAATCTTTGTAAGGCATTTTTGTTCGGAAAATATAAATAAATTTCTTAAACTGTTTTGTCTACAAACTACCAAGTTTTGATTGAAGACCCCATAACTAAAATACCCTCAAACTATATACGTCCGTCGATTTGTCTTTCTGATGAAGGCAAAATATTTTATGTCATGATATTTTATTTTATAAAATTTTTTTAAATTTTCTTACAAAATATTACTTTTTTTTTTTATTTTTTTTTTATTATTTTTAAAGATAATTTAATTTTGGAAAACAAAAATACATTGTAATGCTCTTTGTAACCTAATTTTTATATACAATAATATTAATTTGAAGCTTTTATTTATATATTTTCTATGCATATCCAAGCAATACAGTTTTGTTTTTGAGCTTGTTTGCTTGCTTATTTTTGATGTGTTTGTGCATATTTAAACTTTCGCTGCTCATGATGAACCAAAAGTCCAGAAAAAAATCTTCTTATTTGAGAATTTTCTCACTGACTTTTAAGTGTTTGTACTTCTCTAACACCAAATTCACATTTACCACAACGAATCTGTTTTCTATGTATATTCTCGCATAGGCCATGTAGGCGTATGATTAATATGCAATAATTACAACAAGTATACCCTCGTACACCGTATATTTTTCATATTGAAAGCAGAGCTTTGAATTATTGTAAATAAACATTTATAATTCAATATTAAAATTTCATTATTTTAAGACCAGCACGTCTGAAATACATATATTCTCTTTATATTATGAAAATCCAATATGTTTCCCAAAAAAAAAGAACGTATAAATGAGTGAATCTGTCCATGAAATAAATCTGTTCATAGTTAAAAGAATCATACTGTTCCAAACACTCCTTTAAATTTACCTCTTGTCCGCAATTCAAACCCGTTGATCTCTTCATTATGAAAAATCTATTTGCTGAAAAAATCATCATTATTTCCACAAAAATATTGCTTAATTTTGAAAATAACATATTATGGTTTTTTTCTTTATAAATATTTTTATTAATTAACATAAGTCATGCTAACGATAACACTCTGGAGTGGAATAAAAGGATATAGCCAAATTTGAAATCAAATAAATACAAAAGAGATAGAATTATAATTTACTGTATACAGAGTGTAGTACTCCATTATTGTAAACTTAGCTTAAGTCCCATACATTAATAAAACTGAAATAGACTAGCAAATATAATATACATTTGCGAGTTATAATAAGTTATGTTTACATTATTGCACTAATGACACTTTAATCACTAAGTTTCGGAATGTCGTTGGGTTAAAATTAATTGAAAAGTTATGACTAGTCACTTGTAGAATATCCAGATTGCTCTGGCTCACTCTGACAGAGGATAGGACTAGGACACTTTTGTCTCTTAGTAGGAATTCGATCAGGCTTTTTACGGGTATAATCACTGGGCACTGTATGATTGGACGATTGTCGGAACTTATGGGTTACTCATGTTATAGCTATTGTAGAAGTTGTTTGGATGAAGAGGAGGAAGAATCGGTACAACACCTTCTATGTGACTGCCAAGCTTTACAAGAGCATAGACTACTACATTTTGGTAGAGCTCTTTTCCATGATCTGGACAGTCTCAGAGATGTGCCACTAGTAAATATGATCAGATTTATTAGAAGTACCGGCTGGTTCTCACGGGGATCACAGGAAGCACATAGTCAACGAAATTATGCTTCCTTTATATATGAAATTTCAAAATAAGGGAATGGTAATTTGAATGGTATCACAAAGGGCGACAAGACCTCCTAGTGAACTCACTAACTTGCGAGCAACCCACGTAACATAACCTAACCTATGACTAGTTAAAGTCGAAATTTCACACAAAATTAGGGTGAGACGACCCTGAAGGAAACCTGGGGACAAGTGTCTCCAAGTCACGAGTTTTGTCGATTATTTTGGCGACTTCTTGGTGACATTGTCAACGAAGCGTCTACATTTTTAAATTTGAATTTGCACCTTTGTTTTTTATTTTTTTAATACAACGTCAAACGTTAGCAAAAGGTGCAGTTTCATTATCGACATTTACTTCAGAAAAGTACGTAAAAGTTGAACGTGCTTTCAGCTTTTTAGTATATAGTATTTAGCTTGTGCAAAAGTAAACGGGCATTCAGGTTTTAACTATATTCATTTAATTTTCGCAATACTGAAAGAGAGTTTAGTTTTTTATCCGATGCGTTCAATTTCATTATTACTGAACGTAAGCTTATTATTTTACCAGCTGCGTTCAGCATATTAAATAAAAGATTTTCAAATGCTGTTCAATATTAACAAAATTTATTCAATGTATTCTACAAGCATTATTCATAAATACATGTTTACATAAACAACTATTTCTAAAAACTCACCGAAACCTACTCTTCCTGAGGAAATTCCCTGTATATGTCACCGATAATTACCTAAAAATCAGATGGTGTTAACATTTTTCCGTTAATGATGGCGTTTTCCAGAATTATATTTATTAATTTGTCTTTGTACTCAGTGTTCAGCAACACAATTTTTTAAAATACTTACTGTCTTGTTTCTCTCTTAAAAGGCTTCTTACGAAATTCATACTAGATTCCTGCTTCTATACAAGACAATTATTAAATATTGACTACAAAGATATATGTACATTAGGGTGGCCCCAAAATTAAAGTTGCGGATGTTCCCGACTAAAATGAAAATTTGATTCATTCTAAGACTACGTTTTGAAATTTTTTCGTCCTGGGGTCAATATTTAGCGAGCTGGATCAAAGGAAAAAAAGGTCCTTTTTTGAGGTTTTTTACATTTTTTCCATATTTCTTCCAATGGAACTATATGTAAATTTGGTATCATGTGAAAGGTCTTTGAGAGACGCATTCAATTGGTTATTAGAAATTTAAAAAAAAATATTTTAATTTAAAAATTTTAAAAATTTTCGAAAAAATTTTAGTTTTTTTTTAATTTGTTCATAGAATTTATTCAAATACATAGATGAAATTTCTTGATCATAAACATCATGTAATTTCACCGAAACGGTTTTTCTCGTTTTTTAAAATTCAGTCCAGTTCAATGTTTATTCAAATTTGTTTAAACCTAATTTCATCCCTATCTGACAATCTCTGTATACTCAATTCATAGTATATGTAATGGGCATCAAAATAACTCAAATTGTATAAGCTTTCACCATTTCGGTGAAATTACATGATGTTTATGATCAAGAAATTTCATATATTTATTTGAATAAATTCTATGAAAAAATTAAAAAAAAACTAAAATTTTGTCGAAAATTTTATAAATTTTTGAATTTTAATTTATTTTTTAAGTTTCTAATAACCTATTGAATGCGTCTCTTAAAGACCTTTTATATGATATCAAATTTACATATAATTCCTTTGGAAGAAATATGAAAAAAAATTAAAAAACCTCAAAAAGGACCTTTTTATCCTTTGATCCAGCTCGCCAAATATTGACCCCAGGACGAAAAAATTTCAAAACGTAGTCTTAGAATGAATCAAATTTTCATTTTAGGCGTGAACATCGATACCTTATTTTTTCTCCATACAAACGGGGCCACCCTAATGTACATATATACAACCTATCTTCTAACTCCGGCAATAGACAATAGGAATTTAATTGATCTAACAAAGGTCAATGTTAATGTATGGGTGTCACTACAATTATTATTCACTTTAATAATTGTTTTTTTTTAGAATCCCGTTACTTCTGTAGTCGGGAATTGAAATAGTATTAAAGTTTTAAAAAAATTTGCTTAACATATTTTTACCACGTCTCGTTCAGATTTATTAAACGATGCGTTTAGTTTATTTTTACTATCCCACTATGCGGAACGATACGTTTTACGGTATCTATGAAGAACTTTACTGAATTTTGCATTCAGTTATGCTAAATGTGTGTTCAGCGAAGAATTGTTTGGTTGATTGTAAAAATCTGAACAAAACGTTCAGGTCGCTAGTAGAAAGGATTGGGTTTTAATATGTTGCGTTCACAAAAACGTTTGCTTGGTCTATTACGAGCTGAACATCGCATAGTAAACAACAAAATAAGCGTTCAGATTTTGGATATTTGAATGCAACTTTAAAGAGGCGTAGTAAATGCGCCTAGTAGCATTCAGTTTGACTATTTCTAAATATTGCGTTCAGGTAAATTAGTTTTTTGTGTGTAGTAAATAACACTGTCTGGGGTATAATAAGTCACTAGTACTGGTGACTGTGTCAATACTAAGTCAGTACAGTTTCACTATTGACATTTCCAGCAGGGGAACTAAAAACTTGAGAATTTTTACGGTACTATGTCTGCGTACTTCAATATTTTGATACAATATCTTCTATACCCTACCCTACACTAAGTAAATGAACAAAACATTTTTCTCTCAAAATTTCAATAATTTATATTCGTGAGTGATTATCGGAAGTGGGCCTTATATGGGAGCTATAACAAATTATGGACCGATCACCACGAAATTTAGTCATGTGATTAATGTCTATATGAAAGTTATTTATGTTTCATTTTCATTTTATTTTTAGGAGATTTATGCTCGTTAAAGTGATTATCGGAAGCAGATCTTATATGGGAGCTATGACTAATTATAGACCGATCATAATAAAATTTGGTGATATGAATTCAGTATATATAAAACTTATTTAGAAAAAAATTTGTGTAGATACCTATATAAATTAAACATTTATGACCGATAAAGTCCAATTTCGGGAGGACATTTGTATGGGGGCTAGGTGAAATAATGGACCGATTTCAGCCAGTTTCAATAGGCTTCGTCCTTGGGCCAAGCAAATTATATGTATCAAATTTTATCGAAATATCTCCAAAATTATTCTAAGTCGATCGGTATACTTTAAGGTGGGTGTTAGACTAATATCTTTGGGCTTTATAAACATCTGCACAAATCCATTATACCCTCCCCACTATGGTGGTAGAGGGTATAAAAACTATATATACAGGATAACAAATGTCATATAAACGCATCGTTTAAGGTACGTTACCATAATGTGTCTGAGATTCAATCGAAGTAAGAGCACTTAAAAAATGTGTTGAAAAAACGTTTAATTTTTTAAATATTTCGCGCTCTAAAGCATGCTAAAGATGCTGTTACAATTTCCATCTAATATTAAGTTCTATAGTCAGTCATATGCGAATATATCCTAATTAATTACTCAATATTTAAGAGCGAGACACACGATAAATTCTGATTATTGTTTTCAAATGTATTTGAAAATCAAATGGTGCTATGAATATCTATACAAAAAGTGGAGACACTCCAAAAAAATATATATATATATATATATATATGCACAGCGCATAGTTTGGGGACAGTAAAAATTGGTCATTTTTTTTAGGTAAAATTATTGATTTTATATTTATTAATCATTTTAAAAAGGAATTTTAAATTTGTTTTGGCTAAATTAATTTTTATTTCAAATTAACTATACTCCGCATACTTTGAGGACAATCATATACGTTGCGCCTAGTTTGGGCACATGTCCCCAAATTATGCGGTATATAGAAAAAAAATCATGTTGCCACATGTTTGCCAATGTTTGGCGATTTTGGCATTTTTTCCAAGTGGTGCCAATGTTACATTTTCTTTGCGAATCGCTACTTTGGTACAATAAATCACCTAAAGAAAGAAAACACGCCACAAATTTATTGAAATTAAGTTAAATCGCTATTTTAGTATTTCCAAATGGCATGACATTTAATTTGATAGTGTTTTGTGTTTTTATTCATAACTATTTTAATATAAAATGCAACAATATTATTTAATAAACATTATCACATATTTAAAATATTATATATGTTAATAAAATTCAAAATTGTTTTCTAAAAATGCAATAGCACTAATTTTATATTTAACTTAACTTTTAAATATTTATGTCTGGTGTAAGACATAAAATGTCTGTCATATTTTAAAACAAAATGGTTTTAGGAACATATATAAAAAACAAATTTATATAATTGAATTTGACGATAAAAGCCATATATTTTGTTCCATGCTAGTTTACGAGTAGGCAGGGTTGTAAATCATAAAATAATTTTGCTTATATCTTTGAAACTACGGAATGTTCGATGAAAAACTTGTACTATATAATAAATTGTATTGCAAAGTATGGAGCTATGTCTGATTTAAATTTTGGAAGGCTAATAGTCAAGTCAGTGTTCTGCAGGGACATATCCGCAAGTTACAGATATATAGAAGATCAATATTCAATAAATCTTTTTTTAATGTAATATCAAAATGTTCTGCTCACTATTATTCTAAAACAATATTATCGTCAGCCCAAATGCAAGAAATTTGACTATACATAAAAGTTGTAATAACAACTAAATTTATAGATCTTGTAATAAGCAAGATATATGCAAGAAAATGAGTTTTGTGATTTTTCGCATACAAAACCGTTGGATATACGAAAATATTAATTGAAACCAAAATGTAGTGATTTTTTTCTCTATAAATGTTGTTATAACTGCTAAACACATAGGATGCCTAACAAACGAGATATATGCAAAAAACAGATTTTTTGTGATATTTTACATTCAATGTCTCAAAAACCGTTAGAGGTACGCACTAATTGTTATCTAAAAATGTTGTAATAACTCCTTAACTCGTAGGACGCATAATAACCGAGATATATGGAAAAAACAGATTTTATATGATTTTTGACATCCACTATCTCGAAAATCGTTGGAGGTATGCAAAAATTATATTTTACGAAGATATAGTGATTTTTATTCTATAAAAATGTTGTGATAACTCATAAATACATAGGACGCCTAACAACCGAGATATATACAAGAAACTGAGTTTTTGTGATATTTTACATTCAATATCTCAAAAACCGTTGGAGGTACGGCAAATTATATGTTACCAAAATTTAGGAATTACTATTCTCTCAAAATATTGTAATAACTCCTAAACTCATGCAACGCCTAATAACCGAGATAAATCTAAAAAACAGTTTTTTATGATTTTTGACATCCAATATCTCGAAAACCGTTGGAGGTACACACAAATTATATATCACCCAAATCTAGGGATTATTATTCTCTAAAAATGTTGTAATAACTCCTTAACTCGTAGGACGCATAATAACCGAGATATATGGCAAAAACAGATTTTATATGATTTTTGACATCCAATATCTCGAAAACCGTTGGAGGTACACACATATTATGTGTTACCCAAATGTAGGGATTATTATTCTCTAAAAATGTTGAAATAACTAATAAACTCGTAGAATGCATAATAACCGAGATATATGTCAAAAACTGATTTTTGTAATTTTTGATATCCAAAATCTCGAAAATCGTTGGAGGTATGCAAAAATTGTATGTTACCAAAATATAGGGATTTGTATTCTTTAAATATTTTGTAATAACTCCTAATCTCATACAACGCCTAATAACCGAGATAAATCTAAAAAACAGATTTTTTATGATTTTTGACATCCAATATCTCGAAAACCGTTGGAGGTACACACAAATTATTTATCACCCAAATCTAGGGATTATTATTCTCTAAAAATGTTGTAATAACTCCTTAACTCGTAGGACGCATAATAACAGAGATATATGGCAAAAACAGATTTTATATGATTTTTGACATCCAATATCTCGAAACCCGTTGGAGGTACACACATATTATATGTTACCCGAATGTAGGAATTATTATTCTCTAAAAATGTTGTAATAACTAATAAACTCATACAACGCCTAATAACCGAGATAAATCTAAAAAACTGTATTTTGTAATTTTTGGCATCCTATATCTCGAAAATCGTTGGAAGTATGGAAAAATTATATGTTGCCAAAATGTAGGGATTATTATTCTTTAAAAATGTTGTAATAACTCCTAAACTCATAGGACGCATAAAAACCGAGATATATGGCAAGTACAGTTTTTTTGTAATTTTTTACATTCAATATCTCGAAAACCGTTTGAGGTAACCACGAATTATGTGTAACCAAAATGTAGGGATTGTTATTATCTAAAAATGCTGTACTAACGCCTAAACTCTTAGGACGCCTAACAACTGAGATTTATGCAAAGAATTGATTTTTGACATCCAGTATCTCGAAAACCGTTGGAGGTACTCAAAAATTATGTTACCAAAATGTAGCTCATAGGACGCTAACTAACCGATATATATGCAAAAAATATTTATTTTTGTGATATTTTAGGAACAACATTGACCAAACAAGCAGCAAAAGTAAACATACACCACCTTGTACAATTTCGTCTTGTTCCCGCTTTTTTTGTTCACGCCAAATTTAAACAAGGTGGTGTCGATTCTACAACAACAACATTGACCAAACAAGCAGCAAAAGAAAACAGACACCATCTTCTACAATTTCGTCTTGTTCCCGCTTTTTTTTTGTTTATGGTAAATTTAAACAAGGTGGTGTCGGTTCTACAACAACAACATTGACCAAACAAGCAGCAAAAGAAAACAGACACCATCTTCTACAATTTCGTCTTGTTCCCGCTTTTTTTTGTTTATGGTAAATTTAAACAAGGTGGTGTCGGTTCTACAACAACAAGAATTGGTCAAAGTAGTCAACACCATCTTGTATAAATTCGACTTTAAAGGTACATGCAACCAAAATGTAGGAACTTTTATTGTCTAAAAATTTAGTTATAACTCCTAAACTCCTAAAACATGATTTGATTTTGATGTTTGACATCCAATATCTCGAAAACCGTTAGGGGTAGGCAATCATTATGTGTAACCAAAATGTATCGATTATTATTCTCTAAAAATGTTGCGATAACTTCTAAACTAGTAGGACGCATAATAAAAGAGATAAATGCAATAAACAGATTTTTGTAATTTTTAACATCCAATATTTAGCAAATAGTTGGAGGTATGCACGAATTATTTGTAACCAAAATGTAGGGATTGCATAATAATCCAGATATATGCAAAAAATATATATTATTAAAATCGTTGGAGGTAAACAAAATTTATATGTTTTCAAAATGTACACCCAGAGAAAAAACAACTTAAAATCAATAAGAACCATATTAAATCAATTAGAAACATTAACGAAAATTTAGAAATGTTGAATTTTTTTCTTTCAATATGGAACATTATTAATTTATTATTAAGTTAAAAATAATTAATTTATTGTGTTTATGAATGGGTTTTGTATGGTTTTTCTATTAAAATAAACATTATTGAATTAATATATCGCATTCTTGTTTTTAAGTTGCTATTTTCCCCGAGTGTAGGGATTATTATTCTTTAAAAATTATGTAATAACTCCTAATCTCACAGGAACCGAAATAACCGGTTGGTAAAAAGCCGAATTTTGAACTGCCTAAAAATTTCGTTAAGTTTAAATAGTCGTAGTCTAACTTTTTATCGTGATTATTAAAAAATGCTTGTTTTCATTACTAAATTAGGTAACCATATGTCCTTTATACTAAAACAGTATAAAGTACGAAAAAACTACTTTTCATAAATTAGCAAAAGTCGTAACGTCGACTTTTTGTTTTATAAATAAATCTATTTAATGATTTTATGATTATTTTTTAAATAAAATGTTGGAATTATTATCTAAAAATAGTAACTATATATATGATTGTTGTAACAATAATATGGTTAATTTACGATTCGCATGAATATTTCAACCATATATATGGTTGCAGTAACCATGTATATGTTTGTGACAACCATTTATATGATGAAGGACTTACCATATTATGATGCTCTCGTATCATAATCTGAGAACAACATATTATGATAAAATTATTCATCATATAAATGGTTGTCACAAACATATACATGTTTACTGTAACCATATATATGGTTGAAACATTCATGTGAATCGTAAATTAACCATATTATTGTTACCACAATCATATATATAGTTACTGTGACTATAATATTGTTAAAAATTTTGATATTGTTACAGTAACCATGCACAAATTTGAAATGGTTACAGTAACAATGTACAACTATATTTTATAAATCGACTTTATTTTCAACCTTTTGCTTAAACTAAGCCATTATTGATTAACTAAATATAGGCTAATTAAAAAATATCACAAAGTTTAAAAAATCGCAGTTGGCTACCTTTTTATTGTGAAAATTAAAAAAAAATGTTGTATTTAATAATTTAGGTAACAAAAGACGAAAAAACTACTTTTCATAAATTAGCAAATGTAGCAAAGTTGACTTTTTGTTTCATCTATTAATCTATTAAAATATTTTATGTTTGTTTTTTAAGCCATTAATAATGGGCACATACTGATATTTCTCAGTTTCTTAATCTCTGAATCACTTTCTTGTCCATAGTGTAATATATTAATGAGATTACAAGTCCTAATTATGTTTTGATGAAACTAAAAGGATTAATTAAAAAATTATATAATAACTCCTAAACTCATACGACGCCTAATAACCGAGATCTCGAAAATCGTTGGAGGTATGCACAAATTATATGTTATCAAAATGTAGGGATATTTTGATAACTCCCGAACTCGTAGGACGCATAGTAATTGAGATATATTTCCAAAAATGATTTTTGACATATCTCGAAAACCGTTACATGATACCAAAATTTAGGGATTATTATTCTCTTATAATGTTGAAATAACTAATAAACTCGTAGAATGCATAATAACCGAGATATATGTCAAAAACTGATTTTTGTAATTTTTGATATCCAAAATCTCGAAAATCGTTGGAGGTATGCAAAAATTGTATGTTACCAAAATGTAGGGCTTATTATTCTTTAAATATTTTGTAATAACTCCTAATCTCATGCAACGCCTAATAACCGAGATAAATCTAAAAAACAGTTTTTTATGATTTTTGACATCCAATATCTCGAAAACCGTTGGAGGTACACACAAATTATTTATCACCCAAATCTAGGGATTATTATTCTCTAAAAATGTTGTAATAACTCCTTAACTCGTAGGACGCATAATAACCGAGATATATGGCAAAAACAGATTTTATATGATTTTTGACATCCAATATCTCGAAAACCGTTGGAGGTACACACAAGTTACATGATACCAAAATTTAGGGATTATTATTCTCTTATAATGTTGAAATAACTGATAAACTCGTAGAATGCATAATAACCGAGATATATGTCAAAAACTGATTTTTGTAATTTTTGATATCCAAAATCTCGAAAATCGTTGGAGGTATGGAAAAATTGTATGTTACCAAAATATAGGGATTATTATTCTTTAAATATTTTGTAATAACTCCTAATCTCATACAACGCCTAATAACCGAGATAAATCTAAAAAACAGATTTTTTATGATTTTTGACATCCAATATCTCGAAAACCGTTGGAGGTACACACAAATTATTTATCACCCAAATTTAGGGATTATTATTCTCTAAAAATGTTGTAAAAACTCCTTAACTCGTAGAACGCATAATAACCGAGATATATGGCAAAAACAGATTTTATATGATTTTTGATATCCAATATCTCGAAAACCGTTGGAGATACACACATATTATGTGTTACCCAAATGTAGGGATTATTATTCTCTAAAAATGTTGAAATAACTAATAAACTCGTAGAATGCATAATAACCGAGATATATGTCAAAAACTGATTTTTGTAATTTTTGATATCCAAAATCTCGAAAATCGTTGGAGGTATGCAAAAATTGTATGTTACCAAAATGTAGGGATTATTATTCTTTATATATTTTGTAATAACTCCTAATCTCATACAACGCCTAATAACCGAGATAAATCTAAAAAACAGATTTTTTATGATTTTTGACATCCAATATCTCGAAAACCGTTGGAGGTACACACAAATTATTTATCACCCAAATCTAGGGATTATTATTCTCTAAAAATGTTGTAATAACTCCTTAACTCGTAGGACGCATAATAACCGAGATATATGGCAAAAACAGATTTTATATGATTTTTGACATCCAATATCTCGAAAACCGTTGGAGGTACACACATATTATGTGTTACCCAAATGTAGGGATTATTATTCTCTAAAAATGTTGTAATAACTCCTTAACTCGTAGGACGCATAATAACAGAGATATATGGCAAAAACAGATTTTATATGATTTTTGACATCCGATATCTCGAAAACCGTTGGAAGTACACACAATTATATATTACCCAAATGTAGGAATTATTATTCTCTAAAAATTTTGTAATAACTAATAAACTCATACAACGCCTAATAACCGAGATAAGTCCAAAAAACTGATTTTTATAGTTTTTTACAGCCAATATCTCGAAAATCGTTGGAGGTATGGAAAAATTATATGTTACCAAAATGTAGGTATTATTATTCTTTAAATATGTTTGATAAGTCCCAAACTCGTAGAAGGCATAATAACCGAGATATATTTAAAAATCTGATTTTTGACATCTAATAACTCGAAAACCGTTGGAGGTACGCACAAACTATCTGTTGAAAATTAATAAATGCATATTTGCATTAATAAATTTGGTAGCTATATGTCTTTTATATTAAAACAGTCTAAAAAGACGAAAAATTTATTTTTCATAAATTAGCAAAAGTCGTAACGTCGACTTTTTGTTTCATCTATAAATCTATTCAAAGATTATATGATTATTTTTTAAGCTAATAACCGAGATATATGATAAAAACGATTTCTGACATCCAATTTCTTGACTTTAAGTATGAAAGATAATGGTATGTGCCATTTCGCTATGATTTAATCTTATATTACTCGCGTTTTTATAAAAAATCGTATAATAGAGTTAAATTTGTCTGGTCTATCCATATGAAAATATGGCTACCCTGAAAACAATATTTGCTGAGTCATGCAATAATCCAGCCATAGGACAATATGGCAACTTTAAATTATGTGTTTGTTAGCGCCATTTTTTGCCCGGAAAAAAAATTCTTGGCTAAAAATCGCTAGTTTTAGAGCATAAGTACGGCAACATCGATAGTGATATTATTTCTTAAAAACTTAAAATTTTTATACTTAAAGCGTATATATAGCTATTGGAACTAGCTTAAACGATATTTAACATATCGCGGAATCTAATTATGTAATAAAAAAAAAATCGAAAAAAATGTCCCCAAACTATCATGTCCCCAAAGTATGCGCAAGATATATGATTAGTTTGAGGACAGTCCCCAAAGTATGCAATTGTCCTCAAACAATGCGGTAGATCGAAAAAATGTCCCCAAAGCATGCGCTGTGCATATATATATATATATATATATATATATATATATATATATATATATATATATTGTAGATAATTTAGCAGTAGTAATATTTTCGAGATTCTTAAGAGTATCACTATTACATATGCTACACTTATTACTTAAAATCTGTTATCATGCATGACCTTATAATTTCGATTATTGCTTAAATCGCGATTATATTCCAAAAAACATAAATTTTTTCGTCGATTATGGTATTTAATCAAGCCATACAGTACTTTTGTTCTTTAAAATAGTATTCGATTTAAATACTTAAGCATTTAATGCTAAAAATTTATAACAATTCAAACACAATTGCTTAAAATCTACGCGGAAAAATCACTATGATTCCAAAAATAAAACAAAAAAACATTCACTTTTTCATAGAAATGCACACTTCGAATTAAATTAACTTTTAAGGAATTTACGATAGTGTCATATTTTTTACTGCATTATGTTAAGCATTAGGCGTAGAATACAGAAATATGCTTTTAATAATTTTTTGTGTATAATTTTTCAAAAAGTTTCCAAATAAATATCTACACATTCTTTTTAGCTTTGTTCAAGTACTACTAATTTCAGAAATCTTTTTTTTTTTTTTGGAATAATAGTAAAAAAATTATTTTTGACTACTTTTTTAATATTTTGTTAAATAAGCCATCATTTATTGGATGTACTTCAATGAATGTATTTCACGAGAACGAATTTGATATGGTCGAGGATATATTTTTATGACTATGAAAGGACAACGATGTGTCATTAAAAAAAAACAAATATTAACAAATTCTTGGATTTTACCATATAGACTATGGAGCTATTTTAACATATTCACGATTTCTGTATTAAAAACATGTAAGAAAGTATAGTCGGTTAAGTTCAACCAATCTTACACCGAGTAAATGAGCAAAAACCTGTTTCTCTTAAAATTTCAATAATTTATTTTCGTGAGTGATTTTCGGATGTGGGTTTTATATGGGAGCTATGACCAATTATGGACCGATCGACTTGAACTTAGTTTGTGTGATTTATTTATGTATGAAATTCCTTTCTGTTAAACTTTATTTGAATACCAACATTTGTATGGGATTTATGCTTGTAAAAGCGATTTTCGGAAGTGTTCTTTGTATGCGAGCTTTGGTCAATCATGAACCGAACCGCTCACAGTTTTTAAGGACAGACGTCGAAAAATTTTTAACATACATTTATGTTAATAAAAATGAAACCACTAAACTTACAGTTTTGAAACTTTTTTTATTTGATTGAAATTATTGTTACAATTTACAAAAAAAAAAAAAAAAATATTTATATAATCACTAATGGTGAAATTTTGAACCTTTTTCGAAAACCCTTCCATTATGCTTTTTATAGTGCTTTATGTCACTTTGTTCGAACAGGTTGTCCATCTCCTTTTAAAATCTACCACACTTTTGGTCACCTTTTTTGTGCTCTTCAATTCTCTTTTTACAAGAGCCCAATATCTCTCCACTGGCCCTAGCTCCAGGTAGTTTGGAGAATTTGCATCTCTTGGTATAAATACCACATTATTGTTCTTTTACCACTCAAGACCTTTCTTACCATAGTGACAGATGCCAAATCCGGCCAAAAATAAGTGGACACATTAAGAAGTCTTATGAATGGAAACATCCTCTTTTGTAAACATTCTTTGATGTAAATTTCGATATTTATAGAGCCTTTTGTAACAAATGTTTGGCTTTTTTGCCGCAACTGCATATTACTTGCCATACCAAGAACCTTTTGGGAAAGTCAGTCTGCTTTTGGGTCCTAAACTTTTCTTCAACATTCTCTTGAGCATCAACAACATCAAAATGTTGATGCTGCGAAAAATCTGCCAGAACATGCATTTCGTCATCCATTATGCAGCAGGTATATTTTTTGTATAATATTTGACTTCGATTTGCGTGCTCTGTCTTTGGCCTCTAAATTTTTAGCAGAGTTCCTGTCATGAACTTTTTGAGCCTTGTGTGCCTTTAAACCTGCATTGGCTTTAACTTTTCGTACCAAATAGTCAGAGCACTGACCTAAACGGTCTGCTTTCCTACCGGATGTGTTGGGAGCTCTTTTGAAAATGCTTTCTAATTGTTTGGCTTTATAAACATCATGTGGACCATTCCTTCTACCTGAACCAGGTTTTATATCAACGGACAAGTTCTCCCGGTACTGTTTAATAACATTGGAAAAAGTTTGATAGCTGACCTTTGATTGTTTTACCAACTTTTTGAAAGGCAAATTTGGGTTTAGTTGAAAATATTTTATAATTTTAGTACGCACTTTTTTCTGGTCACTCATTTTAATCAGATTAAGAACAAATGAACATAATTGACATTAAAAATAATAACTGACATGTTTTACAAAGGTAACTTATAAAAAAAAAATCAAATAATACTTGGTTTAAAAGTTTTAATGAAAAACGTGTGTTAAGAATTTTACGATCTCAGACTTTAGGTGTGCTTTATTTTTGCTTTAGATTTGTCCTTGGGCCGAAAATAATATATGTGCCAAATTTGATCGGAATATCTTGACTTGTACTTTGCGCACAGGTTTACATAGACAGCCAATATATTGGCATAGCTTAAGGTGGCTTTTAGACTAATATTTTTGGACGTTACAAACATCAGAACAAACTCATAATGTAGGGTATAAACAGTGCTGTATATTTTAAAAACAGGTAAATGTGGATAATGAGACGTCGGCCAATATAAGCAGTTATTCGTCGTATAAAAATATACTTTTGGGAGTGAAGCGCAAAATCATCATTTAGGTCGCCATGATTTCATATGACTATATCATACATATATTGTAAATGCTATATTTTGTTGTTGTGTTATTGCAGAATATAGCGCTTATCCTAGATTTACATAAATATATGCAAGGTTTACAGGGTAAGTTAGCAACGAAGAGTGATTTCCGCTATTATTTGTATAACAGTTCATTTTGATCTATCCTTTAATTAACATCATGGAAATACTTAAGACACAACTATTTTAAGTACTCGTATTAAAATGTATAGCTCTAGTTTTGAAACTATAGGTACTAATTGAAATCAGTACCTATGTAGCGGTGTTATAAAATTTCTTACAGCCTGTTATAACCATCGTATTTGTTTTTATGGTTTCCTATGAACTCATGGAAACCATAAAAACTATGACATTTTTGCTTGCATAAAAGAGCAAATAAAAAATGTTCAAAAATTTATGGGACAATTTAAAAAAAATCGCAGAACCTATTAAGCAAATTGCACTTGACAGTTATGATTTTATTGAAATGTTTCCTATAATACCCTTAAATATTATATAAGTATGTAGTGGCATATCCTTTCAAATACACAGATATTTTGATTTTTATTTGTAGGTTAGTATGTAGTTGTCACATTGCTATACAGGAGTATGGGAAGGGAAAATGTAGTTAGTTTCACGTATTGAGCTTGTTTTGTAATTGTTTAACTATTTATAAGTATAATTTAACTAGCAGTTTTGAATTTTTGTTGAAAGTTCTTTTGTATTGTGAAAAATATTTATATGTGTAAGTATTTCTGTTAGAGTGCATATATCTGAATGTTGCACAGTGGGATTGATCGTGTAAATGGGAAAATTAATCTATGTCTAATAAACTTCTGGTCTGATTGCACAATAAAATATGAAAGAATCGTACATGCGAACATAAGCTTTCACAAAATTATATGTAAAAATGCTGGATTTATAATAGATGGCTTATCTTTTGAACGCGGTTTTTGTTTTTAATAACTTATACGTAATATTGAAGGGAACATATCTGTTATTTATTTTCACTTAGTTATTGAACATTATATATAGAATTTTGTGTCAACACAGCGACATATGCGGGAAGTTTTGCTTTCCTTCTTTAACTAGAAAAAAAGTGCCGCTAAACCACACCGATTGCTCACCAATACTTATGGTGAATGAGTTCCATCAGTTTCAACGTGCGAGATATAGTTTGTGCGGTTCAGAAGTGGTGAGAAACGCAAGAAATAAATATCGCCCAGGCCAGCCAAAAAAGTTGGAAAAATAAGAATTGGACGCATTACTCCATGAATATTGTTGTCAAATTCAACAGGAGCCTGCAAAATCATTAGCCATTTCAAAATGTTTGCAAGCAGCGGGAATTAACCAAAATAATTAAAGCTGATAGACGTTGAAAGACGATTTTGTATGTCTGAGATACTGCATGAACGCTATAAAAGAAAATAATTTTTGCACCAAATCATTATTTGCGATGAAAAAAAGATCCATTACGGAAACCCATCCGAATCTATTCCAAAGCCAAATATCCATGACCGTAATATTCCATCATGACAACGCTATGCCAAATGTTGGAATACCTGTTAAAAAGTATTTAGAACGAAGTGGCTGGGCAGTCTTGTCTCAACCGTCCAGACCGTGCCTTGTCCGACTAATATTTGTTTCAATCGATGCAGAACACTCTCTCTGGGATACGCTTTATTTCAGAACATTAGATGCCAGAACGATGGAGAAAGGTCATAGCTAACAATAGCCGTTACTTTGAATAAATTTATATTGTACAAATGTTTCAAAATAAAAGCTAACTATTTGAAAAAATCCCCCAATTTTAAGTCGTACACCCAATATTACCCTGTTAAAATCGGTGTAAAATCGTCCATCTCTGTTTCGAAAAACAATGTGGAGCTCGTAGTTTTGTCACAAAGTTTTCTTTAGTTTGTGTGTGTGGACGAAAAAATAATAAAAATGGAAAATTAACAAAACTATATTTCTAATAGTGAAGAAAATGTTTTATTTAATGTTTTGGAAATTGAGGAAATAAGGACTGAGATAGAAAAATTTTTAACATGTTAATAAAAATTAAACCACTAAACTTACAGTTTTGAATCTTTTTGTATTTGATTGAAATTAGTGTTACAATATACAAAAAGAAAAAAAAAATATATATTTTTATGAACCCTTCCATTATGGTTTTTATAGTGATTTCTGTCACTTTATTCGAACAGGTTCTCCATCTCTGTTTAAAATCTAACACACTTTTGGACACCTTTTTTGTGCTCTTCAATTCTCTTTTAACAAGAGCCCAATATTTCTCTACAGGACTTAGCTCCAGCCAGATCGGAGGAATTGCCTCTCATGGTACAAATATCACATTATTGTTCTTGTACCACTCAAGACCTTTCTTACCATAGTGACAGATGCCAAATCAGGCCAAAAATAAGTGGACACATTAAGAAATCTTATGAATGGAAACATCCTTTTTTGTAAACATTCCTTGATGTAAATTTCGGTATTTGTAAAGCCCTTTGTAACAAATGTTTGGCTTTTTTGCCGCAACTGATATTGCTTCCATACCAAGAACTTTTTGGGAAATTTTGTTTGCTTTTGAGTCCTAAACTTTTCTTCAACATTCCCTCGAGCATCTGCAATATAAAGAAGCTGCAAAAAATTTTCCATACGTACATTTTGTCATCCATTATGCAGCAGGAATATTTTTTTGTATAAAATTTTACTTCAATTTCCGTGCTCTGACTTTGGCTTCTAAATTTTTAGCAGAGTTCCTGTCAGGAACTTTTTGAGCCTTGTATACTTTTAAACTTTCATTGGCTTTAACTTTTCGTACCAAATAATCCGAGTACTGACCTAACTGGGCTGCTTTCCTACCGGAGATGTTGGGAGCTCTTTTTTCTATTTCTATTTTCTATTTTTTTGGCTTTAGAAACATCATGTGGACCATTCCTTCTACCTGAACCAGGTTTTGTATCAACGGACAAGTTCTCCCGGTACTGTTTAATAACATTGGAAAAATTCTGATAGCAGACCTTTGATTGTTTGGCCAACTTTTTGTAGGACCAAGTTGTGTTTTGTTGAAAATATTTAATAATTTTAGTACGCACATTTTTCTGGTCACTCATTTTAATCAGATTAACAACAATTGACATTAAACATAATAACTGACATGCTTTACAAAGATAACTTGATAAAAGAAAATCAAATACTACTTGGGTTAAAAGTTTTAATGAAAAACGTGTGTTAAAAATTTTACGATCTCAGTCCTTATGTATGTATATTTAAACTAAATTTAAATGTTGAGGTGTTAAACTGTGAAACCCAATGGCGATAAGGAACTAAATAAGTTCCTTAAATAGGTAAGTTCTAAACAAGATTCTTTAAATATGAATAAATGTTAATAATTTTATCTTTTATTTTATTTAAGCTGTCAATGTCTCCTTCAGGATCTCACCTTATATAAGATAAGAAAATAATATAAAAATACATATAATAAGCAGTGCCACACTTAGTTCCCCATTCTAAAATATCACGCAAATGTATATATGTATTAGTTTTTATTTAGGAATCGATGATGAATCTACTTTGGTGTCATCTAAAGTGGTGTTATGGCTTAACGAAAATGGCAACAAGTACGAAAGTATAGTCGGTCAAGCCCGACCATTTAATATTCTAGATAAGGCGTGAATTTAGCTCAACTATTTAAAGGGGAACTAAATAAAATTTGTTTCACTTTTTTTCCATTTTTGTATTGAAGATTTTCAGTTTTTCATTCCTCCTGGAGAATAGTCGGTCAATGTTCTACACCAGGCGTGGATCCAGCTCATGTAATGAACGGTTTAGCTAAAATTTTACTTTTGATATATTTGTTTATATTTTATTTAATCACACCTAACTTAAAATTACAATAGATGGTTTTTACATTTTTTTTTTAAAAACAGTTTTGCCAATCACTGTAAGTCATGTTTTTATTTCGAGCGACATCTGTACAGCTGTCTTCACAAGCTTTTTAAAGATGCCACATGAAATTTTAACGAAACTTTTCAAGCATTCATTCATTCAAGCATTTCACAAGTCACTGAAACACACGATTTTTCTAGAAATATTAATATCCGGTTCTCGTCCATTTTGTTGAAGATCGTAGATCTGAAAAGTTCCATTTCAATTAAATAATTCGTAAAATTTATCAAATTTTGAACATTACATAATTTTTATTTAAAAAAAAAAGACATAAGAATCTCGAGCACTTGTTGTAACACAAACCGTGTCATTGGCAATTATAGCCGATTTTCATAAAATCTTAGAATCGCAAAAACACCTCCACTTTGGTTAGTACCAAGGTTTGTTCGTCATCAAATTGTGAACAATTTGGAACAATCAACCCCGCTGATTGAGAATTGTAAATTCTGGGAGAGATCAGTAATTGAAAGGTATTATAAACATTTATTTTAATCCACATGCTTCTAAATATTAAAGTGTTATGTTTGGTTGAATATTTTTGTTTAGGATCACTTCACAAAGTCGGCTTGGTAATTACTGTTTTCTGTGTAAAAATCAAATCTAACTACTCTAGCAACTGGTTTTTATGATACATCTACACCGATTTTGTTTTGAACAATTATCTAGAATATTGTCGCACACCACCGTTGGATCGACTCATAATATTTCTCTCCCACAATTACTCCACACACATCCAATTTAAATACAAAACTAATAAGTATACCTTAACAAAAGAACACAAAATCTTGGTTAATTATACCCACATTGTGGAAGAAACCTTATTAAAAGAACCCGCTCTTTTTCTACAAACTACGTTATTTTTCTACCAATATTTATATATATTTTCTTACAACCATCTTAGATTTCAATTATACAATTTAAATTAAGTTTAATTTTTTTTTAAATTTTATATTCTAACTTCAAAAATTTCAATATGGCACAATTAACAGCCCATTTTGATAATTATTAAAATTTTCAGTGATACAAACTATCCTGTTACTTCAAATAGCCTAATCATATAAATTTATTTTACAATCTTACTAAAGTTAATCAAAGGGCTTAATAATAACAAATAACTACATACATATGTTACATTTAGATAACTTCTTCTAGTTGAATTCTTCTTTTTATATTTACTTTTACTCAAACCTTAATTTAAGTTCTTTTTCTTATTCTCTACAAATTTTTGTGTAAAAAGTGAGAGCATGATAACAGAAGACTTTATTTCAATAATTTCATAAAATCAAAATTTTTGGGTTCAAAGTTCAAAAAACATGACATGCATTAATAATATTTAAGAATTACAGCAACCACACATCGATCTCTTGGAGGCCTTCACGTCATCGAACATCGTAACTGGTGAGTGCAACAAATAAATAAAACAAAATTAGTGCATACATGTATGAAATAAAACTCATCATTTCACTCAATTGTTACCTACATGCAAATCTATTTGTATTATATGTATTTACATTCGTACAAACATAAATAATTTGTTAAATTTTTTTTTACAAATGTACATACATATATACATACATATACCACTTGCATGTACATCCACACAAACAAACAATTTATATTTTAAATCAAAACTTCTGTTTTGTTTTATCTTGTTTTTTTTTTCTTTTTATAATGATGCCTTTTATTTCTACTTCATCAACATAATTTGGTGATATAAGTAATTTCTTTCATTACTAGTGATCGTTTGTAAAATGCTCCCACTTTTGATAATTACTTTTGAATATATAATTTAAGTCTTTTTGCTATATCTTTATACTTTAGTTAAATTTAAAATTTCTTTACAATTTATTTAAATCGAATATTGTGTTAATTTTTGCTAAACTGAACTAAACTATTTTAACAGGTTTATATAACCTTTATCAATTGTTTATGATAGCTTGCTTAATGCACCACCAAATAATTGTACAACTTAAAACTTCTATTAAATGAATTTATTCTGAAATTAAATGTCTGAATAAAAGTATTAGTTCTTGTGTTTTCTTAAGATGACTTAAAATGTAGGTGATTCTTTTCATTAGGGGCTCTATTAAAATAAAAAGGTCTTTAGAGCATAGGAATGAGACCAGTTCTTCTTTACCATCATGAAGAACCTTTTATTGTGGTAATTTATACAATACGGTTTGTTTTTGCTTTTTCTCTATAAGACCATATACGGGCATATGTTTTGATTTGTATGGTCATTCGGTCCATTTAAAGTAGCTCATAATTTAAATATGTAATAACTAACTAAAAAGGGAGTCTGTAATAATAACTCTGTAGCAAACAGACTTTTGGTTCAGGAGAGGACAGAACCCCCCCTTGCCCGACTGTTGCTAGTCTATCGATGGCTCCCGCAGTCCTGCTCTTGCTAAAGTTTTGGAATTCTTTCTTTGTCAAAAAGAGAGGTATAATTCTAATAATCAACGTGTTCATTACACTCAACCATTTGAAGGGGGAACTAAATAAAATTTCATTTGGAAAAGGTTTCCTGATAATCTGGCCTAAGCTATCAGTGAAATACCAGGAACTAGTTTATTCCCCAAAAATAAATTTCAGTGAATTTATCAATAATTGGGAATTCAACACACTAATTATTACCAAAAAAAAAAGTATTTTAATTTTTTTTTCTTTTTTTCAATTATTGAAGATTTCGGTTTTTTTTCGCTTTTTTTATTCCCCTGGAGCCGCGCCTGCCCCACACTGAGTATATTAGCTAAACCATTTTTATTTAAAAATGTTAATCATTTTTTTGCGTAATGATTTCCAAAGATATTTATCTGGAATTTTATTTGGATATAAACATTTTTAAAAGATTTATGCTACTTAGTTAAAATCAGTTTCGAAAGTACAGTAGCTATGATCAATTATGGAAGTATCGTTATGAAATTATTGGGCCTTGTATGGCAACTATGGTCAATTAAGGATATCTCCGGACAAAATATTTAAATGTGATTTTTTTTCAGAGATCTATGCTCGTTTAAGTGATTTTTGAAAGTGGGCCTTGTTTGGGAGCTATTTGTGTTGAATTCTTTTTGGATACCGTAGTTTTCGGAAATGAGCCTTATATGGGAGCTATGGTCAATTATATGTAAAAAAAGTATGCGTACAACAATTTGTAAAAATTTTGAGTATCTTTTTGTAAACATTTGGTGAGAACAATTACCTTTTTCAAAAAACTTGAAATCGTCGTTAAAGCTCGAAGAAACAAAAATTTGATAATGGAATGATTTTTGATCAACAAACTTATACAAACTCTAAAAATAGCAGTTAATAATAATTAAAACTATATATTTTTGCTTTAAAAAATTAAAAAAAAGTATAAAAACGTTGACATTGCACTATATGTCCGAAAGCTAAAATTGCGGCAAAAATTATTTCCAAGGGAGCTAGCAACATAAAATTTTGTGTAGATACCCCTATTGCTAAAATTCAAATTTAAAAAAAAAACTGGCAGTAACTGGCCCACCGTTCTGAGTACCACCCTCTCCCCCTCAACTCACCCAACATTTTAAAATTTTTAGTTTTTTGAGAATTGTGTTTTTAATATCATCGGAAATATTATTTGTATTTTTGCTTTCAACATAGCTACATTTACTTTCTACATCTCTCTTCTTGATCCATCTACCAAAAATTTCTCCAATTCTTTGTATTAATTTTTCTAGAAAAAATAAACTTATCCTTAAGTAATGCAATTTTTTTACTAAGTTCCCAACTGGCATAAATTTTTGGCATTTATGTCGTCGAAGTATTAGGAATTGAAGCGTACAATATTTTTTATACCCTTCACCTTCGTAAGAAGGGTATATATAAATTTGTCATTCCGTTTGTAATTTCCACAATATAATTTTCCGACCCTATAAAGTATATATATTCTGGATCCTTATAGATAGCGGAGTCGATTTAGCCATGTCCGTCTGTCTGTCTGTCTGTTGAAATCAATTTTCTGAAGACCCCAGATATCTTCGGGATCCAAATCTTGAATAATTCTGTCAGACATGCTTTCGAGAAGTTTGCTATTTAAAATCAGCAAAATCGGTCCACAAATGGCTGAGATATAAGGAAAAAACCAGGACAACCTCGATTTTTTACCTATTTTTTTACCTATATCTGGATTACTAAGTCATTAATATAGACAATATGGATATCTAATGATAGATATTTCAAAGACCTTTGCAACGACGTATATAAGACCATAGTAAGTTGGACCTACAATGGGTCAAAATCGGGAAAAAATTTTTAACCCGAATTTTTTTTCACCAAAAGTTTTTTTGGCTAAACATTAAAAAAAAAAATTTTTAAATTTAAAAAAAAAAGTTTTTTAAATTTAAAAAAAATAAAAAAAATTAAAAAAAAAGAAAAATCGAAAAAAAAATTTTTTTCAAAAAATTAAAAAAAAACAACTGGAAAAAAAATTAATTTTGTTTACCTAAAAATATTTAAAATTTTTATTTTGAAGTATAGTTTGGTGAAGGGTATATAAGATTCGGCCCAGCCGAATATATCTCTCTTACTTGTTTTCATTTGGAAATATACAACGTACTGTCACTTTTAAAATTATCTTGCTCTCTCATTACAAGTATTAAAAAGTAAACGAACGCAATACCGTAACTAAGTACCAGTAATAATTTGTACAAAACACAACTATTAATATTAATATCGAATTTGTATTTATTTTTTGTATTTTAGCAATTTAATTTATTAGGGCCTGGCTCACTAAATGCGAACGAACATTTTCTTTCTTATTTCATACTGAAAACAATAAAAAAATTCAAATTTATTTATTGTATTCAATATAAAACAAGTAAGAAAGTATGGTCGGTCAAGCCCGACCAGATAATACCCTACACTAAGTAAATGAGCAAAAACATTTTTCTTTCAAAATTTAAATAATTTGTATTCGTGATTGATTTTCGGAAGTGGGCCTTATATGGGAGCTATGACTAATTATGGACCGATCATAATAAAATTCGGTGACATGAATTCCGAGTATAAAAAACTTATTTGGATAAAAACTTGTGTAGATATCTATATAACTTAAACATTTATGACCGATAAAGTCCAATTTCAGGAGGACATTTGTATGGGGGCTAGGTGAAATAATAGACCGATTTCAGCCAGTTTCAATAGGCTTGGTTCTTGGACCGGAAAAGTTTTATGTACCAAATTTTGTCGAAATATCTACAAAATTGCGACCTGTCAGTCAGCCAGCCAGACGGACGGACGGACGGACATCGTTTAATCGACTCAGAAAGTGATTCCAAGTCGATCGGTATACTTTAAGGTTGTTACAAACATCTGCACAAATCCATTATACCCTCCCCACTATGGTGGTGTAGGGTATAATAAGAAAGAAAATGTTCGTTCGCATTTAGTGAGGGCCTAATTTAGTGAGGGCCTAAAACAAATTAAGGGCCTAATTTGTTTTCTTTTCATTTTAAAGTTACAACGAATATTGTGAATCAAGATATTTTTTCTCAAGAAAACATTTTTTATTAAAACACTTAAGTTTCCCATTTGCGCAAATTCGAGCGGTTTGTTTCATTAACTCACCTTTTTAAATTTTGAAATATTTGAAAGAAATGTCAAAATAAAAATAAATTAAGTAATTGCAAAACATAAATACATAAGTTAACAAAAGTAAAATTAAGTTCGAAATTGTCTAGAGAAAGCAAACAAAACTAAATTGCTAAAGTTATTTGAAGAAAGGGTTGTTTATGATTTAGTAACATTAGAATTCTTTGGAACAAACTATGATATGCATAGGTGTTTTTTATGTACTCCTGCACAACAAAACTGCTTAAGTTTACGAGTCTAAATTGTCGCGAAAACTTATCAGATATAGAATTTCCATACAATTTTTCACAGTTCATTTGCGATAGTGCAAAAATGCTATTACATGAGAACCTTTAATAAAATTACAGCTTTCCTGAATTAATCCTCATTTTTGGTAATATTGAACCCACTGTGCGACGCGCTGACAAAATATATTTTTTTAATTTTTCAAAGTTTATTATGTTTTTTTTACATTCGCGTATTTTTGTTAAAGATTTATGTGCAAACTTTAATGTCATATTGGTATACTTCGTTTTGATAGAAGGGTATAATAAATTCATTATTTTATTTGTAACATTAATTATTTTTAGTTAAATAAATATAAACAATGAGCTTTCTTTCCTGTTTTAAATATAATTGGATAAATTCACGGAAATTTATTTTTGGGGGATAAGCTAGTTGCTATGCGCTGTGAGGACCTAAATTCTAGGAATTTAGACCCACATAAATAAAATTTTACAAACAAAACTTAGTAATAAGTCAAAGTCGAACGAGCCGTACAGTCAGGGGCAGGTGGTGGCTTCAACACTGGCTGCGAAATTCAACAACAGAGAGTGTCTACGGCAGAGAGTGTCTACAGCAGAGTATGTCGGCAGAGAGAAGTCAATACCGATGGTGTCAGCAGATGGGAGTCAACAGAGTGTAAGCAGAGAGGAGACAACAGAGTGTAATAGAAGAGGATAATCGCGAGAGATGATATTCAGCCGTATTGAAGAGGACACTAGACAAAGAAGGAAGTAGCCAAGAATACAACAAACACAATATCAACAAGCAATATAACACACACAAGCATCATTAATACAGTACCACACACACAGATCAACAATTGAGATGATTTTTGCAACAACCGCTATCGGTTCGAACATTTTGTACTGCATTAGCTACAAAGCTACAATAGTTGTAGAAAACAATAATATATAAGCTAATGTAACAGAGCAATTGATCTCTTTTGTGTTGTGCAAGTGAACGAGTAATACCCGTAATTTCAACAAATAGATATCTACGGTGTAAAATACCAAGCAGATAAATTTACCTAAAAGGTAATTTCAAATCAATATCTATGGTTAGAAATTACCAAATATTTTTACTCCATAGGTAACTAAACACTGATAGATATCTATTTGTTGAAATTACGGGCATAAGACGTGTGACAAGCCGGTAAGATAAAAAATATATAAATTAAACAAGTTACAGAGCAGCGCTAGGGAGTAATTAAATTGAATTTGGTAACACCGATCCTTGTATAATGAGAACAGGGCGCTGGTTTACAATCAGCTAACGAGGCGGATTACATCCTACCTTACCCAAAACAGATTTACATCCGTGGAGGGAGGAGATATTTTCTTGGCAGCAACACTCGGAAAAATTAGGGACAAAAGTAGATTCTAGGATTACATCCTAGAATATTATAAGAGCAGGAACTAGTGGGCAGGAGTGGTAGGGTACCGGTACGTGTCACCCGATAGTTCACGGAGCAACACCAAGTTGTTCTCAATAAAGAAGCATTCAATTTGCATTTGTGGCTCAATAAATAGAGTTAAGCTAAAAAATACAAGAAAATAAACTGTGAAAGTGAAAAGAACCAAGATAAAGTGTTTTAAATTTTATGTTAAGGACCCTAGACTAGACGGAGCGCTACCCCAGCTTCAAACCCGTAGTAACCGGAGGTTCCTTACAGCGCATTTGACTTGCAGCTTAGGACATATTATCGGGAAACCTTTACCTAAAAGGCTTTAGGGTTTAGTTAGATTAGGTGGACAGCTAATAACAACGATAGTTAGAAATCCTAAGGTATTATTTTCTTATGTTGCAAATATCACGGATAAATACTAGCTTGGCGAATGACCCCGTTCTCACCACACTTTTTGTTAATTGTTTAACATTTACAAATGCATAGACTGAAAGAAGAATATCTTACCTTTTAAAATAAAAATATTTCGAATAGATCGGGCGACTAAAATTTAGTAAACCTTTGATTTAAAAAAAAAAAAAAATAATAACACACCAAATTTCATGTGCTAAAATAATGACATCACTCACAAAAAAGTCAGAATGCATTTCGACCTTCGAGGGAAATTATAAGAAATCTGTAACTAAAGTAACCGTTAAATTTAAAAACAAAAATTATAATTACTTTTTGAGATAATTGGTGTTTTGTAATGCATGCCTTGAGGCACTCTTGCGGTTAAAATCGGGAGAAAAATGACTGAGTTAAGAATGTTTAAATACGCGGGTCCTCTTATATCTCGTAAACTTAAGGTTGTATTGGATCTTTTAAAACCGGGTTTGTAATACACTCAGCTAGACCTACAACCTGCACTATGCCATTTTCCAAGTTATTTTTGTGTGTAGCACAGTATTATCTATATAAATATATAAATGTCTTTGTTTGTTTGTTTGTTTGTTTGTTTGTTTGTTTGTTTGTTTGTTTGTTTGTTTGCTTGCTTGCTTGCTTGCTTGTTTGTTTGTTTGTTTGAGCATCACGCCTAAACAGCTGAATCGATTTTATTGAAATTTGGAACGTAGATAGATCCTTACTTGGAAGCGTCAATAGGCTATAACTTTTTTCAATACTTGGACCAGAAAGGGGTAAACCAGGGGAAACTCGGTAAAATTGTTGTTTAGTTGTTAAACAATAAATACTAAACGGCCGAAACGATTTTATTGAAATTTCCAACATAGACTACGACAGGGGTAGCGAAGCGCACCGGGTCAAGCTAGTTATATATAAACATCCGAGCACTCTACATTAACATCCATCTTAATGTATATTTATTAAAATATGGATCACTCTATGAATCGTTTATAATTGTTTTGAAATCATACGTTTAGCTAGAAGTGTATCTTACTTGTGGCCTAAATCGTAATTTTATTTTTATTTCCTATTTGCTGCACTTTTATGTCATTTGGGGATACTCTATTTCAGTCCTCCAAATTGTGCTGATGTCTTCTATTTCTCTTCTTCCACTATTACTACTTGTTTTGTTTTATTTTGCTCTTTATATATTTTTCTGAAATACAGAAGTAAGTAGTATATGTTTTGTTAATTTTGTATTGCGAATTTTTGTCTACTCCCCATTTATAGGAGGCAATGGGGTATTAGTTGAAGAATTTCTCAAAAGGAACCACCACCATCATCATCAGCCGTCTACTAGTAGTTACTGAACTGACTGTTCTTATACAATTATTATGATGATGTGGCATAGTGCTACTGCTGTTATTGCTCTATGGCGTTTGGTGGCATCATTAAAAGTTTATAATGCAGCTGTTGTTAAATTATGGTATTGTATTGAAAACTTTTATAAAAAAAACGAATTTGAGTAAAATGGCCAACAAAAAAAAGCAAAAGAAAAATTTGTGTACTTGAGTGTAACTTATTATTCTCTTTTTTTTGTACTCTACTGAAAAGTGAACTTCAAATAAAGTAATTTAATAATAAAGAATTCATGAATAACAAAAGAATCAATACCAAATTTTCCTATTGTATTTTTATTTCTCCTTAATGGGTTCTAAGTAGGCTAAGAAGATGTACTTGTGCAGAATAAGCCTATAATTATGATTTAATATTGTTTGATTATTCTAGAGAAGAAAAAGTTTCAAAGAGATGAGAAAAGTTAAAATTCGTTGAGAGTAGAAATTTGTGTATGAAAGTAGTTACAAACAGTAAAACTTTTAACCACATTGTAGTTTGTATTTTTAGAAATAGTAGCAGCATTTGTAAAATAGCTTAACTAATAATTTTAATTTGTTTAACGATTTGTAAAACGGCGGTTTGGTGTTTCCAAGAAATCAATGTAGAAAATTGATGAAGATACCCTGCACATTGTAGTTTGTATTTTTAGAAATAGTGGCCGCATTTGTAAAATAGCTTAACTAATAATTTTAATATGTTTAATGATTTGTAAAACGGCGGTTTGGTGTTTCCAAGAAATCAATGTAGAAAATTGAAGAAGATACCCTGCAGTCACTTGTTTTAGAAATATTGTCGCGGGACATAACTCTAGACAAATATGACAACATTAAATATAAACTATTCATAAACCTAGTTTGGATGAACAGAAGAACATAGGAGGAAAATAAAGCCAAGATATTGTCGTGCTTCACTTTGTCGAATGGGCTCAAAGATTATAGAGATTTTGGTTTTGCTCATATACATATACAAATTATTAAAATCTTAAAGGGTTATTGTTAATAAAGATTCTTAGACATTATTATCAAGCAATCATATTAGTGGTTTGTAATAAGGTTTTTTATGTGTAAACAAATAGTTATGGAAGTGGTCGAGGTTGCATAAAAAACAAATATATACTCCGAAAATTTACCCTTAATCTTTTGGATGTAAACAATTTTATTCACACCATTTTAAAGACAATATCATTTCCTTTAAAATGGAATCAAAAATTATGTTGGATTTTAATCAGTTTCATATATATGAGCAATTATGTATATATACTTTTAGAAAATTTTAACATATTTTTCAGTTTTCAAATCGCGATAGTTTTAAAGTGCAATGGGTTTCCGTTGGAAACCTTTGGAACCGTAATATGTGTTGCAAATTTCATTAAAATCGAAGATTTCAAATCCAAAAATATCAGTTTTCTGTCCGTTTTGATATGGATTCTCCCAAAAATAACTATTAATGATAATATGATTTCATTGGATTATAAAAATGATTACGTTGGATCATCAAATGATTTAAGGGGTCATGTATGACAATGATATTACTACTATAGCTGATCATTATCTGATACTAATAATGATCATAATATGTTTGGAATACAATCATAAATCTTATCATAATATGATGCTCTTACATTATGTTTACCACAACCATGTTTTTTCTCTACGTGCCAATACAAGTGTAATCTTCCGTTATTGAAATCCTTCATCTTGTGCATATGTTTGGCACCCTAACGGCCAGCAGGATGAGGTACAAAATATAAATTTCACTGCGAATAATAGTTATTCAAATGTAATTGAACCAAATTTGTCGCTACTATTTTCGATAAACATACACGTAGAAAAAAAATATAGTTGTGCATTGTTACTGTAACCATTTCAACATTTTTAACAATTTTATAGTCACAGTAACTATATGTATGATTGTGGTAGCAATAGTATGGTTAATTTACGATTTACATATATATATGGTTACAGTAAACATGTATATGTTTGTGACAACCATTTATATGATGAATAATTTTATCATAATATGTTGTTCCCAGATTATGATATGAGAGCAACACAATATGGTAAGTCCTTCATCATATAAATGGCTTTGAATTTAAATTCAAAACTTAATTGATAATTTTCGTAATAGGTTGAACTTTAATTAAAAATGTTATTGAAAATACAGTTTTTGTAATTCAATAATTTTATTTATTAATGTTCAACCAATAAAGAAAATTGTATATTCAATTATCATAATTATCAAATTCAAAACTCAAAATTCAGTGGAAAATATTAGAAAACTTTGTTTTTGACCACACGAGAACATGACTCAATTATGCAATAATTGAAACCAGTTAAATATGTGATAAATATTTGAATTGAAATATAGTTTTTTCTGTGTATGTTAAAAATTTTCTATGAATTTAAATTTCAGTACACACAATTTTAAACGTTGCAGTCAATCATCAATCAATCAAGCAAATGAATTCAGGTTTATTTTATTCATTCTAATCACATTAAACAAATTAAAACACTTTTGTGTGCACAATCATTTCAAAATGACTTAAGAAAATGTTTACACGATTGTTTAAAGAGAGATAGAGAGAGAATAAAAAATAAAAATACTATGAAATTAAAATAAATCATCATTCGTCTGTGATATAATCCTTCAACAATATATTTTTGCAAATTTCTATTTCAACTTAAACTTTTATTCCTCAAACACACAGTCAATAATCCATACAAATACGTTGATAATTGCTAGCAATGATGAGCTTATTCAATTAAATGACATCAAATAATAACAGAAAAAAAATATAATTCCACTTAATTTTTATATATGACTGGAATACGAAAATAAAGTAGTGTAAAGCTTACAGCAAAAATAAAATCGCATTTATCATGTCATTACAGTCAAATCATGATATTGCACATGCAATATTCTTTTGCACTAACAACGACTTTGGCAAAAGGATTCAATGAATATTCTTCATACATACACAGACACAAAAACTAAAGTCATTCGTTAAAAAGAAATTGCTTTTCTTCCAACATTTTAGGTTCTGTTTTTTTTTTTATGCAGTAGGAAAAATTATAAATCCCTCAATGTTAAAGTGAAAAGTAAAAAAAGCGAAAGAAATAAAGTTTTCAACTTCACAAGCCATAAACTCCTCCTACATGATGATCATCATCGAAGGCAGCACACGAAAAAATATATTTCTGTGTTTGCAATGTCTACTTAGGAAAACCTCATCTAAACCAATTGTTGGTTTCATTGACTCTGGGATGGAGCAGAGAAAAGAAAGTCATACAAAATTTACACCAAAAAATTCTTTAGAAAACGAACAATTTGTGTTAGTGTGTTTGTATGTATGTATAGTGCAGTCATAAATATGGCATGGAATGTGTAATGATGAAAAAAAAAAAAAAAAAACTCCAAAGATTATCTTCGAATGGATGCAATGAGTAGGATATTTGTAGATATTTGAAGTCAATTAAATGATAAATGTACAATTGGTGTCGTCATAAAATATGCATTAAAGGAGAATACTGAAAAAAATATGTTAAGCAATCATAAAGTATTTAAATAAATTAATATGTTCAATCAAAGATTTTGAGGTTTAGTTTGCACACACTTTCTTTATATTAGCTTAGTTGGCAAACTTGCTAAGTCCAATTTTTATGAAAATTGAGATTTTAATACAAAACGCTAGCATAAGTACAAATGCACTGTTTGCGTAAAAAAGTTAACGATTATTTACCTTTGTTATAGTGTGCAAATGTGCTAAGTCCATTTTATTTTGTTAAAATAACAAAATTATTATCTCAGTCAAGTGGAATTGAGTATAACAACTTTAGTAGATATATAATAGCGTCAAACTTGTTTTAATTATTGCTGTTTTAATTAAATAAAAAAAAAAAAAAAAACGTAAATCATAAATTTTTAATGAAATATTGGATAATTTTGAAACATATTGTTATCTTGACTTCTGATATCAAAAACATCCATTGCCTTTTGATACAACTTTACTAACTATATAGACTTTACATCCAATAACATAGTTAAAACGATAAACGATAACGAAAATATGTTATAAGAAAATGTGCTAACTCCACTAAGAAAAACAAAACAAGTACTTAATAGAATATGTGCTAAGTCTACACTTCTTCTTTATCGTTATAATTAGTAATAAAACTGTATTGACAGATTTCAAAAATATTTCAAATCTTCAAATTTGTGAAACAGGACTTTAGCACATTTGCACACTGAGCTGTCGGTGTGTGTAAATTATTATATCTAAAATTTCAGAAGTATAATCTAAAGAAATACATGCCAAGGGTTTATAATTTTATTTACAAAATCCATTAAAGACTTTCGTAGTTCGTATAAGAAATACACTACACATTTAATTTTTGCTTTTTCAGTGCTACGGGGTTTATCTTTCCATGATCTATTTGCAATTGTATATAGCTTGATCGGTACCGTGAAATAACTCCCAAATGAAATAACTCCCCACGAAAAAATGAAATAACACCCAACAAATTTTTCATACAACTTGGGACTTATTTCACTGTGAAACAACTCCTAACGCGTAGGGTGTTATTTCATATAATAAACTTCTTGCATTGCCGGCCTTCGGCCAGGCACTAAGGTTTTCTCCTCTGGGGTGTATCAAAAACCGGCTTCGCTCAGAAAATATTATTTTTGCATTGTCGGCCTTTGTCAGGTCGCAACGATTTCTTACTCTGGTGCGAAATGAAAATCTACACAGAGAAAACAGATTCGTGATAGCAACCGAATTTGTTGCCAATCGAATGATTCGGTTGCAAACATAGAATTTTTCGGTTCTATCAACAGAAAGTCAGTTTATAAAAAAGAATTTCGGTTGTAGCAATCAAACTTTTGTTACGCCTTCTAAAATTTTGTATCCACAACTGTAAAATTCGGTCACTAAGGTAGAATCATTCGATTGGCAACAAATTCGGTTGCTATCACGAATCTGTTTTCTCTGTGTAGTTTCTGAAATATTATAAAACCTTTCTGCAATGAAAGAAATCTTTTCTGAGCGAAGCCAGATTTTGATACACCCCAGAGGAGAAAACCGTAGCGCCCGGCCGAAGACCCCCAATGCAAAAAACTTTTCTAAGCGAAGCCAGTTTTTGATACACCCCAGAGGAGAAAACCTTAGTGCCCGGCCGAAGGCCTGCAATGCATAACAACTTTTTTGAGCGAAGCCAGTTTTTGATACACCAGAGGAGGAAACCTTTGCGCTACGATATAGGCCCGCAACGCAAAAAATTTTTGGTGAGCGAAGAATAATTTCACCTTTGTAGTTCTTTATTTCATTGGGAGTTAGATTACATAAAAAATTGCTTCGGATTGGGAATTATTTCATTTCTATTAGGATTTATTTCATTGGGAGTTATTTCGCTTTTTTCGGGACTTATATTTTTAAAATTATGTAACCTCCGATTATTGGGAGTTATTTCATTTTACCCTTTGGTAGTTATTTCATTTTTCAAGTTTGGGAATTATTTCATTTTTGATGGGATTTATTTCATTGGGAGTTATTTCATCGGGAGTTATTTCATTTGGGAGTTATTTCACGGTACCAGCTTGATCATTTCCGATCATCGATCGATACATATATATTATCAAATTTGTGTTAGAGTAGGCAGATTTCGCCTGTACGTAAGCTCCACGTTATGCCCATGGGCTGTGACTTTCACCTTCATTTAGTCGAGGGCCAGGTTAAACAGAAATTTAATGGGAAACCTTGTCAAAAATTCACTTTGACATTTATTGGGGTGCTGAATATTCGAGTTTAATAAAACATTTGGAACTTAATTCATCATAAAGCACGCTGGCTTAACAGAAATTGACTTCAGAGTATTGTTTGCATCTTAAATTTCGGCAATACTCAGACAACCGGTTGGTTGGTACTTAGTCCCTTTGCCAGTTGTAATGATATCGTGGTAATTTATGCTGTCCTGTCCGTATTTAAAGTTGTACTTATGATGAGTTTTCTCTATTTATTAAAGAATTTTACTAAAAGACTTTTTAGGGCTCAGTTTTTACATTGGTCGTTATAGACCATAATATTCCGCTTATCGTCGCCTTTCTATCCCTATGTTTGATATATTTGTATTGATCCTGCATTCTCCGTTTCTCATTGCAAGTTTTATTCATGTAAAGACACGATTTCTAAACCTTCTTTAAAATATCAGATTTCAGGGTTCATCCGAGATCCAAACTTTTCTTTAAAAGTTTTCATATCCAATTCTTGCAATAGTGGAATTTGTGAACCAATTTCATATGCTTGTATAGTTGGCCATTGGAATTTAGGATGGTCGTCCTATTTTGAATTTTGATTCTTCATAACAATTAACACAAGTAAGGTTTTTAGCTCTTGTGGAGAATCTGGTTTGAATGATTCTGACTCAATGAGGTTTCCAGTATATGAAGGATTTCGATTTTCCTTGGATAGAAGAAACTCAATGTCGCTGGATTATAGTTGATTTTAGATTTTTTTCTATAATCAAATAAAAACTTATCTGTAATTCTGCAATGCTTTACAATAGTTTGGAAAATTTCAAAAATTGTTCCCATTCATAAGAATAATAGTAATAACGAGTTAAATAATATTCGGTTATAGAATGAACTTGAACGCTAAAATCAGCTACATTCCTGAATTTAGATTCAGGCTTGGACATTGAAAATCTAAGTAAACGCAAATATACAGTTGCAATTTAATTACATCCTACCACCATGGAATCCCTTCTACAAAGATTCAAATTAATTTTAGTGCGCATATTATAAAATTGTGTCAAAGTATATTAGCAATAGATTATTTCATGTTTAAAAATTAATTATCAGTTCAAGATGATGTGAAATGAGTAACTCCTCAGGGTGGCACACCACCTTTTCAATATTGCTATGTACTTTCCTCACGTAACTGACAACTTCACAGGTTCCATGATGAATTTCCAAATATAGAATTGCATCAAGTTGCTGATAATTTTCAAGCTGTCAAAGGTTTTTGCGATACTTAAGAGATACAGAAAAATGTGGACATTTTATTGTGCCAGGGAGCATGTTACTTCACCTTTACCTTGAAGGAGTGGCGATTCCAAAACTTCATTAAATACCTTGGAAATTATTTTAGTAATCTTCTGAAATTTAATAAACATACTCGTAGAGCTCTTGGAAAAGCATATAAAAATGGGCATATTTTCAAACATATTCAAAAACAAACATTTACCAATGAGGACAAAACTTTTCATATACTTATGAGGAGAATCAAACATTTTGGAGAATTTGTCTAAAAATATTTTTATTCGATAAGAGGCTGCATTTTTTGTTGTGTTGGTAGCATAATAGTCTTTAGGAAATGGTATGATGTGTCAATGTACCGTTTATACCTGCTGTGTTATTAAAAGTTTTCTCAGGTTTTATATTCTAGTCAAATTAGAATTTTAGTGAAATATAATTTTTGTGGGTCAAAAGGGGTTAAACTAAATTGTACTGCCAGCGGAAAGGCGAAAGTGTCCTATTTATCCCTATATATACTTCTATACATATCTGGACCCGTCAGCAGAACACTTTTTCCATCTACAATTCCGGTCTATAATTGGTCATAAGGATTGAGATCAAACAAATTTTAACATACATATATGTTATTAAAAATTAAACCACTAAACTTACAGTTTTGAATCTTTTTTTATTTGATTGAAATTATTATTACAATTTACAAAAAACATTATTTTAATAGTTCCAATCACTAATGATGAAATTTTGAACCTTTTTCGAAAACCCTTCCATTATGGTTTTTATAGTGCTTTATGTCACTTTGTTCGAACAGGTTGTGCATCGCCGTTTAAAATCTACTACACTTTTGGACACCTTTTTTGTGCTCTTCAATTCTCTTTTAACAAGAGTCCAATATCTCTCCACTGGACTCAGCTCCAGGCAGTTTGGAGGAATTGCCTTTCTTGGTACAAATAACACAATATTGTTCTTGTACCACTCAAGCCTTTGTTTACCATAGTGAAAGGATGCCAAGTCAGGCCAAAACTAAGTGGACACATTATGAAGTCTTATGAATGGAAGCATCCTTTTTTGTAAACATTCTTTGATGTAAATTTCGGTATTTATAGAGCCCTTTGTAACAAATATTTGGGTTTTTTGCCGCAACTGCATATTGCTTGCCATACCAAGACCTTTTTGGGAAATTTTGTCTACTTTTGGGTCCTAAACATTTCTTCAATATTCCCTCGAGCATCTGCAAAATAAAAAAATTGACCCAGAAGCTGCGAAAAATGTTCCATACGTACATTTCGTCATCCATTATGCAGCAGGTATATTTTTTGTATACAATTTGACTTCAATTTCCGTGCTCTGTCTTTGGCCTCTAAATTTTTAGCAGATTTCCTGTTAGGAACTTTTTGAGCCTTGTATGCTTTTAAACCTGCATTAGTTTTAACTTTTCGTACCAAATAGTCCGAGTACTGAGCTAACCTGTCTGCTTTCCTACCGAATGTGTTGGGAACTCTTTTGAAAATGCTTTCTATTTTTTTGGCTATAGAAACATCATGTGGACCATTCCTTCTACCTGAACCAGGTTTTATATCAACGAACAAGTTCTCCCGGTACTGTTTAATAACATTGGAAGCAGTTTGTTAGCAGACCTTTGCTTGTTTGGCCAACTTTTTGTAGGACCAAGTTGGGTTTTGTTGAAAATATTTATTAATTTTAGTACGCACATTTTTCTGGTCACACATTTTAATCAGATTAACAACAAATGAACATAATTGACATTAAACATAATAAAATACATGCTTTATAATGGTAACTTGATAAAAAATTCTAATAATACTTGCATTAAAAGTTTTAATGAAAAACGTGTGTTAAGAATTTTACGATCTCAGTCCTTAGCTCCCATAAAAGTCCCGCTTCCGAATATCACTGTAACGAGCATAAATATCTTAAAAATTTTGGTATCCACATGCAATTCAACCGAAATAAGTTTCATATCGCACGAACTAATTTTAATGCGATTGGTCCATAATTAGTCGTAGCTCCCATATAAGGCCAACTTCCGAATATCATTCACGAAAATAAATTATTGAAATTTAAAAAATAATGTATTTGCTCATTTATTCAGTGTGTTCGATTTCCCTCATATAAAAGTAGTATTAACCCTGTGTTTTTATATGCTTTTCCAATATGGTCAACCATTTTGATATTTTAGTACTAAGTATACTGTCAATATTGAACACTCTCATGTAGTTTTCAATTTTGTAATTGGAAGCTTTCAGTGATTATTTCATGTTAGTAAATGCATAATATAAATTGATAAAAATATAGCAATTTCTAACATTCTGTAATACCTATAACCAAAAATCACTTGTTGAAGTATCATTATTCAAAATCTTCATCATAATAAATTAAATGTTAAGTTAATTTAAAATTAATAATGCATTTAAAAGCCATTATTAAAAAAGTACTTTTTTTCCGGTAGCAATCAGCAATTATTCAATTCTATGTTTGACCTAAACACTTACCTGCAACACACCAAAGTACTTTAGAAAAATAAACATATTTTACCTTCAGGGAAAAAACATTAGAAAAGTTGTAAGAAAAACTTTAAGCCATAAATGAAGGACGCCATTTAGAAAAACAAAAAAAGAGTGTGGAACGGACACACTACACCACAATGATTTATGAACATACTAAAAGTATTTCCGTGGGTGTAAACACTCACGGCCATATACTCACACATACTAAGCCATATATTCCCTCAAAGAGGAAGACACACAAGTTAAGTGGTAAGAATGTTTATAAGTAATTTTACATTTTGGCCAGCAGAAAGTAAAGCAAGGAAAAAACGACCATAAAATATACACGAATGCATAAAAAAGTAAACTTTTAATAATCATTTGTAAATAAATAACACAAAAAACGTGTTGTTTTTTAATTTTTCTCTTTTTGTTTGTTTGTCGTTTGCATTGTTGAGGGTGGCTGTGTATTACAAACGTATAAACTTTTGCTGAATGTGTGTGTCAGTTCTTTTTTAACGTGAATTGTTTGCTAAACTTCCGGTGTGAATGATGGACAAATGCTTTTTTTGTTGGAGTTTTTACAAAGTCTGTAATGTATTTGTATTTATTTTGTAGTAAGTATTAGTGTGTTTGGCTCTGTACGGTTTGTATGTTGTGCTTGAATTTTAATAAAAACCGGAAAAAGGAAGTGTACGCGTGTAGGTGTTGTAAAGTTTTTATTGCTAGTTTGGATTTTTTTTTGGGGGAGAACTAGTTTCCGAATAAGTGTGACAATGTCATTGTTACTCGTTAGTTTTAATCAATTATAAAAGTGTTTTTTTTTTTTTTTTTAATTTTTGTTAAAATCAGTTTTGTATTTGTGTTTTTTTTGTAGAAAATGCAGTTTTATTGTAGCAGACAATTTAAAGGTGTTTTTTTAGATTAACAGGAAAAGTTTAATAGTGCAATGTAAATGTAGTTAGTAGTTTAGGGATTTTATTATTCTCAGTAATATCATAAAATATATCATAAAAGATCTAAGTGTTTGGTAATTTTCCTTTATACATCAAATGTTCATAATTATTTATCAAAATGTTTGTGTCTGAAAATAAATATTTTATTATTTATATAATTTTCTGTTAGGAACAAATTTTTTTGTAAATTTTCTTTTAAAAGAAAATTATCTATTACACTGCGAAACAGACATTTCGGTGCCCGAAATTTGAGCAACGTTTTGTATAAGTTGATGAACCCTCATCACTATGTTATACTTGTTTTTTCCAGTCAGTTCGCGTTTTCGAAATATCGCGGTTTTTATATTTTCATTGAATACCCTATTTTTTTGGTGTTTTTCTTCAAAATTTTGGGTACTGCAGCTTAGAATGTGAAATTTGTTTAGAATGAGACTGGACTACGTAAACATATATTTCTTTTGAGTATAATAATTCTGTTGGATGTTTTGGCATATTTATCTGATCCTTCAGGAAAGTTGAAATTTGACTCTTTTAGCTTTATCCGCAATAAAATTCTGCATTATAAAAATTCTAAATAAAATGTTAACACTGAACATTCAAGGCATTACAGCGAACATAGTTCTTAGTTAAAATCATAAATTAGTTAAAAATTTAATGAAATATTTAGATAATACTCCGAACTATTTTTTTTATAAATAAATTTTTAGGTAGTCATTAGTCTTATTCTTAATACACATTTAAATCTAACTACAGCAATAGAAATATTTCATTTGACGTTTTTAAAATATCTTGAACTTTGTATTTACGTGATATATAGCGTTTTTGTTGAAAATGTATTAAAATTTTTATCAAAAACACTTCTATTTTTTTTGTATCAGATTTTGTTTATTTTATAAAATAAATGTTTACATACACAGAGAAAACAGATTCGTGATAGCAACTGATTTTGTTGCCAATCGAATGATTCTACATAAGTGACCGAATTTAACAGTTGTGTCTACAAAATTTTAGAAGGGGTAACAAAAGTTTGGTTGCTTCAACCGAAATTCTTCTTTATCATCTGACTTTCTGTTCATAGAACCGAAAAATTCTATGTGTGCAACCGAATCATTCGATTGGCAACAAATTCGGTTGCTGCTACGAATTTGTTTTCTTTTTGTATAGATTAATTTATATATTATATATCAAGGAATTGCCTTTTATGTGATTTTCTTTATTAAAGCTGTCTTGTACAATCACGCATAATTGATTTTCGCTGAGCTTTTAACATATATTTGCCATAGGAACTTTTCAGTTTGCATTTGGATTCGTTAGAGAACAGTACTGTCTTCCATTTTTGGACACTTCAGTCGATGTGGGTTTTGGCAAACTCCAGTCTAGCTTTCTTGTTCTTAGCTGATATAAACGGTTTTTTTTCTGGTCGTCGGCTGAATAATCGTGCTTCTACTGCTCTTCTACGGATTGTTCTTTCGCTAACGCATAACCTAAAACTTGTTCTTACTTGACTAGCAGATGCTGTAGGATCTTTTTGCATTGCTCCTTTGATAAGGAATCATCATATCGTGTGGTATTACGCGGACGTCCTCCAGAATGCTCCGGTGATAAACGACCAGTCTGCAAAAACTTTGGCATCAGCCGGGAAATAACTGATCTGTTAATTGAATATTGTTTACACAATTCATGCCGTGATAAGCCCGGCTTCCAGTCTTCAATAAATTTAATTTTAAATTCACTGGAGTACTTGTTCCTTGCCATCCATTGTTTTTTCACAATAAACTGTATAGAACTTAAATTATACAGGCTACGCCTTCCTTTATTTTTATCTTCTGGAATTTTTAAATGCATCCGTTGAGATTCCCGTTAACTAACATTGCAAATATGCAGAAAAATAGTAAAATTTTTAAACATCTTATTAAGGGGTGCTTTTGTATGTTTTATCATTTTAAATTAATTGTTCATAAAATTATCCTTTCCTAAATGAACACTATATGAACATTAACAATATAAGTTAAAAAAAAATATATACAAAATACATCCCAAAAAGACTTTTTTTATCCAAAAAATTATGACATGAGAAGATCCATTAAGGGGTGCTTTAGTTATGGCTAATAGTGTATGTTTGTTAAAGTGATTTTCGGAAGTGGGCCTTATTGGGAAGCCATGACTAATTATTGATCGAACCGCAAAAAATTTTTAAATGTGAAAAGCCTTTTTCGGGAGGTCATTTGTACGGGAGCTAGGATAAATAATGGATCGATTCTCTCCAAATTCAATAGGCGTCAAAATTGCTACCTGTAGTATGATTACAAAGTTTAAATGGGCGGAAGGATGGTCAGACATACGGAGAACAGACGGACATCGATCGCTCAATCAGAAAATGATCCTGAGCAGATTGGTATTCCTTAAGGTCGGTTTTGGGACAATATTTTTGTATGTTACAAACATCTACACAAACCCTATATACCCTCCCCACTATGGTGGTGTAGGGTATAATAATGAACATATTTTCTGTTTGATAAATTTTCTTACTTACTTACTTATTCCGGACCTCTTTCCACCTTGCAGTGTATAGGTTTTTGCAAAGACTTCTCCACTTCGATTTATCTTGTGCCACTCCGAGCTATCTTTGTTCTGTCAGAATATTTTTGATAGTGTCTTGCCATGTTATTTTTGTTCTTCCTCTGCTTTTCGTACTACTTGGTCTTGCTTCTGATACTCGTTTCTGCATGTGGTTCTCTGGCATTCTAGGCACATGTCCAAACCACCTTAGCTTATTGCGTTCGATTTTGTTTTTCAGTGGTTCTGTTTTTAAGCTGGCTCGTATAGTAACGTTTCGTATTCTGTATCGTCTTGTTTTTTCATTTCTTAAGTATTTCATTTCTGATGCCTGAATTCTGATTTGATTTTTTGTTGTTAGTGCCCACGATTCGCAGCCATATGTAAGGATTGGTATATACGTAGAGTTACATACGGCAATTTTTGTACCCGTTGAAACTTGTCTCTTAATGTTAATTTCCATTTTAACGCAAGAAGCAAAATTGCAAACATTATCTTCTCTCTGGACACTTTTAGATATAATATTAATACACTAAAAATATTAAACTTGTGTGTATCATATGCTAGGAACGTTATTTCCCGCACGGTGACACTATAACCATAAGAAGGCGACATGTGTTTCATCTTCAAGATGATACGTTTGGGACACTTTTTGGATAGTAATTGTTGTCAGGGATAACGAAACTATGAGCAAATATTAGTATCCAATTGGGTTTTTTAGGTGATTTTAGATTAAAGTAAGGAAAAATTAAAAAAAAAAAAAATCAAAAACACATAGAGATTTTTTGGAATTTTATGGGAAATAGTTTCCTTTAATGGTTTTGAATAATTGGCTGGGATTTATTTCATTTTTAGTAATAAGTTTTTAGTAAGTCCAGCTTTTTATTATTAATAAAAGTGATAAAATTCTTAAAATTAAATTACTTCTGAAAAATGTATCTCTGTCTGGTGAAGCACAGATTGCACATTGCATAAAATTTATGTGTTCTGTTCTCTATATGCTTTTTTTAAACTGTGTACACATCTCTTCATTTTACTGGCCTTTTGCATGTTGTATGCTGGCAAATTGCGTTTCATTCCAAGTACTTCACAGTAAGACTTGCTTTCCCTAGAGGTGAAATTATTTACCATACTTCTTTCTACAATTTGGCGATATTCGAAACTTGTCAATGGTGGACCTTCTACGCATTTAGCTTAATGTAATTTCTGGCATACTATATTCGAGTTGTTAAGTGTTGTGTCCAGAATAACAAAGAATAAGCGTAAATAATAATTTAATTTTGATTTGCGGTCGACCTTATAACATACTTTTCGCTGATCCATGACGTCAATGACGCCCATATACTTAAGGAGTGAGATCGAAAAATTCTTAACTTCAATTTCCATGCTCTGTTTTTGGCCTCTAAATTTTTAGCAGCGTTCCTGTCAGGAACTTTTTGAGTCTTGTATGTTTTTAAATCTGCATTAGCTTTAACTTTTCGAACCAAATAGTTCGAGCACTGAGCTAACCGAGCTGCTTTCCTACCGTATGTGTTGGGAGCTCTTTTGAAAATCCTTTCTATTTTTTTTTGGCTTTAGAAACATCATGTGCACCACTCCTTCTACCTGAACCAGAGTTTCTATCAACGGACAAGTTCTCCCGGCACTGTTTAATAACATTGGAAACAGTTTGACGGCAGACCTTTGAATGCTTGTCCAACTTGTTTTAGGACCAAGTTGGATTTTGTTGAAAATATTTCATAATTTTAGTACGCACATTTTTCTGGTCGCTCATTTTAATCAGATTAACAACAAATGAATATAATTGACATTAAACATAATAACTGACATGTTTTAGAAAGGTAACTTGATAAAAAAAAACAAAAAAAAAAAAAAATATAACAAATAATAGTTGGGTTAAAAGTTTTAATGAAAAACGTGTGTTAAGAATTTTACGATCTCACTCCTTATTATAGTTTGTAACCATTTCAGGACAGGTCACATTTATTTTTGAGCAGACTCTGATTTGTAACTGATTACAAAATTCACTCCTAAAAATGCTTTCATTTCATTGATTTCAATAGTAAAAGATCTTGCTGCTCCGCGTACCTTACACACTCTGGTATTATTATGTCACTTATTAAAATATTCATTACGATGATCCCAAAAAGTGTTTATGCTACCGAATTTATATGCACTTTCATTAGAATACATGAGGTACATCTGAAAATAGGTTCCAATTCCGTGTATGCAAAGGTACATTATATTAAATTTCTTGATAATTATCCTCGATATCCACCACATCTGTATCGTTTTCAATATCCTCTTCAATGAATTGCTGATCCTTTTCATCCAAAAGTAGTTCATTTTCTTATCATCTAAAAAGTAATAGTAGCACACACAATTTCGCTTGTCCATAGGGAAAAATACTTCTTATGGAATTCGTGTGCAATTTAAAAGTATATTTTTAACTGTTTAATTTTTTTAATACCTTTTTTATAATTCTATGCTCACTAAATATTACGTATCAACCGCAAAAATCAGAGAGAAATGATAAAATAGCAATACAATACACGAAACCTAAAAAGCATTCAGCGCAAGAAAATTTTGGGATTCCCCGCCAATGATTTGGCACTTAATTTATTCAATGTTGCAAACTTTAACATTTTACATAATATAATTTACTTTATTTTACGTTATTAAAGCAAAACAATCTATTTAAAAATATCCAAACTAACAAAAAAAATTATGTAATTGTCTCTAATTAGAAATTAAAATAATGTAGTTTTAAAGGAAATATTCAATATACAAGATTATTTTTAACTTAGACAGATTTAAGGATCAGTATGGACGTATATACAAATTTAGCCATTGAATATTCGCTGCACGAAAGAGGTTCATTTTTAAAAAATATCTTTTTTTGCCAAAAATTAAATTTTTTTTTAATATTGTTACACAGAGAAAACAGATTCGTGATCACAACCGAATTTGTCGCCAATCGAATTTATGAGGTTCTGTGTACTATCGTAAAATTCGATTGTAATTACTGAATTTATTCTATGCTATTGGTGCACCCAACAGTTTTCGACATAAAATATATTTGACTATTGTGAATTATTTGACATTTTCTTTCAATTCTTTTTATTAAAAATACAAAATAAATTCTCAAAAATAAAAACATACAATACAATTATATTTTAAAAATAAACTTAACATAAATAATTATCAGATATACTGCACACCTCTGCAATAAAATTTGGTCAGTGGTACAGGTCTATTTTCAGATTTTAAGATAAATCGTGTGGTTGAATCAGCAACTAAAGTCGTACATAAACTGAAGACTGTAGAGTTTTGCAGGGATTTACGATATTGACCGAAGTCGTAGTAGACAAAAACCTATAGAAGTTGATAGAAATGGATTTGTAGTGTTGGCACCAGTCATTACAATTTCTTCTCAAAAGATTTGTGACAAAATTCCTATATAGAATAAAGAATGTGAGAAAATATATTTCTTCTAAATTTACATACATGAGTATGTAATATATACGTATGTAGGCACACAAAAATGCAAGCACTTATTGGTTATTGGCCACATGTTAGTGTACATATGTACATACATATTTCTCGAGATATTATTCTTACCAAGAATTTCTAAAATACCCTTTTCTTTCTTGTTTTTCATAATTTATTTGGTGCTTAAATTTAAAATTGTTTGTTTTATTATTTAAAAACTTCAAAAAATGATTATCGAATTCAACTTTTAATACCACAGCCGAAAAATTTGGTTACAGTCACCAATATTCCGAATTTAAACGTATTATAACAGAATTTAAGTAGGTTGTGTGTATCGAATTAGTAGCAACAAATTTATAAATAGACAATTCGGTTAAATTAACCTATATAAGAATAGTCTGAACCATAATTCAATTGCAATAATATTTTTATTATCCTTACCACAGAAAATATATTAAGGTAATCGTTTTTTAATAAATACAATCAACTGTTAGTTTAGATTATTAAATTTTTATAATTGGAACCATTTTACAACCAATCTGTTTTCTGTGTGTACGTTTTAACATTTTTAAAACGTTGGTTTATTTCCTTTAAATAAACCGGATACTTTTGTTTGCAAATAAAATCAGTTTTAGTGGGTTAAAATTGTAACAACTCTTTATTTATGCAAATGTGCAACTACAACAATCTAAATAGCCACTACGTGTTTTTAATACACAGACATACGTTTATAATGCACAAACTTAAATGTACAAGACAGTTGATGTTAACTCTAACAGCGCCTATGATAAACTCACTAACGACTGCAACCTCTGCCACTTAATGATCTAAACAGACAAACTAGTATATTCGAATTCTAGAGCTTTCGATGTTAATGTTATAATGTTGCCATACTTTCAATTAATGATCAACTCAAAGCTTTTATTCAATGTTGTATGTTCCACAGCTATGTTAGTAATACCCAAATAACAGGTGGCGCAAAAGTAATCCTCCTATCAGAAAATGCTATAAATTTTGCCGATTATTGGTCAAATAAATAGTCAGCAATATTCCGCGTTCTGGAGCAGTGTAGCGTAACATTGTTTATTAACGTGTATTTCGCATGTGTTTACTACACAAATGTCAAAACAGAACTGACATTAGGGGCCAATCGCAAAATTTATAGCATTTTCTGATAGGAGGATTACTTTTGCGCCACCTTGTATATGTTAACAGCAGTTGAGGAACATTATGCAACTTTAAACAAGCCGTTGAAACCGTTATATTTGAATTCAAGTATTATTTTGTAACAATATTTTAATAAGTATTTGCTTTTCCAATTTCCAAAACAAAATATTAATCGTGTCTATAGTGTTCCAGAAAACCTCTATTGGATGTAGAGAAGTGTTATTTATTATTAAAAAAAATAGTACCAACAAAACAGTAATTATAACAGATTCTTAATTAAGTGTTGATAGGTACCTTGCCTAAAAATTATATTTAAAAAAAACAGCTTAGAACAGTACATACATACTCTTCTTATTTACAAAATGTTCGCTTACAAATTAATTTCATTCTCCACTAAAGTTTTTTTCCTTCATCTCATTTTACCTCAGTTTGATGAGACTTTTTTAATAACGTTAAGTATCTGGCCGAGCTATTTATAACTATTTGCCCTCTATTAAAATGGGAGGCTTCATTAACTTAAGAATACATATACTCCAATCCAATCACAATAGCTTCTATCTGGCCAACTTGTAAAGTGTACAGTTGTATCACCAATTTACTATTAATACACAAGCGTTCCTATGTACATTAGGGAGGCACTTATTTTGCACCAAATGCTGACAGAATTTTTACTAAATCGGATAACATTTAGAGGTTGTACATTTTATTTGAAGTTTCGAGTTTTGAAGTAATAATAAGACTGTTTATATGGTTACCGATATATGGGTGCAGTGACCCATTTATAAGACATTTGTGCTAGTTAAAGTGATTTTCGGAAGAGGCTTTGATATGGCAGCTATGAATAATTATGGAACGTTTGTCATAAAATTATGTGGTATTGTTTGTGTATACATACATATATGGAAATTATTTTAAGACATTTATGGTCGTTGAAGTGATTTTTGGATGTGGAAATTATATGGGAGCTATGGTCAATTATTGACCGATTGTTAGGTGTAATCTCTTTTTATGTTAAACTAATTTGTGGTGAAATTTGTGTGGATTCCTATGCAAATTATACATTTATGACCGATGAATTAGACATGGGGTGCTGTGGCTTAATTGCTAATTTTTTTTATTAAAACAAAAACAGTCCATGGTGGAATGAGATTTTTGTAGAGACACATTCCATATAAGTTGCCATTAGAGTGGCTTTGTCGGTCTTTATTTTTGACAATCAATAAAATATATTTGAAACCCAATATACACTGTGCAAAAGCTTATTTAAATGAGATATGAGATTCTTTATTCTAAACAAGAACTATAGGTAATTTAGTTGAACATACATTTTTTCGAAATTTTCAAATAAAAATATGAGCCAATATTTTTTAAACTTCATGCGCTTCTCTCGTGAAAACTAAATGGCCAATTAAAATACGGGTTTTGAATGCATGAGAGCAAATAGCTATTAAAAAATATATATCTCGCTTTATTCTGAAGCCATAACTTTTCATAATTTTTGTTCAACTAGATCTGGCAATGAACCACAGCTTCCTGGTGGTCATTAGGGCCACCCTAGTGAACATACAAAGATATGTATATGTACAGTTAAAAGCAATTACAGATAATTTCATATACATACTTACATATATACATAACTACATACATAAGCACATACAAGGAAGTCTTTGCATTTTGCTAGTGTGTGAGTGTTTGTTTTTGTATGTATATGTTTATATCTACTAGCAGAGAAGCAAACCAGCAGCCATATCGAATTTAATGTTGTGTTAAAATTAATGTGCTTATATTTCACCAAAATGACCGCATAAACTCAGACTTTATTTTCACTTCGGTTTTAATTTTTTCTGTTCAATTTTGTTGTATTTTATTTTTATTTATATATTTTTTATTTTGCTTTGTATTGTATTGTGTTCTTTTATTTTTATTATTTGTTTATAATGTTGTTTATTTCATTTCGCCATTATTGCTCTTGTTGTGGTAATGGTGGCCAGCGTAGTGGTGGTGGTGATGGCAGTGGTGTTGAGTATATGTTTAATTTCGACAATGGCCATTTATTTCAAAACTGTATGGCTTGGTGTGAGTAGTGGTATTTGTATCGGCAAGGAGTATTGGATTCGAATTTCTTTTAGTATGTTTACTTGCTCATTATTATGGAATTTTTACACGAAATTATTGAATTAATTTATCTTGTGCTTTTTAGGTGACAGTTTTTAAAGGTGTGTAGTCTCTTGTGGTAAATTATATAGAATTTTTAAAAACGTCAACCATTTCTGGGACAGAATACAACCATTTGCTATTTGCTTTCACATAAAAATTAAAGTATAAGTTGGTCTTTGAAAAACCAAATCTACAAAACCTATACATTTACATACCAATTTTAAGGTTTTACTTGACAAAGGACTAAAATATTTGCAGATCACTGAAGTACAGTCTTTCAACCAAACTCGCCAAAGATAATATAATACTGAAAAAATCACCTGGAAATGATTCAGTTACACCTACTATGATCAAAAACCTACCGAGTGTGGCAATAATTGTGTTGTCTATAATATTTAATGCGATCTTTAAACAAGGAGTTTTTCCGACAAATTGGAAAACTAAAGACTTGAACGTACCATCCTCCTATAGACCAATAAGCTTACTTACTTGCTTATCAAAGCTATTTGAAAAAGGAAAATCATACCATTTTTAAATGAAAAAAATATTTTCCCAGTTCATCAATTTGGTTTCCGAGAACGCCACGGAACAATCGAACAGGTAAATCGTATAACTGGAGAGATAAGAAAATCGTTTGAATTAAAGAAATATTGTTCAGCAATATTTTTGGATGTCACTCAAGCCTTTGACAAAGTATGGCACAAAGGCCTGATTTATAAAATAAAATGCTTGCTGCCACCATGTACCCATAAACTACTGGAATCTTATCTATCGGACCGTTTATTTACAGTTAAGTACAACGATTACGTGACAAAAGAATATGAAATTAGAGCAGGAGTAGCACAAGGAAGTGTTTTTGGACCTACCCTCTATTTAATTTACACCTTTGACTTGCCTACGAACGATATATTAACTATTTCTACATTTGCTGATGACACCGCTATTATTAGCTCTCATGAAAATCCGTATATAGAATCTAGTATACTAGATAGCTACCTAAGATGAGACGTGGTTAAACAAATGGAGAATACGAGTTGTCCACCTGTCACACTTAACAACGTTAATATAACGCAGTCCGATTATGTTACATACCTTGGTATTCACTTAGATAGAAGACTTACTTGGTGACGTTATATAGAAACCAAGAGAATTCAAATGAAGTTAAAAGCATCTAGCCTTCACTGGTTAATCAGTGACCAATCAATGCTAAGCCTTGACTATAAAGTTATCCTGTATAAAACCATTTTAAAACCAATTTGGACATATGGAATCCAATTGTGGGGAACTGCCAGTAATACCAGTATTAATCTTATACAGAGGGCCCAATCAAAGATTCTTAGGACCATGACGGGCGCACCATGGTATATAAGAAATGAAAACATCCACAGAGACCTAGAAGTACCACTGGTAAAGGATGAGTTCAAAAAAGTCCGTGAAAAATACATTAAAAAGTTACAAAGCCACCCGAATCCGCTTGCTAGACTTCTAGCACTGAGCCAAACGCAGTCGAGGCTTCGTAGAGGTTACCAGACAATTGCCAATAAATATGCTCTCGCTATGGAGTAATTAGATTTAATTTTAGTTATAAGATTTGAATACTAATTGTTAGGCCTAAGGAAATAGGCAGATTCAATAAATAAATGAAAAGTAAAAAAAAAAAAAAACTTGACATACACATACTTAATTATACCCCACATCACGATAGTGGAGAGGGGTATAACTCGATTTTGTCGAGTTTTTCGACTGTAACAACATCCTTATTTTTCTTACATGCATATTTTTGCATTCGTTACCAAATTCAAGAACTCCCGAATTCTTCTTGACTTCGTTGTAGTTTGGACGTTTAGAAGAACTTCTGAATATTTCTTAGATTATTAAATTATGTGTAGTTAGAAATATTAGGATGCTGAACAACCCGAAGTATTTTCAATACCACTACATGCTCTTGTTTGTTTTCTTTTCTCACTAAGCGAAGGATCAACCGTTTTTCACCATCAATTTACTAGCACCTCAATGCCAACTTGTGCATTGAATCTATCATTTCATCATCGTATAAGTTCTACTATCTTGCCGCTAGTACGTTTCATAGTTTAACGTATTTGAATTGCTGAATAACTTCGTAGATTTTAGTAGTTAATACGTAGATTAAGGTTTCGTTAATAATATCTGTGTTTTGAATATTTTTATAAACCACCTAAATGTATTCCTGTTTTTATTTCATAGGAAGCATACTTTTCAATCGAACCTAGACAGACTAAGGCATATCCCAGCTGGAAAATTAAATTGCATTACATTTGGCTAATCATATGTAATTTTCATATCAATGAATACCCATAAATAGGTACGTTGCTATATAGTAAAACATTTTTGTTATATCATTCCTTTAAACTACTGCCAAACAACTTCACTTTTTTTATCAGGTTCAATTATTGTATACTCTCTTTAGATAAACTTCGAACAACAATGGTTGGCTTTTGTAATCTGCATTAAATACCCATAATTTTTAAATTTCGCATCCTATTGCCCCCAAAAAGAAGGGAAGAAGAAATAAAAAAACAAATACCTTAATATAGTATAGAAAGAGATTAAAGATGATTAAAACAGCTAAAAGCAGAATGTGAAGTAAAGTCGTGAAAAGTACTACAGAAAGCAAAACTTAATAAACATGATGCGTACGAACAGAAGAATTCAATTAAATAAAATTACAATTAATAAGTGTTGTTTTGTTATTTGATAGCACTAGTACAAAGATGAATGGATAAGGATACGGCTACATGGTGCAAAGAGCGATGAAACGATATTAAATTGGTCGTCTCTCAATCATTAATGTTTAATGTTGTTAATATGCCACGAACAGCAGCAGCAGTGGCATCAAACAGACATGTAAAACATCTTGTCCGTACTTAAATTCTAAACGTGTTTGTAATTTTTTATATTTTACGAGTTGTTGGTTGGCTTTAAAGGGTCTCAGTTACTGCACATTAGGTATGTAAGTAATTAATTTTGTTTTTTAATACAAGATTATTAAAATATATAATGTATTTTTTAATTAAATTTGATTTTGAATTAATACCAATTTATGTTTTCTTAAATAATTAATAAATTTAACTAAATTATCTTTATGTATTTTAAATAGAACCACGCATTTTTGGAAATGTATTTTTATACAAATTTAGCTTTTGGGTTTTAATATCGATTTATATTATCTTAAATAATTAATAAATCTAACTAAAGCATCTTAATGTATTTTATGTAAAACAAGCATTTTTAGAATTGTATCTTTAAACAAATTTAACTTTTGGGTTTTAATATCGATCGCTTAGCTCAAATATATCGTAAACAACATTTTGCAAAACAAATTTTATTGCTGAAATTGAAAATAATATTAACATTATTTTACTATATTAAATAAAGCTGTAAATTCATATCATATCAAAACATAAATGCGTATGTTTAATTTTTTATTTAGTATATACGAAATAAATATCACTCATACGTATAATGAATGTTTGTTGACATTTTTACCCGAATAAGTATGCATTAGATTGAAGAATATTTTTGGCAAACTATCTTATACATGTAAAAATTACTCATACGCTTCGTTAAAAAAATAACCAAAATCGAATTTTCAAACAAAGACGAAAAAGCTAGAGGGAAAGGAACTACATATTTATAATTAATGAAAGTTTTTAAATTTTGCTATTGCTTAAGCATAATCTATATATATATAGAAGTGAATGTGTGTTTGTATATTTGTATGTTTCTTGGTTTGAAGTCTATAGATGGCTAAACGCCTGACCCGATTTGCTTTAAATTTTTACAGTATGTTCTCGTATATCTGGAAGGAACTATAGGCTACTTTTGTTTTCAAATTTCAAATATTTAATAGCTACAGCCTTTAAATTTTACATGAGGAATTCCACCGTTTGTATAAATATTTTAAGCAAAATGGAAGTAGTAGCCACACAGGGCCTGGCACTTCCCATATGATGTTATGTAAAATAATGGGATATATAAGATATAATAAGAGATAGAGTCCATACATTTTGTACGGTTATTCTCCCATTAATACTAATATTTAGGACAAGAATGGGTGAACTATAAATATTGGGTATAGCAGCTATCAATATGACTATTTAGGACAGAAATGCGTGGACTACCAACAATATTAAGTAAATATTATATCTTTAAATGGAGAGGCCCTAACTCGTGTTTTTTTTTAAGTCTTGATTTTTTGGCTAAATATGGGAGAACTATTTATCAAAATAAATGAAAAGCTGGGCTATCAAAAAAAAAAAAAAAACCCGAATTAGGGCCTTTCTATATTAACGTAAAGGTATATACAAGTTAGTGTGTGTTTGAATGATTGATTGCGTATTTGTACTTTATAGGAGGCTAAACCGCTAAAAATTACTTTTTAATGAGGCGACCATTATAACTGGGAAGTATAAAGCGACAGATGTATGGCTGCCACGTATTCCGATAATACCTTTGGAAATGCCGTTTGATTTTAACCGATTGCAGTTTCCTATATGCTTAGAATTTGCAATGACAATTGGTAAAGCTCAAGGTATTTGCAAGTTTGTGGACTAAATCTAGAAAATCTATGTTTTTCACATGAACAGCTTTCAGTTGCATGTTCTCGACTTAAGGTTAGAAAATATGAAATATACTTTTTATTACATTATACTAAATATATTATAAAATTTTAAAATGCAAAAGTTGCATTTTTTAAACAACTTTTTTTTTATCATCGCTATCGCAATAATCTCATCAGTTTCTGAACTACACATAATGAATATTTGTGGCTACACTGCTAACCTTACTGGACCTTCTGAACATTTTTAATCATCAGATCATCCTTGTTTTCGAACACATTCTTACTCCACCAGCAAAAGTCTAGAGAAATTTTTATGAATTGATAAACTTTGTTTTTCATTAAGTTTTCGTAATAATTTCCATAAAACCAATGCTTTTTTATAGTTAAAAATAATTGAAATTACAGTTACGTATTATATATATGGGGCATTTCACGTCAAGTGAACCAACTTTTGAAATCGATGTCTTCCGATCGGGATGAAATTTGCACAAATGTTAGTTCTATTGGATAGTAATTCGGACACAATTTTTCAACAAGATCGGTCAAGAACTGTCTGAGTTATAGGAGGTCAAAATTTGATATTTTGGCCAAACAGGTGTTTTTTCTTATCCATATAACTTATTACCTGTTGTTCTTAGCAAAATGTGTCCCAAATAGTTTAGATAGCTATTTATGCAATCTTTGGAAAAAAAAAATTAAAAAAAATAAATAAAATATTTTTGACTTTTTTTTTTAAAAATCAAAAACATTTTTGACTTTTTTTTCAAAATGGGCCCTTTTTATTTTTTTTAAGAAAGCTTAGGTCTTTTCCTAAGCGACCTATATGGTCGCTTAGTGGGATGCGAGTGGGATATCTATCAAAAAAAATATTTTGTAACTCAAGATATGAAATTTTTGACAACTTTGTTGACTTTTTTTTAAAAAATATACCCATTTTTTAATTTTTTTTTTTTTTGCTCAGAGGAAAGCTTATGTGTTTTTCTTTAACACCTTTTTTGGCGCTTAGTGGGATGCGAGTGGGATATCTATCAAAAAAATGTTTTGTAACTCACGACATAAAATTTTTTACTTTTTTTTTTGCAAAATCAAAAACTTTTTTGACGTTTTTTTTCCAAAATGGACCCTTTTTTTAATTATTTTTTTTTTCACAAAAGAAAGCTTAGGTCTTTTCCTTTAAAACCTTTTTGGTCGCATAGTGGGATGCGAGTGGGATATCTATCAAAATAAATATTTTGTAACTCAAGACAAAGGTTTTTAAATTTTTAGGATATGCACTATTTTGATTTTTTTCATATTTGTGTGTAAACCTTAAAAATTAAACTTACGCGGAGAAACTAGACACATTAGCCTTTCCGATGGTATGTAACAACCAAACTAAAATTTCATAGCCTCGATACTGTAATACCCATAATATGTTTACCTCAGGAATAAAAATCACTTTTTATACCCTACACCACCATAGTGGCGAGGGTATATTAAATTTTTGCAGATATTTGTAACACCCAAAAATATTAGTCTAGCCCACCTTAAAGTATACCGATCGACTTAGAATCGCTTTCTGAGTCGACTAAACGATGTCCGTCCGTCCGTCCGTCTGGCTGGCTGGTTGTCCATGTAAACCTTGTGCGCAGAGTACAGGTAGCAATTTTGAAGATATTTCGATAAAATTTGGTACATATAATTTGTTCGGCCCAATGACCAATCCTATTGAAACTGGCTGAAATCGGTCCATTATTTCACCTAGCCCCCATACAAATGTCCTCCCGAAAGTGGACTTTATCGGTCACAAATGTTCAATTTATATAGGTATCTACACAAGTTTTTCTCCAAATAAGTTTTATATATACGGAATTCATGTCACCAAATTTTATTATGATCCGTCCATAATTAGTCATAGGTCCCATATAATGCCTGCTTCCGATAATCACTTTAACGAGCATAAATCTCCAAAAAATGTTGGTATACACATAAAATGCAACATAAATAACTTTCATATAGACATTAATCACACCAGCTAATTTCATGATGATCGGTCCATAATTTGACATAGCTCCCATATAAGGTCCGCTTCCAAAAATCGCTCACGAATATAAATTATTGCGCTGAAAACTACCTATAGGATTGAATAAAAAAGCCGCAAGATGCAAAACTCAGACAAATTTTGGGGGTGGAAAATTAATAGCGGTCGGCCTCACATTGCACCCCTCCAGTGGCTATTATCGGTCAGTTATAGTGTTTTTTTTTAAGGTTTGAAATATGAAAATATGAAAAAAATCAATTTAAAAACCTTTGCCTTGAGTTACAAAACATTTATTTTTATAGTTATCCCACTCGCATCCCACTAAGCGACCATAAAGGTTTTAAAGGAAAAGACCTAAGCTTTCTTTTGAGAAAAAAATAAAGAAATAAAAAAAGGTCCATTTTGGAAAAAAAGTCAAAAAAGTTTTGATTTTGCAAAAAAAAAGTAAAAAATTTTATGTCTTGAGTTACAAAACATGTTTTTGATAGATATCCCACTCGCATCCCACTAAGCGACTAAAAAGGTAATAAATAAAAACACATAAGCTTTCTTCTGAGCAAAAAAAAATTAAAAAAATGGGTCCATTTTTTTAAAAAAAATCAACAAAGTTTTTGATTTTGCAAAAAAATTAAAAAAAATTCATATCTTGAGTTACAAAATATTTTTTTTGATAGATATCCCACTCGCATCCCACTAAGCGACCATATAGGTCGCTTAGGAAAAGACCTAAGCTTTCTTAAAAAAAATAAAAAAAGGCCCCATTTTGAAAAAAAGTCAAAAATGTTTTTGATTTTTTTAAAAAAAAGTCAAAAATATTTTATTTATTTTTTTATTTTTTTTTTTCCAAAGATTGCATAAATAGCTATCTAAACTATTTGGGACACATTTTGCTAAGAACAACAGGTAATAAGTTATATGGATAAGAAAAAACACCTGTTTGGCCAAAATATCAAATTTTGACCTTCTATAACTCAGACAGTTCTTGACCGATCTTGTTGAAAATTTGTGTCCGAATTACTATCCAATAGAACTAACATTGATGCAAATTTCATCCCGATCGGAAGGCATCGATTTCAGTTGGTTCACTTGACGTGAAATGCCCCATATACTCAACAATATGTTGGCCTTTTTTGCAGTCATTTATGGCCACAAATTTGGTGTTATTGAAGTGATATTGACGAAAATTTAGAAGATTTCATTCAACAACATTAGTTCAACTTGAGTTTTTTTATGGATATATTAATAAAAATTATTTATTTAAGTCTTAGCTATAGAGAAAATATACATAGAGCGGAAACTCTCCTGTCAATGACATAACTCAGTTGTCAAAAACCTAAGTGGTGAGAATGTTTTAAAAAAAAAATAAAACTATGTGAAAATAAAAACAACACAAACAACTTTTTTGAGTAATTTCTTTGTTTGAGTTTTTTTCTAGTTTCCGGTCTATGTATATGTTTAGCTACTTCTGCTAAATTATAAAATGAAAAATCATCAATTGTCCTTGAGATATAATTTTACAATTAAACAAACATAAAGATATATAAAAGGTCATAAATAAAATAAGGATTTTTTAGGATTTTCAACTTGACATGAAACGTTTTAGCAAGCATAAGTATAGTTGTATAAAACTTCAAAATGATCATGAGGAAGAAATGTTGGTCAAACTTTTAAACATTTTTGTGTACTTTATGATTCAATAACAAAAAAGCTATTTTTTTTACATACACACACACGTATATGTATGTATTGTAATAAAATCATCTATTTGTTTATTTCAATATTGTATTGCCTTTTTAGAAATTTTACTCATTTTAATATTATTATTTAAGATGTAAAACAGTTTTCATATGCATATTTCATAGGCATTGAACGTAGTTTATTAAAGTAATTTTCTAAACATATTATATCTAAATATAATTTCCAAGTTATTTAATAAATATACAATTTGTTTCCTTAATACTAATTACAGAATACTTACATATGTATATTGTACATATGTGGCAACGTTGGCCTATATTCTTACGTACGTACTGTCTCAGCCATTGAAATACGCTATATATATGTGTTTGCATGAGCAAGTAATACTGCCTCATTACAATTGTGCAGCAAACAATTATAGGGCATTGAGTTAAACAAGCGTAATTAAAATGTAATTAATTGTAATGTAAGTCATTTACGCGAATTATTGCAACATTTTCATTGAAATTACTCATTCATACTTGTAGGTGTATGTAGTATGTTTGTACCCATGCTCAAACACGTGTATTTGCAATAACAGAAGCACAATATGTTTGCTTCACTTCACACATATTCATGCATATTCATACATACAAATGAGTATAGATGGTGTTGCTATTTTATGTTTATATTGTATAATTTGTATAATTTGAAGTAAAAGAAAATGCAACACGATTATACTATAAAACATATGTACATATGTATGGATGATTTAAATGTCTGGGAGTGAAAATGTAATATTTTTGGTGTGGGCTGTTAACTAAATATGCTCTTAAATTGTGATCTTTATTTACTAAATACTCACAGAGAAAACATACAGTTGTACATTTTTACTGTAACCATTTCAACATATTTACAAGTTTTTTAACAATATTATGGTCACTATAATTATTTATATGATTTTTACAATCATTTGAATCGTATCTTTAAACTATTATGGTTACATATGTTAAAGATACGATTCACATGATTGCAGAAATCATATATATGATTGCAGTTAATAAGTATATGTTTGTGACAACTATTTTTATGATGAAGGATTTACCACATTGTGTTGTTTGGGTTATGGTTATCATAATCCGAGAAAAACATATTATGAGAAGTATCATCATGATTACGATTGCCATAAACATATATTTATTTACTACAATAATATATATGATTGCGATAATCATGTGTATGGTAAATTTACCATATTATGGTAACCACAATCATATAAATTATTACAGTGACCATAATATTGTTAAAAAACTTGTGAAAATGTTGAAATGGTTACAGTAAACATTTACAAATATATTGTTTCCCAGGGTTTATCCAATTTTTTATTTTTAGTATACCCTACACAACCATAGTGGGGAGGGTATATTGGATTTGTGCAGATGTTTGTAACGCCCAAAAATATTAGTCTAACACCCGATATTAGTCTACATACCGATCGACTCAGAATCATTTTTTGAGTCGATTAAACGATGTCCGTCCGTCCGTCCGTCCGTCCGTCTGGCTGGTTGACTGGTTGTCCATGTAAACCTTGTGCGCAGAGTACAGGTCGCAATTTTGAAGATATTTCGATAAAATTTGGTACATATAATTTTTTCGGCCTAAGGACCAAGCCTATTGAAACTGGCTGAAATCTGTTCATTATTTCATCTAGCCCCCATACAAATGTCCTCCCGAAATTGGAGTTTATCGGTCATAAATGTTTAATTTATATAGGTATCTACACAATTTTTTCTCCAAATAAGTTTTATATATACAGAATTCATGTCACCAAATTCTATTATGATCGGTTCATAATTAGTCATAGCTCCCATATAAGACCTGCTTCCGATAATCACTTTAACGAGCATAAATCTCCTTAAAATGTTGGTATACACATAAAATGCAACATAAATAACTTTCATATAGACATTAATCACATGACAAAATTTCATGGCGATCGGTCCATAATCTGTCATAGCTCCCATATAAGGCCCACTTCCGAAAATCAATCACGAATATAAATTATTGAAATTTTGAAAGAAAAATGTTTGTGTTCATTTCCTTAGTGTAGAGTATTATATAGTCGGGCTTGACCGACCATACTTTCTTACTTGTTTTTCTTGTATCAGAAGGAAATTAATTTGATGATTCGAATTTTTCACAGTAATCCACATGATATACTTTCAACTGTTGGGAATTTTAATATCTTTTAAATGATATTGTCAACATTTTATTTGCCTGAAGCGCGGACGCGATATGTAAAAAAAATTTAAATTTTAAAAATCGGTAAATTTAGTTTTTACTTGTATATCCCCATATAATTGTTAAGTTAAAAATTTTACTTATATCTAATTTAAAATGACTATAGCTTTAAGAGGTGAAATACTTGGATATTCAATTGATCAACCGATTAATTTTGGTCGATTAACTGTTCGAATAATTTAAAATTTCCGATTTTCAAATAACAAATAAACCGATTAATTTGTGTCGATTAATTGATTTTTTTTGTATTTACAGAAATATAGTTTTGAACACACAAATTTTATTTCTCAGCTCATGAACGTTCCCTTCTGGCAATAATTTTTTTAAGTATAGATCAGAAACTGAAACTTAATGTTCTATGATAAAATTTGTCCTAATGAGTCGGGGGTAGACATTATAATAGACGAAACTTAACGAATTGAAATCTTAAAAATTCAAAAAGGACTCCAAGGTATAATGGATTTTATAAAAACACTGAACAAAGAATTAAGAAATTGGATAGTCTTCCTTATTTTCTATTTCTCCAACATCTACAATCAGTGAGAGAGTTTTTTCCAAGTCAAGTTTTATTAAAACTAAAGAAAAATCGTTTAAAAGGAAATATTATATTCTTTTTTTACATTATTTTCTTAAACGATTTTTTCAGAAGATCTTACTAAAATCCTAAAAAAAACTCACATGTGTATAAAAGAGATCTCAAATACCATTTTTTTTGCTAATATTTATTATTTGTTGAAATGCTTAAATAAGTATATGGGTGCCCCGATAGACTACACGATAGTGTGCTTGATTATCAATATGAGGGTTGCGGTTTCGATTCCCGCCAGAGACTCTGGGTGTATCTGCAGACAAGCAAAACGCTTCGCAGTTTGTGTTTGTTTAAAAAAAAAACTCGTGGCTTTATTTTCAATTTAAAATGAAAACAGAAATTACTCGGTTAGTCAAATATTTTAAAATTATCCGATTATTAACCGATTAAATCTAGACCCCTATTAATTATTCTCTCGATTAACCGATTAAACTAGAAATCCGATTAATTGAATACCCTATTAGTAACCTAGGATTGTGTTACTGATTTTTTTCATTTCGAAACCAAAAATAATTCCATCTGAGTTCAGTTTCTACGATTAGGTCCTAGATGGAAAGACCTATGGGGATGAAGGAGTTCTAGAAATATTTTATGTGTGTAAAAAATAACAAATTTATGTGTACAAGAAGACAAAGTTTGGAGATATTGTAATATTGTATTTTACATTCCTTGAGAAATTTTCATATAGTTATTAAAAAGCCAATCTAGTTTATGGTCACACTTGTTTGGACACTTCAGACTGAAGACTGCGTTTGTGTAAATTTCGTATAAAGAAAAAATCCTTATTTAACATTGTTTTTATTTGTAATGATGCTCATTTTCACATTTGCTTCGTTATTTGTATGTCAACGGGAAATATGGACGGAATTGGTATTATGTGCGTGCATTAACATTAATGGCCTTTATATTTACAGAAAACTTTAACAAATATGCATTACATGCATATATAGTTTGTATAATGTAAACATGATTTTTTCTTTGTGTAAGAGCAAGATTTTGTTCATGTACGATTTTTGTAAATACTATAGACTATAGAGAAAGTACATACACAAATTCTGTAATATGTTGTGTCTGTATTTAAATATATATATTATATGCTTACATTTGGCTTAATATTGTTTGTAATACGAAACTTTAACACCATTAATTTGTGCACTCAGTCACTCACTCATTCACACATGCATATGTATATTACGGTGGCCCTTATATTGCGCTTTCAGAATTGTCGATGCTCTTAATATCTGAAATTGTTCTCCGCGGATAACGTTTAGGATGTACATTTTATTTAAACATTTCGACAAGGCATCTGACCTTATCTATTCCAAATTTGTTAAAACTTGTAGTAAAGGTTCTTCATGTTTATATAAAACTAGCTTACCCGGCAAACGTTGTTTTGCCATCAAATGTTATTTAAATTTGCAGAAAATCTTTGGTCAATTGTCTGTTGCAATTGATTCTTTTGTTTTTAAATATTTGCTGGATGGGTTGCAGTCGGGTCGATTTTGAATTGTATTTCCCCTCTGTGATAAACAATATTTTTCGTTTTGTTGTCAGGTGCGAAAACAATCAAAGCGGATGGTTTTCACACAGGGGAACATGCAACATACCGTGTGAAAAACATTTATTCTCCAGATTCAGGCCACAAACACTCAATGATTGGCCTTGTGATTTATTGATTGTCATCGCGAATGCGAGACGAATTGCTAATTGTATTCGCTTAAACTCGAATGGCACATCGGTTGGGATCATTGGAATTCTCGGAATGAGAATTTTCTCACCTTTGAACTTTCCTTTTAGCATTTTTGAGTGAATCACATTGCTCATGAGTTTTGTGACCGCTAAACACGTTCCGTTACATAATTTTGGTTTATTGAGATTGCGAAGCATGATGACAATTGAACAACTGAACCAAGCCACGCACATCCAATGAATTCAAAAACTCAGTTGGATAGTTGGTTGCTTCGTCTTCGTTTGCTACACAGAAAAAAATAACAAAAGTTATTAAGCAATTAAAAAAAATTGTTGGCAACTGATTAAAATTTTCAACAAACTTTTTAATTAATTACTATAGATATTTATTAAATTTCTTTAGTTGTCTATCAACAATATAAATTGTTGAAAAGCAATGTGAAATTCAAAACAACTTCAGTAATGTATACTTTTCTTTTAAATAATTTTTAAATTTTGTAAGGAATATTTTATATACGTGATTTTAAACACCTTTATTTAAAAAAAAAAAAAGATTATTGTCCACACCTTTTTAAAATTGGATTGTTTTTTTTCAAACATAAGTTTGACATTATTGAAAAAAATTAAAAATATATTATTTTTGTGATTCTTGAACAGGAAATCAATTTGGAAAATAAAAATGGTAAACTCCATCAAATGCTTTTTGGTTCAAGTGAATTTTTTATCCATTTAAAAGAGTGTTCCTTTGTTGGTGAAAATAAAATTTTTGTATGTAATTTTAATGATTGTTTCCAAAAATTTTCCTTAAAAAAATCCTTTAAAAACATGTGATAAATCATTTTAAGGAATCAAACATAGTTCCTTCAAAAACAGTAGAAAATATACAGATTGATCGAAACATAACCGGTAAACAATCTTCTTCAAATATTATAGAAGACATTGATCCAGATCAAACTGATAGCGACAAAGCTTTATACCATAAATATTTGCAAACTGTGCGAGATTCTGCAAGTATATTTATTTTGGCATTGCATTCATTTAAAAATATATCAAGAGCAGATGTAAATAAGATACGAGAAAACATAGAGGATAATATTTTAGCTCCAATCATTGAATTCCTTAAAAAATCGATGCCACAAATGTTATTTCAAGGCACAAGTACAATTTTAAATGATATAGCAGAACTATTTAAGGACAGTAAGACTGAATATAGATTCGAAAAGCGAATGATAGAAATGAATCTTATTTCAAATCCTCATTTATTTAAAATTGGAAACTCAAAAATCGCTACTGGTACAATAATGCCCTTAGATTTTCAATTTAAAAATATATTTCAATCGAATGACTTCCTTGACGAAGTTTTAATCCACATGGAAAACACGAAACAAAGTAAAGGAATTAATAACTTCATACAAGGGGATTTATGGACTCAGAAAACAAGAATTCCATTTTTTATCTATGAAGACGACTTTGCAATCAATAACCCAATCGGTTCTAAAGCAACAAATAAGGTCATGTGTAGCGTATACTATAGTTTCCCATGCCTTCCTGGCAAATCATCCAAATTAAACACTGTCTTCTTAGCATGTTCAATCAAATCTGCTGATATTAAAAGATTTGGTACTAATGAGTGCTTTAAGCCATTGGTAAATGCTTGAGGAATGGTAATATTACAATGGATGAATTGGACCTTTATTGGAGGAAGTGTTCAAACTATAGAATAAATCAAATAAATAATATGAAAACCACCTTAGACATACTTAACGAATGGGCAGAATATAAAAAGCCTTCAGGATATCATTTGGTTTGTACCTACATATTTATATATTATCTTTATTTAGAATATTTATCAGTATCAACAAAATGCATTTTATTTACAGATCGATATAGATTTTTGCATTAAGTTTCCCAAAGCAAAAAACTTTGAAGTGAAATGGGCACAGTATTCCGAAAAGTTGTTCAACTTACTTCAAAGTAAAATTGTTAACTCTGCAGCTTTAACTACATTAGAGAAATCTAAATCTTGTAACGAAGAACATACTAAATTTAGGTGAAATATAATAATTGGAAAACTTTTATACAACTAAAACTTTTTTTTTAGAATCTAAAATTTTCTCCATATTTTGGTTATTGCATCACTTACTACCACCATCATTAACAGTATTGGTAGATTCTAATGGATCAAAACGACGAAAGAAGTTTTCTGTTGAAGATTCCCAGCATTCATTTGCGCTAATTGGGAAGACACAGGAAGAAATAGATGCAAAACTAAATTTGTTCAAAATTCAAAAGACCCACATACAACCCCTACTTTTGATAGTTGGAGAAGTTTGGGATGTTAAAACTGTTACTCTTTACTGCGATGATGAAATTAAATATCCATTTGTTAGGTTTTTATCAGCAATAGATATATTATATAAGCTTATGTTATTGTATGATTTTTTTAATTAAAAATAAATAAAAATTAAAAACTAAATATAAATTGTACTTTATTTTAAAGACTGTAACTTAGTAACAACATATTTTTTAAATATGATAAATTAATTGTTACAATTGTGATCACCATGTAACAATATAAATAATTTATATGACAAACTTATTGTTAAAAAGTAATGGTTCATTGTCAACAAATTTCTTTTTCAATATAATAAACTTTTTGTTAAACTATAAATATTAATTGCTAACAAATCTTTTACTCAGTATGACAAACTCGTTGTTAAAAAAAATTGTTGATTGTCAACTACTTTAAGTAACAAATATATTTACTGTATTTACAAAATTAGTTGTTGGTGCCTTTTCAATTAAAATTTTAATTGTATTTACGAATTCGGTGATTAATATGACAATTGATTTGTCGTAATTTTTTTCTGTGCTACGCAGTCGATAGATTTGAAGAAATGCAGCGAACCAACGATTGATATTGAATTGTGCAGCTTAGGTGATCCACATAACTGTTCTTTGCCGCTAAAATTACTCTTACACTCAACCAATCGTAGTTTTTGTGGTAAGCAATGAAACGAAATTTCAAAAATTCGGCGCTTTTAGCGCACGTTTATGCACATTGTGCATTTGTCCCAGATAATGATTTTGCTTGCTACCAAAACTTTGGACATTGGTAAATGTTTCGTTATGTTACATGTTGGTTCTTCAACCGCTTGAAGGTTTAATGATAATTTCAATGCCGATTGAGCGGTTTGGCAACCTTCCAGCAGCGTAGCCGCTATTCCAGAAGAAGCAACTGCTAAATCAATTTCTGATCTTGCACGAACTGTAGCCAGAATCAATGATAAGTATGAGGAATATCTTGCCAGTGCCACCAGGCGCATCAAGGAAAAACATGCCAACATTTCCATTATCAATTGTGCTCATCACCGTATTGTACACTTCTCTTTGTTGGGGATTCAATAAAGATACATTCGTTCGAACCAATTGGCTTAATGCATTTGTGCCGTATTCACGTTCACGCTGCAATTCTTGTTCGAAAGCGTAATTTGGTCGACGATCTGGCAATGGCATTCATAACCTAACTATCAAACTATCTATCTGTCTATCAAAACCAAAGCCTGGTAGTGCATCTCTTCATTCATCTTAAGATGGGGATTCTCTGAATGGACACAAACTCGATGCAAAATGTCTTCTAACATGTCATCCCTGTACTTGTCTCACAATTCACGTGGATTCGATGGAAAACATGAGGCAATAATGATCGCAAATAATATGCGTATTTGACTTGGAGATGCAGAAACAGTTGCTTCAGCGATTGTCGTGTCCCAATGCGTATCGTTTTCAAGCAAATTGACCTCCTGACATGCAGCACGAAATGTTGTCAACACCACACCATTAACAGTTCGAAGTGACTCAAGTGATGTCGGCCCACGAACATTCACCAGCAATAGTCGCACGGTGATTGTGGGTTAATGGCGCCACACGGTCCATGAGTCATGTTTGTAATTACGACATCATGCAGTTCTAGATCTGTTTCGGTATCAGGAATCTCGGCACATATGATGTCATCAATTTGGTTTGATTGGATTCTTTCGACTAACCAAATGAGAATGTGCGCATGCAGCAAGCCTCTTTTTGCCACTCAATTGAATACATCCAACATCGAATATCCCCAAAGACACGATGCTTAATAATATAGTCCATCAGTGACCGGAGTTTTTTGTCGGGTTATATTTTTCTTAAGTTTCATCAAAATCGGCCCAAAAATATATAACATTTCGCTATTTTTCCATGAGAAATTCTAAATATTGAAATATTGAAATATTTGACATTTGACATTTGACCTTCACGATTTAAGGATTGACGTTTTCCGATTTTAGTAAAACTTTCAGACTATATTTAAAATTACCTGGACTATAATATTTAGGATATGTTTTACTTAAAATTCATAACAGTAAGGAAATTGAGCTCATTCGCCAAAATATGGCCAAATAATTAGTTTTTCTCGAAAATTACATAATTTAAATCACAGGTAGTGAAAAACTAAGGACTTAGATCGAAAAATACATATATGTTAATAAAAATGAAGCCACAAAACTTACAGTTTTGATTTTTTTATTTGATTGAAATTATTATTACAATTTCTAAAAAAATATATATATTTTTATAGTTGTAATCAATAGTAATGAAATTTTTAACCTTTTTTTGAAATCCATTAAAGTTTTTACAATGCTTTCTGTCACTTTGTTCGAATAGGTAGTCCATCTCTGTTTTAAATCTACCACGCTTTTGGACAACTTTTTGTGCTTTTAAATTCTCTTTTAATAAGAGCCCAATATCTCTCCACTGGGCTTAGCTCCAGGTAGTTTAGAGGATTTGCCTATCTTGGTAAAAATTACACATTATTTTTTTTGTACCACTCAAGTCCTTGCTTACCATAGTGATAGGATGCCAAAAATAAGTGGACACATTAAGAAGTTTTATGAATGGAAGCATCCTATTTTGTAAATAGAGAAGAAAAGAACTTAAAGCAGAATATGAAAAAAGTCATGAAAAAGAGAAAACTTATCTTTTGTTTAGACGCCCATGATTTTAAGTCATAATGTAAATGTCCCCTTAGATATACATTCGAAATTTGTATACCCACTAGAGTGCTCCAAGATTGTATGGACGAAAAAAATTTTCTAGGTACAGGCCGTCCCCCTCTAAAATTGCTCTATGTATTGTAGAAATACGTTGTGTAAAATATTAAGATGATACGATAACGTTAACTGGTGCCGCAACGACGCTGAAGTTTTGAGGTGCATTTACAAGGGGAACAAATTAAATTTTTTCAGTTTTTGTAAAAATTTTGCCATTAAATAATTACTTTTTCAATTTAGTTTAAAAGAATCGAAATGTGTACGTAATTTTCGTTCTAATAAGATACAAAAGACAAACATTGGATAAAAAATGTTAAAGTTATTAAAAAATCGCCAGGCCATTAACGTGTCTCAGGCCACTAGAACAAGAAATGTAGAAACAAAATGAACATATTTTGTGAGATATTAAAATAAAAGCTTATTTTTACTTAAAATATATCCATATTTACATATATATGAGTTCTTGTCTTCGTAGGATACCGTTAACCTATTCGCGGGCATGACCAAAAAATTAAACTTTTTCAACGGCAGTTTCAAAACTCCAATTTCAATGTTTTTAAAATTTTGTTAAACAAATTTCACAATTTTTTGACTTTGACCTTCTCGATTTAAAGGTTTACGTTTTCCAATGTTAGTAAAATTCTCAGACTATATTTATAATTACATGGACTATAATATTCTGAATAGTATTACTTAAAGCTCATAATAGTAAGGAAATTCGGATCATTCGCCAAAATATGGGCAAAAAATTAGTTTTACTCGAAAATCGCAAAATTTAAATCTCAGGTACGGACAAACTATAGGAGGTATTCTCATACATTTTTCTTGTTTTTATTCCCTATTATGTTCTCAATAAATCCCAATGTGATAGTCAAAAAATTCTGAAATTTGTTTAACAAAATTTAAAAAAAAATTGAAATTGGAGTTTTGAAACTGCCGTTGAAAAAGTTTAATTTTTTGGTCATGCCCGCGAATAGGTTAACGGTATCCTACGAAGACAAGAACTCATATATAAGTAAATATGGATATATTTTAAGTAAAAATAAGCTTTTATTTTAATATTTCACAAAATATGTTCATTTTGTTTCTACATTTCTTGTTCTAGTGGCCTGAGACACGTTATTGGCCTGGCGATTTTTCAATAACTTTAACATTTTTTAACCAATTTTTGTCCTTTGTATCTTATTAAAACGATAATTATGTATACATTTCGATTCTTTTAAACAAAATTGAAAAAGTAATTATTTAATGGCAAAATTTTTACAAAAACTGAAAAATTAAATTTTTTCCGCTTGTAAATGCACCTCAAAACTTCAGCGTCGTTGCGGCACCAGTTAACGTTATCATCTTAATATTTTTCACAACATATTTCTACAATACATAGAACAATTTTAGAGGGAGAGACGTTTAAAATTCGCAATTTTATTTTGTTGGAGCACTCTAATACCCACCATCAAAAAATTTGGGGGTATATTGATTTTGTTATTCCGTTTGTAACACATCGAAATATTCATCGCAGACCCATAAAGGTACACAGAGAAAACAGATTCGTGTTAACAACCGAATTTGTCGCCAATCGAATTATGTCAGATGCATGTACTATCTACTGAATTCGATTGAAATTACTGAATATATGGTACTCCCAACCGGTTACAAAAATAATTCGGTGAGAACGACTGAAAGTACCAGTAGATATTTTTCTCATTGGCGGGCACTTTTTTCGACATTATTGTCAAGCGTAAAATATATTGAGCTCAGATTTGCTTTTTCATTACGGGTTCTAGCGGTAATCAATAATCCCTTTGTGTCTCTTCCTTCGGATATTAGATTCCAAGTATTGTCAGCGATCCACTGTTTTCTTTTATTTTTCCTATAGCCTATATGTTCGTCGGCTGCGTTAACGAAACAGGTTTTAATGGTATTCCAATTGAAATGAAAACAGTTTTTTCTTTTTTTAAATTTATTATGACATACATAGTACATGCTTCAAATACAAATAGTTTATCAAATGCAATTATTAGGGATAATTCCAAAACATTAAAACAACAGTAAATGTACATATAAGAAATAGTTTGTTCTTGAAGGGATTCTGTTTGACAGGTTTAGTAGTAGATTCTACGGTAATTTCTACGCGTTTTGGAGACCTGATTAAAAGTAGCATCCTTCGTAGGGAGGTGAGAAAACATCTAAAAGGGAAACACATTCTTAATCAGGACACAAAATTGTAAACATGAGAATATATATATATATGTTCCCGTAGTTCCTATAAGGAGCATAGGTCCGCCTCAATTTCGATTTGGCGACGCCAAGTGTGTGATGGTCTTCCTTTTCTACGGCTTCCTTGCGGGTTCCAATCGATAGCTTGTCTTGTGACATCGTCAACGGGCTTTCGTAGAGTATGCCCTAGCCAGCGCCATTTTCTTTTTCGGATCTCGACATGTACGGGCTTTTGAGAGGTTTGGACCAAAAACCCCGTAACTGGCCAGAATATTTTTAAAATTCTCCGCAGGCAGCGATTTATAAAGACCTGTAGCGAGTTAACATCCTTCAGCGCTGCATTCCACGATTCGCATCCATAAAGAAGAGATGATTTTATGCAGGAATTAATTATATAGCTTGGTTCTTTTCGAAATATGTGCTGATCGCCGTATGGGGTTTAAGATACCAAACGAATGTTTACCAGCTTTTATTCGGTTTCTTACGTCGTCTGCAGAACCACCTGTGATTGTCAGAAGTCTTCCGAGATAGCAGAACGTTGATACGTCTTCAAGATTATTCTCGTCTATTGTGAATGCTCTGTTGTTAGAAGCATTAATTCTCATTGCCCTAGTTTTGGCAATATTTATATTTAGCCCAGCCTTAGCTGCCTCTCAGCCTGCATATCATTGAAGATGTGGGATAGTAGACATATGTCGTCGGCATTGTCGAGATCTTCTAGCCTTCTGTTGAATCCCAAGTTATTCCCCTCTGTTCACACGAGGCTCTTCTCAATATTTTGTCCAGGACGATATTAAAAAGTAGGGGCGACAGAACACAGCCCTATCTCACTCCAGTTTTAATTCTGAATCAGTCACTAATACAGCTATTATGAAGAATTCGACAGTCTGCGTTGTGGTATAGGGCCTTAACAATATCAATTATTTTTGTTGGGGTGCCTTTGCATGCTAGCGTACTCCATATGGCTGAATGGGAAAGGGTATCGAATGCTTTCTCAAAATCGATGAATATCAAGTAGAGCGGCGTCCTCCACTCAACAGATTGCTCAATTATGATCCGTAAACTGTTGACATGGTCAATGCATGATTTGCGGCAACGGAAGCCAGCCTGCTCATTGTGGAGAAGCGGATCGAGTGCAAATGATAGCCTTTTATTGATGGCCTGAGAGATTATCTTGTTTGCGATATTGATACGGGTTATGCCACGCCAATTCTTGCATTGTGACAAGTCTCCTTTTTTCGGTATATTAATAATAAGTCCCTCCTTTAAGTCATCGCACAGTGAGTTTGTTACCCAAAGATTCATTATAACGTGGTGGATAAACTTATCGTTAATTTCAGGTGATGCTTTTAATAATTCAGGAGATAAATTATCCGGTCCAGGAGCTTTGTTATTTTTCAGGGACACTATGGTCCCCATAATTTCGCTCGTTTCTGAACAGTCTGTGTATATATCGTCCCTAGCACTGTGTTGAGTGCAATCACATAGATTGTGACCAGTGTTCGACGTTTTCGATAATATCGAGGAGTAGTGATCTACTCATACACACATCTGATCCTTTTGGGTGTGACTAAATCTCCATTTCTGGTTTAAGTGGTTTGTTATTAGCAAACGATTTTTGTGATAGTTTTTATAGCAATTTTGTATAAATCTTTTGTTCTATGAGTTGCAGTTGCTGTTTCGGCATCTTTGGCCAAATCATCAATCCATTTACGCTTTTCTTGGCGGGCACTTTTTTGACATTATTGTCAAGCGTAAAATATATTGAGCTCAGATTTGCTTTTTCATTACGGGTTCTAGCGGTAATCAATAATCCCTTTGTGTCTCTTCCTTCGGATATTAGATTCCAAGTATTGTCAGCGATCCACTGTTTTCTTTTATTTTTCCTATAGCTTATATGTTCGTCGGCTGCGTTAACGAAACAGGTTTTAATGGTATTCCAATTAGGCACTGTATTATTTGGAATCGATTGAAGGGAGGCGTTGGGAGAATCTATGTAGTTGTTTTTGATTGTTGGGTTCTTCAATTTATCGACGTTATACTTTCTTTGGGTTTTATCCGCTCTTCTGATGGCTGCTACTTTCAAACGTATTGTGCCAATTAGAAGGTGATGATCACTGCCGCAGTCGGCACCACGCTTGTTTCGGACATCTAGCAAAGATCCTCTCTTTTGATTTTCAGTGACGTTATCGGGGGAGATCCAAGTGACCTTGTGCACCTTTTTGTGAGGGAATAGCGTGCCACCAATGACCAAGTTGTTATTCATGCATGTTTCCAAGAAGAGCTCGCCATTTGCGGTCATTCTACTAAGACCTTGTCGCCCCATTGCTCTCTCAAGACCAGTATTTACAGGACCTTCTTGGACATTGAAGTCGCCAGTCAGAAGCATTATGTCTCCGAGGTTTATAGCTGTAGTTACCCTAGTTAAGAGGCCGTAGAAATCCTCTTTCACTGCCGGTTCTGCAATATCGATAGGTGCATAGCAGTGCACACAAGTTACGTTTCTGGCTCGAGTTCGAAAACGGGCTGTTATAATTCTGTCGGAGTGTTGTTTCCATTCGATAAGAGCATATTTTGCCTCTCTTGATAAGAGAATGCCTACCCCACTCATTTTTGATTGATCTGATGGTCTGCCGGAGTATATGAGAGTTAGGCCATTTGATGTGGCGAACTCCCCAGATTCAGGCCATCTGGTTTCGCAAAGGCCCATAAAGAGTAGATTATATTTTTTTAAACTCTTTACACACTTGTGCAAGACTAGTGGTATCCAAAAGCGTACGGACATTCCAGGTTCCAAATCGTGTCCATTTCTTCAAGTTGAAGGTCGTCATCGTTTTAATCTGTTGGTTATTATTTTCATCTGTTGCGGTTTCTGTAATCTTCAAACTTAAGATGAGTAGCTGATTGGGCTAAAGCATCCGATCCTGGAGCTGGGGCTGCCAGCAACGCCTCCAGGCGGGCAGTGGACATGGATTTAATCACTGTATTCACAATGCAGTCATGCTTCAGTAAATTTTCATGTTTATTTACCTACTTGCCTGATACGCCTTCTTACTTTTGTAGAAAATCCCACCAGATGCATGAGAATGCATCTAAAAAATATGTTTACGTGCGTTTGAAGAACCTGAAGATTAATGAAATATAATTTAGTAAAGACACAATGGGTTAAAATTATAAATTTTTCATTTGTGGAAATCATAATTCTATTGCCATTCTGATTTTTCAATTGTAAACATTTAAAATCTCTTGTGTTAATATATTTCCAATATTAACATTAAAATTTCTGTGTACCTTACTAAATATTAATGGTAGGAACAGAATTCCGACCAATCTGTTTTCTGTGTGTATATATATTCCGGATTCCGGTTCTTATGTTGAAAACACGATAGGGCGCAAACTAAAAGAAGATGGCTAGTTGAAATTTTCCACAAATACGCCCTGTTGATAATATTCGTTTGGTATTGAAAATGGGCAATATTGGTTTATGTTAGCCCCCGGAATACTGTTCGGGCAGTCATAAATATGTTGATTATGCGACAATCCTGATAAAATGTTGCACTAATTACTTCCAAGTACCCTGAAAGTATGGCGAAGGTCGGGCAATATTTGAATTTTGATACTTAATTGTCTTATAGTAATTAATATCGTGATGAAATTGGACATAATCTAGTTTTATATGAACCTAAATCTTTCTAAAAACTATATTTTGATGTCACATTATAATAGTGTGTAGCAGCGTTTAAAAACTGGACTACAAGTAGCAGTAGCAACAAAAAATCACATGTAGTCTAGTTAAAAAATTAATAAAAACTCGGAGTCAAACAATTACTACTTCTTCTGCTACCTTCACATTTTAGTAGCAGTAGTTGTAGTAGTAGCAATAAAAGACAAATTTAAAAGTAGCAGAGTAATTTTTGTTTGTATTGCTACCTTAAAAAAGAAAACGTTTTAAAGTAGCAGAGTCATTTGTTTTATGTTTCTTCTGCTACTTTTAAAATTTAGTAAAAGAAGTAGCAGTTGAGGTAGCAGATGACACAGTAGAAGAAGTAGCAGTTGAGGTAGCAATATAAGTAGTCAAAAATACAAATCTTTAGCCAAAAATTTATATTGTTTGTTGTTGTTGTGAATGTATATTTATATAAGATGTTCGTGTTGTAAACAAAAGTTCGGCTTTTTTGTTTGTATGAACATAGTTACCATCGTTTTACTCACACATTCGGTCAATTCACAAGGTCTCTTATCAGTCATATTGTCATAATGTCCTAATATATCATGACTCGGCGGCTCGGCTTAACCATCTTTTAGGCATTCGGTGTTGGTCTCTGCTGGTTCGTTAGTATAACACAATAAACATAACATAGAAAGTAGAATTATTTTAAAACATTTTTTGCTTGAAACGCAATAAAAACCATTGTAAAATATTAGAACATTATGACAATACGACATGATAAGAGACCTTGTGAACTGACTGACTTGCCGTATTATTTACTTGACATAAAAACGAATTCTAAGAAAATGGATTTACAATTTTTTCCACAAAATGTCACCCCTAAAGAGTTAAGAAATCTAACTAAAAATTAATTCTATCATTTACTAAATGTTTTATTGTTAAAACAGTTAATGCACAAAAATGTATTTATAATTATGTAGAACATAATGCAAATTATATGGCAACGTATGAAATAACTTCTTTATGTAGATGATAACTTTGTGCACACAAAAAACACAATCATTCTGTTAGCAACACGAACATCTGAGACGAATGAAAAGGAATTATTCTTTCATTCTCAAAACAACAACAATATACTATGTTTATTTCTTGTATTTTTGGTATTATGGCTGAAGATTTTCTTTTTTGATTTCATCTATTGCTACCTCAACTGCTACTTAACTGCTATTTATTCTTCTACGTCAACTGCTCATATAAATCAAAACTCGATGTAGAGCAGTAGCAATGATTTGTATTTTAATGCTACTACTCCATTTACAATTCATGTTTTATTACTACTGCTCTGTTTAGAGTTTTAATTTTTGAAGGTAGCAGTAGTTATAGAAAAAACAAGAAAACAAAAATAGATAAGTAAATGCTACTGCTACTGAACATTTTTTGAATCAGTAGTTTTGGCAATAGTTAAAAATGTTTTAGTTATCGCAGCTTTTTAAACACTGGTGGGTAGACAAGATTTGACACAGTCAAATATAACACTCTTAGGGCCATTATTACAACTTGCCTTTTAGTTCGTAATAGTAAAAAGCAGATTTAGAGGAAATATTGTTTTTGATCACAAATTTGTTAAAATTTCGGAAATAATTGGAGTGCGAGTATCCTCCCAGAGCTGTCAAAACATATCCTCTCTTGGCATAGAGCGATAGCCACTGTAAAGCAAAATACTCCAGAATATTTTCAAATCTTCTGCGTTGAAGGATAAATTGTTCTTATTAGCTTGCGATGCATAAAATCAAGTTGAGCTCATTTGAACATCGCAATGTCTTATTGTCCAAATAGGATTTTTTCGCTTAATCTGTCGGAACTGCTCAAGTGGAACATCATCTTCGCTAACAATGTCACAAAATACTTTTATTTCACCTGGTATATAAATAGATGAAATTAGTTTCTTAAGAACAATTTCTGATAAAATTAAATAAATAATATAGGAATAATTTTTACTTGGACTTAATTGTTTTAACCGAAAAATATATTAAATATTAATAAGATTTATTTGAATCAATCAGCCCAATCATGAATAAAAAATCCGCGGTATTTTTTCCCTTTTTCTTCTTTTCCCATTTTTCCTATTCATGTTTCCTATGTAATCTGCCCAACTCAGCACTGAGAATTATTTTGTTCATATTTAACTCAATATTTCGTATTGGATATTTCCCATCCTCATGGAAAATATCTGAGAAACCGGGAAAAGAGTCACTCAAGAGACATCATACCGTCCCATTAGCCTGTTGTCAATATTCTCAAAACTTTTTGAAAAGTTATTACTTGAGAGACTTATTACATTATTCCTGACCATCAATTTGGTTTTAGAAGGAAACGTAGTACTATCGAACAGGTACATTGGATAACTACACTTATTCGGAAAACATTCGAGAGCAAGCAGTATTGCTCTGCATTATTTATTGACATATCTCAAGCCTTCGATAAAGTCTGGCACGATGGACTAATACACAAAATTACTAGATTACTACCTGCGAATGTACATAAACTTCTTAAAAATTACATACAAGAAAAATCTTTCAGATCAAAAGATGTGATCTCGTCACGTCGAAAAATATCCGCTGGTGTACCACAGGGAAGTATTCTAGGGCCGTTCCTATGTATTTTATATACAGTAGATATGCCTATGAGCGCACTGACTCACACATCTACATTTGCGGACGATACCGCTTTTTTAAGTACACATGAAAACCCCGCAGTAGCTTCTACACAACTCCAGTCTCACATCGGCGATTTGGAAAAATGGCTGGACAAATGGAAAATTAAAGTCAATGCAACAAAATATACTCACGTTACATTTACCCTAAGACGAGAAAGTTGTCCTTCCATACAGATAAATAATATCAAGATTCCAGAACAGAGTCATGTGAGATATCTCGGTATCCATCTTGATCGCCGTTTAACATGGACCCACCATGGTCCATGTTAAACGGCGATTAAAATTAAAGTCAGTTCAATTGCACTGGCTAATTGGCCCACGGTCTGCTCTAGACTTGGAATACAAACTGCTTTTCTACAAAACAGTTATAAAACCAATATGGCTATACGGCATTCAGCTATGGGGAACAGCCTCCTTATCTAACGTTGAAAAATTGCGAAGAAAGCTGTCAGCACTGTTAAGGAAAATAACAGGTGCCCCATGGTACATTCGCAATAGTAATATCCATAGGGATCTCAATGTCCCCATAATACGCGAGGAGATCAAACTCTCCAGTTTAAACTACCTATCAAAACTATTGGATCATCCAAATCCCCTTGCCAGGGAGTTGCTGTCATTTGAGGGTCATAGACGACTGAGGCGATTGGAAACACTGGATCTTGCCCGATAATCATTTTAACGAGCACTCATGTTGGACATTGCAGCGGCAATAACAACTTTAGTTTTAGTTTAGGTTAAGATTTTAATACTTATTGTCAATTTCTAAAAAGAAAGATTTTATTAAAAAAAAAAAACAAAAAAATGTTTCCTATGTTAAAAATGGGAAAAGGGAAAAAACTCCCTCCGATTTCTTATTCATGGTTGGCTGAATATCTAGACCATATTGCTATGTCCTTTAATAACAATTTTGTAATGGAGGGTTTATTTTATTAACTATGGCCAAATATTGACCAAAAACCTAAACGTGATCCTATTTTGCTGACATTTTCAGCATTTCGTTAATAAATGACGGAGAACATTTTTAGATCTTGGGACTTTGGAAAATCGAAAAAGTGTAAAATAATGGCCACCCTAACGTACAAGTATTCATGCATATTATTTTTATACCCTTCACCTTCGTGAGAAGGGTATATATAAATTTGTCATTCCGTTTGTAATTTCCACAATATAATTTTCCGACCCTATAAAGTATATATATTCTGGATCCTTATAGATAGCGGAGTCGATTTATCCATGTCCGTCCGTCTGTCTGTCTGTCCGTCTGTCTGTCCGTCTGTCTGTCCGTCTGTCTGTTGAAATCAATTTTCTGAAGACCCCAGATATCTTCGGGATCCAAATCTTCAGTAATTCTGTCAGACATGCTTTCGAGAAGTTTGCTATTTAAAATCAGCAAAATCGGTCCACAAATGGCTGAGATATAAGGAAAAAACCAGGACAACCTCGATTTTTTACCTATTTTTATACCCTACACCACCACAGTGGGGAGGGTATATTGGATTTGTGCAGATGTTTGTAACGCCCAAAAATATTAGTCTAGCACCCACCTTAAAGTATACCGATCGACTCAGAATCACTTTCTGAGTCGATTAAACGATGTCCGTCCGTCCGTCCGTCTGGCTGGCTGGTTGTCCATGTAAACCTTGTGCGCAGAGTACAGGTAGCAATCTTGAAGATATTTCGATAAAATTTAGTACATATCATTTTTTCTGCCCAAGGACCAAGCCTATTGAAACTGGCTGAAATCGGTTCATTATTTCACCTAGCCCCCATACAAATGTCCTCCCGAAATTGGACTTTATCCGTCATAAATGTTTAATTTATATAGGTATCTACACAATTTTTTCTCCAAATAAGTTTTATATATATGAAATTCATGTCGCCAAATTTTATTATGATCGGTCCATAATTAGTCATAGGTCCCATATAAGGCCTGCTTCCGATAATCACTTTAACGAGCATAAATCTCTTAAAAATGTTGGTATACACATAAACTGCAACATAAACAACTTTCATACAGATATTAATCACACCACTTAATTTCATGGTGATCAGTCCATAATTGGTCATAGCTCCCATATAAAGCCTGCTTCCGATAATCACTTTAACGAGCATAAATCTCTTAAAAATGTTGGTATACACATAAAATGCAACATAACTAACTTTCATGCAGACATTAATCACACTACTTAATTTCATGGTGATCGGTCCATAATTGGTCATAGCTCCCATATAAGGCCCACTTCCGAAAATCGTTCACGTATATAAATTATTGAAATTTTGAAAGAAAAATGTTTTTGCTCATTTACTTAGTGTAGGGTATTATATGGTCGGGCTTGACCGACCATACTTTCTTACTTGTTTTACCTATATCTGGATTACTAAGACATTAATATAGACAATATGGATATCTAATGATAGATATTTCAAAGACCTTTGCAACGACGTATATAAGACCAAAGTAAGTTGGACCTACAATGGGTCAAAATCGGGACAAAATTTTAACCAGATTTTTTTTTTCACCAAAAGTTTTTTTTTGCTAAATATAAAAAAAAAGTGAAATAATAAATTAAAAAAAAAATTTTTAAATTTAAAAAAATAAAAAAAATTTTACATAAAAAAATTAAAAAAAAAAAATTCGAAAAAATATTTTTTCCAAAAAATTAAAAGAACAACTGGAAAAAAAAATAAATTTTGTTTACCTAAAAATACATAAAATTTTTATTTTGAAGTATAGTTTGGTGAAGGGTATATAAGATTCGGCCCAGCCCAATATATCTCTTTTATTTGTTTTTTTTAATGCTACTTCTCTGTATTTTTGTTGTTCTTTTCATTATGCATTTCTTAAGCACATTTTGTGTAAACATGCACAAATGTGTCTGTACAAGAGCATGTGTGAGTGAATTTTGCACTTTGTAATTAATGTGCAATACTGAAAAAAAATTCTCTCTTTTATTTAATTTATTTTTATATACATACATAAACAAATATGTATAAAAGTTTTTTTTTTTTTTGTGTTTTAATGGCAGTTTATTATTATCAACGTTACTTTTTGTTATTGTACATGTTTTTTTTTAATAAAAATAACTTGTGAAATTGAGCGTAATTGAATATGAAACACTTACTCATACAAGTAGCAGCAGTCAGATAGATAGATATGCAGACATACGGACACAGATTGCTATTGTAAGTGGGAAAAATAGTAAATTTGTAGTACGCCGAAAGGAAAGCTGCAATTATATCGTTAATAAGGTTTTAATGAGTGTTACAACGAATTTTATTAACAATAATATTTATAATTTATTATGATAATTAAATACTTATATATATTTTTATTTTAATTGCCATCAGTTTATGTTCAATATAAATTTTATATTTCTTTTTATTAATACATTTTGCCAATGCCGCTCAATGATTGTGTTAACATGCAAACGTTTTACATACATTGTAGTCTGTTGTGTGCATTTTATGTTGCAGTGTGAATTTAAGAGAAGCTTGATTATGTGAATGCTTAATATTAACAAATGTTTAAAATTATGGATATGTTTCCTGAAATGTAATACTTATACAAGTCTATATATGGGGAACATCAAAAACAACAATTCAAATCGTTGACACATAACGGTAGACCATATCAGAAAACCTGACTGTGTGTTTCTTATCATTATAACCATTTAAAAGTTTCAAATTTAAAAATAAGCTTTGAAATTCACAAGAATTTGTTCTCACAATTTTTAATTTACAGATTCCAGGCGTTGCAAATTAGATTAGCTAGAATTTGAAAATTTGTATAGTTTATAAAAGACTGTGCTAATACTTTTGGGTGGTATAAATAATAAATCAAAATTTATTATTTTTTATAAAATTTAAAAGTTATAGCTAAGATTTGCTGCTACATTCTAAGCTATATCTAGAAAATGCCAGGCCACCAAGATGTCCAAGAATTGCCATACATTTTTTAAAAATGTATTTTTTTGCGAGTACCATACACAGATATTTTCGAGATATTTTGTAAATAACACCTTTTATTTTATTTTAAACTAGCTGAACCCGGTCCGCGTTTCTGGCCCGATCTCGGTTTTAATATACAGTATCGGACAAAGTCGGTGATCCAACCTTCAATGTTAAAACAAGTCCAGCTGGTTCCAATGAATTCAAAAATTCAGTAGGATAATCGACGGCTTGTTCTTCGTTTATTACTTTGTCAATCGATTTGTATTTTATTGTTTCGCCAGGCAGTTTCAATTGTATTTGCTTATTGAGCTTGTTAATATTGTTACGAATGTGCAATGACGATTTGAATTTAACAGTCTGTAACGACTGCCTGCAGCATTCATCATGTTTGAAGGCACGTCCATCAGTAGCATGCGGTTATTGGCATTGTTTGTAAGTATGGCAACACTAAATGTTTGGGCTGCTGGCAATGACATCGAAGGCTCTAGAATTCGAACATACGAGTTTTGTCCGTTAAGAGCATTGTAGAAGATTCCCGAGAGATGGCGTATGTATAAATAGTGGCAGAGACTGCAGTCGTGAGTTGAGTTGATCATTGTCGCTGTTAGAGTTAACATCAATTGTCGTGTACATGTGTGTTTGTACACTATAAAGTTTATGTGCATTTCTGCGAATTGATAAACGTGTTGTTGTACATTCTAAATAAATAAAGAGTTGTTAAAATTTTAAACTACTAAAACTGCTTTTATTTGTAATGAAAAGTATCCGGTTTATTTAAAGGAAATAAATCCACGTTTTTAAAGGGTAAAAACGTGACAATATCATAATTGGTTGATGCCAAAATTGCATGTTCCTACAGCCAATCCGAATTTATGTAGTTGGTTGTAAGATTTTGGATTACCTTGTCGACAACGGCTTGAATATTCATTTGCATTTGGCAGAAGTTCGGGAATGAAATCTAATTTGTGGCAGGATCAATTGGAATTTTTCCATTTCCGATGTCCAACATTTGTTTTGAGAATGTTTCGGCAGAATAACTTTACCATTCGAACAGCATATTCCCGGGGATTCCTTAGGGAACTTCAAAATGTTCATTGCGCCAATCAATATGTCCTTGCGATTCCTGGTGTCATCGATTCCTTCTCTTGATCGAGTCATTCGGGAGCGATTGGCTTGTAGTCTTTCGATATGCTGTTGAGGTGTCTCTGCTGCACTGCGAGGAAGATGCACTGCGACGTATTTGCTGAAGCTCTTCCCGTTTCTGCGGCCATAGACGTAGATGTCCTTTTGAAAACAAATTTTAATTAAAAAAAACGTTATTTTTTTTTTTTAAAGTGAAATGTGGAAAGTTATTCAAAATATTATTTTATTTAATAGATTTCGTATAAAATTTCTTATTCATGTACCTGATATGCAAGTGTAAATAAAATAAACAAAAATCTGTCTGTCTGTCTGTCTGTCTGTCTGTCTGTCTGTCTGTCTGTCTGTCTGTCTGTCTGTCTGTCTGTCTGTCTGTCTGTCTGTCTGTCTGTCTGTCTGTCTGTCTGTCTGTCTGTCTGTCTGTCTGTCTGTCTGTCTGTCTGTCTGTCTGTCTGTCTGTCTGTCTGTCTGTCTGTCTGTCTGTCTGTCTGTCTGTCTGTCTGTCTGTCTGTCTGTCTGTCTGTCTGTCTGTCTGTCTGTCTGTCTGTCCGTCTGTTGAAATCAATTTTCTTCCGACACCAGATAACTTCGGGATCCAAATCTTCAAATATTCTGTCAGGCATGCTTTCGAGAAGTTTCCTATTTAAAATCACCGAAATCCGTCCATAAATAACGGAGATATTAGCAAAAATCCGAGACAACCTCTATTTTTGGCATATTTTTGATCTATATTTCGATTACTTCATGTACCGTGATATATTGAAAGATGTAATGTTGTCTTGTGCCAGTGAAGAGATGCCACTTATGGGGAGGTTCCAATAGGATATCGATCCTAAGCACACCTACAAAGTTTGTAAGATTTGGCTACAGAGCAATAAGATTCAAGTTCTTCATTGGGCTGCTCAATCTACCGATTTCATTCCTATTGCGAACTTGTGGGAGATTGTTAATATGAAAATAAATCGTGAAAATTGCCGAACTAAGGATGAGCAATTTTCACGATTTATTTCAAGGCGTATTATAGCATGGGAACGAATATCGCAAGACACCATGAAAACTTAATATATTCTATGCCTAAGAGATGTGCTTGTGTCTTCTAAAACAAAGGATTTGCAACAAAATATATATGTTTAAAAAAAATGTATATTATATCCATGAAGGGGTGCTTTAGTTTTGTCCGTTTTATTTTCTAGCTTTAAATATTTTTTGATTTGAAGTTACCTGTTACAGAAATATTAACTTTAAAAGTATTTGTTTATTAATAGTAAATATATTAACAATTTAAAATAATACATAATAGAAATTTAAAACTTTGTTTTTATAAAAAAAATATAGTATGCAAAAAATTCACTGAGGGTGCTTTAGTTATGGCCGATACTGTATATAAATACGGCCAAGAGCTTCAGTAGATCGCACATCGGGATGACCAGGAACTACAGCGCCTTGCTATCGACGTTGAAATTTCTTCGATGAATCATTCTAAGTCTAATCACGCAAACATTGTTTTGCCTTTAAATTGCAGAAAATCTGTGGTCAATTGTCCACCACATCACTCGTCCTCCAGTGATAACGTCAGATATTTATTTGAAAGGTTTTACCAGATCTATGTACTCTGTGTTTTGATGCAGAAGTTGAAGTATAATGGAATTTTGAAAGGTCCTTTTCAGCTTCGTTTTTTTAAATAAAACCGGTTTTCAATAGATCTTATGTTTACCTGTTTTTTTGATATAACGTGGAATGGTTCTTTATAAGGAGATTGGAGAGGTTGACGAACTGTGTAATCTCGAATGAAATCGAAATCTGATTGTTGAAATTCCTTCGGTACGTAACTTTAGCTTGACCATGTCTTACTACCTTTTCCATATCCATCCACTTAAAAAAGCTTTTGCCAGTTATATTCACCTGAAAGTGGTTCAATTAATCAATCGAATCATTCATCAGTAACTGGAAATTCGACAATGCGTTTTTTTTTTGTGACGTAGAACTTTATATTGTCGACATTTGATGCTAGATTTTGTCCAAGTCGAAATATCCTTTTTATATATAATAATCTTGATTGAACCGGAATGAGAAACGTTATGTTGCATATCAAAAACTGTTTTTCGAAAACATTTTGTTATGAATGGTCTAATCTTTTTTGTCAAAGTGTCACAAATAATTTTATGGGGAGTATTGAGCATTTGAAGTGCCTTCAATTCTAAACTTGTTGTTAATGATTTTTTGCATGAATTCCAGTTCGGCATCTTTCAAAAAAAAATTGCTACAAAAAGAATAGTCACACAAATTTGGTGGAAAAACAATTGTCGCAAAAAATTGGAAAAAAATTGTCATGAAGATGTCGTAAAATCCCTCTATACAAAATGTATGGGAAAATAGATTTTCTTCATATTTTTTTCGGGGATATTTCGGGAATTTTCTGCGTATTATTCTTGTTTGGCCGGAGACCAGTCCGAATTGGTGCGAATCATCGAAATCGGTCCAGGCGTTCTTGAGTTATAAGCGTCACTGTCTTTTATATATATAGATGGTCCTGGTTTGAGAGATATAAACAAAAACCATGACCAATTGAATTTGTTCAAACCAACTTTTTGACCCAAATGTTTTACTAGGTCGTCTACTAAGATAGTATGCTTGCTATATGGAATACTTTTCCAATGAAATTATCATCCACAATGGGTTAAATATTTCAGAAATTTGTCAACAAAAATTTCAACAAAAAAATATATACTTTGCGAAAGGGTTTATAATTTTTGGAATAACCGAATATAGCACTCTTAGTAGTTTTCTAAAAATATGTATACCAATTTTTTACCTTTGATCACAATTATCTTGGGTTTTTATATTTTTAGTACCATTATTATTATTCTTTATTTTGCAGCAACTACAGAAAGCTTGATATAAACCTGCATTTAACTGTAATCTGCAAATGGCAAAGTAAACTGTTAGACTCAAATATTTAACAAGAAAACAAATGACAATTGGGCGATAATTTTCCTAATTTTGCATTATTTTGTAAAGTATTTCCTGTTCTAATTATACTTATCCTTCTGAAAAAACTGTGCGTAATAAACCTTAAATCAGATTAAGCATTAATAATTTTCTCATAGTCTCCTTAAAAAACATATAACTACTGTTATTCTAACCATTTTATTACAATATTACCCAGCTATTAATCTCTTAATTTTCCTTTATGTGGCCAATTACGGTCAAATGCATTTTTTTTTTTTTTTTTTGAAAATATCTCATAAAATGTTCTTTTTTTTCCTTTAGACTCTTAATCATACTTGAGTGTGTTGGTATTTTTTATTTTATTGCTAAACAAAAGTCAAATAAAAATGGCTAAATTTAACAGCTCATAAACAATAAAAATATAAATGACAATAGAATAAGGACTATAAAACCACACACACAATAACACAAACACATGTACACCATTATAAAATAATGGTTAGCAAGAAAAAGTTTTGTGTTGGAACAGAAAAGTAAAATACAAAAATCTAAGAAATGTTTAAACTAAACCGATGTTAACATTGAATTGCTTTTAAAACTAATTGGCCGTAAAAATATCAAATAAATACCGATAGTCAGCAGGTAGGAAGTTGGCCATATACAGTTATACTTTTACAATTTAAAACAAGTAAGAAAGTATGGTCGGTCAAGCGCGACCATATAATAACCTACACTGAGTAAATGAGCAAAAAACTTTTTTTTTTGAATTTCTATAATTTATTTTCGGAGTTGGCCTTATATGGGTGCTATGACTTATCTGTAGAAACTCATTATACCCTCCCCACTATGGTGGTGTAGCCTATATATTGTACCTACAAGCAATGATTTTGAAATTTTAATACAAATCGGATTATAGATTTTTATTAGATGGAAAAAAAGTATTTTCATATATGAGAAAAATCAAAAATTTTGGACATTCATTGAAATTGAATTGTATTTCGTTTGGGTTTCGTAATGAAAACAACAGTGATACAAGCAAAAACTCTGTAAATCCGAAATCTTATGTTTTTAATATTTCATCCCTTATGGTCATTTAAAAGTTGATAATTAAAAAATAAGCTTTAAAACGTATAACATTTTTTCAATCTATATAAATATATAAATGTCTTTGTAAGTTTGTTTGTTTGTTTATTTGTTTGTTTGTTTGTTTGTTTGTTTGTTTGAGCATCACGCCTAAACGGCTGAACCGATTTTATTGAAATTTGGAACGTAGATAGATCATTACTTGGAAGCGTCAATAGGCTATAACTTTTTTCAATACTTGGACCAGAAAGGGGTAAACAGGGGGAAAACCGGTAAAATTGGTACCTTTTGTTCTTAAACAATAAATACTAAACGGCCGAAACGATTTTATTGAAATTTCCAACATAGAAATTTCCAACATTAGACACACTCCATGTTGGAAATATTTATAGCCCATAGATAATGGCGGGAAATTATATGGTGGTATACAATTGAAACCAAAATTTACCGATTTTTAAAATGTTGCAGTTTAGTCAAATAATATATTGGAAATAGCATTAAAATTATACTGAAATATGCTACAGATAGACCTTAATCCTATTGATGGCCGATCATCAGGAACATAACAAGAACTTCGCAAGCTTTTAAAGAATTACCCTAAATATTTAGAAAATTTACGAGGTGGAACAAAACATTCGTGCCTTTTTGGAAGAAACACTGGTTTTTGGATAAAAAATATAATATATTGTGTGTTTTTAACATATTCTATTTTGAGCTCTATGCTCAAAAAAGAATATGATCTCAAGCAAATCAAGATTCAATCATTTATTTATATTTTAATTTATATTTTTTTATTTGTCAGAAGCTCATCACCATTTCATTATTGCTATCGGTAGAGAACATTGAATTAATTTGTATTGTAATCAATTATTCAGTTAGAGTAATCGAATAGTTATAATAAAAATCACAACATAATTGTTATTTTTTGGTTTTTATTTTTTTTTGTCAGAAATATTTGTCAAACTTTGATTTTTATTTTTTTTGTCAGAAATATTTGTCAAATTTTGATTTTTATTTTTTTTGTAAGACTTTGATTTTTATTTTTTTGTCAGAAATAATTGTTATTTTTTTGTGATACATATTTGTCAGACTATATAAATAAAAATCATAGTGTGACAAATATGTACGACAAAAAAATAACAATTATTTCTGACAAAAAAAAAAAAAAAATCAAAGTGTGATAAATATTCCTGACACAAAAAAAAAAAATAAAATTCAAAGTTTGACAAATATTTCTGACAAAAAAAATAAAAATCAAAAAATAACAATTATTTTTGACAAAAAAAATAAAAATCAAGAAATTAAAAATCATGTTAATTTACGAAAATATAGTTGAAAACGATCAAAATGGTATGCTTGACTTGACTCTCCGATATTTTCTAGTGATGGCTTTTTTCCTTTGAAATTTCAAGAATAATTATTATTGTCGGTCCCTGGTTATTTCTGCAGTTAAGTTTTTTCTTTCTGCAGTTAAGTTTTTTTATGATTACAACAACCAATAATTTGGATTTGAGGCCAACAAAGCTAAATTCAATTCAGTTGTAATTTTCGAAATAGATAAATAAAATTTAGCAAAGATACATGTCGGATAACGTGACAAATTTTTCAATTGTTGAAATCATGATTCGATTGCAATTGTGATTTTGCTTTTCTAGACATTGAAAATGGGTTGTGTTTATATATTTCTAAGATTAACAATTCATTTTCTGTTTGTCTTATTAAATATTGTTACGTTTTTACCTTTAAAAAACGGGGTTTATTTCCTTTAAATAAACCGGATACTTTTGATTGCAAATAAAAGGCAGTTTTAGTAGTTTAAAATTGTAACAACTCTTTATTTATTTAGAATGTACAACAACAACAGAATTAAATAGGCACTCAGTGTCTTTATACACGTTTATTAATTCGCAGAAATGCACTCTATAACGTACAAGTATACACGTAAAAGACAGTTGATGTTAACTCTAACACCGCCAATGATAACTCAACTCACGACTGCCAGCTCTGCCACTATTTATACACGCGCCATCTATCGGGAATCATCTACAATGTTCTTAACGGACATACTAGTACATTCGATTTCTAGAGCTTTTCGATGTCATTGCCAGCAGCCCAAACACTTAGTGTTGCCATACTTACAAACAATGTCAATGATGGACGTGCCATCAAACATGATGAATGCTGCAGGCAGTCGTTACAGACCGTTGAATTCAAATTGTCATTGCACATTCGTAACAATATTGATATTAGGAACCGAATTCCGACCAATCTGTTTTCCGTGTGCAGCCTAATTCATGAATTTTTGTGCACCCGATTGTGAGCAAACGCGGAAAGCTTTCTCATATCCAAGTGATCATTCAAAATCACTGAGCCATATGGCTTCCACAATCTGTCAATCTCTGAACGGCCAACATACTTTCACCTAGCCCACATACTAATGCCGCACAGTGGGGGAAATGAAAAAAAAGTGGAAATAAATCTGTAACTTCTAAACGAATAGGTTTATAACACCAAGGGAGGGCCGAGCCACAGTGCCCCAAAGTGGAAAACCTCGGGTATTAAAAAGAGGTCTACAAAAGCATTGCTTTAGCCATATAGTATCTCTTCTAGTTTACGAGTTATTTGCATTTGTAAAGTAAAATTTTATTTTTCTAACCTACCTTTGTCTGCTTTTTTGCTAATAACGGATCCAATACTTTCTCGATTTTCTTGAAGTATTTTTTTTGATTTAACAACAAATTTATTAATAATAATAAGAAAAAATTATTTAAAAACCTTTGCTGAGTCAAATGTTATGTGCATTCAATCTTTAAAAAAATAAAAAAGTCGGATTTTCGCAATTTTTTTTCGAAAAAAGTACTTACAATAATTTTAAATTATACAGAAAATAAGAAAAAGAAAATTAATGTATTTGGAGTTTTCTGAAAGATAACATTACGGGAAGTATTATAAATGCAAAATTATATCAAAATTCATATTATTGCGTGGTCCAGAGCCTTCCGAATTATACCTATTTTAACTTTAGACAACATTTTTTCAAATCTCATAGCTGATTTCGAAAAACTAAGACCAGCTTTGAATGTTCCATTATGTTCTTCAATATTGTGCAAAGCGATTTCATAGCCCCGAGCTTGGTGCCTTCAATAGATCCAAAAATCAAAAAAATCACAATTTTGGTTTTTTTTTAAATTCTTTAGGAATAGTGGGATTGTCAAAAGCAATTCACTACTTATTTGTCATTTTTGTATTTCGATCAAAAGTTTCTATATAAGTATAAAATTTCATTAAAAACGTTTCATAAACAAAACACAAAAAGATATACATATTATATATCACCGTATAGGAAATTATGTCTAAAAATTGAAAAAAGTATAGAAGACTTTTTTCAAAAATATGGGAATAAGAAATGGTAGCTAATTTTTCTGGAAAATTTTAATTTTTAAAATGCAATAAAAGTTTTGTTTATGAATCGTTTTTAATGAAATTTTACACTTATATAGAAACTTTTGATCAAAATACAAAAGTGAACAAGAAATTAGTGAATTGTTTTTGAAAAACCCACAATTCTCAAAAAACTTTTAAAAAATCCCAAAATTGTAATTTTTTTTAAATTCTTGGATCTATTGAAGGCACCAAGTTCGGGGGTATGAAATTCCTTTGCACAATATTGAAGAATATTTTGGAACATTTAATGCAGGTCTTAGTTTTTCAAAAGCAGCTATGCGATTTGAGAAAATGTTGTCTTAAATTAAAATTTAAATAGGTCTAATTCGGAAGGCAACGCAATAATAAGAATTTTGATATTATTTTGCATTTATAATACTTCCTGTAATGGTATCTTTCAGAAAACTCTAAATACATTAATTATATTTTTCTTATATTCTGTATAATTTAAATTTATTGAAAGTACTTTTTTTCGAAAAAAAATTGCGAAAATCCGACTTTTTTTTAAACTTTGAATACACATAACTTTTGACTCAGTAAAAGTTTTTAAATAATTTTTTCTTACTATTATTAATCTTGTTAATTCAGAAAAAGATGTTTCAAGAAAATCGAGAAAGAATTGGACCCGTTATTAGCAAAAAAGCAGACAAAGGTAGGTTAAAAAAATAAAATTTTACTTTTCAAATGCGAATAACTCGTAAACTTTAAGAGACAATATATGGCTAGACCTCGTTGAGTAGATTCCATATATATTAAAATTTTTCAAATCGGATCGCAAACAAAAATTTGGCATCTTTTTTGGTTTTTGATATACCCGAGGTGCCCCACTTTGGGGCACTGTGGCTCGGTCCCCCCTTGGTGTTATAATAATTCAAAACTTAAACATATCAACACCTTCTCCGGGCTATTCGTTTAGAAGTTACAGATTTATTTCCACTTTTTTTTTTCATTTCCCCCACTGTGTGCCGCTCGGAATACTGTTTGAGCAGTCCTAAATATGCTGATTATGCGGCAAACCTGATAAAATTTTGAAATTATACTGTAAAGTATGGAGTCCCCATACAAGGTATCCCTCAGAAAATAACTTGAACATTCATAACTGTCTTATAATAATTAAGGTGATGAAATTAGACATAAACATGTTTTATGTAAACCTGAATATATTTACCAACTTTTGTCAGTTTCGGTCTATAATTGACACTGACCCACCCACATATAACCCCTATATCAGAAAAATATTTTATTGTCACATATTGATGGTGGGTATACATGATTCGTCACAGCCGAATATAACACTCTTAGTTGTTAGTTTCTGATATTTTCACAGACAAACAGTTCTCTGCTTGTCGTGTGAATCGAATGCAATTTGTTACACAACACAATATGTTTATTATAGTACTCATATAACTGCTCACTTCTTTATAAATTATTATTTCCCGGAATATAATATAAATATATTATATTTAATTATATAATACCCTTAATTGTTTCTTAATTAGATAATAGGATTATAAAGAAATCAAACAAGGAGTGATTAAATATGATTTTTAGCCATAAATGTCATGTATTTTTATGCAACAATGAAATTGACTGCATACCGAAATAAGATTATAAAATATGAAAAGGAGACAAGTAAAAAATACAAATCTTTGCATATTACCGTTGAAAAATGATTTTTTGATTAATTGATTAAAAAGTTTTTGTTTTAATGAATGAAAGGAATTTATTACATGTAAAGAATTACATACGTTGTTTATGAATAAAAATAACTTGTTTGTACTTAAGCATGCTATAAACTGTTTTTGCTAATAACACTATTCTACACCAAAAATATGTAGGAATTCTAGCAATTCTATTGTATTGAAGTCCATGGAGTTCTGAAGTTCTTATAGTTTTTCATGATCACTTCGTTTAGTATTTTTTTTTTTATTAAAAAATGTATTGAAATAAGGATATTATTAAGGTTACAAAAAATTAAAAACCATAAGTATTTTGCTTTACATTTGATTAAAAGATACATGTTTTACCTTTCAAATGGATGAGTTTCCAAAAATTGACTTTTTTCAACCAATATTAATTTTCTTCACACTCTAAGTTGATTGTAGGGCTGTCCAATATTATTTTCTTATTATCTCATAATATTACGAAGCAAGTCCTTTTTTGGACAAAAAATATACCATTGTGAAGGTATTTATTCACAAGTATTTTATTGAAATCGGTTCAGTTTTTTTAGGAGTTATGAGCGTTTAAAGTTGTTACTAACACACATGCAAAAATTATTACATGTATCCTTCAAGCTAAAAAGTCCAATTTGTTTTTGTTTTTGTAAATAAATAAGACAAACAATTAAAGATCATTGATTTTGTTCAGTTTTAGTGAGAGTTGTTATAGAAAAAAATAAGAAAAAAAAGAGACAAGAATTTAATAATTTGATTTCACTTAAGAAAATATGTTTTATTATCTGTATATCGGCAATTCCCTGTCATCGTACGTGACATTTGTACGCCTATAGAGTGGAATAGATTTTGCAAATATAAGAGTATCTGAAAAATAATTTGGTCTTTATGTTCTTTTCAGGGGGTACTATATTAAAAAAAAATAATCAGTTCTTTCGAAACATTGTTATCAAAAATATCGAACGAAATATAGGTATATCGTACGTGACATGAAACGGAAGTAATTTTGAGGTACATGTAGAAATATGCGAAAATTTACGAGTCGTGAGAGGCGTTAGGTTTTCTTTTAATTTCTTACACTAAACCAAATATTTTCCTTTACAATCCGTCATATTTAAATAAAAATTATCTTTGGATGATTTTATAATAAATAAAATTTAACATCGTACGTGACATACCGTACGTGACAGATTTTTCTCATATAGTAGAACAATATATATTCAGTAAATAAATGTATACAAAAACTAAAAAAATAAATAGAAAATATATATTCGGTTTCAATAAACAATTTCCTAATAGCAAAAAAACAATCGGAGTCAAATTCATTTCATACTAGATTCTAATTGGGAGCTTAGTTTTCTCCATGATCTTAGCCTAAAACATACCAATTAAATTAAAAAATTAAATATAGTCAGTTTAAACTAATATTTTTGCATTTAAAATGTTGTAATGAGTTCTAAATACTTTCACATAAGTAGTAACATTTCAGTGTTTTCTCCTATTCAAATCATCTTGAAAAATAGTTTCAAGGGTTTTTATTTTTTCTGTCGTGTTTGTCATTCTCGTGGAGTTGTCCATAAGCAATTTTAAGTAAATAATAATTTTTCTGTACAGTTCTTAAAAATCCTGTGGGTGTGTAAGGTATGAACATATCTTTATGCCCTACACCAAGAGTGGTAAAGGTATATATGTTTGTCATTCCGTTTGTAATTTCTACATTTTTAATTTGCAACCCCATAAAGTTTTTATATTCTGGATTGTTATAGATAGCGACGTCGATATAACCATGTCCGTCTGTGTGTTGAAATCATCTATACAAAGTCTTCATATAACTTAGATACATGCTTGATCAATATATCCGCTGTAGTTCTGATAGATATTCCAACGGCGTTTCCAACGACTTATACAGAGCGAAAAATATGGATTCCTTAGTTTTTAAATTAAAAAAGGAGATAAAAACCATAAATACATAGGGTATTCAGAGGTCAATGATTGAACTACCGAAGAAAATTAGGAAAGCAAGTGACGGAGCCAATTTTTTCTTTAAATTTTACTTAATATATAAACATAAAAAATATATATAACTGAACTTAAAAATGTTTTTTTTTAATGTGTTTTTTTTTTCAATTTCATAATTGTTCGTATTTTATTCACCATACGTTACTTGTTTGAAATACCTTTAGTTAAACTGCATAAATTTTTGCATTACCACAGTGAATATTAAAATATTCACGCCCTAAAATCGTGCCTTTGTTGGATGTAAGAGAACCTATAAAAATTAATTTATAGTTTTTTTTTTTAAATTAATAAATTTCCTGGTCAATTTTTTTGGAATTTTAATTTTGGTTCTTTTTCTGTCCATGAAAACAGATTTCGTTTTAAGAATGGTCTGCTTCTATGATCGAAATAGGATCAGTTATGTTAAATAAGTGTATGATTTTGAAGCGGGTGAAGAGTTTATTTTACATCTGAAAAGTTTTGGTATTAAATAAAATTTACGTTAAAAAATTAACAATAAAATCTTAACTTAAAACAGTTATTAACACGAAGTGTGGTTATGTGTTAACTAATAGTGATACTGTCGATTAAAAGTATTTTTGTATGAAAACTGTCAGTATAACTATTAGTTAACACATAACCTCACTTCGTGTTAATGGAGGTTAAGCTTCGAAAAACTAACTATAGGTCATATTTTTGAAAATTGTGAATTAAAAATTTAATCAAAATAAATTTTGAGGCTTAATTTAACTAAAACTTAGTGGCAGCAAAAGTATTTCATTATTATTTTATTGTCAATGGGGGTTAGGAACGAAGTGGCTTAAATTGGTTTTATTTGTGTTTCCTAAAAGTAACTTTAAATCATAATTAGATACTGTAACAAACAATAAATTAAAGAGAAATTAAATACAAAATAACTAATATTAAAAATCTTAATTAAATATTCTAAAATTAAAAACAGCTGTAACAACAAATTACTTGTTTGTATTTATTTACAAAACTAATAATAACTGACCTCAATACAATGCTACCAGTGGCAAGTATTATTAATTAGTACAAATAGTTTAATATTAATTTTTCACTAATTAAAAGAAACAACAAGAAATATGTATGTACAAAAATTACTTTTATAAATAATGGTCAAATCTTCTTAAATAAACTTATTATATCCTTGGCCATTTTTCACTGCTTTGCATACACTCTACTCCTCTGCCAGGTACAGTACACACTCATGCCTTGCCACACACAGAAACAGTATCCTTTAGCTTTTGTGTCCCTTTGCTGGACGAACTTTTGTTATTGTATTTCCTTGGCTTCATTTAATTAATGCCACTTGCTTGTTTGCAACATTAACTTAAACAATCAATAATTATGAGGTTACATACAGAGAAAAACAACAACCACAAAAACAACAGCAACAGCAACAACAACAAAAGCAATAAAAATATAATAAACGTATAAAACTATGAAAAATTAAAATTAAACGTTAAACGTATAGAAAAAGGAAATAGCTACTTACGTTTGTATTTATGTGTGCCAGTGAGTGTGAGTAGTGAGAATAAAACGCAAAAGACGTTGTAGAAAAAAGCTCATTTAAGAGAAATGTCATTTAAACATGCAAAGTCCTAAAGTAAGAAAACAACAAACAATAACAGAAAAAACTACAATATAAATTCTAGGGAAATGTGAATAAAAAATTAAAGGACAGTGATACAAAAGCAAGAACTAAATTTCGCAATAAAATTTTAAAATTTTAATGGAAAAATATAAATTGCACAATAATTACACTATGCTGCACCAAAAATATCCAGGAGTTCTCATATAGCAATTCTGTTGTATTGCAGACCATAGAGTTCGGATATACTTATAGTTTTTCTCGATCACTTCCTTAAGTACTTCTTTTATTAGAAAATGTATTGAAATGGCAATATTATTAAAGTTACAACTTCAGAAAATCGTAAGTATGTTTTCAGTATGTTTCTTTTGTTAAAAATAGAAGTGTTTTTTTGAAAACCGGTTGGAAAATGGTTTCAAAAAAGGCATATTTCTCAACAAGTTTTAATTTTTTTCAAGCTCTAAGTTGATCGTGAAGCATTTAAATAATATTTTCTCTTATTTTAGTGTAGATTTCCAATGTAGTCAAGTAAATATAAATCTACAAATAGCCGACAGTATTTTCCTTTACTTTTGGGGAGCATTTGACCTTAAATTAACTTAACTCAGCCATTTTTCAACTGACTTTTACAAATCTTTTTCCTTTTTTTAAGACGAAACTTATATCTTTTAAACAAAATAAACAATTTTAAAATTAGTTTAAAAAGAAAATAATTATGTATTGAATTTGTAAATTTTATAATACCGTTATTTCACTAAAACAAATTGATCGATGAAAACTACAATAAAAGTATTTTCGTACTTCAATAAACCAGAATTGTTACCAGAATTTTGTAACACTCTGTTTTAAGATCCAAAATATAGTTGATAACAGTTATTTTCAATTAAGTAATAAGGAGTGAGATCGAAAAAGCCTTAACATACGTTTTTCCTTAAAACTTTCAACCCAAGTATTATTTGATTTTTTTTCAGGTTACCATTGATTATGTTTAATGTCAATTATATTTATTTGTTGTTAATCTGATAAAAATGAGTGACGAGAAAACAAAGCGTACTAAAATTATTAAATACTAGCTTGACCCGGTGCGCTTCGCTACCCCTGTCGATGTAAAAATCGGTTCAACCGTTTAGTAATTATTGTTTAAAAACTAAAGGTACCAATTTTACCCGTTTTTCCCCCTTTTTATCCCTTTATGGTCCAAGTATTGAAAAAATTTATAGCCTATTGACGCTTCCAAGTAAGGATTTATCTACGTTCCAAATTTCAATAAAATCGATTCAGCCGTTTAGGCGTGATGCTCAAACAAACAAACAAACAAATAAACAAAATAACTTACAAAGACATTTATATATTTATATAGATTTTCAACAAAACACAACTTTGTCCTACAAAAATTTGTCCAAACAATCAAAGGTCTGCCGTCAAACTGATTCCAATGTTATTAAACAGTATCAGAAGAACTTGTCCGGTGATAGAAAACCTGGTTCAGGTAGAAGGAATGGTCCACATGATGTTTCTAAAGCCAATAAATAGAAAGAATTTTCAAAAGAGCTCCCAATACATCCGGCTAGCTCAGTACTCGGACTATTTGGTACGAAAAGTTAAAGCCAATGCAGGTTGAAAAACATACAAGGCTCAGAAAGTTCCTGACAGGAACTCTGCTAAAAAATTAGAGGCCAAAAAACAGAGCACGGAAATTGAAATAAAATTTTATACAAAAAAATATACCTGCTGCATAATGAATCACGAAACGTACGTATGTTGCTGATGCTCGAGGGAATGTTGAAGAAAAGTTTAGGACCCAATAGCAGACAAAATTTTCCAAACAGTTCTTGGCATGGCAAGCAATATGTAATTGCTGCAAAAAAGCCAAACATTTGTTACAGAGGGTTCTCTAAATACAGAAATTTACATCAAGGAATGTTTACAAAAGAGGATGTTTCCACTCATAAGGTTTCTTAAAGTGTTCACTTATTTTTGGCCTGATTTGGCATTCTGTAACTATAGTAAGCAAGGTCATAAGTGATACAAGAACCATAATGTGGTGTTTGTACCAAGAGAAGTAAATCCTCCAAACTGCCTGGAGCTGAGGCCAGTGGAGAGATATTGGGATCTTGTTAAAAAAGATTTGAAGAGCACAAAAAAGGTGTTCAAAAGTGTGGTTGATTTTAAACGGAGATGGACAACCTGTTCGAACAAAGTGATATAAATCACTATAGGAACCTTAATGTAAGGGTTTCCGCAAAAAGGTTCATAAATTCATCACTGTTGATTAGAACTATTAAGTTGATATTTTTTGTAAGTTGTTATAATAATTTCAATAAAATGATTAAAATCAAAACTGTAGGTTTAGTGATTTCTTTTTTATGAACATTTATGTATATTAAGATTTGTTCGATCTCAATCCTTATTATTTGGTCAATAATTCTATATTTCTATGTTCTAGCGATTTCTTTCAGCTGAAAATACAAGCCACCTGAGTTCAGTTTCAAAAATTCTGCAGAATGTTTTATTTTCCTCAGATTTTAATTTGAAAAAGTTCTATTTTGAAACGAATTACTAATTTTTTTATCAGATTTAACTTAGGACTTCTTAAATCTTTTATTTTATTTTGCTTACACAATAGCATTTTAATTCATTAGTTTAACATGGTGATGCCTTTGGAGACAAGTAATTGTAACAACTACTTGCTTATAAATATGCCATTAAGTTAATATGAGTATAACTAGTTGCAAGTAATGACTCAAATAACACATTAAAAATTAGATCTCCTAGAAGCCATTATCAATAAAAAAAGAATGTAGTCATGCAAATGAAAATAAAGTAAGCAGTTATATAACAGGTTATAAATGATACACTATACGGTATGTAGTAGTCATTGAGAAGTAATTTGTTGGTTAATTATCAAGTTTTTGCTTGGTAGTTATTTAAATGATACATGATATTACTTATATAAATTTGAATTCTCAACTTTAAATCCCACTGTATGTTAGTAAAATGGCGAGAAAAGCTAAAAAAAAAAATCCTTGTAAATTATGTTTGTGTCAGACTCATAAACAATAGTTTGAATTTGCATATAATTTTAATTATAAGTCAGGAGAAAAAAATAATAGAATGAAACGAACTAAAAGCACAAAAACAAAACAAATATTGCAGAAGAAAAAAGAACAAAAACAAAAAAAGTGAACACAGAAATGGCAAAGAAACAAGGAAAAACAATAAAACTTCACTTAAAGTGTTGAAATATTTACGAGTATTTGTCATTTTCATAACAATGTTTAGTCAAGGCACACACACTACATATATGTTTGAATGTATGTATGTGTGTATACAAATGCAAAGTTTAAAGTACTCCAACACACACACACACACAATTACACTCAGTTAAACTCAATAAATTTATGCTGGAAACTCTAGTTTCATAATATTTCTTAACAAAATAACGGTGATGGTGATGGGGTTTAGCGACGTTAGTGTAATTTACTTGTGCAGTAGAAAATGTGTGTGTGTGTGTTTGTGTATTTATTTGTATTTTTTTTATCGTTTAAAGTTACACTTCATTTCTTTTTGTTATTTTATTTTTCCAAACATGCCACAAACACTCCTATAGTCAACGGCACGCATAACTACACTGATATACAGCAAACGCTCTCACACATACACGTACTGAGATAGAAGTGCAATGTACCTTTGTCTTTGCAGAAGGTCCTTTTTTTAGTCTACTACTTTGTGAATGCATATTTTTTATCTTAAAGATTTTGTAATTTTTTTTGTGAGTTTATTTTTTCCCTTCTTAACTTTAGTATTAAGAGGAAATTGTTAGTTTTTTTCTTTATTATTTTGTAGAACAATATTATTTTTACTTACAACTATTTAAGGGTATAGTTTCATCAATTCATTGTTAAAATTGACTGAAATCACTCATTTTCCAAAACTCTTTTTTGTGCATAACAATATTTAACTGATTAATTTATTAAAGCTGCATCTACCGAATTTATTTATTCAGTTTGTTTGTCAAATCGCTATGGACTTATATAGCATTTAACTTGTGTTCGCTGAATGGGCCTAATTTTTATCAAAAAACAAGTAAGAAAGTATGGTCGGTCAAGCCCGACCATATAATACCCTACACTAAGTAAATGAGCAAAAACATTTTTCTTTCAAACTTTCAATAATTTATATTCGTGAACGATTTTCGGAAGTGGGCCTTATATGGGAGCTATGACCAATTATGGACCGATCACCATGAAATTAAGTGGTGCAATTAATGTCTATATGAAAGTTATTTATGTTGCATTTTATGTCTATAACAAAATTTTTAAGAGATTTATGCTCGTTAAAGTGATTATCGGAAGCAGGCTTTATATGAGAGCTATGACCAATTATGAACCGATCACCATGAAATTAAGTAGTGTGATTAATGTCTATATAAAAGTTGTTTATGTTGCATTTTATGTGTATACCAACATTTTTAAGAGATTTATGATCGTTAAAGTGATTATCGGAAGCAGGCCTTATATGGGAGCTATGACTAATTATGGACCGATCATAATAAAATTTGGTGACATGAATTTCGTATATATAAAACTTTGGAGAAAAACTTATATAGATACCTATATAAATTAAACATTTATGACCGTTAAAGTCCAATTTCGGGAGGACATTTGTATGGGGCTAGGTGAAATAATGGACCGATTTCAGCCAGTTTCAATAGGCTTGGTCCTTGGGCAGAAAAAATGATATGTACAAAATTTTATCGAAATATCTTCAAAATTGCGACCTGTACACCACCGATCGGTATACTTTACACAGAAAAAAATGAAAATGAGTTTCAATTACGAAATTGATTATATTAATTAAAAAAATATTTGATTTTGCTCCAATCATCAAAATGATACTATTAATTAAACTGAAATTAAAAATTTTAATTGAATTCCTTAACAAATTTCAATTAAATTTTTAATTTAATCAATTAAGTTTGTAATTGAAAATTTGCATTAAATCTACTAAAATATTAATTAACACAATTCTGCAATTAATTGCAGTTTCTGAATTTTATTTTAGTGTTTTATTTATTTTACATATAACAAAACATATACATTTGAAATAATAAATTAAATTTACATTACATACATCACATACAATTTTAACTTTAGTCTTCTTCTAAGAGCAGGAGACCCATCGTCGTTAGTTACAGTTTGACCGTCACCTGCACTAGTAGAAAAGCTCCTCGATTTTTGTAGCATTTTTTCAAATCCTAAATCTGAAACTCGTTCCTCATGGACTAGAAGCATCCTGATATTCATCCGGACTGCCATGTTTAGGTTTGGTGAACTTTATTTTCAATGGTGGCACAAATCCAGTATACCCTCCCCACTATGGTGGTGTAGGGTATAATTATATTTTGGGAAGAGGCCCATTTTTAGATGAATGCGCCACGTCAACAAACAAAATTTTAGAATTTGGAACGATGTCACACAAGATCCAAGAGCGCCCAATGCATCTAGATAATGTCTCTGTTTGGTGTGGATATTTAGCTGGCGGGACCATATTTCCATATTTATTTGAGAACGACTTTTGGCAGGTTTTCACCGCCATTAACGGTGAGCGCTATAGGTTGATGATTACATACGTCTTTTGGCCTGACTTGGATGATATGGACACTTGGATGGGCCATTCGGAGTTTTGAGTCTTATAAGTCTCCGGGCCCGGATGGCATTATACCTGCTGATCTACAATATAATATAGATCTAGTAACTCCTTGGCTAATAGCTATTTATCACGCCTGTCTTGTATGGTCGTACATTCCAAAACGGTGGACCGAATGCACTGTGATATTCACTACGAAAGGAGGGAAAGCATCACACACCATAGCAAAAGATTTCAGACCAATAAGTCTATCATCATTCTTGCTGAAAACCCTTGAAAGAATTATCGACATCCACATACGGATGTCTTTAGAACAAGGATCATTATCTCCTTCTCAACATGCCTACATGAAGGGCAAATCTGTTGAGACAGCACTTCACTCCTTAGTGGGATATATTGAGAAATCCCTTGAATTTGGTAATTTCTCATTAGTGGCCTTTCTGGATATAGAAGGAGCCTTTAATAGTGTAGAATCAGCAACCATAGTTTCAGCCCTGCATGATCTTGATCTGGACCAATCAACTGTAAGGTTCATCAAGAACCTTCTACGATGCAGGATCATTCGTTCCGAAAAGGGAACGGCTGTGATCACGAGAATGGTCACTAGGGGTACGCCTCAAGGAGGCGTCTTATCTCCACTTCTGTGGAATCTGGCAATAAATAATCTGCTCAAGAAACTGGATCTCATGGGTTATAAATCTGTCGCCTATGCGGATGACGTCGCAGTGGCAGTATCTGGAATCCACTTGGGCACGATATCACAACGCCTGGAATATGCACTCAGTGTACTAAGTCGGTGGAGTACAGACTTCAGGAAAACAAAAAACTCCCTTTGTGGCATTCTACATTTGCATTCGATGGCACTGCGACATTAGTATCATACATCAGCCACAAGAACAATGCAACAACATTGATTAGTTCAATGCACAAGACCGCTGCAGATGATGATGCAATTGAAGAAAAAACTAGAGATTGTTTCGTATTACAACTTAATAAAATTAAAAAATTTCGTATTACAACTCAACTTGAGGTATGTTAGTTCTATGTTCTCCTATAGTTTCTAATGCTTCTAAGTATATCGGAATCGCTGGAGCCTAGAGGTTTTGCGGCAACTTGCACTTTCTTTGGCAGGGGCGTACATGGTGAAACGGACATGATTACCTCAAAAAGAGTTCTCAGCACAGTTATTGGCTAACATACGATCATCATGCATAGTTCCAGTAGCCTCTTCAAAAAGTAATACTTCTAATTCAGGGGCTCGAAAGCATGAAATTTGTAGTTCCTGCAAGTCTAAGTCTGACATAAAATGCTCCATTTGCAGCAAGTTTATTTGCCAAACTAACCGAAGAACATTTTGGTCATCTAATAAATACTAATTTTTTTTAAATAAATGTAAAAAGATGCGTAAGTTTTTATTCTTCTAAGTGCTGTTTTAAGTCAGAACCTACATATAGCTGTATATTGCATTGTTGTATAAAAAGAGTACGGGAGCTAAAAAACTAAGTCAGTATTAGAGTGTCCAAAAAACCGGTTTCCGGTTTAACCGAAATCAGTGTTTTATAAAAAAACCGGTTTCGGTTTTGTCATCCTAAAAACCGGTTAACCGGTTTTATATTTATTTTTATTTAATATGAAAAATACCATTTTAAATTTATAGACAATTTTGTTAAGGCAAAAAGTGTTATATGTATAATTAAAAAATAAATGATGCTAATTCCATTCATTTAATTTCATATAAACTATCAATTTGATTTCTGATTTACATAATTAAAATTTAATCGTTATTGTTTTGGCATCCTATTTCAGTTTCATGGACGCTAATTAGATATATGTTAAGAATTGTGTACTAAATTCCAAAATTTGTCAAATGCAGAAATTTTCTAAAAAATAAATATTTTAAAAATGTTATCAAAATATTTTTAAGTAATATGTTCAAATAAACTTTACAAAGTATTTCGTTAAAACCGGTTAACCGTCTTAAAAAAACCGGTTTGTTAAAAAACCGAAAAGTTAAAGAAAACCGAAACCGGTCTGTTTTACAAAGATGAAAAAACCGGTAGACTGGTTTTTGGTTTCTATATATCACCGTTCAAAAATGACTAAGGAAAAAATTAGAAAATTGGACCAAATGGGCTTAACCTAACAGCAGGGTTAAAGTAAATTTAAATTTTTAAAAGTGCTAAAACTCCTAAACTATACTATTGAGAAATAAAAATTATTTAAAAAACTAAAATGCGTTGTTGGTTTCGATTCTAATAAATGCTAAATGTCGATTACAATTTTTTTAGAAATTTGTTCATCATTACCCTGCCTTAATGGTGAGATGACTCTGACCTGCTGTTGATCAACCATTCAATCGTACATTTAATGGCAACACATATATTAATATCTAAATTTCATATTAAAAGTATTCTGTGGAAATCAAACTTTAGAAATATTTCTTACGTATTAAATTCTTATACACAAAAATACAAAATAAAGAAGAAAATTATTTAAAAAAATACTTTTTCTTCCAAAGCAAATGATGCTTCGTTTTATTATAAATTTTTCTTTATTTTTTGTGTTTTTTTTTTTTTTTTTTGTATCCTTCCATTTTGATTTTTACAATACTCTAGAGTCATTTGAGTAGCAGTGTGTATTCATTATTGCCATGGCAACATTTTCAGTCGGTGCAAGATTGAGTCTGTGTGTAAGTAAAAATGTGTATTTATGCATGTTACATGCTCCATTGATGCAATTGTACTCAGCTCTAGTTAAATAAAAAAATCCTTGATTTTTATCTACTTTTTTCTTTCTATTTTATATTTGCAGTGTGTATAGTTTTATACAACTTATTCTAGCTTCTTTTTTTTTTGTTCCTCTCTTATTTTATAAACTATAAGTATATATAGATTATATTTGGCTTTGGCTTTTCCACAAGGATTTTTCCAGCAACTTTAAGTCAAAAGTAGTTGTGCTAACAAACCCTTTTATTTATATTTTCCCCAAACACGTTTACCAACTTATCGAAGTTACAGAATGAGGGTTTAATTGACTGTAGTGTAAATAAATACATATACATAAAGACTTATATATATATATATATATACATACATATGTATATATAGGTGCTTACTAACATACATCTCTATTATGTGTTAACAATATGCACACAGTATTTAGATGTGTTTAGAAGTTGGTAGATACTTTTGAAAAATAAAATTGTAAATACAATTTTTTTAACCTCTCACAGTTTATTTCTAAAAATGTTTTACTATTAAATCTTGCAGCTGATTATCTGCATCTGCATCTGCATTCCCATGGCTAGTAACCACAATTAATAAAATAAGGAATAAGCTGCCAGTAAAATTGTTAGCGTATGCTAAAGTTTCTTGGAATATAATTTAAAGCGCTTTTATAGTAAGTCATCAATAAAATGTGATTTTTACTTCTTATTCCACAAATACCCTTCACCTTCGTGAGAAGGGTATATATAAATTTCTCATTCCGTTTGTAATTTCCACAATATAATTTTCCGACACTATTAAGTATATATATTCTGGATCCTTATATATAGCGGAGTCGATTTCTGTCTGTCCGTCTGTCTGTTGAAATCAATTTTCTGAAGGCCCCAGATATCTTCGAGATCCAAATCTTCAATAATTCTGTCAGACATGCTTTCGAAAAGTTTCTCATTTAAAATCAACAAAATCCGTCCATAAATAACGGAGATATGAGCAAAAATCCGAGACAATCTATATTTTTGTTGCCTATTTTTTATCTATATATCGATTACTAAGTCATAAATATAGACAATATGGATATTTCAAAGTCCATTGCAACGATGTATATAAGGCTATAGTAAGTTGGAACTACAATGGATCAAAATCGGGAAAAATATTTTTTAACCCGAATTTTTTTTACAAAAAACTCTAATAAATTAAAAAAAAAAATATTTTTAAATTAATTTTTTTTTTTTTTTTAAAAATTGGAAGAAACTTAAAAAAAAATTTCGAAAAAAATTTGTTTTTAAAAAATAAGAATTTTTTAAATTTTATTTTAAATTATAATTTGGTGAAGGGTATATAGGATTCGGCATAGCCGAATATAGCTCTCCTACTTGTTATATGAAGAGTTTTGCATGGGTAAATGCAATGTACGTAAATATGTATACTTAGGTGAAGGGTATATAAGATTCGGCACATCCGAATTTAGCTCTGTTACTTGTTTTGTCCCGAATTGTTTTTGAATATCAGTCTGTTAGTACATTAGTTTCATCATCCATCACAAAACAGATGTATTTTTTTTATAAAATTTTACATAAATTTTTCGCACGTTCTTTACCGCATTGCGATCTAGAACTTACTGAACTTTATTCGACTTCAACACTTCAACAATAATCAGAACATTTTACTTTACTAGCCGCTTTTCTGATAGAATTGTTCGGTGCTCTTCGAAAGAGTTGTTTGACTTCTTTTATATTACCAATATCTTTTAGAACTTTTTTCTTCCTGATCCAGGTTTTCTGGCAATGTTCAAGTCTTCCTCATACGACAAATCTTCAGATTTTTTCTATTTTTTTGAAAAAAACTTATTTAAAAATTTTTATTATTTTTTACGTACTTTTTTCTCTCTGTCCATTTTTACCAAATAACAGCAGAGAATTTAGAAAATATTATATCTGACACATTTTTAAAATTAATGTGAGTGATTAAAGAAATAAAAATTTGGTTGACTAAGGATAAGTTTTGTTGGAGTAGTGTGTATACGTTTTTTCTGACTCATTCTTTATATGTGTGTGTATATATTCTGTAGTTTTCCTAAATTTACATTGTCACTTATTCTCAGAGAAAGGAATCAATCGTGAGTGTATCTTCAACACCATTCATAAACGCAGAAATTAAATGATTGACTGGATCACGCCTTATGTTAGTCTTCAATTTTCATACCTGCAGTGATGGACGACTCTTATACATGACAAAAAAGGAAAAACGGTTCTGTTCTAAACCCTACCTATTGCACATAAAAGGAGACACATTTATACCATATCTATGTGTCCAAAACCCAAAAGGGAGCCATCAATATAAAACTCTGTGTACAGCGTCTCTTAATAAACATATAAAAAGTTGGTAATAACAATATTTTAAAATTTCTTAGTTTTTCGCGAATTGTTTTTATAACATCATCAGAATCTTGCTTTCAACATATTTCCTATATGTTCCTTTTTAATCTATAAATCAAAATTTCGCCAATTCTAGCTATAATATTTCTATAAAAAATAAAATTATGTATTTAGTTCTTCTTGAATTTATTTACATGACTAGAAGATAAAAGATTATCTCAGTTTTAGTGGAATTTATGATCAAACTGAAACTTATTACATAAAGTGAAAAGAAAAACCAAAATCTTTTAAAATAATCAAATGAGTTTTGATTATTTTATCGGAATAAGTGGCAGCAATACATCTGTCTCTTTATACTTCCCAGTTATTAAGGTCGTTTCGATTAGATTATTCCTTAATTTCCTTACTGTAGTAAGTCGAGTGCCATTACAAAGTCGTAGTGTATTAAGGCAATTCTTAGCGGTTAGGAGGAGGCCATCTTATAAATTACAAATACGGAAACAATCATAAAAACAGACAAACACACATTCTCTTTTATATAAAGATAAGAAGGTTTTCAAATGTATACATATATTAACATTTACTTAATATTATTGGTAGTCCGTGCATTTCTATACTAAATATTAATAGTGGTAGCTGCTATAGCTTCCCCTATATATAATTTGTCATATCTATGAGAGCTACCACGCCCACTATTGCTAGTTTGCCCATTTTTGGCTTAAATAAGTCATTCATATAAAGTTTCAAAGCTTTACATACAGCTATCCCTCGATTTACACGATACTTTTTTTACACGATTTCACTTTTACACGATTTTTTTGGTTTTCATTTAAACCGAGGGATGTGAAAATTACCTCAATTTACACGAATTTTTTTTTTTTAATATTTTAGCAAAAATTAATTTTTTTCAGTAAATATATCCTGCACAATTCTCAAAAATAGTTATCTATAAAAAATGAAAACATAATGGGGAAAAGTGTAGGGGCTGGAACCAAAATGAGCCGGAGTATAACTTCATGCGTTCGGACATTACAATTGAAAATATGGAAAAGCCACTAATGATCTGGATAGAAAATTCAACTCAAAAGCGAATCCCAATTGATACCATTGCTATTTCAAAATATAACTTAAAGATCAGCTACCATCAAGTCATGGTTGGTTTGAAATAATTAAGCAAAGACATTCCTTAAATAATCTATAATTAAAAGTTAAACAAGCTTCTGCTGATATAGATGTGTCTAAAGAATATCCTGAAAAATGTACTGAAATTATTGCGGCCAATTAATACATTCCTGATAAAGTCTTCAATACAGACGAATCGGGACAGTTTTGGAAAATAATGCCACAGCAGACTTTTCTTTCAAAAGCTAATACAATTTTTAAATTTAAACAACGTTTTAAAATAAAATTTTTTATGGAAACTTTGCTTTAAAGCATTGTTTAAATGGAAATTTGTTTATGAATATGGGGGAATGTATATAGTTTACTTTAAAATAAATGAATTTTCTAAACAAAATTTTTCAATTTATTCGTATTTGGGTCTTTTTGCGATTTACACGATTTCTCATACAAACATCTTTCATTTCGATATACACGATTTTTTCAGGAACGCTTCTATTGTGTAAATCGAGGGATAGGTGTATTTAGTATTTAGTTTGCACCACGCCTACTATTGATAGTCTGCCCATTCTTGTCCTAAATATTAATATTACTGGTACAGACTTTATGGACTCCTATCTATTATATTCGGTTTTTTAAATTAGCATCATATGGGAGGTGCTACGCCCTCTGTGGCTACTACTCCTATTTTTGCCTCAAATATTTATACAAACGGTGGAATTGCTCATGTAAGATTTTAAGACTATAGCTATTATAGTTTCCTAGATATTTTATTTGTAAAATTAACTTTGTATGGGAGGTACCACGCCCACGTGAAATTTCAAAAAGTAGCCTATTATTCCTTCCGGATATAGAGAAACATACAGTAAAAATTTGAAGAAGATCGGTTCAGTGGTTTAAGCTCCTATAAGTAACATACATCCACTCATTTGTATATACATTAGCACTTCAAATTACCAATAACGGAAATATCGCTGCGTATACGTTATATATATATATTTTTTTTTCAAATCATGATAACACTCATACGTTAGTGTAATTTTAGTTTTAATTTAATTATAATTATACATACTTATTAAATAAAAATAAATTTTCCAAAAGTTTTCATTACTTATTATAAAAATGTAAACTACTTAAAAATAAACACACATTATTTTACACTTAAATTTGTTGACCTCCTAAAATTATGTGGGGTATTTTTTAAACGTTTCCAAAAACACATGTATGCTTTCAGTTTTTTATAGGAAAGTTAGAAAAAAATATAAAAAAACACACAAAATCCAGTGCTTAAAGTAAACACTTTGTATGTTTCATTAAATATATTTAAATCAACTGACTAATAATTTATTGTTCTTTGTAAGATATAGTATGATTATTGAATAAACTTACTAAACTGTTTGTACTTTATGCTTAAAAAAAATATTATTTAAAAAACGAATTTTAACTCTTTACTTGCTTCCGTATAGAACATCAGAAAGTATTAAAACTACAAATAGAGTGAATATGAATATATGCATACGTCAGAACAATACACAAAACAATAATTAAAAACTATATTTGTTGCATATAAGTGTATAACAAAATTATTTTTGGGTGTTATAAATTTGGTTTGTCTTTATACAATAAATATTTTCCTGGAAAAAATGTAAATGTTTAATTTGAAATTAAAATGAAATTTGGTAAACGTGACTAGAAATATTTATAGAAAAAAAAAAACAAAAACCAAAACGTACAAAAATAACTCTCACGCACACAGGCAGGAACGAATAGCAATACATACTGTGTGACATTCATACAATTCCAATGCAAATGAATGAATGAATGTATGAATGATATAAAATCATAACACATTTGAATGGCCCTTTAGTGAATTGAATGTGATTATTTTTGTATCTAATAGTATGAGTATTTGTCTGCATTTCTATATTATTTGGATGTTATTAGACACGAACACAAACAGGAACAAAGAAAAAATATAGAAACATTATAATTAAACACGTATCGTAGTAATAATCAACGAAATTAAAACTATAATTTAAATTATTATTTTTTATTGTTTTTAATGTAAAATAACTTTGACCGCAAAGCTGCTTAATAACTGAATGTCTGTGTTGGTAGATTTATGAATATTAGGGCACAACTTATTTAAGTGGGTTAGGGATGTAATCATGACTTTAATAGACAAAGAGATTAACATTTACATGGTTTTTCTTATGTATTTCTCACTATATAATGGTGTTACAAGTAAATATTTTTATAATTATAAAAGTGCTTTTACCATGGTTGCCAACGTCCAGCCAATCCCCAAAAAAGACGACCTCACCAACCCTGATAATTATCGCCCAATAGCAATTTGTTCGGCGCTCTCGAGGGTTATGGAGAGCATGTTAATCTATCACCTTTTCAAGTATTTGGAATCGAATAGACTTCTGAATTGCAGACAATATGGCCTCCGTAGTAGTCGTTCAACTGGGAACCTAATGGCGTTTCTTTCATAACAGTGGTGTCAATCAATACACCTCATGGCAGAGATAAAGGTAGTCGCACTCGACATTTCTAAAGCATTTGACCGGGTGTGGCATGATGGACTAGTTTCTAAATTGATCTCATTCGGTGTCAGGGTTAGATTTTCTCGTTTTATTTCTAGTTTCCTTCGTGGATATGCTATAAGGATAGTAGTAAATAGGGTTTGCTCCGAGAAATTCATATTGAGCACTGGAGTCCCCCCCTTCTTTCGCGAATAATATCTGTTACTCATATTCATTTAACCATAGACCAACTCTTTCTGAGATCAAATTGTCAAGAATAAATATGGATGACTCGATAAATTGTGACCTTATAACAATCTCCAGATGGGGTGAGTTGAACTGGGTTAATTTCAACGCACTCAAAACTCAGTGCTGTCTATTGACACAAACGTCTTGAGATTTCACCACAATCAATTCTTCGTATGGGTAACGCAACTATTGGAGTTTCAGATAACCTTATGATTCTAGGTACGAGAATACAGTGTTACGTCCGTTGGAATCATCATACTGTTACGTTTTAACCTTTTTAAAACGTTGGTTTATTTCCTTTAAATAAACCGGATACTTTTTTAGTAGTTTTAGTAGTTTAAAATTTGTAAGAACTCTTTATTTATTTAAAATGTACAACAAAAACAGTTCAAATAGTCACTCAGTGTCTATTTACACGTTTATCAATTCGCAGAAATGCACACACACTTTATAATGTACAAACTCAAATGTACAAAACAGTTGATGTTAACTCTAACAGCGCGAATGATAAACTCCACTCACTACTGCAATCTCTGCCACTATTTATACACGCGCCATCTAACGTGAATCTTCTACAACGCTCTAGAGCTTTCGATGTCAATGTTAGCAGCTTAAACATTTAGTGTTGCCGTACTTATAAACAATGCTATTAACTGCATGCTATCAACATTGTTGATAAGTAGAAGCTTCTACTGATGGACGTGTTTATAAACAGGATGAATGTTGCAGGCAGTCGTTACAGATCGTTAAATTCAAATCGCTATTGCACATTCGTAACAATATATTCAATGTTGCGAAGGAAACTTTTAGGTGCTTTGGTTTCTTGAGACGGTGTCGGACATATTTCTCATCTTCCGACCTTCTTCGTATATACACTAGCTTTATTCGTCCGAAAATGGAATATAATTCCCACATATGGGCCGGAGCTGCAAGGTCAAGTCTAGAGCTGCAGCACCGGTCTTAAAGAAGAGCAAATGATCTAATAGGTGATGAAACTGTTATCCGGTCTTTTGATACTTTGGAACATCGTCGGAATGTGGGCAGCTTATCGTTATTTTACAGATTTTATCACGGGTTTGGTTCAGCAGACATAAGTAATATCATGGCTAATACGCGCTCTTTCATTCGGAGCACACGACAGTCACGCAGATATTCCTTCCCATAACTGTATTTCCTAATATCAGCACAATGCTCTTCATATATAAGGGTATCTCATGAGTGTTGGTTAAATAGAAAAAAATGGTTTTTCTTTAAATTTCTATATTTTTCTTTAAATGTATGTATTTTATATGACTAAGTTTTAACAAATGGTTTATACATTAGGCAAAAAGGCAATGCTGTGGCAATCGCTTTTCCTACCTGTTGAACTATAACTCTAGATATTTGTGTAAAAGAATGCCTTCAGAAACGTTAGCTGCCTTCAATTAAGCGTCAACACACATAAGTAAAGTTTTTTAGCTTCCTGTCTTTCAATTCTAAACTAACAGCGTCATCATCAGTACGTCCTTTAAAATAATCCACTTTTATGATATGGATGTACTGCGTATATGTGTTTTTTAAAAAATTGTTGGAATTTAGGCATAACAAGCTAATTATCCTCCATTTTAATTTCGGATATCTAAAGGATGAGTTGTGTTGGAATGGCTCTGGATTAAATCGAATTTCAATGAGTCCGAGTTTTAAGTTTGCTGGTACTTATAGCTGAAACAAACAAGTAAAATTATTTGGTTGAGGCATAGCAATTCTATTGACCAAATCAGGCTGAACAAACCACTACTGTAATATTCACACAAGTGTGCTGTTTAGAACCTTTATATATCGATAGCGCATCCTTCTACAACTATAGATATGAAACAGGAGACACCGAGCCATAAAGTTTATAGTAGGCAAATTGTCCAATTTAGCCATTTTTGAATCTTGTGTAGACAGTAAAATATTAATTTAGCCATTACCAATTTTTTTTTCCATTTGCATCAGTAATGTGTGGTATTGAAAATGGGTAAAATCAGTTAAAAAATGTATCAGGAATATTATTAACTAAACCAAAGAATTATGGATTCAAACACTTTGAAGTCGTTGGTACCTTTCACACATCTTTCACAATTGCTCTTGTTCTCAAATTATATTCGAATTTGTATTCGAATTTTTATATTGTATGCAACAAGGTCTCATTCAAATTCCATGTTGTTTTCTTGCCTGCGACTAGGTTTTAAAAACATCGACAAAGGGATATACCTATATTACGTTCTTTTAAAGTTAAGGATCAACATACAGGATTATTTATGCATTGCCTTCCATCTGAACGTATGTTATATTCATTTATTGTTCTTTATCCATTTGACATAGCCAAATATAGAATTCGATCGAAAATGAGCCATTATGTACTTATACAATTCAAAGTCCAAAAGTTAGTCGCTTTACTTTTCTTAATATACTACGAATATTGGAAGAAAATAAAAGTATTCGACAAGGTAATCATACTTTATCACTTCCAAATTTTGTCAAAATTTTAAACACAAGTTATCTCTGGTAAAAAAAATTTAAAGTTCTTTAAATTTTTTTAATTTATTCTATCGAAGTTCGTAGTAAAAGAAAAAAAGGTGAAAGGATGTTATAAATAACTAAATTAATATAATTAAAAGCTACCGGAATTTTTTGTTAGTTTTTAATTGTATACCATGCTTTTGCCATTTAAAGTATAAATAAATTTTTGAATAATCATGCAATTATAGTCCTCAAGATATTTAGAAATAACTACTTTTCTCATCCCCTGTTTCGATCCCTCCAATTTTTCAAACCATTTACTTTGTATGATAGGTGACAGGCCCACTAATCCAATCCCGACCATTTACAGCCAAACTATGTAAAATTATAAGAGAGCTATTCGGACAAAGTATGAAGAATCTCCTAATTATAGTTCTCATGATGTTTAAAAATAACTATTTACTTTGTATGGGAGGTGACTTAAGCCCTGTTCCAATCCTTCACATTTTTGGTTAAACTTCATGCCGTGGTATGAAATTGATTCATATAAAATTTGAAGACATTCACAATTATAGCACTCCAGATATTCGAAAATAACTATTTGCTTTATATGATTGGTGCCATGCCCACTAATACAATCCCCCCTATTTTCAGCCAAACTCCGTACAGTGATTCGAAATTGATTCAAACAAAGTTCAAATAATTTTTCGATTATAGTTCTTTATATATTCTAAATTAACAACTTGAATTCTATGGTAGGTGCCATAATAAGGGTGATATTCGGGCAGATTGAGAAGACTTCAGAATTATAGCTCTCCAGATATTCGAAAATAACTATTTACTTTGTAAAGGAGGTGCCACACTCCCTGTTCCGATACTTCCGAAATTAGTTTATATAAAATTTGATGTCTGTCACAATTATAGTTCTGCAGATATTCGAAAATGGCTATTTACTTTGAGTGGGTGGTTTCACGCCCATTTACACAATCATGCCCATTTTCAATCAAGCTACGCATAATGGTACCGCAGTAAAACCCGCGATGTTTTGCGGCTTTCACGCCCACTTGAAATTTCAAAATAGAAAGTAGCCTTTTGTTCCTTCCAGATATAGAGGAACATAAAAATTTTAATTAGATCCGTCCAGTGATAAAGACTCCTAAGTCACAAAAACACAAACTAATAAACATACATTCATTATACCCTACACCACCATAGTGGGGAGGGTATATTGGATTTGTGCAGATGTTTGTAACGTCCAAAACTATTAGTCTAATATTCACCTTAACGTATACCGATCGACTCAGAATCACTTTCTGAGCGTACCATCTTATAAGCAAAAAAAAAAAAAAAAGTATAAGGTATTTGTGTAAGCCAGTTACGAAAAATTTTGTTTTACTTTTTTTTTGCGTTTCTACATTTTTCTTTATATCTTTGCCATTTACAGTCGGCTCTTAAAGTATGATATATCAATGATTTTGTCTCGGGTAGACCAATGTTTTGCTTTAAGAGCCATTGACATTAAGTATCCCGTTTTAGTATTTATCCACCAGATCTGTGTTCCTACAACCCTAATATATCACCCTAATATCAGAAAATTAAAGCTCGCAAGAAATCATTAAATTTTTGCTAACGAAGTAATTCGATAATACCTGCAGAACAGTCTGCATTTACCGTCGGATATATGTAACGAAATCGGGGAAATTTATTTTTGAGGTACGGTCTACTGTCCATGTAAACCTTGTGCGCAGATTACAGGTCGAAATTTTGAAGATATTTCGATAAAATTTGGTACATATCATTTTTTTACCCAAGGACCAAGACTATTGAAACTGGTTGAAATCGGTCTATTATTTCACCTAGCCTACATACAAATGTCCTCCCGAAATTGGACTTTATCGGTCATAAATGTTTAATTTATAAATTTTATATATACGGAATTCATGTCACAAAATTTTATTATGATCGGTCCATAATTGGTCATAGCTCCCATATAAGGCCCACTTCCGAAAATCGCTCACGAATATAAATTATTGAAATTTTGAAAGAAAAATGTTTTTGCTCATTTACTTAGTGTAGGGTATTATTATATGGTCGCGCTTGACCAACCATACTTTCTTACTTGTTTTTATATATATGGATATGGATTTCCAATTTTTGTCAGGTTTTACCCAAAAATTATTGATAAATTTGTTTGAAAACTAAATACAGAATTAAGAATTTGATTTTCAAGATATCCCGTTTCAGACTAATTATCCTCTTCTGATAAAAATGTTTTTTTAAGTAATTTATTAGAAATAATTTTATAAAAATTTAATAGTTATAATATAGAAAAAATTATATAAATTTGTTCAAATATGTCTAAATTATATCGGTGCCATTTTGCATTTTATATATGTTTTTAATCGAGCAATTCTCCACATTAAGGGCACGTCTTTGGAAAAGAGAAGAGTTAAGCTTCAAGAATTTATTTTTTTATCCATTTTTTCGTTTCGTCCTTATATGAACACTGTGCAAATTATGAATTGAATAAAAATCTTATTACCATATTTTTATGTATTAAAATTTCATTTTTAGGATCACATAAAAAACAAACACCACCTTAATGTTTATCATACACGTATATGTACATGTAAGTGATTGACACAGTAAGTATGTATGGTTCAATCCATTCTTTTTTGGAAATGTTGAAGTGTGAGTGAAACCCATCCCTTGTTGTAGCGTCAAATTATAGGAATTCTAAATTAGTAAATGTCTAAAATAGATTTCTGAATGTATTCCCTTGTTTAGATGTATGACTGGAATACATAAATATTTATATGTAGAGTTTCAAACGCACAAGCTAAACAGTCTTAAAAATAATTTCAAATCAGAACGTTGATAGTCACAAAACTCCCAAGGGTTTTCTGTTTATTGTACTTCATAAAATTGTATTGTGCATAGAGTAGTGGTTGGTTGGTCTTCTTTTTTACGTTTCGTTTTCAATAGAAATGCTGCAGCACAAACGAATGTATATAATTTTTATGATTTTAATTACATTAAAATTAAGTCATGCTGAAAACATATTAATGATTACTATGGGCGGTACAAAATCACATAAAATACCATTTTGGGAATTAGCCCACGGTCTTATAAAAAGGTAAAGGATCATCTATTGTTATTATTTAAAAATATCATTATTTTTATATACAACTTTTTATAGAGGTCATCAGATAACGTTCATTAATGGTTTCAAGCCAGATTTTCATATAAAGGGTTTAAGAGAGGTGACACCTAAACGTTTGGTCAACTACATACAAAATTTCACCGATTGGGATTTAGTGGGAGGTCGTTTGGCTAACAAGGCACCTATACCAATTTGGCAGGCATTACATTATCCAGCTGAGGTAAATATTATTATTGTTTGCTGTATTGTTGATTTAAGGCGGATATATTAGGGACTTAATTGCAAATGGTCGGTGGGCTATCAACAGGATTTGTTTGAGTTATATGTTGTGCAAGTGGCATTGTTTCATTTTCAATGCAAAATAAATTGCTTTGCTATTATACCTAAATGCTGCTGCTTACACATATCTGCATATACTGCTAACTTTTATATATTTCATCTTGGATGCTTTAAAGTTGCTTTTTATACCGTACACCACCATAGTGGGAGGGTATATGGCATTACTGCTGCTGTTTGCAACGCTCTCAAAGTATAACGATTGACTTGGCATCACTTTCTGAGTCGATTAAAAAATTTCCATTTGGCTACCTGTATGTCCGTATGGCTGGTTTTCCATTTAAATCTTGCACCAAGACCGAAGCCTATTGAAGTTGGTTGAAATCGGTCTATTATTTCGTCTTGCTCCCATACAAATGTCTTCCCGAAATATGTCTTCATCGGTCATAAATGTCTCTTTTATATAGCTATCTATACCAAATGCACTCCAAATTAAAAAAAAATTATTTTAATAAGTTTTGTGCGGATCGGTCTACAATTAGTCACAGCTCCCATATAAGACCCACTTCTAAAAATTGCTGAAACGAGCATAAATATCAGACAATTGTTTTTAGCTCAATAAAATTCAAGCTAATGTCCTGGCGATCGGTCCATATAACGTGCACCTTATACGAAGATACCTTTAACGAGCATAAATTTATAAATTTTGGTATCCAAGTAAAATGTAAGCGAAAATAGTTTCATATAGAAATAAAACACGGCAGCTTATTTGGAGCATATAAATATTTCGAAATTTTAAAAGAAATATGTTTTCGTTTAGTTAGTGTAGGTTAGTTATATGGTGTGTTTTGACCGACTATACTTTCATAGTTGTTTTGTTTAAATAATTTTTAAAGATTTTTTGGTAATTATTTGAACGTTTTTTTACAATTTGAAAGTAAATTTTAATTTGGCTTAAGTTCATTTATTATAATTATTTTGTAATAATTCACAGAATATCACTGACAATTTGCTGGCCCTTAACAAACATCGATTTTAATATACAGTGTCGGACAAAACTAAAGCACAGAATCCCCCGACCTCACTTCGCAGACAAAACACTTATTATCTGTAGCCAGATGACGGCGGATGAGGTGGTCATTGGTATGCGTGGAATCAGTACGACTGCGCTTTTGAATCTGAACATTTTTTGACGCGTTTCAGTTGCGGAGAAGCATTATCGGTGATCAAACCTTCAATGTTAATACATGTGGTGGCATTCCGGCTGGTTCCAATGAATTCAAAAATTCAGTAGGATAATTGACGGCTTGTTCTTCGTTTATTACTGTGTCAATCGATTTGTATTTTATTGTTTCGCCGGGCATTTTCAATTATATTTGCTTATTGAGCTTGTTAACATCATAATTTGTTGGTGCCAAAATTGCATGTTCCCACAGCCAATCCAAATTTTTGTAGTTGGTTGTAAGACTTGGGAATACCTTATCGACAACGGCTTGAATATTAATTTGCATTTGTCAGAAGTTTGACGGGAACGAAATCTCATCAATTGGAATTTATCCATTTCTGTAGCTTCATTTCCAAGGAAGCAGGGGCAATGATCCAATTCTGTGGTACATTTGCCATTGAAATTTACAGGTGGGCATGATGCCGACGTTGTTTATGATCATTTGAAAGTAAGAGTTTAACTTTCGGATATTTTGGGAATCGAAGTGACGCCGGAAATGTAACTTAGAAGCGGCTCAGGCGGCTCAGTAATTGGTGGCAGAACAACTTTACCGTTCGAACAGCACAATCCCGGAGATTCCTTGCGGAACTTCAATTAATTTTCTGTGATATTCTTTTAAGTATTACAGAGTAATTATAATAAATGAACTTAATCCAAATTTAAATTTACTTTTACATTAAATTATTATACTCTTTACCATGAGTGGCAAGAGTATACATAAGTTTGTCATTCTGTTTGTAATTTCTACATTTTTCATTTGCGACCCCACAAAGTGTATATATTCAGGATCGTTATAGATAGCGAAGTCGATATAGCCATGTCCGTCTGTCCGTCTGCATGTTGAAATCAACTTTCCGTAGCCTCCAAATAACTTACAAACATAATTGATACATCAATACGTCGGGAATTCTTCCGGCTCGGTCGCTATTTAAAATCGAGAAAATCGGCCACAAATGGCTGAGATATAAGGAAAAAACCGGGACAACCACGATTTTTGGTCTATTTTTGATCTATATCTGGATAACTAAGTCATTAATATAGACAATATGGATATCTAATGATAGATATTTCAAAATCCAATGCAACGATGTATATAAGGCTATAGTAATTTGGACCTACAATGGGTCAAAATCGGGAAAATTATTTTTTAACTCGAATTTTTTTTTACCAAACAATTTTTTTTTTTCATTAACTTTTTTTCAATAATAAATTTAAAAAGAAAAAGTTTAAAAAATTAAAAAATAAAAAAAATTGGAAAAAATTTTAAACAAAACAATTTCGAAAAAAAAAAGTTGAAAACAATTTTGAAAAAAAAAAAAAATTTTTTTAAATATTGAAAAACAATTTAGAAAAAAAAAAAATTTTTTAAATTTTGAAAAAAAAATTTGAAAAAAAAATTTTTAATTTTGTTTACCTAAAAATATTTAAAATTTTTATTTTAAAGTATAATTTGGTGAAGGGTATGTAAGATTCGGCCGAATATAGCTCTCTTACTTGTTTTTATTTTTTTTGTTATTCAAAGAAACCATCATTTGGCAAATCTTAAATATAGCTCAAACAAATGTTTTGTTGTCTGTTAAAAAAGTCTGCTTGTAAAATGTATGCAAGATTCGCTTTATCTTTAATTTTTTGCAAAAAAATCCTTGAAGTCTAATAGTTCTAAAAGACATTTGCTATGTTAGTTTTCTATTGAATTGTATAAAAAAAAAGAAATAACAAAAAAATTAAACAACACATATTTCCAGTCATGCAACAGTTTATTGGAAACTGATGCTGAAACCGGTGTTGCCGTAACTGATGAATTATTGACACAGAAATTCCATTTAGCCATTGTTGATGGCGCATTTCCTGAGTGTGCACTTGGTATCGTACATCGTTTAAGTCTGCCATTCATGTTTATCAATACGGTCGGTTTCTATACAGGAAGTCTAGCAATTGCCGGAAATCCAATTGCGTATGCTGTGACGCCTCATGTCTTTACAGCATTAACACAAACAATGCATCTTTTGCAACGTGTACAAAATTATGTAACACATATATTGGCCGATTTATTACACAAGGTATGTATGTATGTATCTATGTATGAATATATGTTTACTGGCAAATGTATAAGTGTATAAGTTCTAAAGTCTTTATGTACTTATAACTTTATGTGTAACTGTATGTAACTCAAAGAAATACTTATAATCAAAAATGACCATAAACATATATACATATCCTGGCATAAATGAGCAGTACTTTTTGTGGAAATATATAAATATACAGTGAAGGTTGAAATAAGTTGACATTTTCTTTTTACATTTTTTCATCAATATTACATACATATATGTACGTATTCTGGCGAGACTGATCAGAGTCTTAAGAATGATTTAGAAAGTATCACTCATATTTGTGCATTTATCTGATTCACTCGATTTTGTTAATTTTATATTTTCTATTACTAGAAATATCAGTGGTAAATTTTTATCTTGCTAGATTCATGCATCTAAATGTTATCGGGAACAAAATATGAACAGTGTTAAGGTCGAACAAAGTTTTTCATATATTTTGATCAAAAACGTTTTACCGGTTCAACGTATTTTGTTTATTTTTAACTTAAGGCGTTTTAGAAAAATATGATATTGATTGACATTGTTGAAACTATCGAAGAGGCACACAGAAACGAGAATGTTATGCCATCTTCAACAATGTGAATATTATGGTGGTCGATACTTGCCCTAGAAATCTAGGGCGGAACTTTGCGGAAATTAAAAAATATGCTCTATGTAGTGCTAGTGTAAAATAAAAATCCGAAAGCTTTGCTTCTGCACAGAAAAAAAAGACAATAGTTATAAAGTAATTAAAAAAAATTGTTGAAACTTAATCGAAATTTGTAATAATTTTGTTTGTTAACATGTTTTTAAATTGTCATATTTACAATTTTTCTGAGTTGGTTTTTAACTATTTTAGTAGTTGAAAATTTATTGGAAATTAAAAATGTGAAAAATAAAAATATGTGTCAAAAAAATTTGAAAATTCAATTTAAATAAATTTTTTTTATAAATATGCAATTTTTTCAATACAAAAATAATGAAATATTACTAAATGTGCAAGACGTGGTAAGTACATATAATATATAGTGTATAATTAGGACATTGATCAACATAACTTTTTTCCAACAGGTCATCTACTTCGGAATGGATTCAAGAATCGATTTTGCAAACGATTTGTTCAGTATACATATGTAAATGTCTTGAAGTAGATATGAAGACTCGCGCAACAGTTAGAATCATAATCAAACAAAAATCCCAGCGGAAAAACTAATTGTAAATCCGTTTTAGATGTATCAATTCTCAAAAACTAGAACTGATGATGAATGAACAAAAAAAACATTATCCGCAATTCACTATTATTCGTGCATTCTATATTAAGTGTATATACATATATCGTTCTACAATGAATTGTTTTGCTAGATTTAATTTGCATAATTCTAAATAAAACTTAAAGAAAGCTATTTAAACCAAATTTTTATTGCAAATATAATAACAATATAATTGTTCAATATGACGAACTCATTGTTAAGATATAATTAGTTGATTGATAACAAATTTGTTATTCAATATTACAAACTAATTGTTAAAAAAAATTGTTGGGTGTTAAACAATTTGAATAACAAATATTTTTTTGTATTTACAAAAATAATTGTTGGTGCCTTTTTAATTAAAAAATTGTATTGACGAATTTGGTAATTAATATAACAATTGATTTGTCGTAATTTTTTTCTGTGTGGCTTGTTATTTAATAAGGTTAATAGAAATTTGGAGCCGAATTGATAAATGAAAGAAAATGTCCAGTATTATTCACATGGTTTACAATAATTACCAGTTAATGCAAATTTTACACAATCTTTGCAGTGAATTACTACTTAAGTACAATATCTTCTTGAATTTCCGCAGGTAAGAATCCGTTTTATGCTATGGTTTCAATGGATCCTTCATAGAGTCATTTCCCCAAATGATTTTTTATTTTTGTTTGCATCCACACAAATCGACCCACCCTAGTGAACGTGGGTTACTTAAATATATGTTGATCAAGGAAAAGTAAACTAAACTTATGGTATGGGCAGGAGTTGTCACATCTTGTCGTGACTCCTCTAACTCCTCATATATGCAGATATTGCCTTGCACACTAGAATCTGTCCTTACTAAAGGCTATGTGCTCTCAATTGAGAGCAGTGATGGACAAATTGACCTTAAATTAGGGGTATATCAGTCCCAACGAAGACCTGTTCGATTTCCTGTAAGTCATATTGCTACCAACTTCGGATGGAGTTGCAATTTCGGCATAAATCTCTCACGATATTTTTAAACTTATCTTTTGTATTTTTAAGTCTGTATGGATGTATCTCATTTCTTATTCAGAGAAAATAAAATAAGGACTGAGATTGTAAAATTCTTAATACACGTTTTTCATTAAAACTTTTAACCCAAGTATTATTTGATATTTTTTTTGATCAAGTTACCTTTGTAAAGCATGTCAGTTATTATGTTTAATACCAATTATGTTCATTTGTTGTTAGTCTGATTAAAATGAGTGACCAGAAAAAAGTGTGTACTAAAATTATTAAATATTTTCAACAAAATCCATCTTGGTCATACAAAAAGTAGGCGAAACAATCAAAGGTCTACCGTCAAACTTTTTGCAATGTTAGTAGACAGTACCGGGAGAACTTGTCCGTTGATATAAAACCTTGTTCAGCTAGAAGGAATGGTCCACATGATGTTTCATAAACCAAAAAAATAGAAAGCTTTTTCGAAAGAGTTCCCAACACCTCCGGTGGGAAAGCAGCCCTATTAGGTCAGTAATCGGACTATTTGGTACGAAAAGTTAAAGCCAATGAAGGTTTAAAAACATACAAGGCTCAAAAAGTTCCTAACAGGAACGCTGCTAAAAATATAGGGGCCAAAGACAGACCACGGAAATTGAAGTCAAATTTTATACAAAAAATATACCTGTTGCATAATGGATGAAGAAACGTACATATGGAAAATTTTTCGCAGCTTCCGGGTGAATATTTTTATATTGCTGATGTTCGAGGGAATGTTGTAGAAAAGTTTAGGACCCGAAAGCAGAAAACTTTCCCAAAAAGATCTTGGCATGACAAGCAATATGCAGTTGCGGCAAAAGAAGCCAAACATTTGTTACAAAGGGCTCTACAAATACCGAAATTTACATCAAGGAATGTTTACAAAGGAGGACGCTTCCATTCATACGACTTCTTAATGTGTCCACTTACTTTTGGCCTGATTTGGCATCCTGTCACTATGGAAGCGAGGTATTGAGTGGTACAAGAACAATAATATGGTATTTGTACCAAGAGAAGCACATCCTCCAAACTGCCTGGAGCTAAGTCCAGTGAAGAGATATTGGGCTCTTGTTAAACGAGAATTGAAGAGCACAAAAAATGTGTCCAAAAATGTGGTAGATTTTAAACGGAGATGGACCACCTGTTCAAGTAAAGTGACAGGAAACACTATAGAAACGTTAATGGAAGTGTTTCCGAAAAATGTTCAAAATTTCATCATTAGTGATTTGAACTATAAAAATATTTTTTTTGTTAATTGTTACAATAATTTCAATCAAATATAAAAAGATTCAAAACTGTAAGTTTAGTGGTTTCATTTTTATTAACATATATGTATGTTAAACATTTTTCAATCTCAGTCCTTAGTTTGAAAAGGAACCAGACCTTATACGACCAATTAATAACACTGCGTTATACGATTTTGGTACCGATTTTGGTAGGCACAAGGTCTAAAAATAGAACGATAATTACGTACACATTTCGATTTTGCATTCGATTTCAAAAATAATTATTTAGTAGCAAAATTTTTACAAAAACTGAAAAATTTGCATTTTTTCCGAATTTTAGCGATAATACAATTTGTGGGTCAATTTTACCCAAAGGAGATATAGCGTTAATATCAAAAATATGTTTTTACTGTAATTTTCAATAATATAAATAAATCTACATATTTCTGTAACATAATGCAGAAAGTTAAGTAGTTTCACAAATTTATTTCATATAAATACTAAACTTTTGCATATATCTGACCTTTGACCTTGATGCGTGTCTCAAATTTTCAACACTTTACTTTTAGACCTAGTGTCACAATATTCCATCCGGCACTCTTTGAAATAAAAAAAAATAATCGGCTGTCACCCTAATGCACGTATCGCTCATTTGCTGCAACAACGTCGTAACTCAAAATCCGTGTGTTTTGAACTGAGTAATACAAAATATGCGCCGTTCTATAGCCTTTCATATAGTTTTATCAGTTTTCAAAAAAGTAAATTATTTTTGGTGTGAGAGTGTTTTTTTTTTGTTGTAAACATCATAATTAAAATTCATGTTTTCTCGTTTTTTTTTTACAAGTAAAAATTTGGGTTAAATACAGATTAGAAAGATATTAACATATACTATTTAAATTTCTGAAATCGCATGATTTGTTGAAAATTTATGTAAGAAATTGTAAAATGTCATAATACATTCAAAGCCGTTTTTCTCGAAACGACTTTTTTTTTGAATTATGAAGTTGTTGCAGCAAATGAGCGATATGTTTGTTATTGGTTTTTTTAATGGATTGTGTCCATTTGACACAGTTAAAGGTTCGAAAGAATTAATTCTTAATTCCATTTTCTAAATCAAAAGTATTTATGTGTACTTTAAATGCATTGAATTCATTACTTATATCAATACGGAGTTAAAAAATGTTAAGCATTCATTCTTTAAATCCAATCCCAACATCAAATTCTTTAACTTCATTCAAATTATTTTATTTAAATAGAATTCATTAGTGGTACTGATTTTAAAAGTTGTATAATTTTATACTAGCTCGATATTATGAGCTACGTGTAACATAACCGTAAATATGTTTCAAAATACCTTTCGATTGGTTGATTTCGAGGAACACTTGCTGGATTCAGGTAACTTTGAACTTAATAAATATTGTGACCATTGAATTGTTTTAAAGTGTAATGTACCAATGATTACTGAAATAATACGATTTTTGAGTATAATTTCCAATATTTTTGAATACAAAAGTTAAGAAGGCTTTTTTTAGGTATTGAGAATTTTTTCGTTTAGCAATGCTGATTTTTTAGGAAGATCAAAATAATGTAGTTTGACAACAGTTTTCTAAGATTGACAAATGTTTTTCTATGTGGTTTTTTTAATTATAATTTTCAAATCTCAATGTTGACAACTTTAAATTTCTAAAAAAAATTAATTCGATATAGTTTCTACAAAAATTTAAAGTACAAGGTGGCTCAAAAGTAATCCTCCTATCAGAAAATGCTATAAATTTTGCGAGGCCCCTAATGTCAGTTCTGTTTTGACATTTGTGTAGTAAACACATGCGAAATACACGTTAATAAACAATGTTACGCTAGACTGCTCCAGAACGCGGAATATTGCTGACTGTTTATTTGACCAATAATCGGCAAAATTTATAGCATTTTCTGATAGGAGGATTACTTTTGCGCCACCTGTTATTTATAGCTAAAATTTATTTATATTTTTTTTATTGGACCGATTAAAATGGTAAATATTTCTGATTGACAGCGTTAATTTTGGAAAAATGTCACCACCTTCGTTCTGTACTGTAGCGCATCTTTAACAGACAGACTCAAGGACGATCGCACAGACGGGCAGATATAGCTGGATCGTTTTAGCATTTTATAAGAACCGATAATATTTATACTTTTGTATATATATACTCCTGATATTAAAAGCATCATAATTTGATTAGTTGTCAACTTTCTCCACACTAATGTTGTAAATGCCTATTTCATGCACACAACCACAAGTGTTTCACTTTTCAAAATTGTTCATCCATAAAGGAGCTTAAGTCATCGATTACATGTGGTATGTATGTGCAAGTATATGCATGTAGTTTGTGGCAAATTTAAAACACAAGAGACTCTCTCTATCAACGATTTAGAATTACAATATATTTTGTGTGTGTGTTAATGTGTTAGTGTGTACTTGTGGTTTCTAAGAAGCTATACGTATTATGCTTTTGGGTTAATGTAAATTAGTTACTTCCATTATTGGGTATGAGTCCACTACACTTTAAACACTACTCGAGTTAAAAGAACAAAACAAAAATACATTGGTTCATGTTTAAAAATGTTCATAGATGAGTTGCAAAATGTATGCCCTGCTTGTATTATGTGTGTAAAATAAACTTTTGTGAAACATTTCTGGAATTAAGTAATCAAATTCACTTTTGATTATTTCAAAAACGAAAGATACTTATTAGTTAATACATTCAGTAATTCACTAAATTTTTATTAATATGTGGTTGCAGGGGAGAAACTCATTATTCATATGTAAATGTAAGTGTAAATGAGTATTATTGGGAATGCATGTTTGAGATGTTTGCCAGTAAGGTTTTTTAAAATTGTATTATTATTAGAAATTCAGCATATTGAAAGAACAATAATGAATGAATAATTAGGATATGTTTATGTGATCACACTAATTCTTTCCAGCTTCGACTCATTGAACAATACTGGGCTATTGGTAAACAAATGTTAGAGATTTGGAATAAGTATGAAGCGCAGGTGGATCGAAATGTTGTGCAAAACATAAATACGGATTTCTATAAGCTTTTCATAAACATTAATTTATGAGTAACAATTTGTGGTCAAAAAGACCGGATTTTATGTGAGCAATGTTTAACACGTTGACTGCCTGCCAACTATGAGATAACTCGTAGATTGCATTCCCTTCTAATGTGCCAACTACGAGTTATCTCGTACTCACTAAACCTGTGTAGCTATAAATAAAACCGTATTATATTAGTGTTAGTATTGATAAATGGCTTCTGGGAAAAGAACAAAATATTAAAGATAGACATACGAATTAACTAGTAGTTGGCTTCTGCGTAGCGATTTCTGTTACAGAAGCCAACTACGAGATAATTGTAGGTAATTTTTCTCCTAAAAAACATCTATGTAGAAACAGAGTTTTCAATAATATAATGTGAAAAAATCAAATTGTCATTCTTGGCCAGATTTCTGGAAATTGCCGTGGCAGTCAATGAGTTAAAGACCTATTGTTATGGCTCCAATAAATTAATAAACTTTGCTACATTTTTGCCATGCTGAGAAAATCTTTTATTATATTAATTTCTGATGTTTAATTTGTGCCTATATGAAACATAAAATTACTAAACTAATATATACATTCACTTATATTTAAATTTCACTAAAATTATGCTACATTACTTTGTGTTTGCTCTTTAATACATAAAACTATCCTCTAACTAAACTAAACTAAGCTAAACAATTCTTCATTTTCTAGTATTACACAAATCAAGTACATGATGTACTTATCGCACACCTTGGCTCCAGTGTGCCACATCCCTTTACAATGGCACGTAATGTATCATTTATTTTACAAAATGGTCATGCCATTGTCACAAATCCACGACCGTTTTATCCGAATGTAGCCGAAATAGCATGTATACATTGTCGTCCAGCCGTTAAATTGTCACATGAACTAGAAGAGTTTGTAGAAAGAGCACCAGCGGGTGTAATATTTTTCTCAATGGGTTCATCAGTGAAACCGGCAAATATGCCTGAAAAATTTCGTAAATTGTTAGTAAAAGTATTTGCACGTCTGTCGCAATATCACATACTATGGAAATGGGATGAGAATTTAACAGCAACACCACCAACAAAAACATTGTCAATGAGAAATACGACAGCGAAAACAACAAAAACAACATCAACACATTTTATGACAGATATACCAAAGAACGTTTATTTGAGTGGTTGGTTGCCACAACAGGACATATTAGGCCAACGGAAGTTGAAAGCTTTTATTACACATGGCGGTTTGTTGAGCATGTACGAGGCCATTTATCATGGAGTACCAATGGTAATGTTACCAGTATTTTGTGATCACGATGTAAATGCAGCCAAAGCTGAGCAAGATGGTTACGCGATACGTTTATCGCTTGAAATCATAACCGCAGATAAACTATATCATGCCATATTAGCAATTATAAACAATGATAAATATAAAAGAGAAATTAACGCGAAAAGACAATTACTGTTGGATCATATGAACACACCACTGGATACGGCCGTATTTTGGACGGAATATGTGTTGAGGCATCAGGATGTAACGCACTTGCAGTCACCAGTACGGCATATGAGGTAAGGGTATATAATTTTTTTTGTAAATAAGACTGCAGTGTAGAATTTTAATTATTTTATTAACACCCCCAAAGTATGCAATGGTTTTATTTACATTGATGTTTTTTTTTTCTTTCAGTTTTTTCATATACTATTCTCTGGATGTCGTTGTATGCTTTGTAGTATTTGCAGCCGGCATAATCATAATTTTGAAAAAAATCATGAATTATGCTACTGCTGCTAATCGGGAAATTCCTCCAAATCCACAAGTGAAATTCTTAAAGCAATGTTAATTTTTGTGTTACAGTTAACTAGTTATTAGTCTGTAATATTATTTGTTGATAATATTATAATTGCCATAATTTAAAGAATGATGCGCACAATTTATAGAAAATTATACTCATTCTTTTACACATAATATGTAGTGTAAATTTTATGTTTTTAATTCAATAATAAAAAATGTATTTAACTGATAAGTTGATAAGATTTATGACAAATTGTGAGTATTTAATGTGTTAATATGTATTACTGTTTACCACATTGAAATATATTTATGATGCTGCAGTTCAAGAGACTGCATGATGATAAATTAGTAAGTTGAAGGCAGAAGTAAATAATAACAGTCTTATGCAAAATAACTTACAACGTGCTTACTAACCGTTGTTAAGCTAAATTCGATAAAAGTATATCCAAAAACGAAAATTAGCTTAAAACACCTGTAGTAAACCATTGTTAAATATATGAAATTTAATAATGGTTCAACCCTACTTTAAACCTATTTTAAAGTCAAATGTCAGTATTTTATTACAATTTATAACTGTTGACGTTTTGCGAAAAATATTAATTCTTAATTTTTTAAACAAATTAAATAAATAAAAAACAATATGGATACTTTTTTTATTATTAACTCCTTCAGCAGCATCTATACACAAAAATAATAATGAAAAGTACATAAATGGGCATAAACTGCACTTACCTTGTCCTCTTCGTTGCAATTTTCAGATCTTTTCCTTTTATTTTCAGGCTTTTTTCTATATTTTTTCTCAAATTATTATTTTTGCCAAAAATATAAATTTTGTTTATAAAATAGTTTAGTGATGTGTAAAATATCAAAACAAATTTAAAGAAAACGTTACTCGATTACTTTCTTTAATCAAAATATAATATTTTAATTACATTAGTTGTTTTATTTGATTTATATGTTGTTTTTATTAAATAAACAAATACAACCCCATTTTTATGTTATTAAAAACAATTATTTTGTATACAAGCATAAAAAATAATATTAGACATGAATACCAAATGAACTAATAATCGTTCATATACAACATTAAGGAAAAATTTACAGAATAAAATAATGGTATTGCCAGCATCAAATAAAAACAAGTAAGAGAGATATATTCGGCTGGGCCGAATCTTATATACCCTTCACCAAACTATACTTCAAAATAAAAATTTTAAATATTTTTAGGTAAACAAAATTGATTTTTTTCCAGTTGTTTTTTTTAATTTTTTGAAAAAAATTTTTTTTTCGATTTTTTTTTTTTAATTTTTTTTATTTTTTTTAAATTTAAAAAACTTTTTTTTTAAATTTAAAAATTTTTTTTTTAATATTTAGCCAAAAAAAACTTTTGGTGAAAAAAAATTCGGGTTCAAAATTTTTTCCCGATTTTGACCCATTGTAGGTCCAACTTACTATGGTCTTATATACGTCGTTGCAAAGGTCTTTGAAATATCTATCATTAGATATCCATATTGTCTATATTAATGACTTAGTAATCCAGATATAGGTAAAAAAGTAGGTAAAAAATCGAGGTTGTCCTGGTTTTTTCCTTATATCTCAGCCATTTGTGGACCGATTTTGCTGATTTTAAATAGCAAACTTCTCGAAAGCATATCTGATAGAATTATTCAAGATTTGGATCCCGAAGATATCTGGGGTCTTCAGAAAATTGATTTCAACAGACAGACAGACAGACAGACAGACAGACAGACGGACAGACAGACAGACAGACAGACAGACAGACAGACAGACAGACAGACAGACAGACAGACAGACAGACGGACCAGAATATATATACTTTATAGGGTCGGAAAATTATATTGGAAATTACAAACGGAATGACAAATTTATATATACCCTTCTCACGAAGGTGAAGGGTATAAAAAGCATTAAAATGTATGTTAGTTAAAATACTGTTTTTGCATATACTTTTTTAATAATGGAAAATTAAGCTAAAAGTCGTTGTTAGCTAATGTACACTTTAAGGTCATAATAAGGTTTTTTTTTGCATAAGACTGAATATCTTTATCGTTATTATACAAGAGGGCATCTCACTCAACGATGCGTATTAAAATGCTGATTACTAAACAAATCAATATAACATTTTTTTATCTTCCCTACCAGAGATTGAAGATTTCAATGTCCATATAATACTTTTCAAAGTAATGTCCTAATTTTATAGGACGGAACGAAAATTTTGTTCCCAAAAAATTATCATTTTTGAATTTTTATATCTTACAAAACGAATTTTGCATTTCTGTTTAAAAATTGCTTGAAATATCAAAATCAAACGTTAAAAATTTCTATACCTTTCAATAAATTTATCATGAATTTTTAAACTTTCTGAATATGAAAGAATATATATTTATATGAGTAAGTATACGTTTTTTCTTTCCATATAAAAATAAACATAGCAAAGAAATTTTTGTTCAAGCAAATGTAAAAACCAAAGTATAACACATGATAGAAAAAAACAAGGTATTTCCACTTCTCTCTCTCAAAAATATTTTTGAAGTTTGTCGGAATTATTTGAAATTCGATTTTTGTAAACAATGAAAAAATCGTTGCCACATATGAAAAAAGGGAAACAACGTTCAAGAAATTTGTATTTTTAATGTGTAATTAATAATAGTGCTTAAATGTAAGAGGAAACACCAATTAATGCTTAAATGTAAGTGGAATCACAATGAAATTATTTGTTTTTGTAAAATTTGTCATATCTAAAACATAGTTAAACCACCATTTAAATTATTCGTACCATCCATACATTTATGACCATGTTACAAAATTTATTTTAACAAATTTTTATTACACCCTTCACCTTGTCCGTCCATAGAAAACTTATTAGCGAAAAACAGAATTTCACAGAAAAATTATGATTTTTAAAGTATTATTTATAAAATATTCGGATCTGTCTGCTTTTTGAGCCAAACTAGAACCAGATAAAGTATGTGCCTAACGTTAGCACATACTTTATCTGGTTCTGCTTGACGAAATTGCTTTCCTACCTAATAATGAAGAATATAAAACACATTTTATTTGCCAATACCAAATTTTAACATTGTTAGGTTTCTTATTTGTAAAGAATTTTGTCTTGCCTTCGATGTCGAACCATCAATGAGAAATTATATTTCTAACGCCACCCTTCATTGAAAGAGTTGAATTTAAAAGTCCTAAAAAAATAGTTTTTAGATCAATTCTTGGATTTATGTAAAGTTAAGACCTTCATATATTGTCCACGTTGATTTTCCAACCCATCACATGAGCATAGCTGGCGTCTTCAGCTGAACTTCCATTTGGACTCCAGCACAACGGGAAGTTTCGTAGGCTCTTAAACGTCCGCTTCAGCCCTCTTCGTTTTTAAAGGGGCCCATAGACACATACTGCTCATGCTCATGCAATAAGCATGTGTTGGTAAATTTTAAATTTTTGTTTATGTATGCGACACACAGACAATGCAGTATGAGAAATCAAAATAGTTTTGATTTTAAAATGAACTCGTACTGCTGACAGTTGTTCAAATGAACAATAGTATACATTTTTTAATTTTTATGAAATATAATTTTTAAATTTGACGTTTTAGTTACTGAAAAATAGAAAATAATAATTTTTTTTGTTCTCAAACGCATTTTTTTACATGATGATTGATAGGTGTGTAGTAAAATATCAATCACACACGTATACGAAGGGTTCATCGGCAGTATGTGTCAGCAGTATGTGTCTATGGGCCCCTTAAGACACATTTTTTTTATTATTTTTTAAATTTTTCGTTGGTGTTAATTTTATTTTATTTTAATTTGAAAAGTAAATGTATGCATAAATGTTTATAAAATAAAGACAAAACAAGTAGGATTTTTTAAAAAACTATGGTAGCATGATTTTTCATAATTCCAGTAAACGTCAGAACGTTAATATGGCGACAAAAAGAGAAAGTGAGACTACCTTCTATTTTTGTATCATGGTATAACAAGTAGTCCAACTCACTATTTTTTAAATTACTCTCTCACATATACGGGATCCGTGTGAATTCAACACCCTTGTGAGAGAATTAAATACATCAAAAGTCTCGAAATTTTGACTATAAATTGTTGAATAAATAAAGTTTTTTACACGTAAATTCACTAACGCACATTATTTTATAATTTTTTAAAACACATTTAGCACTTTTTCTTTACCGAAGCGCGTCCATTTCGCACAAACTAAAAAAATATTTTTTTATTAATTTTGACATTTTATTTTGTTTGTGGTAGATATTAAAATATAGAACAGAGTTTCAATTTATGGTATTGAAAATAGAATAAAATTGAAATAAATAAAAATTTTAACATTTTTATAGAACTCTGTACATATACATTTTTGTTACTAACACATGTTTAGAGATAGGTACTTTTTCACTAACACATGTATAGAGTTAGGTACTGCTGTCAAAGAGTCGGACTACTTGGTATACTTTGGTAAAAACATTCAAACCATAGAGAAATATACATAGAGCGGAAACGCTCCTGTCAAAGACCTAACTCAATTGAAATTTTAGTTCTTGAAAAACAAATAAAAATAATTTAATTTGTTTGGCTGAAAACTGACATAAAAACGATGAATTTAAACTTGGTACCATATTAAAAAAATTTACTTGAAACGCAAATGTCTTTTCATTTCATAAAATCCAAAATTTAGATTTTTTCGCTCCAAACTAAAACGCAAACGAATATTCGTTTGGAGATACAAAATGAGGTCATAATTCTCACAAATTTCATAATGTTGACCTAATTATAGCGAAATGATTAACAATGTTTTCGCAATAATTTTGCTCAATAAAAGGACATTTTGTTAGTCTATGCAAAATAAAACATTCTATAATTTTTTCAATAGTACTTACATGATTCGTAATTTAGAATATACTTTGAACAAATTTTTAACTAATTTTATTAGTCAGTGATTTATTTCTATCTGCTATAGCATAAACTATGGTGCGAAATTTTTGATTAATTAATTTTAAAAATTTTGTCATTTTGACTTTTCGCATATTGTAAAAAATATTTGTATAGGTTAGTTTGGAGATTATTATAAATAAAAGGACATTTTTAGAAACAACAAGCAACAGTGCTATATTTGACTGTGCCGAATCTTCCTCGCTAGTTTTGTTCAGAATACGAAGATTTTCGGCAATTTACATGTACACAACACAATCGTAAACAATACTCACAACAAGAGCGTAAAAATACAAATATTTCATTCAGTTGTTAGACAACATTCAACAAAGCAGGTTTATGCCGCATGTTTGTTCTTTTTTCAACTTTTTTTTATTTATTTCTCAGTACAATAGTGTAGAAAAATACAAATATTTAATTTTTGTTGTTGTTTTCAGTCCACTGAGAAGCAGAATGATGAATTTATACAAAATAACAAACGTATTTTTAATTGAGGTTTATTTAAACATTACATGATATTTCTTTCTATGTAGCGTCACCTATACATATGCAATTACCAAATCCTCTCTTTCTGCGGGACTATGCTTTAAGTATACTTCCCTACAAGAACAGTGACGGTCATTTTACTGGTCATATGACTGGCATTGTTGATAGAAATATCCATCATCGCGTAGAACAAAGTTTCTATCATTTTCTTAAAGCCAATATGAAAAAAGTGATGTAAACTTTTGTGTACGTGTGATTTTGCATCCTTCTCTAATTTATGCATTTTGTCTTCCACTAAACATATATCTGAGCTGCTTACTCTAATGTTATTTACTAGTCAATGATGATATAAATAGTAGTCACAGTTGACCAGTAAAAGTTGATAAATATACCGATCACAGTTGACTGATCAAACTTGATGGATATATTCGTCACTGTTGACGGACATATAGTTGAAATAAAACACGATTTATTTAATTTCTTTATATTAAATAAAACTAATAATATTAAATAAAAAAAACTATTTATTAAAACTGCTTTTGAGAAGAAACATTTCATGGGCTTTTCTGTTAAAAGTTTCTTTTCATTGGCTTCTGAGGCCGTACATCGACTTGAAACAATTCTTGATCGGCTTTATCATCAAATGTGCTATAATTAATAAAAAAAATAAAGTTATATTTGTGTGTCTATTGTTGTAAACTATTTGGTTCACTTACCCAATTCCACTTCTTTCGAAAATATTAATTTTTTGCACTTTTTTTTGTATTTACAATAACTAATCTTTAACTTCACACTCTTCACACAAATAAATAAAAATAAATGAAAACTTATTGGGGATTTACTTTTTAGCGTCAAAAATGTAAAAAATGCAACTCTGCAATATACATTAGTCAACGATGATGGATATTTCCATCAATAATGACAGTCATATGTTCGGTCAAATATAAAATGTGTGCAAATGTGTTAGTAAACATCTTTTGTGTGTATTAGTTTCGGTCATCTATTTCTTGTAGGGTTCTTTTTATATCTCAGCGATTTTGAAGATACAAACACAAGCGAAGCTTTTTGCTTGTCAGCAGACACAACCAGAGTCTCTGGAAGGAATCGATCCCGCAACTCCCAGATTGATAGTTCAGCGCACTTCGTATAGTCTATCGGGACACCATGTCATGTATGTGAGTTATTTGTTGGCTTCAGAAAATTTATAAAATCCAAATATAGTTAGGGTAAAAAATAAATGATAATATAAACATGATTATCTTTATTCATTGAAATCTGTTCATATTTATATAAGTTACGAGTTGTTCAAAGTTTTCTAAATCAAATATGGTCGGCTTTGACACAAATTTAATTTACTGAAAACTTTTATACCGCTGTTCGATTCGCTTGTACATAATTTAGCGATAGGAGCAGTAGATTAGAAGGTACAGATTTATTACCTTTTTCCGATCGACCCCACAATTTCTGGTTATTTCTTAACTTAATGTCTGCTTAAATAATTTTTAAATTACCTGAAGTAAAACAAGTAAGAGAGCTATATTCGGCTGTGCCGAATCTTATATACCCTTCACCAAATTATACTTCAAAATAAAAATTTTAAATATTTTTAGGTAAACAAAAACATTTTTTTTCCAAAGTTGTTTTTATACCTACACCACCATAGTGAAGAGGGTATATTGGATTTGTGCAGATGTTTGTAACGCCCAAAAATATTAGTCTGACACCACCTTAAAGTATACCGATCGACTCAGAATCACTTTCTGAGTCGATTAAACGATGCCCGTCCGTCCGTTTGTCCGTCTGGCTGGTTGTCCATGTAAACCTTGTGTGCAGAGTACAGGTCGCAATCTTGAAGATATTTCAATAAAATTTTGTACATATCAAGGACCAAGCCTATTGAAACTGGCTGAAATCGGTTCATTATTTCACCTAGCCCCATACAAATGTCCTCCCGAAATTGGACTTTATCGGTCATAAATGTTTAATTTATATATGTATTTACACAAGTTTTTCTCCAAATAAGTTCTATATATACAGAATTCATGTCACCAAATTTTTTTATGATCGCTATATAATTAGTCATGGCTCCCATATAAGGCCTGGTTCCGATAATCACTTTAGCGAGCATAAATCTCCTAAAAATGTTGGTATACACATAAAATGCTACGTAAATAACTTCCATATAGACATTAATCACACCACCTAATTTCATGGTGATCGGTCCATAACTGGTCATAGCACCCATATAAGGCCCACTTCCGAAAATCGCTCACGAATATAAATTATTTAAATTTTGAAAGAAAAATGTTTTTGCTCATTTACTTATTGTAGGGTATTATATGGTCGGGCTTGACCGACCATACTTTCTTACTTGTTTTCATTTGTTTTTGTAAACATTTTTTTTTTTAATTTTTTTTTTTTTTTTTTTTTTTTAAATATTTAGCGAAAAAAACTTGCATAGGTCTTTGAAATATCTATCATTATCTATCCACATATCGATTTTCTCGATTTTAAATAGCAACAGATATTGATGTATGAATCGCGTTTGTAAAATTTTAAAATTTTGTTGTTTCAGGGCTTTGGAAAGTTGATTTCAACAGACAGACAGACAAAAAGACAGACAGAAGACAGACAGACAGAAAAATAAGTAGACTTTGTGAAAATATAGGTTAGACAAATATGCATATCATGGTACACTCGATTAACAAGTAGGAGTAAAATTGTTTGAGCATTTTGTGTAGGAAAATATCTGTAGAAAATTTTATCCTTCTAGATTAATGCATTTAAATGTCATCGGGAACATGAATTGTATATTGGTAAGTCCGAAGAAAGTTTGTCATATATTTCACCGTGTTACCTATTTTGTTGGACCAATTTTGACATTTTCAATATCAAACATTTCTGATCATCACAGAAATGATTTAAATTAATTTTGCATTTCATTTGTTTTATTAACCTTTGGCAAACATTTTCTAACAGGTTAGCTTTTGTATTTTTCAATATCTCTTGTAGCTTGTTCTAAAGATAATTTAGAATATTTAATAGCAACATTGTGCAAAACCCAAAAAATCCAATTATTTTAAAAGTGATTTTCAAACTTAAGAGATGCTGAAATTTAAATTATGTATAAGATTTAGATAAATATTTAGTATGAAAGTTTTATACCAAGTCACTAGTCCGATCCATACTCCTTTGAATTCGAACATAAGTTAAAAATCCTAGTATATAAATATACAAGAAAAGCTGTTCTATATTTTATTTTTAAAATTTTAAAACTAACTTATAACTAAACACATACACACATATCTGTGGACTTTTGACTAAACAACTTAAGAGTAATATAAAAATTTTTAAGGAGTGCCCAAAAACTGTGAAATTAAGTTGTTTTGTCAAAAGTCCACAGATATGTATAGATAACAAAATTTGGTTGCTTTTCATATAACTGTCATAAGTTTGTACGAGTTGTCAAAAGTATTCAACAAAATAAGATGGCGCAATGTTTTCTTAATATTTATGAAAATGTCACAAAGATAAAGAGAATTGTGATTCATATGTAGGAAATTTATACTATATATACGAATCAATATACTGGTATGTAGGTATATTTAAATATACAGTCGGTGACATAATTATATAATTAGATTTTTTGACATTTTATCTTTTCACATTAACATGTGACCGATTTTAGAGTGACCGATTTTAGAGTATCCAAAAAGGCGATGAATTTCAAAACTGCGGTATTTTCGGAATTATTAAGGATTTTATAGAAATAATCTATTGATAATATTGAAAAATTATATAAAATACACATAAATACTATTGCTGCTATATCTTATTCATTACAACTATAAATTTCTCATTTGGGTACTCAATTGTACTTTGTATTTTTATCGTATAACGTATGCGGAATGAAATTGCAACAAAACTGAAAACGCTATATTTGTTTCCAACGTTAAAACAAATAATATATGAAACCTTTATAAAATAGCCCATTCTATTGATTTAATGGGAGCAAAGAAATTATTACATTCATGTACTTTTGTGGCAGTTATGAAGAAATGTATATACAGTTGTTAAAAATACCGATGTTTGCAATTTTCTGAGCTCCTATTTGAGTTTCATAGTCTTATTTTTCTCGATTTTTATTTTGAATAATCTACAAAAACTCTTCTATTTAAAAAGGTCCAAAAACTCTCAAATCATTTTTAATTTAAAAAAATTGGGACATTTTTTCACTTTAGAAAATCTGGAATTTGAAGTGTTTTGGAAAACACCATAATCATCAGGACCATAATCATGATGGAACAGTTAAGAAGAACTTTCTTGTAAAAAAAATAATCTCTGATGTTTCTTTTTATTAAATGATTAATTTTGTGTACACATTTCATAATTTATTAATTAGAATTGATGGTCAAATCAAATTCCAAAAAAGTCAAAATTTTCAATTAACATCTGATTGATTAAGATCCATATATACTTTTTTAGAAAAAAAAATTATGTTCTACTTTGCACATCTTATCAATAATAGGTTTATTTACTTCCAAAAATGTCCACTTCTCTGCCTTTTTCTACCAATTGATGTAAAATATAATAAATTTATACCGATGAAAATACATACAATATGGATAATATTACAAATATTATTTCAAGGTAGTTCTCCTTGGCCGATTTTGCCCATTTACTATGCCAACAATTTTTGATCAACAAATAATATTTATGACATTAATTCCCGTACGTCCTTTACTCGAAGCTCTTTAATGCCAACAACTGACGGACAAACGGGTTGACATAACTAGATCGCCTTAGAATTTTAAAAAGACCCAGAATATATATACTTTTTGGTTCTACGACCAATATTTCGATTTCGATTTGTTACAAACGGAATGTCAAACTTTATATACCACCTTTCTTGTTGTTGGTGGATATAAAAAAATCGAAAACCGAAGAACAGTTTTTGGTTATCGGTTTCGGTGTTCGGCCTTTCGGTTAAAATGGAACGCGGAACTCTTGTCAATTTATCCTCTTCTAGGACATCCCAATGTTAATGTAACAGTTATCTTTCATATAAAATTATTTACCCAACATTTCGTGATACCACAGAATACAATTTTTTTCAAGAGGCAAAGAAATGCGTTATACTCATCTAAAAGTTATTTTGTGGCTATTTGAATACAAATTAAAATTTAAAACATTTAGTTTTACATTGTTTTAAGGTATACCTATATTTATATCGTATTCTGTACATTCACATACAAATATATATTTTTAAATGCATCTCATTTTTAACATGACAACATAAGAAAAACTAACTTGTACAAAAGTTAAAAGAAAGACAATTTTGTTAAATGTTACATCTTTAATGCAGTTGAAAATTTTTATACATATAAAAAAATCAAGTTGTTATGAAAAATAAAAAAATACTTATACATGTACTTACTTACAACTCTAGATTTTAATATGACAAACCTGTCGGCGAAGATTATATGAAAGTTGCACTCGTATTTATAAGGGCCAAGTCTTCATCATTTTAAGAGCCATCTTTTTAAAGTTATTCACATGTATTGCGTATGTGTGTGAGAGAGTGAGAGAAAGAGTGTAAGGATAAACGTATATGTATATGTATCGATAACAACAATTCAATCAAAATGACAATACAATTCATTCAGAGTGACATACCAATATATAAAATACACTAAGAAAATAATAGCAAAAGCTTAATTTTTCTTTTTATTTCTTGATTGAACAAAATTCTTGTACATATAGGATTCGATAAAGAAATTGTAAAAGTTTATATGAGATATTAAACAATATAAATTTCTTTTAGTGTAAACTTACACAAACCAATAATTTTATGAACATCTATTTGCAATAGTTGTATTCGTATATGTATTTCAGTTGTTATTTCCCAGCAGTTAAGCAAGTTGTCAATGTATCCCTTATAAACAGTAATTGTCACTAATGTCTGATCGCATGGCTGACTCCAATTTATATATTATGGACCATTTGGCACGTATGTGCTCTTTGTAGTGCAGAAAGAAGTCAATTGGTTACTTTATACATCCCATGTGTCTCTAAGTAATCATGTATTGTACTTTTTTTGTAATCGTACAAAATGGATCTATACAAATATTTTGATATAATTCTCATACAGTTTATTTTCTTTTTGCCTGAAGTCAATTGTCACTTTATAGTCTCTAACTAGCCTGGAGTGTTGTCACTGTAAACGTTTATTTTATATCGCACTTAAGAATGTAGTTATTTTACCCTCCAGTAGTAATCTATTGGAGAGTTGCAGGAGGTTTGCTTACAAGCAATCTGTTACCGGACTGTTTATAAGATCTCTTTTTTTAACTGACTATTTGAGGTCATCCGTACATGTTAGAATAACTAGTTATGTAGCTGATTAAATAACCAGTTATATAGCTAGTAAGGTAACTAACGATATGTAACCGATATATGAATCCAATGCGTTGACTACTTTGGACCCGCTATCAGGCAGTCTCATTGAATGCACATGTACATATTAAAATAACTAGTCACGTTGTCACCCTAAATTATAAGTAAAATCACTAGTTCGGGACAGTCTCCTAGAATTGCTGGATTGAATTCGTATGTTTGTATGTATGTGTGTTGACGACGGTAGTTTATTGTAAAATGTTATGTTGTGAATCAATCCCTTTTTTTATGTGAGACAATAAATTTTCGTCTTTATTCACTCAATAAACTATTGCAACAGCAACAACAACTACTGCATCAGCAGCAAAAAAAAAAAAAAAAAAACGTGAATGTCATTGTTCACTTAACAGAATAAATTCTATGAATATTAGGGTGGCTATTGCTTAACATTTTTTTGGATTATCGATTCTACCAATGTCTAAAATTGTACTTCGTCATGTAAACCCTACATGCTAAAAAATTTAGCAAATTCTGATAAAGTTTAGAGCAGGTGTTCTCTCAAGCATTTGCTCCACGGCCCCTTGACCGATTTCAGTGAAAGCACGGACATTTGAATTTTCATTTAACGTTTATTAGAATTGAAAATAATATTTTTAATGTTTTGGAATTTCGTTAAAAAATATAGCTACTTTAACCCAAAACTCGAAACTTTGTATAAATTATGCAACCTCAAAACGTTATATGATTTTGCTAAAATTGTGACAATTTGGTTTTTAGATGACAAAGGGAGCAACGAAAATCCAAAAAGTGTTAAATAAGGATCACCCTAATGAACATGTAAGACTTTGGATAGGAAAAAGTGTAATTTCGTTTTACATATATTGTATATTTTGTATGTAGGACTCTGTGCTAAACATTTGCAGTCGGTTATTTTCACTATTGAACCTGTTTGGATAACAATATTTTTAAGTGATTAACGCATGTTAAAGTGATTTTCGGAAGTGGGCATTTTGTCGGAGCTATTTACAGATCCGTACAACATTTTTCAGCGTGATTTCATTTTATATAAAATTTATTAATGTAGAAATCCGTATGTGTACCTATGTAAATTAAACATTTATGACCGATAATGTCCTTCCTATTTCGGGGGACATTTCAACCAAGACTTCGCATATACCAAATTTTAACGAAAGTTACTTTGTACACAACTTTACATGGACAGCCAGTCAGACGAACGGACGGACATTATTAATAATATCGGTAGACTAATATTTTTGTGGATTACAAACATCAACACAAACACATAATATAACTCTTACTATATATATTAAGCGTCGGTCAAGCCCGAGCAATAACTGAGTAAATGATCAAAAACATTATTATACATCATTCCGTTTGTAATTTCAACAATATACATTTCCGACCCTATAAAGTATATATATTCTGGATCCTTTTAGGTAGCAGAGTCGATTAAGCCATATGTATTACTGTTGCTAAAAACCTTTTTCCCAACTACAATACCTTAAGTATAAACATGTTCAGTTAGTATAAATATATTGTGGTGAATCCTTTTAACCAAAAACAGCCATTCAATCATATGTTTGTCTTCTATATAAAAATTCTACAATATCACTATCAAACAATAAAATGACAGTAAAAACATCATCAAAATCAACAACATCATAATCGTCTTTAGAAAAGTGTATGAAGTACGAAATGGTGAATGTGCATTTATGTGTTTAAAAAAAGGAAGACCAAATTGTAAAAAAAAAAAATTAAATATCTTTCAAAACTACACTAAAAAAGACAGCTTTGTTATAAAATTAGATAAAGTTAAAGATCTTTTATATAAATTTTAAATGTTTCTTGCAATTCTGCAGTGTTTGTGCAATTCCGATAATGAATTTCACTGCATTTTCCAAATTAAATAAAAACAAGTAAGAAAGTAAATCAGTAAAACCTTTTTTTTTAATTTCAGTAATTTATTTTCGTGAATGATTTTCAGTCTTATATGTGAGCTATGACTAATTATGGACCGAACGAAATGAAATTAGGTAGTGTGATTTTTGTCTAGTTATATGAAACTTATTTTTGTTAAATTTTATGTGGATAAAAAATGATAAAAAGATAATTAATATATTTATATAGAAAGATAACATTACGGGAAGTATTACAAGAGTAAAATAATACCAAAATTCTTATTATTGCGTGGTCCAGAGCCTTCCGAATCAGACCTATTTTTTATATAAATTTCAACTTTAGACAACATTTTCTCAAATCGCATAGCTGCTTTCAAAAAACTAAGACCTGTTCGAATATGTTCTTCAATATTATGTAAAGGGATTTCATAGCCCGAACTTGGTGATTTCAATATATCCAAAAATCACAATTTTTGGAGTTTTTTAAAGTTTTTTGGGAATTGTGGGATTGTCAAAAACAATTCAATAATTTCTTTTTCACTTTTGTATTTCGAGCAACTGAGAGTAACAATAATTACTCTCTTCACACGTACTTGTGATATGTGAATTCAGCATACTTGTGAGATAATTAAACACATCAAAATACTTGGAATTTTAACTTCGATTTTCCGACAAGATATAGACCGAACCGCATTATAACACTTGTACAGAATTCTTGCCAAATTTTGTTAACACTTTGCAGAACAATTTTATTTTCGAAACACGTTAATTTTGCTCAAATGAAAAAATTTATTTTTTACTAAGTTTTGACACTTAATTTTATCTATGGTAGCAGGATGCACTAAGTAAGGTGAAATCAACAACACAGCTGATTTTTATTTATCTATTTTGAAAGTGCTTGTGTTTTGTCAAACCGAATTTATTTTTAAATAATAATAAATTTTATTTTCAAAGAAAAAAATTTTTAAATCAAAAAACATGAATGAAAATGTGAATAAAAAGATTTCATATAATGAAATTTATAAACCCTTGTTCTTTTTCAAATATAATTAAAATTTAACGGCCGTTTTTTAGTTAATATGCCAAAATAAAATTTGTTTATTTTTTATCTGACAAATTCAATTTTGACAAAACCTATGCTCTTGTCAGCAAGAAATATTGAGTTTGTTGTGTTTGTTGTCGAAACGCTCTCACCTTACTCATTACATCATGTATGGTAGAATTTAATTTATAGAAAAGAGTTTCTGTTTTTGGTATTGCAAATAGAAGAAAATTTAAATAAATTAAAATGTAACAACTTTTATAGAACTCTGTGTGTCTGGTGAAAATTAAGAAGGCTCCAATAAAATCTCTAGAGAATTTTGTGTATACCCTTGTGGAAAAAGAGTTTAATTGTTGATTACTCGACCAGAGGTAAAACACATTTCAATTGCTTTAATATCTAGAGCCATAGAAATACCAAAAGGCGTTAAATGTTGGATTCATACAAGGGATATCTGTATTACAACAAAAAAAAAAAAAAAAAAACGGCGTAAGACTTCTTGAAGAATTAGCAAACAAATATAGTTGAGCACAATCTAACTTGTGCTGTTATTCTCTATGCAAATAAAACTGGTATCTATTGGAAAATAATACCAGATAAAACGTTAGTTCACGCTACAGAAACTACTGCTCCAGGAAGAAAGTTATCGAAGGATAGACTAACAATTTTGGTTTGTTCTTATGAATGTGGAAACAAAGAATATTTTCTTCTTTGAAAGGTAAAGCATTGGCGCTCATTTCATGATGTAGTAAATTATCTTTCTTGAAATAATGGATATTTTTAATAGTAGAATCTATTTTAGAACCAAAAACCGTTTCAGTGAATGCTTTATTAATCCAATGTAAATATGTAAAAATTTTAGACAATAGTTTTGTTCTAATGTCACACCGCTTAAAACTTGTTCAAAAAATAAATCTCGATATAACAAATTTCTCGATTTAACGAATGGACCTGACAACATATCGTTCGTTATTCGTGTTTATTAGCAGATTTAGGTTAAGTTTACTTAGCCAAGTTTATATATTAATAAACGCTTCGGTTTTAAAAACACAAATTTGAAAAATAGGAAAATATGAAATTATAAGTTTGTTATTCCGTTTGTAATTTCCACAATATAATTTTCAGACCCTATAAAGTATATATTTTCTGGATCCTTATAGATAGCGGAGTCGATTAAGCCATGTCCGTCTGTCTGTCTGTTGAAATCAATTTTCTGAAGACCCCAAATAACTTACAAACTTAATTCAACCATCAATATATCGGGAATTCTTCCGGCTCGGTCCACAAATGGCGGAGATATAAGGAGAAAACCGGGCTAACCTCGATTTTTGCCCTATTTTTGATCTATGTATATCTGGATTACTAAGTCATTAATATAGACAATGTGTCTAATGATAGATATTTCAAAGTCCATTGCAATATATAAAAAATTTTAAAAATTAAAAAAAAAATTTTCGAAATAAAATGTTTGAAACAATTTTGAAAAAAATTATTAATTTTGAAATTTTGAAATTTTGAAAAACAATTTTGAAAAAAAAAAATTAATTTTGTTTAGCTAAAAATATTTAAAATTTTTATTTTAACGTATAATTTGGTGAAGGGTATATAAGATTCGGCACAGCCGAATATAGCTCTCTTACTTGTTTTTAATAAGAAGGCAAACATTTATAATAATAAAAATTTTAATTTCTTAAACCTGGCCATCTTATCAAATATATTTACTATAAGTTTGTATCGCTGTTCGTGCAATAGCATTTGCTTTCTTTTCTTTATTATATATAATAATTTTTATTTTTTAAATGCATGTACCTGTCAGTCATATAAGAAGGTTTTCATCATTTCCTTTTTGCAGTTACAAAAATAACAAGAAATTGAAATAAAATACAATAAAATATAGTGCTGTTCATTTTGTATGAAGTATGAGAGTTACTGAAGGTACGTTCTCATATTGTGCAAATATTTGAATAAATGAGTTTAAAATAAAGAGCTTAAAGAATATCAATACAAGTTTTTTTTTCGCAAATCATAACCATAGTGTTTCTGCAAAATGTAAGTGTTCATCGATTTGTTGCGCTTTAAATGAAGCAGAAGTTAATCAACAATATTATGAACACTGTAGTAATTCGTATGACAGCACCTTGCATATCGAGTCATAACCACAAAAACATCTTAACCAACAAAATATTCGATTTATATTTTTTAATGCAAATCGATAATTTTGAATCACTTTCAAAATCTGTTGAAATTTCATAGGTACCGTTACAATTTTAGCTTAAATACATATCTGCCGTATGTTTACATTGTATTAAAACATGTTAACAATCATGCACTTAAGATACTTTTAACTTGATTGCTGCAATGATATTATATATGGTAGAGTTTATAAAAAACATACTTCTGTAGTGAGTTAACTAAAAATTTTACCTTTTTACCGAACCGCTTTTTCGGTTAGACGTGTTTGATAAAATATATGTTCAAGTAATCTGTGCTATAATATAACTCTGTGCTTTTCTCTGATTAAAGTGTTTAACAGAGACGCAAGGTCTTGCCAGAATGATTAGCTTTGAATTTCTGTTGTTTTCAAACAACACAAAAGCTCTTGATAATGTATTTTGTTAACAATGCTATATTTTTTAAAACCAAAAAGCTTTTATTTTAACACAGCAATCCCTGAATAGGTAATTTAAATAACAATTACAAGAAAAGTTTTATTAACAACTTATGAATGGTAGTTGTCATGAATTCCAAAATAAAACAATTAACCTAAAATTCTTAAATCATCACAGTCCGAATAGTTTTTTATACTTTCATTATGTGCAATTGAGTCTGAAACAGTTTGAAAGCAAATTCAATGTCCTCTACTACTTATTTAGAATTGTTGTAATGCTTTAAAATTTGCATAGAAAGAAGTTTTTATATCAGTAGCTTATATTTAAAAACAGACCAAATGCATAATATAATAAGTAAGAAAGTATGGTCGGTCAAGCCCGACCGTATAATACCGTAGATGAACAAAAATATTTTTCTTTTAAAATTTCAATAATTAATTTTCGTTAATGATTTTCGGAAGATGACCTCATATAGAAGCTATGACCAATTATGGACCGATCGCCATGAAATTAGGTCGTGTGATTTGTGTCTAAATGAAAGTTGTTTCTGTAGAATTTTATGGATTAACCAATATTTTTATGAGGTTTATGCATGTTAAAGTGATTTTCGGAAGCGGGCCTTATGTGGGAGTTATGACCAATTATGGACCGATCGTCATAAAATTAAGTGACATGATTTCCGTATATATAAAACTTATTTGGAGCGAAATTTGTGTAGATAACTATAAAAAGTAAACACTATTTACCGATAAAGTTCAATCTCGGGAGGATATTTGTATGGGGGATAGGTCAAATAATGCTAGTTCATCAATTCCTACTCTTTTAAGGGATGGTCAAGCGGTTGATATAACTAACCTTTTGGCTGAATTATTTCCAAATAATTCGAACTTACCGGAAAGCAATCAACCACTACCCGAGCTCGAAAGAGTATCAGTTACTATGCTCGCGCAGTTAAAAGGGTTTTAGCTGATCTCAACATAAATAAGTCTACTGGGCCAGATGGTATACCAGCACTGGCTAACCTTTTTAGCACTTTATACCGTGCCGGCAAATTTCCAGTATGTTGGAAGGTTGCTAATGTAAGGCCAATTCCTAAAAAGGGAGTGGCTAAAAATTATCGCCCAATAGAAATTTGTTCTGCACTTTCCAAAGTTATGGAAAGTATGGTTAACTACCATCTTGTGAAACATTTGGAGTCCAACAATTTATTCAGCGACCGGCAGTATGGCTTTCGTTAAGGACGCTCTAAGGGAGACTTGCTAGCCTTCCTAAAGTAAAGTGGTGGCTCTAAATATTTCTAAAGCGTTTGATAGAGTATAGCATGGTGCGCTTTTAGCAAAACTTATTGCTTTTGGTGTCGGTACTAACTTCTCTCGATTTATATCGAGCTTTCTCAGAGATCGCACTATACACTGAGGGAAAAACGACGTTGTAAAATCGACAACGGTTGGTGTCATTTTGACACCATACGGGTCACTTTTTTTTGACACCGTACGTTTACAATTTGTAAACAATCGGGTATGAATCGACAACACAATGTTGTCAAATTATGCGACGTCTCATCTCACCGTGAATAACAAGCCAGTTGGTTTTTATTACGACGAACGTAATGGTATTTATCACTAAGTTTTGGTTTTTTAGAACGCAAAAGTACAAATTATTGAATAGGTGCTAATAAATTAGGTTTTATGAACAAAAAGTGAACAAAATAAATGCATAGAAACTAATAAGGTCAATGTGGAGATAGCTGATTAAAGAGACTATATGGAAGTACAACAGTACCTGGAAACAATAGCCAGTGAAAATTTTTTTCATACGACTATTCAAACATGTTTTTATGAATGTGTTTATATTAAATAAATGTAAAATTAATGAAAAATAAGGTATTTTTTGTTTTATTTTAATCGCCATAAATATTATGGTAAATTTGGAAAGGGAAGGCATTACACGATTCCAAATCAAAAAAGGGTGGTGTTAAATCAACAACGGACGGTATTAAAACGCAGATGACAGCAACATTTGTCATTCATATGCTTTCAATTATAGAGCCAGCCTATTGGAGATTGGGGCAATGAGGCAAAATATGAATGATACGCTTAACCAAGATATTATGACAATCTCGGAATGGGGTTGTGCGAATAGAGTCGATTTCAATGCACGCAAGACTCAATGTTGTATGTTAACACACAAACACACAACAGATCATGTTGCTCCATCTGTTTTTATGGTTGGTATAAATATTAAGGAATCAGAAGCTCTTGATGTTCTAGGCATGAGTATTCAGTGCGATGTCCGCTGGACAAAACATATTTTTCGAGTGTCGAAAGAAGCATTCAAGTGCCTCGGTTTTCTAAAACGGTGTAATACATATTTCACTCCATCTGATCTTCTTGCTATTTACACCACTTATATTAGACCGAAAATGGAATACAACTCTCATGTGTGGGCCGGTGCTTCAAAGTCTATTTTGGAGTAACTCGATCGCGTACAGGAGAGGGCGAAGATGCTTGTCGGTGACAGTAGGGTATCCATCTCTATTGACTCACTGGAACATCATCGCAATGTGGGTTGTGTTTCACTGTTCTACCGATACTACAATGGTATGTGCTATGCTGAACTTAGGGAACTTGTTACAGAAACCCGTTTTTTTTTTTACGCCACACACGTTCTTCGGCAAGGGCTCATCAATTCGTTGTCGACTGGACAGTGGATCGTACATGGAAAATTCGTTCTTTAGCCGTACTGTCCGTATGTGGAATAAGCTTCCTCCTGAAGTATTTCCTGCCACTTTCAATATAGGAAAATTCAAATCAAATGTCCACAAACACTACTTCCTCTATCCTCCCTCCCATAACATATTTTCCTAGTTCCCTACTCATGCAAAGCATTGTGTTGGAAAATTGTAAGTCATCCCCTGAGTGCTGGTCCAAGCAAAAAAATGAAAAAAAAGAATGTGATTCTTAAAAAAATCCAATTAACCATGCTTTTAGGTTAGAAAAACTAGCGTATGTTCGGTTTGGTAAATATAAACAGCTAATGTAAAAAACAAGTGTTTGATTCCACTTTTTTATTTTTATTTTTTTTTAATCAACATAGATTTAATATGTACTAGATAATTGTGGGATTCCACTTTTTTGATTTTTGTTGTAAAGAATCTCAAATATTTGCATATTTATTGAAAAAACTGTGTGCAGTTTTTTCAATAAAACAGACGTATTTTACTTACGTCATGGGAAACTTGAACGAAGATGAAGTACAAGAACTGCTCAATGCAGAAAGTACTCCGATATTTCAGATTCGGAAGTTGATTATATTTCAGAAAACATATAAAACAACCTAATAAATACTTTTTTTTTTTTAAATAAATGTAAAAAAATTAAAGAGGAAAATATACTATGGACCTAACCTAAGATTCGTAATTTTTTAATTTTCTCAGTCCTGTTTTAAGTCAGATCTTTGAATTGTTGTATATAGCATTGGTTTGTAAACAGACCACGTGAGTTAAAAAACACGTTAGCTAAAAATCAGTATATATCATCGTTCAAAAATTACAAAGGAAGCAATTAAAAAATTGGATCAAATGGGCTTAACCTAACAGCAGGGTTAAAAGTAGTTTTAATATTTTATTATGACTTTATAAAATTTCATGCATATGTCAAGCCAAAAAAAATTATCCAAGAGTGTTTAAAAATTAAAAAATCAAAAAAATAAAATAAAAATAAACCCTAATAAGAAACCCTGCAATTATTTTTCGTTCACTTTTGTATAACTATCGAATTATTTTTTTACATTTTTTGGCAAATATGCTTGATACTTCAAGTATAATGTGCAACCTCTAAACGATGTCCAATTTTGCTCACCTGGTTTTGAGAAGATAGAGAAACATTTCAGTTCTTGGGAGCACAAAAACTCAAAAAAGTTCAATAAAACAGTCATATGATGATTACATCAATCTAGTTGAATATATCGAAACGGATGATTTAAATGCTCACACTTATTTCGTTAAGTATTTGAGCAATGTGAACTTACTATAATGGGAGAATCCATTCCAAAGTGGACAGAAAAGTTTCGTATCTACAATGTTGTACATTGTATGATTTTAAAGTTGTGTGCAGTTATATATGTACATTTTTGAGATTTTTTTTAATTTTTTTGTAATACATAATAACTGTGGTAAATTTCTTTAAAATCGGAGATAACAAATCCGACTGCTGTCTGCTTTGGAATGGATCGTCCCTAATGCATGTTACTATGTAGTAGGTGTGCGATTATACACTTGTGTAGGAGTGAGTCTGTGCATTTGTATGATAGACTTGTCATTTTTGCTGCAAATGGAATTATTTTCTTTAGAATAGAATCAATCAATATGTGCAAATGTATGCATTTCTTAAGAAATATTTTCAAATGCACATGTTTAAATATGTGTATACTCATATCGTACTTACTTATGAACTTCCCTTACTATGTAAAAAAAAATATATTCAACTGGCATTTGTAATTTCTGTATATTGCAAAAGGTAAAATTAAAATTTGTTAGTTTAAGCAATATTTAATTTTTAAGTCATTTGAATTAAATTGTATTCGAGATTAAAGTAAATGAGAAGTTTATATATTGAGGGACTGTATTAAAAATCATCTATTTTAGAATACACAAGTTTTCAGGAGAGCGTCATAGGCTTATTTGTGAGGACTATTGAATTTATCTTTTACGTAATATTTTAAAGGCCCCTAATAAATTATGCATACCAATTATTTTGAAAATTTTGCATTTTTGGAAAATTTATTAAAGATAAAGTTTGACCATAATATTGTGATATTCCATAATTTATACGTTTTTATACCCTTCATCATGAGTGACAACGGTATTTATAAGTTTGTCATTCCGTTTGTAATTTCTACATTTTTCATTTGCGACCCCTTAAAATATATATTATCTGGATCGTTATAGATAGCGGAGTCGATATACCAATGTCCGTCTATCCGTCTGTCCGTCTGTCCGTCTGTCCGTCTGTCCGTCTGTCGGTTGAAATCAACTTTCCAAATCCCCTAAATTGATTGATACATCAATACATCATGAATTATTCCAATTCGGTTGCTATTTGAAATCAATCAAATCGGCACACAAATGACTGAGATATAAGGAAAAAACCAAGACAACCTCGATGTTTGGCCTATTTTAGTATTAGTATATTAGTATTAATAGTATATTAGTATTAATAGTATTCATTCCATGAAAGATTTATAAAAAAAGTTGCAGTTTTTGACCCTACTGTGTACGGTGGATGAATGATATATAGATGTATAGACTTTAGATTCCAACGAATTTTTAAAATTCTGTTAGTCTTTCAGTATATTTTTAAGTCATTTGACTAAAGTAGATTATAAATTATACCTAAATTAGTTATTAATATTTGAATAATACTTCTGATGGTATGGCATATACTTTTCGTTTTTAATTTAGGTTCCATAATGTTCAGATATTGGTGTTTTAAGCCTATTGGAAGATTAATGTAGAAAAATGTTATTCATTGGAAATGATAAGTTTAGGAAATGTTTTTCTGGATTTGTTGTAAACTTTACAGTCCTTTAATTAATTATATTCTTTTAGTTGAGCTACATCTTCGTTGTTGAAGATGTATATCCTTGAGGTGCTTATAATGTTTGCGGGGGTTGCTAACATTTAGGGAATATTATTTTGCATTTTATTGCAATTGGTCAATGACGTACTGAACAATATTATGGTTACTGTAATTATTTATATGATTGCGGTGATCATAATATGGCAATCATATTCATGATGATTTATTATATCATAATATGTTGTACTCAGAGAATGATAACCATAGTCCGAGAACAACACAATATGGTGAAGTAATACATCATAAAAATGGTTGCCACAAAAATATACTCAAATACTAATATCATATATATGGTTGCTACAATAATGTGAATGGTAACTTAAAAATATTATGGTTACAGTAATCATATAAATAATTACAGTTATCATAATATTATTAAAAAACTTTTAAAAATGTTGAAATAGTTATGGTAAACATGTACAACTATATTTTTTCGCTGGGTATAGTATTAGATGAATTTAATTGAGTTTTGTAGGACAACATACGAAAATAATAATGATAAACTGATTTCCTAGGGTCCTACTCAAGGAAAACCGAAAATACCGCTTTCTTTTATTGTCTATGTTGTAGCCGACATTGAGCTTAACAACTTTGCAGTACATCACATTGCGATATTCGGACATTTAGATGCATGAAAAAAGCACAAAAAAAAGCTAAGTTTCATAAAATTGTATGCTAATAACAAAAATCGCTTATATATTTGTAATAATTGTTTAGTTGGACACTAGTTTAGAAGTTTAAAAAATTTATACAAATATAGAAGAGGGCTTAGTAAACAATATGTTTTTTTTTTTTTAATTAAAAACTGAGGTTTTTGAGAAATAGATTTATTTATAAAGTTGCATAACTACAATGTTGTACATTATATGATTTTAAAGTTGTGTGCAGTTATGTATGTACATTTTTGAGATTCCCCTATACAATAGTTACTAACTTAATAATCGGCCGGTTATAGCGACGGCTTAGTTTTTTAAATAACAGCTTCTTTTTTTTAAATTTGACTTCAATGTCTATAACCACAAAAGGTAAATCCCAGTCTTTTGGTATATTAACCTTTTTGGATGATTTTGATCTACAATTTTGTCAGTTTATTCGTGTCATTTTCTTTTCTCTTAATATGAGAAAAGTTCAGCAGATTTAAAAGCCAACGATTTCTCAAAAAATACAGATTTTCCAAAAATTTTATAGTGGAGATTCCATAAATTCAATTTGCATGAATTACAAGTTGCATAAGTTTTCGGTTTACTGAATTTTAAAGCAAGAAAATTCATTAAAAAAATTCTTACCATGATTGAAATATACAAGGTTGTTCCACTTCTCTTTCACAAAAATATTTTTGAAGTTTATTGGAATTATTTGAAATTAGTTTTTTGTAAACAATAAAAAAGTCTTTGCCACATATGGAAAAAGGGAAATAACGTTTAAGAAATATTTAATTTCAATGTGTAATTTATATTAAAAATTTGTTTCCGCTTCTAGCTTTTTGTGTTTTTTCTTTCTTGGAGTCTGTATAAGGGATAGTTTATAATTATTTCAAAAACGAATTTCTTTAGTTAACATTTTTTTATTACATTTTTTGTTTGCTGTTTTATTTTTTTACTTTTAAATAAACCAAAAATGGGATTTTAAGAATGAATACGATTTTTCATAATTCCAATAAACGTCAGAACGATGATATGGCGACAAAAAGAGAAAGTGAGACTACCTTCGATTTTTGTATCATGGTTCTTACATACAACAGAAAGTGGCTCTGGCAACCGTTGCACCTTAAAGAAAGCTGAGTACCCAAGAATGGAAAAAATGCTTTATAAGTGGTTTGTAAAACAAAAGGAAAACAAATTTTCTAATATCAGCAACATTTTTACGATCAAAAGCCAGTTATTTGTATTCCAAAATTTATCAAACCAATTCTGGTTTCTATGCCAGTGAGGGATGATTGAAGAAAATTTCAGGTGATTAATTGTCTTCGAAACCTCATCTTATTGAGCCATTTGTGAAAGAGTTTAAGGATTTCGTTGATGAGCATGGGTTGACTCTTCACCAAATCTACAATGGCGACGAATTCGGTTTATATTATAGGATGCTTCCAAATCACACTCTAGTCACTCTTGTAATAAGAAAATTGCTACCTGAAGAAAAATATGTAAAGAGCGAATGCTGACATAAACAACTGGAGCCAAGAAGAATTTCTTGTGGAAAGTAATGAGGAGCAAATGGAATTATCAGATACATAATCGGATGAAGAAAACATAACTAAAGTGGACGATTGTATAACATCGATAAACATATGCATATAATGGGCTTTGGAAAATGATAAGTCGACAACAGCACTATATGAACTACGTGATTCAGCTGTTATTATGAAAAATAATTTGACAAAAATACAAATCAAAATCTTCAATTTCTTTAAAAAATTTTAAAATGTAAATAAAGGGGTTTCCAACAGAAGGTGTTATTTTGAATCACCCGATATTTCGGTAGCTGTCACTTTTGAGGCTTTTATTCTTTGACATTTGACAAGTAGAAACAACGCCATCACAAAAAATGGAACGATACAAAATCTTGCAGTCATAGTTCGCCAAACTAAAGCATTTTTGTGTCATCGTAAAGCACCTGGTGGGACCGCAATACAGAAATTGGTGGAAAAATTCGAGCTGTTGGGACAAGTTAGTGATGTGAAGAATAAAACCCGTGCACGTCGCTCAAGAACAACTGAGAATATTGCTGCTGTAGCCCAAGGTGTTGAAGAAAACCCAGGTTTGTCCATTCCTCGTCGTTCTTTGGAATTGGGCATTCCACATACGTTATTACACCGTATTTTGGATGATATTGATCTGGACAACGTTTACTTTCAACAAGATGGCGCTACGTGCCACATAAGCAACGAAACCATTGCTCTTTTACGGTAAAACTTTCCTGACCGTGATTTAACACCTTTCGACTTCTTTCTTTGGGGTCACGTGAAAAATAAGGTCTACGCCAACAGCCCAGCGTCGATTCAAGACCTCAAAGATAGAATTCGTAAGACAATCGAGGACATCTTGAGACAATCGGGGACATCGTGAGACAATCGAGGACACTTTGCGATTTGGTTATGGAAAATTTCATGACAAGGATATGGTCCTGTAAGCGTGGTCGTGGTCGCCATTTTATTTGCTCTTTACTATGAAATAAACATCCGATCATTTATCTCAAAAAATACCATTTTTCTTTGAAAAACCCTGCATATCAACAATAACAATTCAAATTTTAAAAATTATGTAAAATTTTTCAATAAAATTTTCAGTTTTCGCTACAAGTCTGGATTTTAATAAGTCACGAAAATCGAGCTTGCACTGTATCTCGATTCCTAAGCCTGACCCAGCGAACGTTGGGACTACATAACTTTTTTTGACCGATATGACTTTTCCCTGTGAGCAGAACCTCCGCCGATTTGGGCTGTCGCACAGTGTCTATAATTAGAGTACTTAGAATAGTTTGTATTCTGTCAAGCAAAAATCAGTCATAGTAAAAATCCAAAAAAATGACATTGGTCAAAATAAAATTTTTATTCAAGATTTTTGTTGTTGTTGTTGTTACATTTTTGTTTGAAAATAAATAAGTTAATTAATAAATAATCAAATGAATAAATAAATAAATTAATTCATAAATAAATAAATAAATATTTTATTCATTTTAATAAATAAACTTAAGCTATAAAAGAAAAATTAGCACTCTCCTTTTAGGTACAGCACAGGTTAAAAACCCGACCTCAAAGGAGGCTGCAAGAAAAAACACAATGAGTATGTCAAGCATTAAGGATCTGGTGATCAATAAATTAACTAAAACTAAAATAAATATTTTTAATGTAAAACAAAATATATAAGGGAAAAAATAAATAAATATTTAGGCACAATGCAATCGTTTCATATTGCAAAAAAACGTTAAAAAATTATACATTTACTTATGACTTTAATTGGATTTAGTAATAAATTAAAGCATATAATAAATAAAGCAATTAAATTTAATAATATGGTAAAAAAAAAGTTTTATAAAATTAAGTGGCAATTTGTGTTCTAAATGCTCTTTTATAATAAATAAATAATTTGCATAAATTAAATAAATAATAAAAAAATAAGTTTTCAAATAAATATATAAATAAACATTTGAGCTGTTTGTTGCAGTTTGTTTGTTTGTTGTTTCTTACTAGCTAATGCACAATAAATATTTTAAATAAAACCCCAATTGCTATAATTTTATGTTTCTTTGATGTGTTCAAATAAATAACCGACACCCTTTTTTTTTTGTTATAAATAAATAAGTTTATATGTAGGTAAATAAATAAATAATTTAATAAAATAAATATAAATAAATAATTATAAATTATTAGCTTAATTGTTTCATGGCAGAATTTCACATTGCATAGAAAATCTTCTGCAAAAAATATAAATAAATAAGTATTGTTTAACTTGTAGTGTTTCTTGTTTTGTTTAATAAATAAATATATTTTTAAATTATGTTCATAGAACTTTAATTTCTTAATATTATAATAAATATGTTTTGTATGAGTTCATATATCATAGATATATTTTATATAATTGTTTGTTATTTTTTCAACATTTGTGTATTTAAATATTGTTCGTTCATTATATTGTCAATCTATTAAATTTACTATTTACACTTACTGTTGGTAACACAAATAACAATGTAGTGGTAATATTTTACAAAATACATATAACGCTAATTGTGTCACTCATTTAGTGGATTCACAAGTTATCCTATCATGTCGTATTGTCATAATGTTGTAATATTTTCTAAAGTTTTAAAAATGTTGTTATTGTGTTTCAATCAAAAAATATCCTAAAGTGCTTCTAATATGTATGCTATGTTTATAATGATGTTGTAACCAACTAGCAGAGACATAAGACGAGCCACCGAGTTGTGAAATATTATAAAATTATGACAATATAACATGATAGTATATCTTGTGAATCCACTAATTGTATTTGAAAAAAAAATTTATATAAATGCTCTGTGCTATACAAGGATTTTACATGTGTGTTTTTGACAAAATTATTAAGAGATTTTTTTTTGTTTTCAATACCATTTTCAAAACACATTTATTTCGAATTTTATAAAAAGAATTCAGTAAATATTTTTAATTTTTGTAAATCATAACATAAAATAATGTGATATAAAGTATTTTAAACACTTTTTTTTAACTGCTCATTCTAATTTTCGTATTTTCTTTTAATTTACACAATAAAATATATTGACGAACTGCCTTAAATTCCTTCATTCGATCGTTACACTTAGGGAGGAATACAAATTATATTACTCATTAACCAACAATTTGGGATATTGTTAGCAAAGTTAAAATTTTGAGTATACTAATCTATTTTATACATCGGTGGTTAAAATGTGTCGGTCTAAGTTTTGCATTGATATTTGTGAAGTAAAAAATATAAGGTTCAAGAACGAAATTTATCATTAGCAATCATTGTTATCTGACAGAATGTATAGAAATAATCGAAATTTGCTTTCTAAGGCACTGAGAATGCACGCATACAGCCAAAGTCACGTCATTTAAGACGGATGTGTCATCGAGCTTAATATTTTTGCTAACGCTTTGGTTAACATGGCTAATGTGACAGCACCCAGAGGAAAAATATAGCTGTAAATGTTTACCATAATCATTTTAACATTTTTACAAAATATTTAACAATATTATAGTCACTGTATTAAAGTATATGATTGCCGTAACCATAATATGTTTAAGTTCACATCATTGTAGCAATCATATATTGTGACAATCATGTTCATGATGAGAACATCATATTATATTATAATATGATATTCTCAGAGCATGATAACCATAATCCTAGAACACAATATAGTGAAGTATTACATCATAAACATGGTTACCACAAACATATACATAATTACTATAATTATACATGTATATGATTGCTATAATGATGTGTATGGTAAATTAAACATATTATGGTTACCACAAACGTATACATAATTACAGTGACTATAATATTGTTAACAAATTTTTTTTAAAACTGTTGAAATGGCTAAGGTAAACATGTACAACTTATTCATTATCCGCGTGTGGTGAGCTATATAGCACCATGATTAATTAGTTTTTATTGCTGTGGTTAAAATTTAAAATTTTGAGGGATGTGCTTCTGTGTAACCTATTGTCATGTTTTGGATTTTACGCCATTATACTTCTTTGGGGTATGTTGAAGTCGCGGGTTTATGTAGACAAGCCACAAACTGTGAACGTTTTCAAATATAATACACGACATGAGTACTTATCGGTCAAAGTTCCAGTCATAATCTTCTAAAACTTATGAAAAAACCTAAAGGTATACTTGGAAAAAATTAGAGATTATTTTATTTGAGCAATCTAACGAAAGCACAACGTCTGAATATTTTTTAGGCCACCTTGTCGAAAAAATAACCAACTATTTTTAATTATTTGCAAAGTCTATAAGACTAGAATAAAGATAAGTTACGGCTGAGCTGGTTAATGAAATTGTGGCTACTTTAAGCTATGTCCTGTCGATATAAACATAAAAGAAAACAGATTCCATCGAATGATTCTATTCAGCAGATACATTTTATTGGCTTTAGCCAAAGAAAGCCATTTGTTAATGATAAATAACTCTTGAAATAAACAAATATTTTTTACCACATCAAAAATTTTGTAGCCACAACTGGAAAATTCAGTCTTGAACTCTGAGTCAACCGATTGGCAACAAATTCGTCTCACACAACGAAACTGTTTACTCTGGGTATCTTAAATAAGGTTGACCAGTCATTTTAGTAGGAATCTTAAATAATTAAGATATTGTCTTATAGAAAAACGACATAAGACTGAAAATTACTATTAGCCAAGAGAGTATTTCGTCATTACATGGTAGTAAACTTTTAATTCTCAATGCTGGTTTGTGATTTTTTTAACTCTTTGATCTAAATCAATGTCAAATCAACATTAAAATTGCAATAAAAGTAATATGTTTTAAAGCAATTTGTGTCTTATTGTTATCTAAATTATCTAAAGACAGAATCACTATATTCAGTACAAGATTAATCTGTTTTCAAATTTATTTATTTAAAGAGTTATTTTTAGAATATAATGCCTGTGTACTGTACTTTATAAACGTATATATCAAGTTAAGCTGTCATAACTGAATTCCTGTGAAAGAATAATGAAATCTGGGAGTATAAATACAGTACTTAATAAACAGCATATCGATATTGATACTCTATTAGTTTGGAAGGGGTGTGCACTTCCACTCGGAGACCGTAAGTTCCATTGCGATAAAATAACCTATACTGACAATTGCTTTCTATATCGATCAGTAAAAAGGTCTTGCATAATTATTATCATGTAAAAGAAATATCGGTTACAATGTGTAAACATATGAGGATAGAAATTGGATTTAAAAAAAACTTATCTTTTTTTTTGCAAACAGTTTTTTAGAGTTTTGAAATACTAAAACTATAATATCTATTTTTAACAAAATATCTCTTATGATTTATGAAAACTTTTTCTGCAAACATTAATAAAATATATTTGTAATCACTTTTACAGCACAGATTTAAGTATTGGCTCTATTTTAGTACTAGACAGAATTTAAGGTTTTTGTCAGAATTAGCAGCAAGGAGTTTCCTGAAATTGTTTTATTTTTCTTAAAAAAGCTAGTAACTATAACCTATATATCTGACTAGCACTAAAGTAGAGCAACAAATAATATAAATACACTTTCAACACATTCAATCAATCAAATAAATAAATAAATGGTTTTTAATAAATAAATAGCAATAAATAAATCTTAAAACTAATATTCGCACATTTGTCAATCACTTAGATCGAATATCAATAAATAAATAAATATTTTTGTAAATAAATAAATAAATTAATAATTAAGTAAGATTTTTTCAAAATTATTTTGAAAAAAAAAAAAAATAAATAAAATTATAAGCAATTTCAATAAATTAAATAAATAAATAAGTTATTAAGAAAAACATTTAAAATAAATAAATTAAATAAATAAATATAATAAATAAATAATTTCTTTTTTTTTTCCCCAAAACGTTCCCAACTAACTACATTCCTACTAAACTCGTATTTCTTTTTTTTTTTCCTTAAATCTTTTTATCGCATATATTTTCGTTACTCTCTGCTGCTGTTGTAATTTCAGCTCACATATGATACGGTTGACAGAATTGATATACCAATCTCTGTGATCTTTCTGTCTTCTTCATAATGCCCTTCTTGTAGTATTGACGTATGGAACGTGATAGTTTATCATAATTCATGGCCGGACGATTTTTACGCTTACCCCATAACTTGGCCACTCTAACTGAATCTTCGATTTTAAAAATGCCCTTGCTGCGATCAATCCAACGTATGGCTGTGCCATTAATATGGGGCGCCGCTAAAAGTTCTTTCAAAAATTGCCACAAATGTATGTGAGATCCACCGTTGCGGGTGCCAGCACGTTTCACTGGCGTTATGGTATTGACTTCATTATTAGTGTTATTATTGTTGCTATTACTTGCATTAATATTACCATTGCTGTTGGTGATTGCATTGGCATTTGTATTAATCACCTCTTCGCTATTGGTAAACTGGCCATTGGCTTGTTGATGTGTACTGGACATGGAGTGATTGGTAGTATTATTTGTATTGGTAAGAAAATCATCTTCATCTGTAATTTTATTGTGTATTTAAGTTTTATGGTTTCATTTAAATTTAGTTTAAATTTTATTTGTAATTACCTTCGGTATCTTCTTCCATGCCATTGTTGTATGCATGGAGTATATTGCTGGTCCACATATTATGGGTTTGTTGCATATGATTTAGATTTGTATTTTTTGTATATTCTGGTGAATATGTTAGTTTCCATATTTCCAATTGAGCATGCAAAGTACTACCGCACTGAAATAGAAATGGTTTAACATTATTAGTATTATGTTACAAAGATAAGTTTAAGGCATTTTTTCTTAATAACCTGCAACCAGAATGCTATACATAGTTTGTGATAAATTATTATTTTTGTATGTTTTACTTGGGACCATAGCTTCGAATTAATTAATACAATTTCAGCTTAATTCACTAAAATCTTAATTCGACACTAAAAATTGTTAGACATTCATTTTATAAATCCATTCCCAATATCTAATTCTTTAGCTTTATTCAATGTCTTTTATTTATTGGGTATTTGATAGGGTATTCAATCGATTAACCGTTAATCGGTTAACCGATTAATTTTGGTCGGTTAACTGTTCGAATAATTTAAAATTGCTGATTTTCAAATAACAAATAAACCGATTAATTTGTTTCGATTAACCGATTAACCGAAATTTCTTTTTTTATTGTACTTAATATATAAAAATATAGTTTTAAACACACAAATTTTATTTCTTAACTCATGAAAATTCCCTTCTAGCAATAGTTTTTTGAAGTATACCTCAAAAACTAAAACTAAGGAATTTGGAAATGACATTTCTAGAATGTTCCATGATGAACTTTGCCCTAATGAGTAGAAGGAAGACATGATAATAGACGAAACTGAAGACATTACAGAAACGAGCCTTTTATCAGAACTTAAAAGTATTTAAAATCTAAAAAAATGCCAAAAAGACACCAATGGTATAATGAAGGACTAAGAAATTGTATAGTCTTTCTCATGCATTACTTTCGATATCTCCAACATCTACAATCAGTGAGAGAGTTTTTTCCAAGTCAAGTTCTATTAAAACTGAAGAAAAATCATTTAAATGGAAATCTTTTAAATTATATTCTTTTCTTAAAAGTTTCTCACTAAAATCCTAAAAAAAAACTCACATGTGTATATAAAAAAAATTTCAAATACCATACTTTTTCCTATTATTTATATTTTTTGTTGAAATGCTTAAATAAGTACAAAATAGAAATTATTCGGTTAATCGAATAATTTAAAATTAACCGATTATTAACCGATTAAAACTAAACCCCGATTAATTATTTGCTCGATTAACCGATTGAACCAGAATCCCGATTAATTGAATACCCTGGTATTTGACTCAAAACTGCCAGACTTACAATAGATGGCGTATCTTTTGAACGTTTTTTTTTGTTTTAAATAACTTATATGTCATTTTGAAGGGTACATATCTGTTATTATTCTCACTTAGTTATTGAACATTGTGTTTTTTTCCAAAATGTCAGATATTGTGCCAACAAAGCGTTATATGCAGGAAGTTTTTCTTTACTTCTTTAATTTGAAAAAGTGCCGCTGAAGCTCACCCATTGTTCAGAGAATCTTAAGGTAAATGGGTTTCATTGGTTTCAACGTACGAGAGCTAGTTTCTGCGGTTCAGGAGTGGTGATTCTGACACGAAAGACAAAAATCTCCCAAATCAGACAAAAAACTTTGAAACCAAGATTTGGAGGTATTACTCCATGAATGTTATTGTCCAACTCAACAAGAGCTTGCAAAATCATTGGGAGTTACTCAAGCTGTAATTTCAAAACATTTGCGAGCAGCAGGATGCAGCTAAAAGCAGGGCAATTTTTCACTATACGAATTGTATTGAAAGACGATTTTGCATAACCGAAATGATGTTTGAAAACAATAAAAGAAAATAATTTGAGCACTGAAGCATTAGTTGCAATGAAAAATGAAACCAATACGATATTCCGAAGTGTAAGAGATCGCATGTGAAGCCCAGAAACCAAAGCCAAATATATAAGATGCTAAAGTGGGTGCATTTGGTGGAAGCAAAATCCAAACATTTACCGAAAAACACCCAGGTAATGTGGCCAGACATGAGACTAAAATATTCCATCATAACAACGCTCGGCCACATTATGAACTTGTTGAAAACAATTAAGAATCAAGTGGTTGGCAAGTTATAATCCATTCCTTGCACCGTCCGAATATTATTTGTTTTGATCAATGCAGAACGTTCTCCTTGGGATACGCTTCACTTTGGAACTGAGTATCCGATATTGTTGGCCTTAAAAGATAAGCAGTTCTTTTGGCACGGAATCCATATGTTTGCCAGAAATATGGAAAAAGGTCATAACAAGGGCCAATACTTTGAATAAATTTATTTTGTATAAATGTTTCAAAATAAAAGCTAAAAATTTAAAGTCATACACCAAAAAAATAGAATTCGTTCAGAGTTGAATTAATTCATAACATAATTTTAATGTTTTACATTTTTATTATATCAAATTTAGAATTTAAATATTGGTCAATTCCCAAGCTCTCTTGTCATGTCATATTGTCATAATGTCTTAATATTTCACAATGGTTTAAAAATATTGTTATTGCCTTTCAAGCTAAAAATGTCCTAAAATAATACTACTCTGTATGCTATGTTTGTTGTGTTATCGTAACCAACCACCAGAGATCTGGGCCGAACACCTAAGAGTCGGTTAAGCCGAGCAGCCGATTCGTAAAATATTAGGTCATTATGACAATATGACATTATAGGAGACCTTGTGAATTGACCAAATGTTCTTAATTTAGTTTTGTTAAAAAAATACACTTTTTGTAATAGAATTGTATTTTAGAGATTTTGAAAGTTATTTTGTAATGGATTTGAATTCAAGAAAATTTTAGTAATTCAATTAGGAATTAATTCTATAAAGAATGAACTCTTAAAGGAATAAATTCAATACGTAAAGTCTATGAAGAATTTCATAATGAATGCATTAACGAATTGGTTAAGAGATAAAATTTACTTTGATTTCGAAAATGGAATAGGGAATATCAAAGCTTTATTTGGAATGAAACACAACATTTCGACAAAAAATTAATTTTTAAATCTTGTTCTTCTGAATTCCATAATATTTGGTATTTGTACACGTTTTCCATGACCATACCAACTTTAAGTTTCTTCAGAATTTCGAGCTTCGTTTAAGTTTGCATTAACACGAAGCCTGGTTATGCGTTCACTAATAGTTATGCTGTCGGTTAAAATAATTTTTGTGTGAAAACTGTCAGTATAACTATTAGTTAACACATAAACAGACTTCGTGTTACTGCACGCAGAAAAAATATATAGTTGTGCATGTTTACTGTAACCATTTCAATATTTGTGCATTTTTACTGTAACCATTTCAACATTTTTAACAATATTATAGTCACAGTAACTATTTAAGTGGTTGTGGTAACAATAATATGGTTAATTTACGATTTACATGATTGTATCAACCATATATATGGTAAATTGCATAATTTCAATCACAGCTGACAACTAGAGCCTTAGGCTTTTGTCATAAACCTAATTCGTGAAAATCTATTGGCACGTATTTCTTCAGAGTAATTTTGTTTAATTTGTATGTTTCTATGTTTAATATCTTTAGGAGAAATCAGACAGACTCATAACTAGTTATAGGGACCGATTCAAGTTGGCCTAAAAATTGGTAAATTGACACCTTTTAGAGTATCGATAAATGGCTAAATAAGCTTGATTATTATTATTGAAAAGTTGTTTAAAATTCAGTGGCAAATTCCTAAATTGGACAAGTATAGTTTTAGTACGTTAAAGCAATTGATAAACATTTCGCATAGGGTTATGATACAGATAAGTTTAATCTATTTTTTTTTAGTTCAGCTATAATCGAAAAGTATTTTGAATTCAAACTCAACACATTTCAACTGACTACTTATGTTCTCTAATGTTTTTAAAAACTGCTATATATTAATTAAAATTCAAAACAATTATAAATTTAAACAACTAAAGCAGAAAAACTACCTCCTACACAACTACGCATCAACATAATATAAGCAAAAGATTAAAACAAAGAAAGCGAATAACTAGATAAAATAAACAAAAAGTAATCAAGTTTTAAAATTCATTAAATCATTAAAATATAAATTAAATTTTAGTTTTAAAAAAAAGCAAACAAACATAATCATAAATTTAAAACTGATCATAAGCCGTAAAAAAATTGCAATGCACTGATATACATTTTGTGTTTTATTTTTGTTTTTTTTTATTTTCATACAAGTACAAGTGAATTTCTGGTCTGACACAAGTTATTTTTAGTCTTGGTTACTTGGTTCATTATTACAGTAAATAAAATGATCATCATCATAATGATGATGATGATTTTTATTAACATTATTGTACGGTTAATGATCATTATTACAATGTGATCATAATGACGACTCACTTTCACCTTGCAATGTCGTTGCTGGTCGTTGCCTTACATTATATTCAATTACAACAACAATTCAATTATTGCTGTTGCTGTTTCTTTGTGATATATTTTGTTATTGTTGTTTCTAACAAGTCTAGCCATTGGTACTTAAAGGTTTCTTTACCTGTTAGATTGTCCAAACAAATATTTCAAAAGTAGCTGCAAATGTAACCTTCTATTTTTTATTTCTTTTTTTTTTCGTAATGCGTCATGCCGTTTCAACACCAGCACTCACTCACACTCCACAACAAAGACATGCATTTGGTGTTTTTGGGTTTTTGTATTGTTGTTGTTGGTTTTTATACACAAATTATATATACTTTTTTGTTTTCTTTGTTAATTTAGTGTTTTTAGAGTGCTGCACTATGGGTTGTCGTACTGAGGTTGTTTCTCCAAAAACTATTCTGTGGTGTTAGTTTTGGTTTAATTATTTTTAGATTTTAGATTTAAACATAAAAATAATCGGTTAAAAATGTAACCAAACCAAGAGGCACGTCAAACAAGAACATTAACTGTATCATCAATTTGCTTAACTACTTATTTTTAATGTCTACGTATGCGTTTATTTACAACTAAAAGAAAATACACAAGCAAAATTACAAAAATGAAATCAGTTGCTGCAGTTTTACTATATGCTGTAGCAGCCAGCCACAGCAATTCATTTGAAAAACATGGCTGCGGTTATCAGCTCAAATTTTTTGAGGTTTACTTTTATGTTGCTGCTCGAATGTTTCGACAACAACAGCAATACTTAATTCAAATTTTGAAAATATAGCTGAGCTGAAGTTAAGCTAAAATTTAGATGCACAACAATTTTGATAGAAAACAAATATTAAAAATTTAGTATAAATATGTGTGGAGGTACGTTTAAAACCCTTATACTTAGGCAGTAATCGTCACAAATGTCTTATCACTTGGCTGACTCCAATTTATATATTTGGTCATTTGACACGTATGTGCTCTTTGTAGTGCAGAGAGAAGACAATTGGTTATTTTATACATTCCAGGTAATCTAGCGTGAAGACAGTTGTCACTTAAGTGTCTCTAAGTAATCTGGAGTGTAGTCATGTTAAACGTTTTGTGAGTAATTCGTTCAAACTGGTTTTATACAAATTGTGTTGATATAATTCTCATACAGTTAATTTTTATTTATGCTTAAGCATACTGATATCCCATGTAACACAGCATGAATTCAATATTCAGTTTAGTGTCTCTTAGTAAACTATAGTGAAGTTACTTTAAATGTTTATTTTGTACTGCACTTTAGAAAGTAGTTATTTTACCCACCATAAGCAATCAATTGGAGAGTTGTCAAGGAAAGGTTTGTTTAAAAGCAATCGTTTATTGGACTGCCTATGATATATCTTTTTGAGCCCCTGCTTAGGATATGCACGTGTTAAAATAACTAGTCACGTAGCTATTGAAGTAACTAGTTCCTACCCTAAATGATGGGTAAAATCACTAGTTCGAGACTGTCTCCTAGAACTACTGGGAAATGACATACTTCTACATACATACCCTCATGCTATAGAGTACTGTCACTGTTATTGTAAGCTCAGCAACATTTTCAAAATTTACACTTTTTAAGCTCATCAACAGTATAAAAATAAAACGAAACAAGTAAGAAAGTATGGTCGGTCAAGCCGGACCATATAATACCCTACATTAAGTAAATGAGCAAAAACATTTTTCTATCAAAATTTCAATAATTTATATTCGTGAGCGATTTTCGGTAGTGGGCCTTATATGTGAGCTATGACCAATTATGTACCGATCACCATGAAATTAGGTGGTGTGATTAATGTCTATATGAAAGTTATTTATGTTGCATTTTATGTGTATACCAATATTTTAAGGAGATTTATGCTCGTTAAAGTGATTATCGGAAGCAGCCCTTATATGGGAGCTATGACTTATTATGGACCGATCATAATAAAATTTGGTGACATGAATTGCGTATATATAAAACTTATTTGGAGAAAAACTTGCCGGATAAAGTCCAATTTCGGGAGGACATTTGTATGGGGGCTAGGTGAAATAATGGACCGATTTCAGCCAGTTTCAATAGGCTTGGTCTTTGGATCGAACAAATTATATATGCCAAATTTTATCAAAATATCTTCAAAATTGCGACCTGTACTTTGCGCACAAGGTTTACATGGACAGCCAGCCAGCCGGACGGATGGACGGACGGACGGACGGACGGACATCGTTTAATCGACTCAGAAAGTCGATTCTGAGTCGATCGGTATACTTTAAAGTGGATGTTAGACTAATATTTTTGGACGTTACAAACATGTGCACAAATCCAATATAACCTCCCCACTATGGTGGTGTAGGTTATAAAAACCGTATGTTGTAAGCGGCAGCTAACTTTTTTACATGAAATACTGAGAGTGGCTGCATCACATAGTAAAACTAAAGCAAGTGGTTTTATTTTTGTGTTTTTGCATTGATTTTAGCTGCTGCTGAAAAAATTTAGGCAAAGCTGAAATTTATATACTTTTGCTAATTTCTAGTAGCATCATTATATATTAAGTATTGGCAATTGGTAATGGAATTATGCATAAATAAATCAACAAATAGTTTACTAAATCTATTAATCCGTTTTTGAAATTTTACTTACTTTTTTTAATTTTGTTAAGAAATGTACAATTTGAACTAAAGTATTATTTAAACTAATTTAGGTAATTTCATGCTTTGTTCCGAGTAAAATTCAGAATATTTTTGTAAAAATTTCGTTTTTGCATAATTCGCTAAAACTTTGCAAAGGAAATTTTAAAGAAACGCTTTATTGTTTATAGTTTTATAAATTACTATTAAAATTTTAAAATAAGCCAGACGTGCTTCCGTTAATGTATTTGACGCGATTTGGAGTATAAAATTTTGTTTAAACTCCAAATAATAATAAATTTAGGATTATAAATTTCCAAGATGCAAATTAAAATCTAGCGCAGAATAATTTTTATTTCATTACTATACTAATTTGTTATATTAAGGTCCACAGTGCAATTGAAGCTACCGTTATAGCAACACATTTGTACATTCATGCACACATAAATACACCCAGAGAAAAAATGTGCTTCGGCATGGCTACGACATCCATACTATGTTCTTCGTAACAATATATTGTTATCGTACACATCAGAGATGTGCATGAATACCATTCAAATGACATATTTTTTATTTTGCAAAAATGAATACTGAGTTACCACTTTACATAAACTAAACGAAAACTGTCATTGCATGATTCACCACAGCAAGTGTTTTGTTACAAAATACATGTAATTGCTTGCATATTCTGTAAACTCTTACCATTCACAAAAGTAGCAAATCAATATGAGTGTTATGAATATAAGAAGAGCTTTTTGAGTTAATATACTCTTTCCTATATGAGTATGTTTGAATTAATTTAAGACTGTATTTAGAAGGATTTTTCTTGCATATTTCTATTTTGAACAATACCGAAAATACCATTCTTAATATTTTTTATTATTTCGGAGTTTATTGTATCAAAATCAGAAATTAATGCACTGATTTTGTACTATGTATTCAACTTATCATCGAGCTTTTGTGAATCATTTGAATACTTTGCATACAAATCAAAACACAGTAATCATTTTTGAGTTGTTATTGCTAACGGCATTTAAAAAAATGATTGTGAAAATGGCAATCAATTGTGAGACCGCAAGCACTGCAAGCAATATTATTAGCACATGTTGATGAGTGAATACACAACATATGCAGTGATTTCATTCATATAGAAAAAAGCGAATCAACTCACGTACATCTCTGGAACACATATAACTGTTATTTTAATTTAATTTCAACTATGTTTTAGTTAATGTAAATATTCATATTTTCATCGTAATTATAAATTTGAGTGTGGATCATCAAAACATAATTACTTTTGGCGTGTGTCAAAGCTATGATACTTTCACAAGGAAATTTTGAGTATCTGTTCTGATTAGCTCTATAGTTTTATTTGTATATTATCCTTAGCTTTCCTAAGGCGAATAACAAAAAATTTCATTGAATTTATCAATCAATAATATTTTATTTGGGAATTTTGTATTCCTAAAAATAAATTTCAATAATAACATGATTACTTTGAGTCATAGTGGATCATAATATGATTACATCAGAATATATTATGATCATGCATGACAATGATAAATTTATCATATTAGAATAAAATATAGTCATTATATTGTATCCTAATATTATATTTTATGCTACTAATAATGATATAATATGGTTGGACTGCAATCATAAATCTTATCATAAATGTTGCTCGTAGATTATGTTTACCACATTCATGTTTTTTCTTTGCGTGTAAATATATACATATGTACATATAGTAGGTAGTCGTGTGTTTGCTCTCTGTCGCTTACATACAGCAATTTCACTAAACAACCTTCACACATTCTTTTCTTTACCTTCAGCCATGACCACGGTTACTAAATTTGTGTATATAGTTTTATTTTTTTATTTTCGTTATAATTTTATTTTCACATTTACTTTTCTTTCGTTTTTTTCCAAAAAAAAAAAAAAAAAAAAAATCAAGAAAAAACAAATGAACGAACATATGCTCCAATAAGATGAGTACAAAAGAGTATGCTTGTTTTTCAAGTCTTTTGTTTTGTTAACAATTAAATGAGAGAGTCTAGAGGTACGTTCACATTGATCAAATATTTGACGAAAAAAGTGTGACCACTATATTCAATACTTTCTTAGAATATAATAGCAATTAACAAAATTGTTTGACAAGGTATCGTTCCTACCTTACCACTTCCAAATTTATTGAAATTTGAAATACAATTTCTCTGTGTCTCATTTTCTTTCAAACATAGGATATTGAACCTTAAAAATTTGCCTGAACAAAGAATATGTCAAAAAAGCCTTCTTTTCTTTTCTAAAGATTTTTCTCAATTATAAGCCACTAGCGGATACCCGGTATGTTGGAAAAAATTAAATTTGTAAGAAAAAATTACACTAAATTTTTGCTAAAGTATAAATATACTTGTCTGAGTTGAAACCGAAAACTGCAACTAATATGTCGAATTTTGAATTTGATAGTATAAAATAAATCCATTTTTAAATTAGCAAGGAAAATTAGTCTATGAACAATTATATTTCAAAAAGTACCGCACTATGAGTAATTGATCCGTTTTTGTACATTTTTTGTCCCTCTGTATATAAAACATATCTCTTTATTAGTGGAGAGGTTTTAAACAAAAATTTTTTTACCATATGTATATAAAAAAATGTTTGTAAGCAAAAAGTACGTTAAAATTTAAAAAAGTGCCAAAATCCATTTGAATTTTTTTAGGAGGACTTCAATTCCATTTAGATTTAATTTCTGGGTTATAAAAAGTACCAAAACTCGGTTTTTGCCCATTTTATTCCCTTTAAAGTACAAAAATCAATAAGTACCAAACACCTGTTCACTTATTATACCCTTCATCATGAGTGGCAAGGGTATATATAAGTTTGTCATTCAGTTTGTAATTTCTACATTTTTCATTTGCGACCCCACAAAATATATATGTTCTGGATCGTTATATATAGCGAAGTCGATATAGCCATGTCCAGCTGTATGTTGAAATCAACTTTCCGTAGTCCCCAAATTACTTACAAACATAGTTGATACATCAATATATCAGGAATTTTTCCGGCTCAGTCGTTATTTAAAATCGAGAAAATCGGTCCACAAATGGCTGAGATATAAGAAATGACCGGGTCAGCCTCGATTCTTGGCCTATTTTTTATCTGTATCTGGATTACTAAGTCATTAATATAGACGATGGATATCTAATGATAGATATTTCAAAGTCCATTGCAACGATTTATATAAGGCTATAGTAATTTGGACCTACAATGGGTCAAAATCGGGAAAATAATTTTTTAAATATAAAAAAAAATTTAATTTTGTTAACCTAAAAATATTTAAAATTTTTATTTTAAAGTATAATTTGGTGAAGGGTATATATGATTCGCCCCAGCCGAATATAGCGCTCTTACTTGTTTTGTGCATAAATTCAGATGATATGTTGGCGCTAGCTTTATTAGTTTCGGCGATATAGTGATATTGATTTTCCCCATTAAAAATCGAATTTCCAAAAATCCCTTTTTAGTTGATCTACAGATCGATACAGCTGCCTATATAAAAAATTTCAAGACATACAAATTTTCAACTTTTCAAAAGATCAAAATTGGGAAACATTTTGGTATGGAAAAATTCGAAAATGGACCTAATGCAGTATTTTAGGTGTCTAAAGCCATCTTCACAAATTGCACATCCTTTGGATGGTTTCAAAGTCTATAACGGACATAGGTAGGTAGAAACATTTTTTGTTTTTTATATATGGGGCATTTCATGTAAAGTGAACCAACTTTTTAAATCGATGTCTTCCGATTGGGATGAAATTTATACCATGGTATTGGATAGTAATTCATATACTTTCTGGGTTAGACGGGCTCAAAATTTTACATTTTGGCCAAGCACGTGTATTTTCTCATCCTTGTAACTTATTATCTATCGTTCTTAGCAAAATTAGATAGCTATTTCTTTATCATTCGGAAAAAAAATAAAAAAAAATGTTTTAGATATTTTCCTTGAAGACCTATTTGGTCGGTTTGTGGGATGCGAGTGGGATATCTATTAAAATAAATGTTTTGTAACTTAAAACATAAAATTTTTTCTTTTTGCTCAAAAGAAAGCTTAGGTCAATTCCTTTAAGAGGTTTTTGGTCACTTAGACATACAATTTTTGATTGTTTTTTGCTAAATCTTACTTTTTTTTTCCAAAATGGGCAATTTTATTTTTTTTTTTCTAAAAGGAAAGCTTAATTCTATTTCTTTAAGAGCTTTTTGGTCTCTTAATGGTATGCGAATGAGATATACTATATCAAGATAAATGTTTTGTAACTCAAGACATACAAAGTTTTTTAAAAATCTACGATTCATTAGCTTTAATACGATATGAAAATGATAAAACCTTACTAAATGTTCTAAAGCTATTAGAAGTTTTACATTAGGTATTTTGCACACTTCTGTTAAAATATATATAAAAACCAAACTAAGGCGAATTTTGAAATACTGGAGATCCTTACATTTTGTATGGCCATGGACAATATGTATATCAAATTGAAATCAGAAGAGTAAATGTTTAAAAAATATTTTTTTGAATCTAAATGTTTTGTTTCGTCCCAATAATGATTTAACATTGTAATATTTTCTAGGCTGAAGCATGTATATACAATGGAAAAAGAAATATAGATATTTCAGTGGTTATGCCGTTTTAATAAAATATCTCAACAATGTGAGCGTACCTCAAGTCTTTGACCAACTTTGTAATGTTGATGTTTATTTTAGTTTGTTTTGATTTTGATATTTCTGACAGCATTCAAATTACTCAATTTGCTCTTATTTCTCTTTCTTTTTTTGCAAGTTTAATATAAAAGCTTTCATTTACTTTCATTTTTAATGCTCTTTACATTTATTTTATTTACCTTGCTTCTTTCCATAATTAAATTTTCTTCTTTTTTTAAATAATATTATGTTTTTTTGTTTACATTAATCTATATAAATATATACATAAGTTTCTAAATGCGGGTTTTGTTTATACATCAAAAATATATTTTTAAATTTAAAATTTTTTTGCACATTTAACAAACCAAACATTTACTCATTTTATTTGTAAATGACGTCAACATCAATATGTCGTAACTTGTTATTTAAACTTTTAATATTGCTTTTGTTTTTCTTTTATCTCTTTTACTCTTTCCTAAGATTTTGCTTACTGGCAAACAAATTAACTAACATAGAAATAAAAACAAAGTAGCAATTTCTTTCTTGCCCTCTCATTCAGCTGGCATAAGCCAAAGAAATATATGATTGTGTGTATGTAGAAAATACTCACAAAGCAACATCTTACAATGTTTCTAAAAGCTTAGTTTGGTAACCATTTAAAGCTGGTACGACCTTGTCTTATTTAAAATTCACTTCTAATGCCATCACTAGAAATCATTTAGCATATTATTGAGATACAACATGCCCATATTATGATTTTTGTATTTTTTTTTTTTTAATATATTCTTGGTATTGCTTACCTGTGGTATTCTCTTGATAAACTCATCTTCAGTTAGCTGTAATAACTCGGCACCATTTTCATTGAATTTATTCTCAATGTCATCGATTATTGGCAATTCGAATTGTTGTAGGGTGGATCGTAACCATGCGTGTACTTGATTTGCAGACCAAGCGGAGGGATCTAAAGAAAAATATAATTGAAAATTAAATATACTTAATTTAAAGTTGTTTGCATTTTTGTTGAGTCATTGGAAAAAACTAGTTATTAGTTAAAGGTTAAATTAGTTCATTTATGATTATGGTTAGAATAATGAATGTTATTATTTTTTTGGTATGTTTAACAAATAATTTACCTGTGAATCATTTTGTTTAATTGGTATTAAGTTTAATACAAGGTGTTATTTATTTAATTTTATTTAAATAAATTTACTAATAAATTTTGAAAAATAATAAATATAGTAATAATATTTGAAAAAACCAAATAAAGATTAAATATTCTTAGAACTATATTTTCAAAATAGTAGAAATAATGAATTATTTTTTAAATGTTTTAATTAGACCATCTTTGAGATTTGAAAATTTAAGCTTTTAAACGGCTTAAAGCATATTTCTGAGTTAACGAGGAATAAGTTCATAATTCAAGAGCCAAGTAAACTTACAATTTAGCTCGGTAAACTAACAATCGATAAACGGAAGGCAACTATCAAACTGCCACAAATATTTACAAAAATAAATAGTTTTCAGAAATGTAGTTGATTAAGTATTTTTTATTATCCAAATATACTTAATATTTTTAAGAAAAATGGGTATAATACATAAACATTAAGCCGACTCACATAAAAAAGTGATTTTTTTTTCTCCCTCAAAATAAACCTTGGTTTGTTTTTGGATGTCTGCCCAAATATTTTGGGTAGAAAGTACGACTATATAATACACTTATAGTAAATGAGCAAAATCATTTTTCTTTTAAAAGTTCAATAATTTATGTTCGTGAATGATTTTCGGAAGACAGCCTTATATGGGAGCTATGAATAATTATGAACCAATCGTCATGAAATTAGGTCATGTTATTTTTGTCTATATGAAAGTTATTTCTGTTGAATTTTATGTGTAGACCAACATTTTTAAGAGATTTATGCTCTTTAAATTGATTTGTGGAAGCGGGCCTTATATGGGAGCTATGACTAATTATGGACCGATCGTCATAAAATTAAGTGACATGATTTCCGTATATACAAAACTTATTTGGAGCGAAATTTGTGTAGGTACCTATATGAATTAAACATTTATGATGAATTAAGTCTAATTTCGGGAGGACATTTGTATGGGGGCTATGTGAAATAATGCATCGATTTCAGACAGTTTCAATAGGTTTCGTCCTTGGACCGAAATAATTATATGTACCAAATTTTATCGAAATATCTTTAAAATTGCGATATTTATTTTGCGCACAAAGTTTTCAATGGACAGCCAGACGGACGGACATTGTTTAATCGACTCAAAAAGTGATTCTCGATTTGATAACTTAATAATAAATATGGGCCACGTTGATATCGATTTAAAATTTTATTTTTAATAAAGGGTTTTCGGGACTTATTTGGAATTTCGTTAAGTCTTGTCATAATATTTAAAAAAAAAAAAACATTTAAAAATCTGGCTTTTAGTTATTTCAAAATATTAACAAAAGAACAACTAACTTCAAAAACTCTTTATAATGTTTACGAGAATATTTTAATTTGCATCAGGAACAATTTGATATATTTAACCTCTGCACGCAGAAAAAAATATAGTTGTGTATGTTTGCTGAAACCATTTCAACATTTGTGCATGTTTACTGTAACCATTTCAAAATGTTTAACAATATTATTGTCATAGTAACTATTTATATGATTGTGGTAACAATAATATGGTTAATTTACGATTTACATGATTGTATCAACCATATATATGGTTACAGTAAACAAATATATGTTTGTAACAACCATTTTGATATAAATTTTATATTACATTTAAATTCCCCACTTACCCTGTGATATTTGCAATTTAGCACACGTAGCATCAGCTTCACGTTTTGCATGTTCTAATGCCAATGAAATAACGGGTTCGATATTATCACGAACCTCTTCCAGGCCACCAATAAACGACTCCAGAGCCAAAGGTTTCAGATTGTGTCGTTTTTGGAACGTGGTATCTTCCAAATATTCACGCAATAACTGATGATCGGCTGCTGTTACTGTGGCACTGCACTGTGATTTATTTAAATCATTAAACGTTTCAACATCGGAATCGAAAGGTTCTGATTTAAAGTCGAAACCACTGCTACAACTGCTATAGCTGGACTGTGGTGTGGGTGTATCACAGCTGGATTCGGGTGGTGAGGGTGGCAATATGTGTAATTGCTCTTGTTTAATCGTTTGGGCATCAATGGAGGGACACGGTGAGGAGGCAATGTTATACAAAGAATTACGCGATGAACTTAATGATTCATAGCAGGCGGACGAGGGCGATGAGGAGTATTGAGTGTTGGGAAAATTGTATTCCGATTGAGCGGGGCTAGACTGTGGCGACGGATAGATTTGTACGGGATAAGCGGGTGGTGGTGGTACCAATTGATTTTGTGTTGTATTTAAGGGAAAATAGCTTTGATAGATTTGTTCTTGTTTAATGGTGTTGAGAGAAGGACATGAAGACCAGGTTTGTTCGATTTTTATATCGGGCACTGCAAGTGAGTTGGCTTTATCTTGTTGTAAATGTTGCAAATTGAAATTGTAAACGGTTGTGGGTATATTATCTATGAGATTCGTTTGTGTTGTATTTGTCGTTATAGTTGCTTGTGCTGCTATTGTATTATTATAATCCTGAGGTAGTAGTGATAGATCAAAATTATCTGTATATGTTGCATATGGATCATTTGTTGTTCCACTTGGAGTGGTTGTTGTGACAGTAAATTGCGGCTGTGTATGTGTTGCTGCAAACTCATACGAAATGTTTGTTTGAGTTTGAGGGGGTAATGTTACCAAACAGCCACCTGATTGAGGCATCTGTAATAAAGAAGGGGGAAAATAGAATATGGTTAATTAAAATTCAAGATTTAGTTTGTTTAAAGATTACAGTGTTTTTAGAGTTCATTGATCTTTATGGGCTGAACAGAAATTAACACAAACATTTTGAGTACAAGTGTTATGTGTAATAAACATTTTCGAATATATATATTAAACATAATGGAATATCAATTGAAAAGCAAATTGTTTAAATTGTTCAATTAATTCCTATATAAATTTATTTTATTTAGGGTAACTGGTCAATTGTATTACTTTTTATTGATTTTTTAAAATTTTTATTATAAACTTGACCACAATAAATTTAACACTTGTTTTCTATAAATTTTAAAGCCCTGTTTACTTCGTTATGTAATTCTATTGAGTTGATATTGTTATTATTTTTTTATGTTGTCTCTCTGTTTATTATATTATTAAGAATTACGAGTGTAAAAACCATGGCAATTTTGATTGTGGGAGACAAAAGAGATTTTATACGTTTATAGTGTTATACAAAGTATAGTAATTTTAATGTTGTCATTAGGTTGTCCGAAATGTTAATTATTTCTAATAAATTTAAGTAAATTATATGATATTTGCTATAATTTATAATTCGTTAATTCGTTAATTCTTTTTATTTGGGTACCAACTTTTTTGATATTTTCAGTGGAATATTTTAATAGTTTTAGTTCAATTAATATTATATTTTACACTTCTAATTAGCCAATGATTTTCAATTTATTATTAAATATGAAAAATATCTTCTACCGTTGTGAAATAATAATACATAGTTTGGTCGGCTCTGCTTTTAATCTTAAACTAATCATGGCTTATGAAACGTTTTGTGTGTCTGGTTTGAAATTTATATTTAATATTTCTTATCTCTAATGACAACTATTTACTTAATTATTTTGTTTTTATTTAATTTGGTAAAATTGTGTTTTAGTTTTGAAGATTAAACTAATTTTATATTTTTGTGATCTCATTAATATATCTCATGTGTTCTGTTAACTTAGCTGACATAGTATTGTTTATAAAACAAATCAGTTGTATTCTTAAAAAATTATCAATATTTCGGGAATATTTTGGAAAATATTTTTTTTACTCTGCTGAATCTTAGCAATAAGTATCTTCACTTATAATTTGAATTATACATACTACATTTGCATGCACATTGATGTCCATTGCCAAGAAGAAGAACCCCATTTTTCCCTTTATCCAATTTTAAAACAATCCCTGTGAAATTTGATCAGGTCTAATATACATTAATACACAAGGCATATTGTTATTGCTTTTTCAAATTAAATAGTTGATCAATTCACAAGGTCTCTTATCAGTCATATTGTCATAATGTCCTAATATATCACGACTCGGCGGCTCGGCTTAACAGACTCTTAGGCATTCGGCGTTGGTCTCTTCTGATTCGTTATGATAACACAATAAACATAGCATAGAAAGTAATATTATTTTAGAACATTTTTTGCTTGAAAAGCAATAAAAACCATTGGGAAATATTAGGACATTATGACAATATGACATGATAAGAGGCCTTGTGAATTGACCAAGTGTAAGTAATACAACAACATGTTTATGAACATTAGAATCATATACACATTACAACAACAATATAGCAAAGGGTATCAAAGTTGAAAATAATTTTTTAGAAAACCTCAAATTTGTTCAAAGTTGTTGTACATTTGGGTTCATACCCAGCAAAAATTTTGTGAATTTTTGTAATGGCAACTTGTTACCACATCCATTATTTTTAATGTGTGATGATTACACAGCACATTATTTTTTTCACTAGAATAGGTACTTATTTTTGTACTGTTTGGTAATGAACTTTTGCATTTAGCACAGCTATCTAGTATGTTTGACTGAAAAACGAGACGTTAGCGGTTCTATACCAGTTGAAGCCATTCATTTTTTGTTCAGTTATATTAATTTATATGTTAATGTTAAAGCTATTGTTAACTTACAATAAAATAACTCGTACATGTAGCAGTGAGTTAGCAGCTTGACTATCGGTTCGATTCCCACACGAGGCAATATTTTTTCTGTTTTTTTTTTTTAGCTACATATTTTTTTTGTGAAAGTAACTACTTATAACTGAGCTGAATATAAGTACATTTATAAGTAGGTCCCATGAATTTTTTGAAATCTCGAATAAAAAACCTAGCTCCAATATTACTGCTTACTTTGGTATTGAACCTGGACATGACTCCAAAAGACAGAGAGACATAGCACTTTCGATTCACTGTACTACACATTGCATTATCATCCGACAAAAAATACGACTGCAACTTGGCTTTAATAATTATATTTAAACATAATTGCTGTTGTTTTTTAATTATTTTTAATCCCAAAGAATACAACGCTGAAAAGGCTCGTAAACTTCGTCTAACTCAATCCAAGTAAAAGCAGAAATATGATTAAAGAAGGCTTTGTTAGTAAAAATCCTGTATTCTATTTCTGTAAACTGATGAGTTAAATAGACGATGTTTACAAGTGACACTTACATCGACACAAAAGAGTGCTGAGGAGGAGGCGGTGGCCAACCCCGAAAATGCATTCATTCTGACGTGTATGTAAATATAACTTTTTCTGTATTCTTTGGAATTATGAAAATTTAGTAAATAAAAATTGTCTTTCCAAGGAAAACAATTTAATGAACACAGACCTGAATAATTTACTAATATATTTAATAATCATAAAAAAAGTTCGACAAAATCCAGCAATATTAATTTAAACAAACTATAATTTGTTATCAATTCTAAAGCTTTATTAAGCAAAATTCTCTGATAATTTGTTTACACACTCCAAAAAGCTACGTCTTTAGACTGATTGCAATTTTGGGGAGTTTAAGAAATATTTTACACTTGCTCAGCTTCAACGAACATGTAAACAAAGTGTTAGTTAGAATTTAATTTTCATGAATTCTATAAGTTTTTGCTTATTTTCAGAATAACAATTTCCGAATCCTTATGTAAACAAATGGACAAACGAAACGCCTACAAAGATTTACTTCGCACCAGATTGGCATACGATTCAGCAGGTTGTCAATAGACATATATATCTAAATTTTATTATAAAAACACTTAAAAATGTAAACACGTGTGCTTTTAATATTTAAATTTTGTAAAACACTATGTACCAAAAGTACTTTTGATCAATGGAATAAAACTTCAAATCAATATTTTGAATTTACATATACACATTTCTTTAGGAAACATTTTACATATGTAAATATTACAATTAATTTTCTATCAACCAATTATTTGTCATTAATTTCGACTTTAACGACTTTTTAAACACTAACAAACTTACCAACTTTGAACAAAAAACTGATTTGGTTAATTGGAAAGATTTTATAGATTGAAAATAATAAAAATCATAGATTTTTGTAGTGAGATCATTATGTGTTGTAATACAAAAGACTTTTATTTTTTTAAATAAACAAAAACAATAAATAAAAATTCACACCTTTTAACTATTGCTTTTGTTGAGGTAAAGATTTTATAACTTTTTTACACTAAAGATTATTGAGATTTTACGTTTTTGTTTAGCTTCGTTATTATTATTATTTTTTTTTTATTTAATTTATACATGTATGTAGTTAAAATTTAAACATAAACAAAAATTAAGATAGACACAAAAATACACAAACTGAAATTGATAAAAATGCGAACATAGAAACGAATAAAGCGCGAATTACATTTTTTTTTTTTGTTATTTTTAGTTTAAATCTTAAAACGTTCTTATCGTTTGTAACAAGCCGTTATGCCGGTAAAAAGCCAACTAAATAGAAAAAACTATTTGCTAACATTTATCAAGCTTTTACTACCAATTGAAGCAATCTAGCAAGCACCCAGACAAACAACTAACCAGCCAGTCTACAGCTAGAACCTTTCCAACAAGCTGGTAGAAAAAACAATAAAAAAAACGCAAAAAACCCTAATAAAAAATACAATAAACAAAATAAATTAATGACGTTTTAGCAAAAATCACAAACATGACGTTACAGTTCTATAGTCATTCGTTTGTTTCGAATGAGAATAAGAGTGAAAAAACCCAAAAGCAAAAATATATACATGTTGGAGTATTCATTGTTATTGTGTTGAGTTGAGGTGTTTTTGCAAAACCCCTCTATTTCGTTACCTAATCTTCTCTGGAGAAGAGAAAGACAAAAATCGCGGGAAAGCTTTGTTTATACCCTCCACCACCACAAGTGGTGAAAGAGGGTATATATACGTTTGTCATTCCGTGTGTAACATTGAGAAATATTCATCTGAGACCCAACAAAGTATATATATTATTGATCCTTATGAAATTCTAAGTCGATTGAGCAATGTCCGTCTGTCTGTCCGTCTGTCCGTCTGTCTGTCTGTCTGTCTGTGTAAAACACTCTCACGCCCAAAATACTTAAGCAAAATTAATGAAATATATACCAAAATGTTTATAATTTTTCTAAGCAGTTTGGTATTGAAAATCAGCAAAATCGAGTTGGTAGAACCAGGGTTATGGATTAAAATGTAAGACAACCTCTAAAAATTTAGATAATTTTCACATGTTTTTTTCTGATTTTTGGTAAATCCATTCCAGAGAATACCATGAAATTTTGCACACATTATTTAAATGATAAAAGGACAAATTCTGTTGAAAATGGAAAGAATCGGTCCATAGTTTCTCGTAGCCCCCATACAAATTTCTTCCCGAAATATGGTGCTATGGTATGTAAATGCGCATAGAATTGCAGTATCCATACAAAATTAAGCACAACTAAGTTTCGTGAAAACAGAAAATGCAACACCAATTTTTTTTTGGATCGGGCACTATTTGACCATAGCCCCCATATAAAGTTTACTTCCGAAAATCATTTAAATACACTTAAATATCTTATGTATATCGGTATAAGGTTGAAATTCAAATTGAATAATTACCATGCACATGAAAATCGCTGTAGGGAATATCATGAAGATCGGCCTATAATTGGTTATAGCTCCCATATAAGGACCACTTCTAAAAACCACATTAATTTTCATAAATATCTGAAAAATATCGTTATCGAATTAAAATTTTACAGAGATCGGTAGTATTAATTCACAAATGATACTACTAGATTGTGTGAATATCGGTTCATATTTGACCATAGCTCCCATATAAGGTCCATTTCCGAAAATTACTTAAATACTAATAACTCTTTTATAAAAGCTTCTATCTAGTTTAAATTTCAAACAAATATTTCCATTATATACGAAAATCGATGTGTTAAATTTTGTGAAGATCAGCCGATAATTGGTCATAGCTCCCATATAAGGACCACTTCCGAAAAACACATTAACCTCTATAAATATTTTAAATATATGGATATCGAACTAAAATTGTATACAGATCAATATATAGTATTCAAACATTATACAACTGGGTTTTGTGAATATCGGTCCATATTTGACCATAGCACCCATATTAGCTCGATGTCTGATAATCACAATAATACCCATAAAATTCTTATAAATAATGTTATGGACAAAACTATCAAGTAAAATAGGCCTGAAATACATAGAAATCGCTTTAAAATATTTAATTATATCTTCCAAATAAGTCGCACATCCGAAAAATACATTAACGCATATATACACTCATATCGGTAAAAAATGTAACAGATATAAGTTTCAAGTTCATTTGGTGACTATGGGTTCTTGATTATATATAGAAGGCTCACATCCGGAAAATTCACTAGAACAGAACAAAAATATACTTTTGAAGTTTTACTAAATATATTTGTTTACCCTTTTTTATACTCTTTTAATTCACTTGTGGTGAATAATAAAAATGTTGAGCCAATCGGTAATGTTAACCAATTATTAAGTATATAAATTGTTAAATAGTACATTTTATTCCTATTATAAAAGTATAGACTCTGTTGGAAACGGTAGGAATGTGTAGTTATTTCAATTATAAATTGCTGAAGTAGATAACATTTTTATACATTTGAAATAAAATATCTTCTGCGTAAACTAGTTTTTCTAACAATATATAAAATACTACTATACAACTATGTTTTAAATAAACTTTTATTTTGTTTAAAAAAAAGTGTTTTTATTGAAGAAAGTGCATAATTTGTATATAGTCCAAAATGTGTATTATATCATGATTCATATATCATCCATAAAGTGGCTTAAAAAGAAATTCGGTTATAGTCCTAATTCGCTCATAGTCCACAAAAATTGTGCAACTGTATTTGTAGACTATAAGCGAAAACTACTGTATTACATTACCATTCTACCATTCTTCATAATCGGAGCTAAGTCCCAATAAAAAACACTGAATATGGATATTATAGTGTTTATACCAATGTAATTTCTATAATTTTAATCTAATTTAGGTGGAGGGTATTTAAGATTCGGCATAGCCGAATATAGCACTCTAACTTGTTTTTGTTATAAAGTTTCTTAAATATAAGTAAATAGGTACAATTGTTTGAATTGTGATTTTTTGTAAAAAGGTTTGTTACATGCTCATGCATGTATCGATGTATGTGAGTGTTTGTTGTAATTGCAGTGATTGCCTGACTGGTTTTTGTAATTTACGTTAAATGACAACACAGATGCTTGGTAATACCTAAAAACTAATGACGTTTTTAAATAAAAGTACTCTACGAGATGTTATGAGGTATTGTGAGCTAATAAATATTAAATAGAAAAGTTAAACACTTGATATTTTACATTGCAAATTGTGTGATTATTAAAATCTTCCATTCGATGCTAGCAAAACTACAGGCTCCTTTGATCAACAATTGTTCTGATGGATTAGTTGCGATATTGTGGACCAATGTAGGCAACAACATTGGGTGTTTAACATTTATGAGAATAAACCGATGATATTTACGATTAATCTGGATATCGTTAGCTTAGTGTGCAAATTTGATAAATGTCTTTTCACAAATTTTACAGGATTCTTAAAGCACGTTCTGAAATTATTTATTTAAAATATTTTACTGCTTATTTGGTATGATTTATAATGATACATAATTACGCTTTATACGTAATTTTATTTTGTATATTTTAGTACACTAAATATATTTTCTTATGAAATTGTTTCTTTATTTTAATTTGTTTAAATCTGTTATTTGATTTAAAGTCTCTATTGTTACTAAAGTTGCTCCCAAAAGGTAATGGAGCAAAGATTTAAAAAATTTGTAAATCTTGTTTTTCAAAATATTTTGTAGGATCGAAGATTCGAAGAACGAAAAAATACTAATACTTTTTGTATCCTCAATGTTATATGGCTGAATGACTTTCTTTCCTTACTCAAATTCATTTCAGTAAAATAATTTAATGTAATAAAAAGTACCATTAGAGGAAAATGTTATTTAAATCCTGTTCCCAATAAACCAAACGATATTAAAACGATATCGAAACGATATCATATAGATGATATAAACTATCATATATGATATCGTTTGCGTGTCATAAACGATAGTTTTTCCGGACTAAATTGTACCGTTCCTTATAATATTGTTTTTCCAGGCAATTATGATATCGTTTTCGCTATCATAATTTCCAATAAAAACGATCGCCATGCTACAGATTTTATTCTAAATGCTAAAATTATATATTTTTTATCTGAAATATGTATGTATGTAATACATATTCCGTTAAAATAAGACAAAAACCTGAAAGAAAAGGAAACATAACAAATCATATTTTTCATCTCATTGATATTGCATGTGCATATTTTGTAGCAAATATTTGAAAATTTTAAATATTGCATACAATAGAATTCACCATAAAACTGAAAAAAAGATTGGACTGTTTATTACCTACAATTTAAATTATTCGATATTAATTTTGTCTTCATATTTCTTGTGTTGTTTAAAATTTTTTAATTTAAATTATTTTTCTGTTTGAAGTTTTTTTCAAATGTTTGTCGTTTTTTTATTTATTTTATTGAAAGCAAAATATTTTAAAACGATATTTTGATAATATAGTTTTCAATAATAAAATATGATATTATAATGGTCTCCATAAAATAATACCGTTTTTACTATCATATCGTTTTCTGGTTTATTGGGTTGTTACTATTTTACATAGTTGAAATTAGTAATATCAGAACAATATAAGTGACAGTTAGTTGGAAAGAAAAGTCGGTTCCTATTTGTAAAAAAAACATCGTTTGGTCTAAGGATCTCAGTTTGCAATGCGGAATAAAATAGTTACTCAAGGAAATTAAAGAAAAATAGACGAACTCGCTAATCTGTCGCCAGATATAGGTTAGGTAATCAGGCTCCCTTCCGAGACCTTCGTCACGTACAGTTCACTTGATGATCATTCCTTGTGATACCTGAAGATATCTGTCTGTGGTACCTGAAGATAAAATGAAAACATAGAGAAATAGAAGTAGAAGAAAAGGGAAATCTATAGATTTAGTCAGAGTGAAATTTGCAAGAGAAGAATATTTGGTCAATTCACAAGGTCTCTTATCAGTCATATTATCATAATATCCTAACATATCACGACTCGCCGCTCACCTTAACCGACTCTTAGGCATTCGGCGTTAGTCTCTGTTGGTTCGTTACGATAACACAATAAACATATCGTATAGAATAGTATTATTTTAAGAAATTTTTTGCTTGAAAATCAATAAAAACCATTGTGAAATATTACGACATTATGACAATATGGCATGATGGCATGGAGACCTTGTGAATTGACCAATTGATGGAAATGGGAGGAGAAGATGTTAAGAATTCAAAGAGTTCAACTAACGCAGACCATCATGGGACAGTTGCTGGATCACATGAGGTGCAATTTGCAAGTTCGGTCTTATCAACCACCTGCTTTCCCTAATAAAGGCGTCTATGCACCTTAGTTCCTTCACAGATAACCCGGAAAGGGTACTAAAGGATCGTTCACCTAAAAGTCTGGAACGAAGATCACCCAGTGCCAGACAATTACAAAAGAAGTATAGGATGATTTCTTCCTCATTCTGACAACTTCTGCATAAGTCGTGATAAGGTAACCCAAGTCTTGCAGCATGGGAACCGAAAGTGCAATGTCAGGTAATCATCGCCACCATATTGCAAAGTCGTATTCGAAGTAGATATAATATGCGTTTACAGTCCAACGCAGGCCATATCATCCTCGTAATAGCACAGGTGGATTCATTTCCCCACCTTGTTTGGGCAAGTTCGTAATACGCGTCATGTATTCGTTTCTTGCAAGTTTTGATGGCTTTACTAGATGTTTTTCATTGCCCCAAGTTATCCTGCGGATTAAGCCAATTTCGAAAGATTACACAAAACTATAAAATAATTTTTATAATGATAATAAATCTACCTGCGGGCCATAATAAAGTTGGTTAAAATATCGTAAAACCTTTTTTCTATATAGAATATCTAATATTTTCGGCTCTTATTTATTTCAGATCCATAGTGATTTTAGTAGTGTGCATGCATAGACAATGATGTTCTTTATTATGGAACCTAGAACGCATTCATAGATACTTCAAGAGAGAGGAATATATATGACCTTAGGAACCATAATTGTATAAACTTTGACTTGCAGGAGCATGCCTAGTTTTCAAGTTTAACATCTTTGTGCAAAGTAATCTGAAAACCCAACACTTCTCTATTAATATTCATGCAGTTAGAATAACAGTTTTGAATTTCTTAATTTATTGTTTTATATAATTTAACAAAGTTTTTATAAGTTAATAAATTAATGAATTGGAGTATTCTTTAAAGACTTTAGAATTTACTATATCTAAATGTAGTAAACAATGTATTTCGTTACAAACTTCATTAAAACTTATTTTCTTAACAAATATTGACTTAGAAAAAAGTACCAGCTAAAACTATGACCTCACAATATTTTTATATATAAACCTTCCTCATTTTAACTGCAATATAAAACACGTTGTTATTAGCCTCTTACCCACGCTCTCCCGCTCTACAAACAGCTGTGTTTTTAATTTTTTATATTTATTAAACTCATTAATTTCTTTATATTGTCATTAAAAAAATCTACTATAGAAATGTTTAAATTAAAAATGTTTTTAAAAGGGTTTTTTCCCTCATGTTCATTGTTTTACTCATAGCTAGTTGCCAATAATTTCTTTTTGATTTATAATTAGTAGTTTTATTTATAAATATTTTAGTTAGTATGTGTTTTTATTACAACTGTTTATAAATAGTTTACTACTGAAATACATTTGATATGTGATTTTTTTTGTGAAAAAAATAATTCACATTTTCATTCACATTTCATGGCATGTCATTGGTTTTTCCACAATTAAGAAAATACTCGTCACTAAATAATAATTAATAGTTCTATTATTATTTTTATATATTTTTTGTACTTTTATTTCGTATTAATTTTTTTAATTTATATTTTCAATTTAGTTTTAATGACTTGATTACTGATGTTTATGTGAGCGTATGATTTGTGCCTAAAGTAGTTTAGTTTAGTTGATTTTAAGTGCAGTTTGTTTGGTAATTAACAGCTGTGTGGTTTACAGTGCACTGGGAGAAATACTTAAATATTTATTTTTAAAATAAAAAGTTTGTTTGAAAAAAAGGGGAATTTTAAAATACATAAATTTAAAGAGATATTTTTTTTACAAATTTCCTTGGTTGTAAAGGTCATAGCTAGATAAATTATTTACTTGTTTGTTGGCCTATAATCAGCATACTTTATTATACTTCATTAATAGATATGGTAAATAGGCTAATTGTGCAGAATATCCCAAGGTCTCTTAGATCCACGGCTACTGAGACGACTTCTTCATGTCAAGGAATTTGATCTAATGTAGCAGAAATGACAACTTGGTGAAAAATTTGAATTTTTAGTGAAAAATTAGATTTTTAGTAAAAATCGAATTTTTAGGGAAAAATTTAATTTTTGTTAAAAAAATTAATTTTTAGTGAAAAATTTGATTTTTGGTAAAAAATTTAATTTTTAGTGAAAAATTTAATTTTTGGTAAAAAATTTAATTTTTGGTGAAAAATTTAATTTTTGAAAAAAAAAAAATTTTTTACTGAAAAAAAAAATTTTTGCTATCATTTACTTGTATAAATTTGTATGAACCAAAGAATCCCAAATCTATTAACCTGATCAACGTTTTTCAAAAAAGTTGAATCTTACGTCAACAAAAGTTTACTTAAGCTCAGTTAAGACATTCATTTGACCAAACTAACCAACACGAACAACACTCACAAAAAACAACAACAACAAAGCAGTCTCCAACATAAAACAAGTAAGAAAGTATGGTCGGTCAAGCCCGACCAGATAATACCCTACACTAAGTAAATGAGCAAAAACATTTTTCTTTCAAAATTTCAATAATTTATGTTCGTGAGCGATTTTCGGAAGTGGGCCTTATATGGGAGCTATGACTAATTATGGACCGATCACGAAATTTGGTCACGTGATTAATGTTTATATGAAAAGTATTTATGTTGAATTTTATGTGTATACCAACATTTGTAGGAGATTTATGCTCGTTAAAGTGATTATCGGAAGCAGGCCTTATATGGGAGCTATGACTAATTATGGACCGATCATAACAAAATTTGGTGACATGAATTACCTATATATAAAACTTATTTGGACAAAAACTTGTGTAGATACCTATATAAATTAAACATTTGTGACGGATAAAATCCACTTTCGGGATGACATTTGTATGGGGGCTAGGTCAAATAATGGACCGATTTCAGCCAGTTTCAATAGGGATCGTCCTTGGGCAGAAAAAATGATATGTACCAAATTTTATCGAAATATCTTTAAAATTGCGACCTGTACTCTGCGCACAAGCTTTACATGGACAGCCAGCCAGCCAGACGGACGGACGGACGGACGGACGGACATCGTTTAATCGACTCAGAAAGTGATTCTGAGTCGATCGGTATACTTTAAGGTGGGTGTTAGACTAATATTTTTGGGCGTTACAAACATCTGCACAAATCCATTATACCCTCCCCACTATGGTGGTGTAGGGTATAATAAATAGTACATGTAAAAATGAGAAGTGCATAGTAAGCATTAATAGTGCTATAAGTAAATAAAGAGGAAATTTTTCACTAGGTGTGATTTAATTGTGTTATTTAAGCATATAACTAATAGTTAGATATTACATGTTATATATCACTGAATAGGTAATGAAGTCTAGTTTTTGAAAATTTAAGTATTTTTTATATTATTTTATAATTTTTAATTAAAAAGTAAGAAAAACTAAACGAAATTTTATTAAAATTATCTTTTTATTTGCCTCAAGTTTAATTTTATTATATTATAAATTGATTATTTGATTGTTATTTGCCTCAAGTTTAATTTTATTATATTATAAATTGATTATTTGATTGTTAGTAGAATGAAAGGCTTTTATTTTTTTATTATGATCTGGGTCAGCATAATTTATAAGAGTTGTACAATACATATCCTTTTTTAACTCAAATGCAAGTTGAGTTAGCTGTATGAGGAATCGAGGATAAATTATAAAATCTGTGGCCAAATTAAACATCAAATAGAATTTGGTACTACTAAGTTGGTATGGCTATGTTGAGAAATGTAAAAATCTCTAAATGAGTTCTTTGTACTTCTGGAGTTTAAAATGTTTACTAATAACTTTAATACGCTGTGGTTTTAAATATAATATTCTTAATTTTTTGTTCAAAATAAAGTTTAGGTCCATTTCTTTAAAAGCTTTTTGGTCTCTTAGTGGGATACGAGTGGGTTATATTTGCCCATGTACTTATACTACAATATAATACTTTTTTGTGAAAATGCAGTTTCAGCTGCTTTTATTTGCATGTCTTCGCAGCAATGATAAAAAATGAATTTGATGTATTCCTGGTATTTACGGCAAATCTTTCCATTTTTCAGTTAGCTGAGTGGAAAACAAATCGATTTGCTACGAGGACATGTACCTTAAATGAATTCCAAGGATGTTATTTAGTGCACATTGATAAAGCGAAGAGGCATTTTCCAAGATTAAATTTTTGGTTTTTGTCATCTGCCAAACTTTTCTTTTTATGGCTGCTCCTACTCCATCGATCGCACCTTTACCGTGGGAAGTTGCAAAATAATTCCACTCAAAAACCTTACAACCAAATGTAGAAACAAAATCAGGTAAACTTCGAGCCGTGAACTTATTTTTAAATTGGGAAGAGCATTCATCCAAAAAAATATATATGTTTTGAAATTGCCCATGTTCTTTTTTAATCATCTCCACAAGTGTTGCCAAAAAGCAGCAAACATCAAACTTATCATGGCCGAATTTGTCGCCGATTATCGCATAGGATTTTACTCTGCCAAACAACCATGCAACGCAAGTAAAAATGGTTCGATTTTACAAAAAAAAAAAAATAAAAAATTATATGACTTGGGTTACAAAATATTTATTTTTATAGATATCCCACTCGCATTCCATTAAGCGACCAAAAATCCCTTGAAGCAACAGACCTAAGCTTTTTTTGAGCACAAAAAAAAATTAAAAAAGATGCCTATTTTGGACAAAAATTTAGATTTTGCAAAAAAAATCAAAAATTTTATGTCTTGAGTTACAAAATATTTATTTTGATAGATATCCCACTCGCATCCCACTAAGCGACCAATAATCTTTTAAAGGAATGTACCTAAGCTTTTTTTTGAGCAAAACAAATTACAAAATTTTTTTTATTTAATTTTTTTTTCCGAAAGATTGAAGAAATAGCTATCTAAACTATTTGGGACACATTTTGCTAAGAACAATAGGTAATAAGTTACATGGATGAGAAAAAACACCTGCTTGGCCAAAATGTCAAATTTTGACCCCCCCCCCCCCTATCTCAGAAAGTTCACAACCGATCTTGTTGAAAATTATGGTGAAGACATCGATTTCAAAAGTTGGTTCACTTGACATGAAATGCCCCATATATAGAATCTTAATTAATTGGAGCCTAGGAATCCAATGATTTTGTGGAAGCACTAGCTCTTAATTTAAACCATCTAGGATATCTTGGATAATTAAAGATACACCAATTGTATCTGCAGCAAGCATTTTGCAAAAATACGTATGTGTTCCAAAGTAAACCAAAGCTTAAAACCCTTTTTTCATGTAGTGTCGTAGCCAAACCTACGAGGAGGTTCTAATATTTAGGCATTTTTCATACTATTACAAAATATTGACATTGTTTATTTTTCACGGCTAGGAGGGATTTTCCAAAAAAAAGAAAATATTTGAGAAAAACAAAATAAAATCGAGGTAAAACCGAAACCACTGTGCTATTCTAGTATTTAAAATATGTCCATCTGTCCAAAGAATGGCTAATACAGATTATTACATATTCAAGAAATATCGATTTTTAAATGGTTACGGTTTGCAGAGTGAGATAAAATATATCATTCTTTCTTTCAAAACCACAACCTTTTTGAAAATTATTTTTGTTTAGTTTTTGTTGGTATAATACGGCTGATTCCATATCTGTATAATTTGTGATAGCTACACTTGAAAACTTTATTGAATAGTGTCTTATTTCACGTAATTTCAAAATCAAATAAAAAAACTGTTTAAATGATTGCTGTTTTAACAGTGTAACGACATTATTAATTATAAAATTAGAGTAGTTTATGCTGCCAAACTGTGGTTAACTTTTTTTTTTTTTTTTGTACAATTTTATTGTTTTCTAATGCGCTTTTTATGTATGCACTTAATTTGGAAATTTTATTTAAATATTTTATAGGTTATAAATTATTTTCTCATGTATTTTATAACATAATTTTAGTGTCTATTTGCAATAACGGTAAGGAGAAAATAAATGTTAAACTACAAGAAGGCTTATTGTTTTTACTAAATGTAATACAACATTTTTTTAGGAAATTTTTTCAAATGCAGAAAGTTTTAAAGGGATTTTAAGAAGGTCATATTCAGAGAAATGTGAAATTTACATACATACTTTCGGTGCTCCCAAGGTTCATATTAGTTTTGAGGTATCTAAAAAACCAATGCTGAAATTATAAGTTTGTCATTACGTTTGCAATTTCCACAATATAATTTTCCGACCATACAAAGTTTATATATTCTGGATCCTTATAGATAACGGAGTCGATTAAGTCATGTCTGTGTGTCTGTCTGTTTGTTTGTCTGTCTGTCTGTTTGTTTGTTTGTTTGTTTGTTTGTTTGTTTGTTTGTTTGTTTGTTTGTTTGTTTGTTTGTTTGTTTGTTTGTTTGTTTGTTTGTTTGTTTGTTTGTTTGTTTGTTTGTTTGTTTGTTTGTTTGTTTGTTTGTTTGTTTGTTTGTTTGTTTGTTTGTTTGTTTGTTTGTTTGTTTGTTTGTTTGTTTGTTTGTTTGTTTGTTTGTTTGTTTGTTTGTTTGTTTGTTTGTTTGTTTGTTTGTTTGTTTGTTTGTTTGTTTGTTTGTTTGTTTGTTTGTTTGTTTGTTTGTTTGTTTGTTTGTTTGTTTGTTTGTTTGTTTGTTTGTTTGTTTGTTTGTTTGTTTGTTTGTTTGTTTGTTTGTTTGTTTGTTTGTTTGTTTGTTTGTTTGTTTGTTTGTTTGTTTGTTTGTTTGTTTGTTTGTTTGTTTGTTTGTTTGTTTGTTTGTTTGTTTGTTTGTTTGTTTGTTTGTTTGTTTGTTTGTTTGTTTGTTTGTTTGTTTGTTTGTTTGTTTGTTTGTTTGTTTGTTTGTTTGTTTGTTTGTTTGTTTGTTTGTTTGTTTGTTTGTTTGTTTGTTTGTTTGTTTGTTTGTTTGTTTGTCTGTCTGTCTGTCTGTCAGAGCGACGGACATATATATATCATCATAAGGTAGGTTCACGAGCGTTAGCTCTTTTTTTGCATCAATTTCTTCGACTTTGTTTACTCCTACAAGTGATTTGTAAAATCAAACACCATCAAATTCAATAAAATTAAATATTTGTTTTGAATCATCCTTAATTTCACATTAATAAAGCTATAAATCAAAATGACGTTGAAGAAAAACGTTATTTCTTTTCTTAATAATTTAAAATTCTAAAACATGATTCAATGTAATTAACGTCAGTTAATGAAAACAACTGTAATTAGAATATATTCCATATTGAGATAGAGAAAAACACTTCCTTGTAGCTATTTTGTAAAGAAAACTCATGCAATTTTCTTAGAAACTCAACCATGTTCTTTGACAATCAATACAACTAATTAAGATATTGTTTATGCCAAGTCAACAGCATCGCTAAATTGTAATTTATGTGAGCGTTTCTAATGTAATGACACTGAAAGTCAACCAAAAAAAAAAAAAAATCATTCCATTTATTTTGTCTGCTTATAAAAATAGAATGAATAACAGACATGTCAAATGCACCCATGATTCTTTTTGTGTTCATACATTTCATTATAATACTGGTTTAAGTGCAAAGATTATATTTATGGAATTGTAATCTTTTTGTTGGTTCTACTGGCTAACGATCATGAAGAATTCAATCAAGACATTTAATCGTATACAAGTGTAACGAATTGTCGATACATTGTTGCTGTATATTTTAATGAAATACACTTCTGACCAACATAAAATATATACATATGTATGTCGTTGTATCTTTGTATTTGATTTTATATTTATAACCTACTTGAGATATTTTAGAATAAGTATAAAGTGTAATTATGTATTTAGAGAAAACCTCCCAGAAAGTGATATATCCATAATTTGGATATGTGAAAATTTACTTCTCTGCTTAAAAAGAGCTTTTCATTGAGTGCTTCCTATCATTAAATTTAGATAAAACAAAGTGTGTGTGAGATATCATCGACATTTTTTATTCGTTGGAAAGGCCTCTTAATTCCATTATGTATGGAATATTACGTCGCGGCTTCGCTGGGTGTCGAACATCTGAAATGTTCTATTTTCTATGACGCTGGCGCATAAATCAGACTGAATTTGACGGATGGCAGGGATTATGTGGCTTTTAGGGCCGCTGTAGTTTGTGCCTGATTGGAATAGAAAAATTCTAACGGTGTAAAATCGCACGATCTCGGTGTCAAGATCACACCACCTGCACGTGAGATGACCATGCCCTAAAATCGCAAGTGCAGAATGTCCAATGTAGCATGAGCTGTGTGGAACGTAGCGCCGTGCTGTTGAAACAACCGTGCTGTTGATACCAGATCATCCAGTTCTGTCCAAAATATGTTGGTCATTATCGACCTAAAGCGCTTGCCATTGACGGTGATGGACGCCGCCAGCCCAAAAACACACTAAACACTGACGAGATGCGTTGGAAGCTTTTGGATCTCATGTGTATTGGTATCATCCCAAATTCATCCAGAAATGGTCTTCATCGCTAATGATGATTTTTTGCTGAAAATTATGGTCGGTTTCCAGCTGTTCCAGGGCCCATTTAGCCATTCGTATACCTTCATGGCCAGGCACAAGTCGCGACGCAAACTTCGCCTAGTTGGGAACTGCGAAAGGCCGATTTCTTGTGACCGGTACGAAATAGAATTCTTCAGATTCTCCTGCAGACTTCAATGGACACACGTCGAATATTCCTCTAGGTAAGGCGATTATGGCGACCGTAAAATGGGCGCCCGAACAGATCATCCATTTTTATTAAACAATTTTATCTTTTGCACGTGTGGTTGAACGATATATTCATCCATGGTGATTGGACAAAACAACCTGAATAAATGACAGCCAATTAGACAGATGGCCGATATCAACTATCAAAGTTCGGAAGTCCCATATGTATATAAGTATATAAGTGGCGATGATCACCAGACATTGCACTTTCGGTCCCCACGCTGCAAGACTTGGGTTACCTTATAACGACTTCTGTAGAAGCTGTCAGAATGAGGAAGAGGAAGAAACTATTCTACACTTCTTTTGTAACTGTCCGGCACTTGGTGATCTAAGAGCCAGACTTTTAGGTGAGAGATCCCTTGGTACCCACTTTGGGCTATCAGTAAAGAAATTAAGGTGCATAGACGCCTTTATTAGGGAAAGCAGGTGGTTGATAAGACCGGACTTGCAAATTGCACCTCATGACGACCCGACAATTGTCCCATGATGGTCTGCGTCATTGACTCTCAACACTTTCTCCTCTTACTCCTCCGATTTCTCTTTTCTTCTCTTGCTTAATAATCTATAGAATTCCAATCATCTACTTCTACTTCTTTCCCGTTTACTTCATCTCCTTTCAGGTACCACAAAGGGAACGTTTATTGGACCCAAGTGAGCTGTACAAATGAAGATTTTGGACGGCTGCCTGATAACCTAACCCTATATAAGTACATTAGAGTTAATTTCAAAAATTTGATTTGCGGGTATCACGATTTTTTTGAAGCTTTTTGGGTAAATAAAAATAATGGAGTCCTTTTTTTTGGAAAATTTTCACTCCTTGTCGTGGTTCAACCTATTTTTTTGAAGAGAAAAACGGTTGAATATATCGCAAACCTGATTTCACCAATCGATTCTGCAGCAAAATTTAATACAATGAATGTTGAACCCGTAAAAGAAGTTCCAAAAACATACAACAGGTGGCGCACGTAGCAGTGAGAGGATGAACGACGAAATGCACTATGCATATGCTTTTCGTAGCCCTGCTTAATTAACTATGCAGGGTATTTTCAAGTCGTCTATTTTTTGTAACTTTTAATTAACATATTGTTAACAATTACTTATATTTTTCCTATACAATCATTTATACATACATATTTAAGAGTAATAACAATTATTACACACATAAATATGATTAAAAAAATCCAGCATGTCATTTCTAAACAGCTGCTTTGCTTTACAAACAATCGCAGACAGACACCAGAAAAAAACAGGTTAAAATTATTTAAGGATTGTTTCCACACATATAAAAAAAAAAACACTAAATAAATTGTTTGTTTTTTAATGATTTCTTAACTAATTCAGAAATTATAAAAAAAAACAAAAACAACAAAAGAAACAAGTGACATATTGCTGTCGTGATTCAATTGGTTTTTACCCAACAATTGTATCGTTTTATTTTTAGCATTTTTTCTGCATTTATTGCTATTGTATAAATTTCTAAGATAAAACAATAACAACAATAATGAACTGAAATTTAATATGTTCTCTTAATGATCAGGAAGCTTATGGAATTTCCATAGTGATCTAATTTATCAAATACTTGTACCATGATATTTTTTTTTTCTTTACTATTTATTGTAAAAATAAATATTAAACATATTTTGGGTTTTTAGACATTTATTGTTGTTTTTTCTAGTTGTAGTGTGAAGCTGTTGTTTTAACACCTCTTTATAGCCGGATCGATTGTGTAGTTGGTAGGTTGGAATTTTTTTAATTATTTTAGAGTCACCTGAATGGAAATAAATTTATGTTTTTATTGCATTTATTTAAAATATTTAAATAGCTTTTTATATAACAGGTATTTTATTAAAAAAACATTAATGATTAAAAATGTTCCTTTAATTGCTGAGTTTGTTAAAATATATGTATGTATATAATAACATATATGGGCAGAGGGTCAAACTATTGTCAATTTAACAATAAGTTTTTATTTCCTGTATGTAGCGAAATTTAAGGTAATTTATTTTCTGGCAAACATTTTTCCCATTTACATGCCCTTTGCAATTTTTGTGGTTATTTCTGAAAAAAATAAAAATGTTTGAAATTGGTACAAACTATAGCAAAGACTTTAAAAGTGGTACTATTTAGTAAAGTATTTTGTATTTAAGGCACATAGTAATTAAAAACACACATTATTTTATAACCTGCGCTTGATGAGCTAATGAGTGTAACATTCAAAAGTACTAGCGATGTTCGTCTGTCTGTCTGGCTGGCTGTTCATTCAATTGCTACTTCGTAATGATCGCTGATGATCGAGTGGATTTGAATAATGCTGTTATAGTCCCATGGTTGTAGGAGTGAACGACAGATGACAGCTACATTTGCTATTCTAATTCATTCTGATACAATTTACACCGAAGAACGAAAAAAACTAGTAGTGTTTGTTATCTCAATGTCATATAGATGGCTTAATAATTTTCTTTCTATACGCAAAAGCATATCAGCCAACTATTATGAATACATATAAGTAAAATAATTTAATCTATATATATAAAATACAAAAAATGTTTCTACCTATGTCCGTTATAGACTCTGAAACTATCCAACCGATTAGCTCCAAAACGGTTTTATTGGAAAGGAAATTTTCTGAAGATGGTTTTAGACACCTTAAATACTACATTAGGTCCATTCGGTCTATTCGTAAAGCCGATTTTCAAACTTTCCCATACAAACATTTTTCCCAAATTTAAACTTTTGTACTATAAAAAAATAATTGTTCTATAAAACTTCTTTTATATTATAAATCGATGATAAACAAGTCTGTTTACTCTTGCTTATTAGGTGCATAAATAAGAAATTTCCATGTGAAATTTATTTAAAAAAAATATTTTGAATAACTCCGATTGGCGCAATGAACCAACTTTGCTTACATTGCAGCGTTTTGAAGTTCCAAAAGGAATCCCCGGGAATGTGCTGTTTAAACAGTAAAATTGTTCTGCCACCAATTACTGAGACACTTCTAAATTACTTTTCCGGTGTCACTCCGATTCCCGAGCACTTCCATAAAAATATCCGAAAGTACAATATCGTAAATATCGGCTTCATGCCCACCTTTAAAATTCACAGAATTGGATCATTGCTCCCGCTTCCCAATGATGATGCGGAGTTCCTTCAAATTTATTTTACTGGAAATGAAGCTACAGAAGCCGAATGCTATCGACGAACATGCATGTGCATTTGCTGCAAGAGCCAAAAACCTAAGTCTGCTGTCAAAAACCTAATTAATGAGAAAGTATTGCCATGTATTTTGTTATTGTATCACCCGTATGTGTGAAAATATAGTAATTTTTTCCATTGATATTTCTCTCTCCTTCCGCTCTATGTATATTTTTATGGCAATACCCTTCTGCCGAAATATTCTCAAAACAATTGTTGGACATCGGAAATGGAAAAATTCTAACTGATCCCGCCACAAATGAAATTTCGTTCCCGCCAAACTTCTGCCAAATGCAAATAAGTATTCAAGCCGTTGTCGACTAGGTATTCCCAAGTCTTAGAACCAACTACAAAAATTCGGATTAGCGGCGGGAACGTGCAGTTTTGTCACCAAACCATTATGATGTCAACAAGCACAATGAGGTAATTTAATTGAAACTGCTTGGCGAAACAATGAAACACAATCGATTGACACAGTAATGAATGAAGAACAAGCCGTCAATTATCCTATTGATTTTCTGAATTCATTTCTAAGGGCCAGCAACGCGGACCGGGTTCAGCTAGTATAATAAAAAGTACCATTAGAAGAAAAAGTAATAATTTTCTCCACACTTGAACACCCGTGAAGTTTGAAATTTCAAAGTAATTTTCTGATTCTAGCATTTTCAAAAGAGCTCCCAACACATCCGGTTGGAAAGCAGCCCGGTTAGGTCAGTGCTCGCCTATTTGGTACGAAAAGTTAAAGCTAAGGCAGGTTTAAAAACATACAAGGCTCAAGAAGTTCCTTACAGGAACGCTGCTAAAAATTTGGGGGCCAAAAACAGAGCACGTAAATTTAAGTCAAGTTTTATAAAACAATATTCTTGCTGCATAATGGATGACGAAACGTATGTTCTGGCAGATTTTTCGCAATTTCCTGGTCAAAAATTGTATGTTGCTGATGCTCGAGAAAATGTTGAAGAAAAGTTTAGGACCCAAAAGCAGACAAAATTTTCCAAAAAGTTATTGGTATGGCCAGCAATATGCAGTTGCGGGAAAAAAGCCAAACAAAGGGCTCTATAAATACCGAAATTTACATCAAGGAATGTTTACAAAACAGGCTGATTCCATTCATAAGACTTCTTAGTGTGTCCACTTATTTTTGGCTTGATTTGGTAAAAGATCAATAATGTGGTATTTGCACCAAGAGAGGCAAATCCTCTAAACTGCCCGGAGCTAAGGTCAGTGGAGAGATATTTGGCTTTTATTAAAATGGAATTGAAGAGCACAAAAAAGCTGTCCAAAAGTATGGTAGATTTTAAACGGAGATGGACTACCTGTTCGAGCAAAGTGACAAAAAGCACTATAAAAACGACAATGAAAGGGTTTCCGAAAAAGGTTCAAAATTTCATCACTAGTGATTAAAACTATAAAAATATTTTTTTTGGAAAATTGTAATAATAATTTCAATCAAATAAAAAAAAATATTAAAACTGTAAACTGTAAGTATTAAGAATTTTTCGATCTCACTCCTTAGTATCCATGCTAGAGTATTTCGAACACAGCTACCCATAGAATGTATGACATATTACTCATGAAAACTGACACTTTTTGATATGTCTAAAATCTATGGACGGGTTGTGATCGAAAGGTAATATTGGTACCGTTTTGCTAAGCTTGAAATGCCTTTTCATTGTACACGTTTAAAAAAAACTGCAATTATTTTATTTTTTTTTAGATGAGATTTACGCCCCCTGTTGTGGTTTTTTGGAACTTTTTTAAGGGTTCAAAAAACGACCATTGTATCAATTTTTGTTGCAGAATCGACCAGTGAAATCAGATTTGCAATATATTCAACCAATTTTGCTCTACGGAATGAGCTCAAAATCCGCTTCTGTAGGTGCGTTGAACCACCAAAAGGAGTGAAAGTTTTCCAAAAAAAAAGGACGCCATTATTTTTATTTACGCAAAAACCTTAAAAAAAATGGTGATACACGAAAAACAAATGAAGTGACTTGGTCACCAAATGAACTCTAATGTAGATACGTAAACATTTGCCTACTTAACTTACTTAACTTACATTCATTTCTTTATAAGCTGAAGAAAATGCTCCAATCTTTGTAAAGTTTTCCATTTAGTTATATGTATTAAAATGAAATACATAAAAATGTTTATGGCTCTTTTACATATTCAAACGTAACAAAGTCATTAAAATTACCTAAACTATTTCGTACTTTATCTTGATCTATATGTCATTAACTTTTGATTCTTTCATTTGTTTGCGAAATTCTCTACAAACACGTGATTAAAATATCTACTAAAAGTAATTAGAAATAAAAAATAAAAGTTTTTTTTATTTATATTATTTCTTGCATTTATTTTAGCTTATTCACTGGCATTATACAAAAGAACTGCAAAATCTATTATATATATACGACATTATACTATATGCATATGTAGGTACATATGTAGAAGAAAAAAACAAACAAACAAACAAATAAACAATTAAAATTATCATAAAATGCTTACAAAAGCAAATACAAAAACGAAGAAGAGCAGTGTGGACTTCTATTTAAATCATAAGTGTATAGTGTCTGATCTAGAGTAGGAGGAGCGTTTTAAAAGTGTAAAGAAAGTAAACTTTTCTAAAACAGGTAATGTTATCTCGTTTTACCTCCTAAAGTAATGATGCAACTAAACTTAATTCTAACTTACAGCAGAATAACAATTAGTTAACAGAAATGTTTGGTGAACATTTTGTTAAAAAAATTATTTTGATAATAGGTGATATTGATGTATCAACCATATATGAAAGATATTTGAGGGCTTCGGAAAGTTGTTTTCAACAGACAGATTGGACATGTCTACATCGTTGCTGCTATCTATAATGATCCAGAATGAAAAACTTATACACGCAAAGAAAAAACATGGTTGTGGTAAACATAATCTAAGAGCAACATATTATGATAAGATTTATGATAGTAGGCCAAGAGAATTACAGACACTCAAAAGTTACTTGTAAAAATATCATAGCTTAGACAAACTCCAACACCCATAAGTGGAGGGAAAACGACTAATAAAAGTAAACATATTTTGTTTGCATCTTGTTAATGCCAAAAGCCTTAACAAACTTTGTTACAAATCAAGTGACTTAGTTTGTGTTCTCCCTAATAGCATTTGTCATATACAAATGCTTTTAGTTCTAAGATACATAGTTATTGCGATAACTATCTATCTCTTTCCTTTTTTTCGCCTAAAAATAAAACGTCAAATTGGTCAAAATGTCTAAGTTGCTGTTTCCGGTCAGGTAAAACTAATTTTCTTCTTCCTTATTCTACCAGCAACCAAACGAAAAGGTAATCCTTACTCCTATCAAGAAATAAAATATATAATTTGTCCATATTAAATCCTAATACCTTGTGTTTTCATTTTTTTCATCCTTTTCCTATTGGGGTTTAATTGACATATTTCTGAGAAACAAAATAATTAATTTTATTTTGTTTACTGGCTCAGACAACTATATTGGTTTCCCATATTCCTCTCCAGCCTTCCAGCCCTTTAAACATTTGAGCTAAACATTTGGTCCCATCGAACCGGATTGGAAAGAAGGAAGCTTAAGTTCTCTGAGAGTTCAACGATTGGAGTATTTTTCTATTCTCTTCGCTTTATACAAGAAAAAAGGTACGTTTGGTATTTTGCTTCATTATTCATTTAGTGCATTTCATTTGGGTTGTGTAATAAATTTGGTTTTCTGCTACAATAATTGTAGCCATCCTAAAATAATTTGTTTAAAAGTAAAAGAAAGAATAAAAGAAATAATAAATAACAAAAAGAGCCGAAACAAAAAAAAATAAAAATAAAAAATTAATATTGTGCCAAAGAGAAATTTGTGTTTAAAGAAAATTGGAAAAGAAGAACGTTCCAAACGCGTTAAATTCCAATTCATCCACTATTTTCAAGGAGGTTTTCATCGTGAAAGTGCAACGAAGAATTGAAGGTACGGATAATACTAATTAGTCTATTTGAATAATAAAAAAGTGCGAAAATATATTTACACATAATTCCAAATTCGGTTGGTGTCCGTGCGGTCATAGTGTAGGGTGTCTGTGTCCAGTTCGCCCTTATTTACCGCGTGCTAATTTGTTTTCAGCTTTCTTGTGGATAAAAACCTATGTATGTATGATTACTTTATTTTTCAGCTCTTCCCCTTATTAGTATATTTTTTATAAATATACGTTCCCCTTAAAAATTTACATACTCTTACGTTCTACTTCATTTCTATTTTTACTTTCCACGTTCTCTGTTTCTTTTCGTTACACGATTAACAGAGAATCCAAGCGTGGTCTCTTATTGTCCAACAAATCTCATCAATTATTATTTCTCCTACGTCAGTAAGTTCTCTTACATTTTATAACTTCAGTCGCTTTAAATTATTCCCCTAACTTATTACACACTCTTAACTTTAAACACTCCTCCTACAATCGATCTCTTTCAGTGAGTTACTCTTGTAATTTAATATTTTACACGCTTTGTTTACTCTTCACTTACAATACTTTGTGGCGAAGATCTCTTGTGTACGTGTTCTACAAGGGGAAAAAACAAACACTTTTACTTGAGTTTTCCATTTGTTTAATTTTAATTCCAGTTACTCATTTGAAAAGAGAGACTTGTGGTGTTTTTTGTATAGGTCTGTTCGTATAACTATTAAGACAAATTTATTCAAAGAAATTAGCTTTTAATAGTTTTTTCTTCAAAACCTTTTAAATACGAACAGAGATTTATTTCCTTAAATCCTTTAATTTGAAATTTTTAATTTATTTTCTTTTGTCACACAGTGAATAATAACATTATTTTTTTTCCTTTTTTTTTCTCAAGTCTTGTTTTTTATATACATAATAGGTCTTGTTATTTATATTTTACTTATTTTCGTGAGATTTTTTTTGTGGTTCAAGTTTTTAACTGCTTTCTTTTTACTAAATAAATATTGCAAAATAATTACAGTAAGGGTTACTTGAAATTTAAATATTTTGGTTTCCTATATTAGGGAACAGCCCTATTGTTGGGAAAGCATTCCAGTTAAATACATATACTTCCCATTAATAAATAGGTCAATGAACTTTTAGTAGTTATATACTTTTAAACAGCTGATCACATTCCAGTGATTTAAGTGTATACAATCATTGGCTCGGCAGAGAATTAAATGTATGAAATCTTTTTCCATTGAATTTATTGATTTTTCTCACTGAAAACCACTTTTAAGTATTTCCTTTAATATTTTATATAACTGTGTGATCAATAAAACCATTTTCCTGCGATTTTGAAGCAATATCCTTCGAACTTTGACTTTTCCTATAAAACTGAACCCGAAAAATCGAATATACGAGTTTTTTTTCTATAAATTTTTAATTTTTTCTATTATAAATAAATAAAATCAAGTCCATTAAGATGTCATTAGACAATTTCATTCGTTTGGCAGACAGTATTGTCGAATTCGATGCAGATCTGAATGAAAATCGGTATCCCTTAACTTCACTTCATGCGCTTGAAGTACACCGATATGAGTTAAAGTCCAGCTGGATTCAAGTTAAGGCTGCATACGAGAAATTTCTGATCGATGCAGAAAAGGAAGCAAGCGACGAAAATCCTATCGACATAGAGTCCTTTAAAATGAAATATAAAAATACGTATACCACATACTGCACTTGCTTAACCACACTTTCTGAAAGATCCGATGCACTTCGCCAGCCTGCGACTTTAACTACCGAGCGTCCATCTCAGATCAATAGCGCCTCTATGCCATGTTCATCCAGGGACATTGATACTATCAATTCACGGTCTGTTGAAACCCATAGTCTCCATCTCCCTCCGATTGAAATCGAAACTTTCGGTGGTGATTATACTTCATGGCCCACTTTTCGGGACATGTTCTCTGCTGTTGTAGCCAATTCCCGCGCCAGTAATGTAGAGAAGTTGTTCTATCTAACGCAACGAACGAAGGGTGAGGCCAGGGAAATAGTAATGAAGAGTCCACTAACCCACCAAGGTTTCGATTTAGCTTGGAGGGACTTGTGTTCAAGGTACGAAAATCGAAGAGTCCTGGTAAATGGTCAATTGAAAATTCTTTTCAACCTCCAGACCATTAGCACTGAGTCAGGTAAAGCTTTAAAACAGCTTCAACGAGATATCAACTCGTGTATATCCATCTTAAAGCTTTACGGAATCGACGTTAAAAGCTGGGATCCTGTTTTTGTCTTCCTTGCCACTAGCCGTCTTCCAGAAAACACATTGACTTTGTGGGAACAACAACTTATGGACAAAACGGCTATTCCAATGTGGTCCGAATTGGATGAGTTCTTAACCAATCGGTACAGAACTTTAGAATCTGTTTCAGAGATTCGAAGTTCGTCAAATTCAAAAGGCAATGATTCCAAATCCAAATCTCATCATAATTCGACCACGAATAAGAGACTTTTTACCTTTCAAGCTAATATTTCTGTCCCTAAGTGTCAATTATGCCCTAAAGATAACCATCCTATAAGGAAATGTCCAAAATTCTTGTCGATGAATTACAATCAGAGAGTTAGTGAGGTCAAGAAGGAAGGTCTCTGCTTGAATTGCTTCTCCAAGACACATAGTGTTCGAAATTGCACTAGTAAACACAGCTGTTTTAAGTGCAGCAAAAGGCACAATACCCTACTACATAAAGATTCGGATAATAATCCTGGTCCGAGTCCAAGTTCTAGCAGAAACTCTAACCTCAATCCTAACTCTACACCATTTGTTCAAACGAATTCTAACAACATACAGTCCACAAACCCGTCATCCTCTGGTGTAATTCAGTCTTGTTTTGCTACTAATTCCAAGGGCGTTTTGTTAGGAACCGCTGTAGTGCATATTTGTCACTCAGGTCAGAGATATACCGCTCGTGCATTGATCGATTCAGGGTCAGAAGGCACTTTTATCTCCGAACGCTTATGTAACCTTCTGGAGCTTCCTACCGAGCGCATCAGAGCTCAGATCTCCGGTTTAAATAATACGGTTTCGGCCAAAGTTCAACATCAAAGCACTTTTGTCCTCGGAACTGATTTAGATAAGAAAGTTGAAATTCCAGTAACTGCTTTAGTGGTTCCGCACCTCTCCTCCAGTCTGCCTTCACATTCTATTCCCCATGCCACATTTTCTAACCTTCCGAATATAAGACTCGCAGATCCAAACTTCTATACTAGTTCGAAGATTGATATTTTGATTGGGGGAGATATTTTCCCATCTATTATGGGTCCTGGAATACAGCACAAAGTTTGTGACTCCCTGATGGCGCAGGAGACAATCTTTGGCTGGATTCTGACCGGTCCTGTGTCCCGTATCTCCCGTCCAGAAATCAGTATTTGTTCTCATTTCTGTGAAATTTCTTTGGATAAGGAAATTTCACGTTTTTGGGAGGTGGAGAATCTTCCAAAGAAGAACTTCATGTCTCCATCAGATCGGGTTTGTGAGGATCTATATGTTCGAACTACAATTAGGAACTCAGATGGCAGATATGTAGTAGCTTTACCTTTTAAGGATGGTTTATCCAATAGTCCAAATATTGGCCAGTCCAGATCTAGTGCAATGGCACAGTTTCTCCGCAATGAAGCACGATTGAGTAGAACTCCAGACCTTAAAGTAGAATACGATAAAGTTGTTCGGGAATACGAAGAACTTGGTCATATGTCCAGAGTAAACTTTACAAAAACTTCAGAGAATCCCAACGTTTACTATCTTCCACATCATGCGGTCATTAAGCCGGAAAGTGTTTCTACAAAGGTTCGAGTAGTATTCAACGCATCATCTCCTTCATCCAATGGGCTAAGTCTGAATGCCTTACTTCATGTAGGTCCAATTTTGCAAACTGATTTAACGTTGCTAGTTCTGAAGTGGCGGTTTTTTAAATTCGTATTTAATGCAGACATCCAAAAGATGTATAGACAAATTTTAGTTGATCCTAAACACACTCCATATCAGCGGATTCTATTCCGAGAAGATCCAAAAAGTCCTATATGCGACTACGAGTTAAAAACGGTCACCTTCGGCGTTAATTGCGCTCCATATCTGGCCATTCGAACTTTACTACAGTTAGCTGACGACGTACAAGAAAGTCACCCAATAGCTAGTTCCATTCTCCGAAACTCAATGTACGTTGATGATGTTCTAGCTGGATCCCATTCTAAAAATGAGGCTATTAGAGCAAAACAGGAGCTAACTCAGGCACTTCAATCAGCTGGTTTCGAGCTGAGGAAATGGACATCCAACTCCAGGGACATATTAGCAGATATTTCTCCAAATCATTTGCTTCATGAACATTTTTTGATATTTGAGGACAATAGTTCGACAAAAACCTTAGGCATCCGGTGGAATGCTTCCTCGGATGAGTTCTATTTCGATGCGAGTCAATTCCAAGAATCCTCAAATTATACCAAAAGAGAAGTTCTCTCAAGAATTGCCAAGTTGTTTGATCCTGCCGGCTGGCTAGCTCCTTGCATTGTCCTTGCGAAGATAATTATGCAAAAGATATGGATAGATGGCACTGGTTGGGACGATAATCTGACTCCTGATACTCTTACCCAGTGGAAATCATTCGAACATAATTATCCCTCAATCAATTCCATACGGATTCCTCGATGGATTGGTTATGTTCCTAATGCTGAAGTTCAATTCCATGGATTTTGCGATGCCTCTGAAAAGGCATACGCAGCAGCATTATATGTCCGAATTTCCATTAACAACTCCATTCATACACATTTAATATCGTCCAAAACTAAAGTAGCTCCAATCAAGACTCTATCGATCCCAAGACTGGAACTTTGTGGAGCACTTCTATTGGCTGAAATGATGGATAGCCTGTTACCCAGCTTCGAAGTGGATAAATATACCATATTCTGTTGGACAGATTCAACGATTGTGCTTTCTTGGCTAGCCAAACCACCATGTCATTGGCTCACTTTTGTCGCTAACCGAGTTTCCAAGATAACTCAAATAGTCCCTTTTTCAAGATGGAGTCATGTGATTTCTGAATCTAATCCAGCCGATATAGCAAGTCGTGGTGTTTCTCCCCAAGAGTTGCATGGTAACGAACTCTGGTGGTCTGGTCCTTCTTGGCTCAAAGATTGTACATCTGACTGGCCGAATTATAGTGTGTTCTCTCCCCCAAACACTGATCTTGAAGTCAAACCAATTCGTGTCCATTTTTCCTATTTTTCAGATTTCGAAGATTTGCTAGAAAGATTTTCTTCCTTTTCCAAGGCATTGCGTGTAATGGCATATGTCTATAGATTTTTCTTACGAACTCATCCAAGATTTCGTTCAAATTTCCACAAGGAATCCACCATGCTTTCTAGTGCCGAGATTGTTTCAATTCGTGATCGACTAATATGTGTTTGTCAAAAATCAGCATTCCCTATTGAGTATAAAGCTCTTTTCTCAAGACAAGCGATTCCTAAATCCAGCAACATTCTTAACCTTAATCCATTTTTAGACCCTGAAGGTTTAATACGTTCATGCGGAAGGCTGGAATTGGCCACAGAACTGTCTTACAATGAGAAACATCCGATCATTGTTCCATACAATTCGCAATATGCACGGCTCCTCGTTAAATTCATCCATGATATCAGTATGCATGGCGGAAACCAATTAGTTTTACGACTCCTACGTATGCAATATTGGATTCCCAAAGCCAAGAACCTTATTAAAACTACTATAAATCATTGCAAACCATGTCTGATATACAAGAAGCGTTGTCAGAGACAGATCATGGCCGCGTTACCAGCTGAAAGATGTGAAATTTCCCGTCCATTTACACATACCGGTTTGGATTTTGCTGGCCCTTTTGATGTTAAGAGCTATTCCGGTCGAGCTTGTCGAATTACGAAAGGATATGTGTGTGTTTTCGTGTGTTTCGCCACCAAGGCGATTCACTTAGAGGCAACATCCGACCTCTCTACTCCTGCCTTTCTAGCGGCATTCAGTCGGTTTGTATCACGACGAGGATGTCCATTACATTTACATTCGGACAATGGCACTAACTTCGTTGGTGCATCTAAGACTCTGGCGAAAGAGTTTATCCAAACCTCCAATCAACGTCTACTGGCGAACTATGCCCACCAGAATATATCCTGGCATTTCATTCCAGCTGGTGCCCCTCACATGGGCGGCCTATGGGAAGCTGGCGTAAAAAGCTTCAAGGCCCATTTCCGGAAAACTGCAGGCTGTTATAAATATACTCACGAGGAATTATCCACTTTATTGTCGAAAATCGAATCCTGTTTGAATTCCAGGCCGATTTCTCCGATGTCCACTGATCCTACGGACCTGTGCGCTTTAACTCCTGGGCATTTTCTTATCGGGTCTCCAATTCTAGCACCTGTTGATCCACAGGTTAATGATTCAACAATATCCATATCAAATCGGTGGCAAAGATTAAAAGTAATTCACCAAAAGTTCTGTCTTCGATGGAAAACTGAGTACTTACATGAACTCCATAAAAGAGCAAAATGGCAAAAACCAGAACAGAATCTTCAGGAAGGTGCACTAGTCGTGATAAAAGATGAAAACCTCCCACCGAATTCGTGGCGACTTGGTCGAATCCAGAAAGTCTACCCAGGCGCAGACAATCGTGTTCGCGTTGCCGACGTGCTGACACAACGTGGTATAATAAAACGACCACTCGTCAAACTCGTCCTTCTCTTTGCACAATCTTAATTTTCGGTTCCGCTTTCTATGAATTCATTTTTTCCATATTTAATTCCTTTTCAGATCATCATGCCTAAAATTTCGTCCAGCTCGTCACCAACCAAAAAGTTCCCCTGTCGGATTTGTAAGCGACCACATCCTCTTCGAACATGCAGAAAGTTCTTGGCAATGAACATGAGTGATCGTATCCAAGCAGTGCGTAAGCACAAATACTGCTCCAATTGTCTTGCCCATGACCACTCACAGGGCACATGCTTCTCCAAGCATGGTTGCAAACATTGCCGCAAATTCCACCACACCTTGTTGCATGTGAATCCCAAATTGATCAAGGACTTATTACCCAGTCGCTCACGATCTAAATCCACTTCTCCACCAAGGGCTTCCTCCTCTAACGCAACGAAACGCACTACTTCTTCCTCCAGGTCTGAGAGAGAGTCCTCGCAGCCATCAACTTCGAAATCCGCCTCCCTAACTGCGATTCTTCGGCAAAACACTCTGGTCCTTTTGCCGACTGTTCTTGTGAAGATTTCGTCCACAAACTCACATGCTCGGTGCTTACTGGATTCTGGATCCGCTGTTAGCCGGGTAGCAAAGAAGTTCATCGATAAGATGGATCTTACGGCATTTACGTTGCACGAGGAAACTGTATGCCCGATTGTGTTGAAATCTCGTTTTGATTCGTCATCCAGAATTGAGGGAACTTTTAGGGTTGACAATCGGATAACTCTTCGAACTCCGTCCGAATCACTCCCCGAATCATATAAGAAAAACTTTCGTGATTTATTCCTCGCCGATTCCAAATTTTATGAATCGGCTGGTATCGATATAATAATCGGTGCTGATATATATCCAAAGGTCATTCGTGAGGGAGTATTTTCTCGCACTGGCTTCCCCACCGCACAAAGCACAATCTTCGGCTGGACTATTTATGGTCCATGCTCCCTATAAACAATGAAATGCACTTATTTAAAAAAGCAAAGTACAAAACGCACCCATATTTTGAATTCCTATGAACTTATTTAAAAAAAAAATATATATATATATATGTATAAGATTTTTTTGATATAATATATGAACTAAATATTTATCCTTAATTAAGTTTCCTAATTTGTATTCCTTTTCCAGAACCAGCACCTTGACTGGACCAATACTAATTTTCCATTTGTTCCTATTTTTAAATTGTTCCTTTTCATTGCATATATTGCAAGGCGGGCGGCAATGTTAATGCCAAAAGCCTTAACAAACTTTGTTACAAATCAAGTGACTTAGTTTGTGTTCTCCCTAATAGCATTTGTCATATACAAATGCTTTTAGTTCTAAGATACATAGTTATTGCGATAACTATCTATCTCTTTCCTTTTTTTCGCCTAAAAATAAAACGTCAAATTGGTCAAAATGTCTAAGTTGCTGTTTCCGGTCAGGTAAAACTAATTTTCTTCTTCCTTATTCTACCAGCAACCAAACGAAAAGGTAATCCTTACTCCTATCAAGAAATAAAATATATAATTTGTCCATATTAAATCCTAATACCTTGTGTTTTCATTTTTTTCATCCTTTTCCTATTGGGGTTTAATTGACATATTTCTGAGAAACAAAATAATTAATTTTATTTTGTTTACTGGCTCAGACAACTATATTGGTTTCCCATATTCCTCTCCAGCCTTCCAGCCCTTTAAACATTTGAGCTAAACACATCTTAAACATAATATAATATGTTTACCAATTAATCATTATTTGGTTGTTCGAAAAATAATTATGTTTCGGTGAACCGTACTGATATTTATAATTGCAATGAAATTATCAATATTGTTGAAATTAATATAACAATTATATGTGTACGACAACAATATATTGTTACAAAGAACATAGTGCAGTTGTCGTAACCATGCCGAGACATGTTTTTTCCCTGTGTATATATGTAATTATGGATTTTAAGCATATGGGAGATTTCATGTCAAGTGAACCATCTTTTGAAATCGATGTCTTTCGATCGCGATGAATTTTGCACCAATTTCAGACACAACAAGTTCGGTTAAGAACTCTCTCAGTTAGAGGCGGTCAGAATTTGACAAACAGGTTTTTTTTCACATCCATGTAACTTACTACCTATTGTTCTTAGCAAAATGTATCCCAAATAGTTTAGATAGCTATTTCATCAATCTCTCTAAAAAAAATATTAAAATTTTAAAATTTTTTCCAAAATCAAAATCTTTTGGAATTTTTTTTTTAATCTCAAAAGAAAGCTTAGATTTTTTCCTTGAATACATTTTTGTTCGGTTAGTGGGATGAGAGTTGGATATCTATCAAAATTGTTTGCAAAATGGGCCCTTTTTATACCCTTCACCTTCGTGAGAAGGGTATATATAAATTTGTCATTCCTTTTGTAATTTCCACAATATAATTTTCCGACCCTATAAAGTATATATATTCTGAATCCTTATGGATTGCGGAGTCGATTTGGCCATGTTCGTCTGTCTGTCTGTCTGTCTGTCTGTTAAAATCAATTTTCTGAAGACCCCAGATATTTTCGGGATCCAAATCCTCAATAATTCTGTCACACATGCTTTCGAAAAATTTCCTATTTAAAATCAGCAAAATCCGTCCATAAATAACGGAGATATGAGCAAAAATCCGAGACAACCTCTCGGACAATATGGATATCTAATGATAGATATTTCAAAGTCCATTGCAACGATGTATATAAGGCTATACAAAGTTGGACCTACAATGGGTCAAAATCAGGAAAAATATTTTTTAACCCGAATTTTTTTTCACAAAAAACATTTTTCTGTCATAAATTTGTTTCACTAATAAATTAAAAAAAATTATTTTGAAAAAAAAAAAATTGAAAAAAAATGTTTTTAAATTTTATTTTAAAGTATAATTTGGTGAAGGATATATAAGATTCGGCACAGCCGAATATAGCTCTCTTACTTGTTTTAATTTTTTTTTTGCTCAAACGAAAGCTTAGGTGATTTCCTTGAAGACCTTTTTGGTCGCTCAGTGGGATATATATCAAAATAAATGTTTTTTAACTCAATACATAAAATTTTTGACAGCGGGTCATATATCGGCAATTTTACATTTCAAATAAGTAATTTTTGTGCATTTGAGACAACTCCACCAGAACCACCAGAACAGTAAAGATTCTGAGAAACTATTTCAAAAATACTTCTACAAAACTTCAACTATACGTACTATTATGTATATTTGCTTTCTGTTACTCTCCGGAGACCTTGGAAGTTTAAATTCGGTTCATCATATAACAATTGCACTTCAGATTCTAATGGAGTAAGATTTTTTCATTTCGTTGATGTAGCGGAGAGACTCTCTGGTATGGATGGGATTATAAACCAAATTAAATATGTTTATTTATTTATTCTAAATTTTTCAAGTTGTGTACGTTACAAGAAGTATGCATTTTAGAACACATAAAAGCCGAAGCGTTTAGAAAAATACACAGATGTCATTGGTTCAGCTATAACAGATAAAAATAAAGAAATATCGAAATTTCATAAAACATTAAATATAGTTTGTGTGAAATTTCGTTAAAAACGAACAACGGAATCGGGGCTCAGGCATTAATGGGTTAAAGATTGATAAAATAATTCTGCAATATTCGCATATGAGTAACTAGAATACCAAAATATTGGATGGAAATCGACTTTTTCAGTAATGTTTGCAAATGAGAATTATAATACGTGTCATTGATTTTATTATGACATATGAACAAATATTACGATCGCCAAACTGTCTCCAATGTTATTCAACAGTAATGGGAGAACATGTCTGTTGATAGAAATCCTGATTCAGGTTGAAGGAATGGTCCAAATGATGTTTCTAAAGCCAAAAAATAGAAAGTATTTTTAAAAGAGCTCCCAACACCTCCGGTAGGAAAGCTGCCCGGTTAGGTCAGTACTCGGACTATTTGGCTCGAAAAGTTAAAGCCAATGCAGGTTCAAAAACATACAAGGCTCAAAAGGTTCCTGACAGGAACGCTGCTAAAAATTTACAGACCAAAAACAGAGCACGAAAATTGAAGTCAAATTTTATAAAAAAATATTCTTGCTGCATATTGGATGACGAAACGTATGTTCTGGCAGATTTTTCGCAGCTTTCGGGTCAACATTTTGATGTTGCTGATGCTCGAGGTGATGTTGAAGAAAAGTATAGGACCCAAAAGCAAACAAAATTTCCCAAAAAGTTCTTGGTATGGCAAGCAGTTGCGGCAAAAGAAGCCAAACATTTGGTACAAAGGCCTTTTACAAAAAAGGATGCCTCTTAATGTGTCCACTTACTTTTGGCCTAATTTGGCATCCTGTCACTATGGAAGCAAGGTCTTGAGTGGTACAAGAACAATAATGTGGTATTTGTACCAAGAGAAGAGCACAAAAAGGGTGTCCAGATTTTAAACGGAGATGGACAGCCTGTTCGAACAAAGTGACAAAAATCACTATAAAAACCATAATGGAAGGGTTTCCGAAAGGTTCAAAATTTCATCACTAGTGAGTAGAACTCTAAATTTTTTTTTTTTTTTGTAAATTTTAATAATAATTTCAATGAAATAAAAATAAAAACTGTAAGTATGTTAAGAATTTTTCGATCTCAGTCCTTAATACTGTAAATAATATCAAGAGTCTTAACCAATATCTTTGTGAAAATTTTAATCAAACGGCTTTTAGAAACTTAGTTATCATAGTGTCGTTAAAGTAATAATGTATTAAATTTTGCAAATTTATAAATTAGTTGCTAGCATAAGTCAGTTTCATTGATACAGCTTTACAATTTTTACAACTATGCGACAAAGTCTGAATTTTATTTTATAAAACCTTTAAATTGAATGAATTTTTGTATACTAATATTTCCACAGAAGTTAACTTTAAATAACTTACTTCACCATCCACGCACTGAAACACAATCATCAATTTCTAATTCTAAACACACATCGTTAAAAGCATGCGTGCCTTGCCTTCTTTCGCACTGCAAATTTTAGTTTTATTTATATATTTCACTGCACCAATAATGTTTATTTGCATAATGTTTGCTGCATATACATACATTAATACATTTTGTTTTGCTTCTTTTTTAATGATGTGTGTCTTCATTTCGATTTTTTGTTGATTGTTTTTGATTTTATTTTTGTTCTTTTAGTCATAAACTTAGTGTAGCTTCAAAGTGTATTCTTTTATATGCAGGTTATACACTCGTCATTACTCATCATATTTAATTAAAAGCAATTTTTATGATCACATAAATTAAGTAACAATTGCCAAAGATTAACTATCTCAGAGTTTTAATGGTAAGTAGAAATTTCTTGAGTATATCACACTGTGACAAGGGTTTGTAATCTTCATCACATGTATGCTTCTTAAGGTAGGGTCACACATGGCAAATATTTGACGAAAGAGGCATAACCACTAAATAAAATATATTTGAATTCTTTTATTTCCAAAACGTATCTTATTTTGGATGATTCAAAACAAATATTTAGTTTTATTTTATTTTATTTGATGCTGTTTGGTGTTATAAAACACTGGTAAGAGTAAACAAAGTCAAACAAATTTGTGCTAAAAAAAGTGGTTACGCTTTTACTATTTTGGTAACTAAATTTAAATTTACGTTTTATGGGGAAACACTATTGTACTTTAAATGTTATTCAAATGTTTAATCCTTTTCACATATGATGAACAGCAATTATCTTTTGTACAATTGTGTATCACACACGTTTTTCATTTGAGAGAAAACAATTAGAAGTGCACGCAGAGAAAAAACATGGTTGTGGTAAACCAGGCGAGGATCCAAGTCAAGTATTTGGGGAGGGGAAAAACTCAAAATTTGTTCTACATTTTTCTTTTTTTCTTCTTTTTTATATGAAAACTTTTCACCCCCTCTGGATCGGTAGCAGCGGTAAACATAATCTAAGAGCCACATATTATGATAAGATAGTAGGCCAAATATATTATGATCATTATTAGTATCATTAGATATCATATTATGATCAAATATAGTCATAATATTATTGTCATATCATCATATATATTGAAGTAATCATATTATGATCCAAACCAATCATAATAAGATCCAAAGTAATCATAGTATGACCCAATGAAATAATATTATGATTCCACGATATCATATTTATGATTTCTTACTATGATCCAATTAAATCATATTATGTTCCAAAATAATCATGTTATTATTAAAATTTATTTTTGGAAATACAAAAATTTAATTGGTTTTAGTTTTAACGTACTAAATTTCCAGTTAAAATATCATCGATAAATTCATTGATATTTATTGTTATTCGCTTTAGTAGATATTTAACAAATAAGACTGTAGAACTACTGAGAATAACAGACACTCAAAATATATTTGTAAAAATATCATAGCTTAAATAAACACCAACAATAAACACTACTGCAAAAGCATTCTACAAATGCTGAGAACAAAATACTATTCAAAGTAAACATATTTTGTTTGCATGTTAAACATATTATAACTACACGTATAGAAACTTAACATTTAATGGTTGGACATAATATAATTGGTCAATTCACAATCATGTCATAATGTCCTAATATTTCACGACTCGGCGGCTCGGATTAACCGACTATTAGGCGTTCGGCGCAGGTCTCTGCTGGTAGGTTACGATAACACGATAAACATAGCATATAGAGTAGTAAATAATAGGACATTTTTCATTATTTATGTTTCCGTGAACCGTACTAATATTTACAATTGCGATGACAATATAAATATTTACAGTCATTAAAATATTGTTGAAATTAAATTAAAATAACAATTATATGTGTACGCAACAATATATTGTTACAAAGAACATAGTATAGTTATCGAAATCATGCCGAACCATGATGTTAACTGAAAATTCATTCCAGGTTTGTCCAGAATTGCAACTTAAAGAAGAACTCTAAAGACGTCAGTGTCACCTATAGCACTGTTTGTAAATATTAGGGCTGCATTTGAATGATTTTTGTCTAAATAAATATTTAAAATTTTTAAAAATTGCTTATATAAATATATTGAAGAAAAATTAGAAAAGAATAAAATCATTAGTTTATAAAAATAAATAAAAATTTTCATCACTGGAAAACTTGATAGAAACGAATTTCTACTATTATTTTGTCGGTTCGAATTACTAAACCTTTACAAACTTCATGCTAGAAAGGTTTATGAATTGCATTATTCGATATAGGCAAAAATAGGTAAACAAATCGAGTTAGTCGTGGTTTTTTTTTATTTCTTAGCAGATTTGACCGAAATACAATATCAACCGAACTAAGATAATGTACCAAACACGTTTTGTTATTTGGGGACATCACAAAGTTGATTTCAACAAACAGACGGACATTACAATATAGAATAGCTTCTAAGGACTGAGACCGAGAAATTCTTAACACACGTTTTTTATTAAAACTTTTATTTAACCCAAGTATTATTTGATTTTTTTATCAAGTTACCTTTGCAAAGCATGTCAGTTATTATGTTTAATATCAATTATGTTCATTTGTTGTTAATCTGATTAAAATGAGTGACCAGAAAATAGTGCTTACTAAAATTATTAAATATTTTCAATAAAACCCATCATGGTCCTACAAAAAGTTTGCCAAATAATCAGAGGTCTGCCGTCAAACTGTTTCCAATGTTATTCAAAAGTACCGGGAGTACTCGTGCGTTGATAGAAATTCTGGTTCAGGTAGAAAGAATGGTTCACATGATGTTTATTAAGCCAACAAATTAGAAAGCATTTTCAAAAGAGCTCCCAACACATCCGGTAGGAAAGCAGCCCGGTTAGCTCAGTGGTCGGACTATTTGGTACGAAAGGTTAAAGCCAATGCAGGTTCAAGAACATACAAGGCTCAAAAAGTTCCTGACAGGAACGCTGTTAAAAATTTAGAGGCCAAAAACAGAGCACGGAAATTGAAGTCAAATTTTATAAAAAAAAAATATTCCTGCTGCATAATGAATGACGAAACGTATGTTCTGGCAGATTTTTCGCAGCTTCCGGATCAAAATTTTGATGTTGATGATGCTCGAGGGAATGTTGAAGGAAAGTTTAGGACCCAAAAGCTGATAAAATTTCCCAAAAAGTTCTTGGAACATGCAGTTGCGGCAAATGAAGCCAAACATTTGTTACAAAGGGCTCTATAAATACCGAAATTTACAGCAAGGAATGTCTACAAAAAAAGATGCTTCCATTCATAAGACTTCTTAGTGTGTCCATTTATTTTTAACCTGATTTGGCACCTTGTCACTATGGTAAAAAGGTATTGAGTGGTAAAAGAACAATAATGAGGTATTTGTACCAAGAGAAGCAAATCCTCCAAACTGTCCGGAGCTAAGGCCAGTGGAGAGATATTGGGTTCTTGTTAAAAGAGAATTGAAGAGCACAAAAAAGGTGTCCAAAAGTGTGGTAGATTTTAAACGGAGATGGACTACCTGTACGGGTAAAGTGACAGAAAGCACTATAAAAACTATAATGGAAGGGTTTCGGAAAAAGGTTCAAAATTTCATCACTAGTGATTAGAACTATAGACAAATTTTATTTTTGTAAATTGTAATAATAATTTCAATCAAATAAAAAAAATCAAAACTGTAGGTTTGGTGCTTTCATTTTTATTAACATATATGTTTGTTAAAAATTTTTCGATCTCAGTCCTTATATGAGGATAACTTTGGGAAGTCAAACTAAATTACATAAATATCTTAAAACTGTTAGCAATAGTATGCAATTTTATAACTTTTATATAAAGAACTTTAAATTTGCCAAATCTTATAAATGTTGTTTACCTTAAAGCGAAGTAGATATATCATTCTTTAGGTTTGTGGGTATTTACCTGAAAAATATAAAAAAGAAAATAAATTTAGAAAAAAAGTAAAACATTGGATATTTTTAAATTTCTAATGCTTAATATAAGTTAATTAATCGCTTTTTGGTGTAAGCTATTTTAAAACCTTTCACCATGAGTAGCAAGGGTATATATAAGTTAGTCATTCCCCTTGTAATTTGAACATGTATACCCTACAAAGTATACATATTCGGGATCGTTATATATAGTGAAGTCGATATAGACATTTCCGCATATCCATCTGTCGGTTTGTATGTTGAAATCAACTTCCGTAGCCTCCAAACAACTTACGATTCACATGATTGTGTCAATCATGTATATGGTTGCTGTAAACAAGTGTATGTTTGTGACAACCATTTATATGATGAGTCATTATATTATAAAATATTGTTCTCAGATTATGATCTCCATAAACCGAGAACAACATAATATGGTAAATCCTTCATCATAAAAATGGTTATCACAAACATATACTTGTTTACTTCAACCATGTATATGATTGACACAATCATGTGAATCGTCAATTAACCATATTATGGTTACCAAAATCATATAAATAATTACTGAGACTATAATATTGATAAAAGACTTGTATAAATGTTTAAATGATTACAGTAAACATATACAACTATATTTTTTCTCAGCGTGTATGGACTCCAATAAAACAGAATTGCTATATGAGAAACCTTGCTTATGTTTGATGTAGCATAGTGATATTTTATCATATAGTTCCTTAAAATATATATCTAACTAAATTCAGCAAGTACCTGGTATTTATAATGTTTTAAAATAACAAAAAATATAATTAATAACAAATGCTTAAGAAACAAATTATTTGATACGTACTTAAAAATGCCTATGGTTAAACTAGCATAACTATTTCTATCTACATACGAGTGATGTTTGAATGTGTAAATAGTATCTCATGGTTTTTCCAAGAACTTGTCACGATTCATTTGATCGTCTTTTTGCTCAGCGTTGGCCATAATTAAGAAGCATGACTTGTACCGACTTGACTGTTTTGTCTTGTATTGAGTTGACTGTTTGTTATTTTTGTATTTTTTTTCTGTATATATCTCTCTTAGTCAATGATGATGGATTTCAATGTATATAATGTTTTTATTGTTGTTGTCATTAAAAAAGCAAATCCAAACAAACAACCAACCAACAACCTACGCATTAATAATGTTCTATGTACAAATACGAGCAAGTATGTAAAAAAGCTATTTGTGTTTATTTGTATTAGAATAAAATACAGAAAAAAACATGTATGTACAAAACACTATTAATTTTGTAAGTAGCTAAAGTAGATTTTACTAATGTTGTTACAACATCAATAATACTGTGAGGTACAGTGGGATAGAAAGTGTTTTTAGACATATGATATTATGATTTCAATATGAATGCCTTTTATCTATATATATAAAAATGGTGTAAAAAATGTATAGTAATTCATAAAATGAGAACGGCTGGGCCGATTTCTATAAACTTTTTTGTCAGTTGTTCATATTTTCGAGGAAAATGTTCTTACGAAAGAACATTTGGGAAAATCCCTCCGGAAAAGTGGGAAAATTGAAAAAATTGAAAATTGAGTTTTACTCTAAAGATTGTTTGAAGGCTTAAAATTGGGGCGAGGTGAAGTTCGCCGGGTCCACTAGTTATATATGTAAGTGGTGTAAGCTTTTAAATCGAAAAAAATCGTTATTTACATTTAATACCATTTTTCAAGCTTGGCTACCTATTCGAAACGGTAAAAAAATAACGGGAATGCTAATTTGGATTGTTTTGGTAAGGCCATTTTAGCTTAAATGATTAATAAAGTTTACAAAAATGTTAAATAAACTGTCATAGGGTGGTGGTATTATGTTACATTTTTAAATCTGTAGTTTTCAATAAATTAAATTATTTAAATAAAAAATTTGTATTTTCATAATTGAAAATTATTTGTAGAATAGCGTTAATGGTATTTACGATTATATCGCTAATTTTATTTTAGCGGTAACGTTTATTGCTAGTTTTTCTTAGCGGCAACGGTAGCCGATCTTATTTTTGTACAACAAAATCTGTGGCCACCTTGCATTGCCTTAATTGTTCTGTTGAATTTGAAAAAGGAGCCACCATTCCCATTTCTTGCATGGACTACCCTCGATGTTAAGTACGGATGTTGAAAATTTTAACTCCCTTTTAATCGTCTATGCAGCCACGTTCCAACTCGCAATTATAAAGGACAGCTCTCAGCAGCCCCCGTCATAACATGTTCTTTAATCGTGATTATGTCAGCTTCAAAATGGGAGCTGCTATCTGTATCTATTCTTTTTGTGGATGAGGTCTCATTGGAGTGACTAGTTTTATCTGTTTCTAATAAATTTCTTGTATGGATTACCCTCGATGTTAAGTGTGGATGTTGAGAATTTTAACTCCCTTTTAGCCGTCTATGCAGCCACGTTCCAACTCCCAACTATAAAATACGACTGTCAGCAGCCCCCGTTTTCTTTAACCTTCAAAATGGGAGCTGCTATCTGTATCTGTTCTTTTTGTGGATGAAGGCTCAATGGAGTGACAATCTGTTTCTAATACAGATGTTGTGCTAAAACAATATAAACTCATATTGAGCCTGTTCTGCATCTGTCTCTAACTTATAGTCAGTATTTTATTTTTGACCTTTGGCAGAGACCTTAACTAATCACGTGATGTCTACAGATCTATTGTAGTTATTTGGATGGATAATACAGGTCTAAGTGATTCCAAAGCTGAAAGGATCTGATTATACAGTACACAGTCAGCATGAACGTTAGGTTTTTCTATCTGACGATTCGCATTTTAATATGGTCGATAGGGAGGTAGTATTCATAGTCCAAGTCTCATAAGGCGGAAAAAAACGAATAGAGACACATTGCCTAAAAAAGGATGATTTGATACAAAAGGATCAAGATAACACAGCAGGCTGAGAAAGTTTGAAGTCCCTCTCTCACCCAAGACGTTGGTCACATGTCTCTTTAATCAGCTATAGCTGTGCCTGATCGAGAAAAATCACCAAATGTGGCAAGGCAAAGTCTGTTAGCAACATCCTAGATTATGTAATAGTGTCAAAGTGTAGACCTATATCTTATACAAAATGATCCATCCAAGATGACACAGAATGAACAGAGAAGCTGGAGGGGGATTGTAGCACATCTCTTCCTCAAGACGTTGGTCATATGTCACTTTAATGAAACAGCACTTAATCATGACCACAAAGCTAATGCTGTGCCTGACTCAAGCACCATTACCAACTACACCATTTTCAATTGTATTTCAGAAATTTCTAATTGCATTTCAGAAATTTCTAATTATAATTCAGAATATTCCAGTTATATTTCAGAAGTTTCAGAATTTTTCATTTGTATTTCAGACTTATTAATTTATACATAAAAAGTTTCTAATTGTATTTCAGAAATTTCCATTGCTATTCGAATTTTCTGAAATACAAATGGAAAATCCTGAAATATAATTGGAATATTCTCAAAATTCAATTAGAAAATCCTGAAATATAATTGGAATATTCTGAAATTAAATTGGAATTTTTTTAAATATAATTAGAAATTTCTGAAATACAATTAGAAACTTTTGAAATACAATTGGAAATGGTGTAGACTAATGCGATAATGCAAAAACTGTCAGAAAAATTCTAGGCTATACATTAGTGTCAAAGGTTAGACCGAGCATTTAACGGTATGGAACGAATGGGACCAACAATTGAAGATACTGAGTTTCAAGTAGCCGTCATTGATTGCAGTTTCGGAATATGTTTGAAAATACTACTCGAAACATGAGATTCTTTAAATGTGTCTTAAAGGATTATTGTATTGTTCTTTTCATTCATATAAAACCACAACAACAAACACTGCCAGCTTTACAACTGTAGGGTTCATACAAAAATGAACATTAATTAAAAAATCAAGCAAAAATAAAATTTATATAAAAAAATTAATAAAATTAACAAGGTATTTATTTATACGTAGAAAAAGAAGTTATTATTATAATTCTTTGATTGCTTTATTATTGTTACCATTTGACGATTGTCGTGCCTGTATGTTATTTTTATGTTTGTTGTTCTTAACGCGATTATTGTGGATTATGTCTAAATCGTGGTTCTGTGGTTATGAATTCTAAAGATACCACTATTAGACAGCCAGCATATACATAGATATTTGTACATATTTTATGTTAAAATATAAAAATAGACACTTGTAATCTATGTTATATCACGTTATGTTTTATTTAAATCTTTATAAACACCTGCAGGGTTAAGTAATAGCATGCCTGGCCTCTTAAGCCTGATTTTGGTCTAGCTTGGCCTGGTCTAGCCACCAGGCCTGTTTCAATCTCTGTTGTAATTGTTCTAGTACGTGCATTAACTCTGTATAGATTTAAGTTTTTCTTTTTTTGTAAATTTGTTTAGCGAAAAGTTTCGTTTATTGTTTTAAATACATACTTAGTTGTTGGGGCTGTTTCAGTTTTATTCATTAATTTATATTATAATTTAAGTTTTTTTTTTTTGCCGTTGCTGTCTTTTATTTAATTTTTAATTTATTATAAAAATTCATTTTTTTATTTTAAATTTTTTATTTTTTTTATTTGTATTTTAAGTGCGCATTATTTTATGTCTTGCTGGTGTTCATAATGTTACGTGAGTTTAACAAAACAAAACAACAGCAACAAAAAGCAAAAGTTACTGTTGCCATTGCTGTAGCTGTAGTTGTAGCTGTTGCTATTGCTGGTTGTTTGTTTAAGTGCATGTAAATGCATATGATTATTTTATGCAGCAACAACAGCAACTACTACAACAACTGTCTTACTCAAGGTTGACCAGGTAGGAGTGCAAATTCTTTTAAATATTATTATTATTCTTTACAATTTACCCCAGCCATATATTAAGTGCATGCATAAATTGAATTTAAACTTTTTTTGTTTCGTTTACTACTGCATATATTTTTTTTAATATAAATAAATTTTATTATAAATAGTTTTAATTTACCAAATCAGAGAACGAACAAAACAATACAAAAAACAACTATTATCTAAAACCTTGTCCTTAATTTGAAATATTTTGTTATAAGTTCAAATAACTGTGGAGCTAATGGTATTTCCAAACGTTTACAAATGAAAAATTCATAAAATGATAGTAATGCAGTCCTTATTCATGTTATTTAAATGAATCATATAGTATAACAACAAATTAAACTTTCATGGAATTATTTTTTTAATTTTCGACGTGGATTAAATGAATAAGGCAGTCAGTCGATTTGGTTCATATTCCATTATGTTCCTAGAACTATTACAAGCCATGGCATTTCACTGATTTGTTTAAATTAAATCAGGGTCAGCATTATATATTATTATGCAAAATCTCCATAAATCACTTGCATACGTTCCCTAAAATTTTCACTTACACACTTATACTTCGAACAATCGACTTATATAACCCTCTTTGAAACCCGGAAATTCAACCAAAATATTTTTCGAATTGAACTTTAATATTTAATTAACTGTGAAAATACAAAAGACTTATTTTAATGTATTTAAACAAAAACAAGTAAGAAAGTATGGTTGGTCAAGCCCGACCATATAATACCCTACACTAAGGAAAAGAGCAAAATCATTTTGCTTTTAAAATTTCAATAATGTATTTTCGTGAATGATTTTCAGAAGAGTGCCTTATATGGGAGTTATGACTAATTATGTACCGATCGCCATGAAATTAGATGGTTCTATTTATGTCTATATGAAAGTTATATGTGTATATCGACATTTTTAAGAGATTTATGCTAGTTAAAGTGATTTTCGGAATCAGGCCTTACATGGGAGTTATGACTGATTATGGACCGATCATCATAAAATTAGTTGATATGATTTCCGTATATAAAAAACTTATTTGGAGCGAAATTTGTGTAGATAGCTATATGAATTAAACATATATGGCCGATAAAGTCCAATTTCGGCAGGACATTTGTATGGGGGCTAGGAAATAATGAACCGATTTCAGTAGGCTTTGTCCTTGGGGCAAAATAATTGTATGTAACAAATTTTGTGGCAATATCTTCAAAAGTGCGAACTGTACTTTGCGCACAAGGTTTACATGGACCAGCCAGCCAGCTAGACGGACGGACGGACATCGTTTAGCCGAGTCATTCTTAGTCGAGGTATTAGGCTCATATTTTTGGCGTTACATAATACCCTCCCCACTATGGTGGTGTAGGGTATAAATAGTAACTGGGATACAGATCTGGGTTCCTAGTACCCTTTCTTAAAGCCCAGCAAAAACTTCACTTATAATTTTAAATGTAACAACAATTTAACTACTTCCTGAATGCATTATTTTTTAGCGTGAGGTCGCGAGTTCAACCCCCGGGAGGGTCAACATTTTTTTATTTTAGTTTTGTAATTACAATTATATATTTAATTAATTAATTATTTTTAATTAAATTAGAATATAATTTAAAATTGATTGATTTTTCTTTGTGTGTGAAACCCTGTTGCTAATGCTTAACAAAATAAGTAGGTCATGGTGTAGTAGGACGGTAGATTAACAGTCGTGTCCAGACCAAATATTTTTGTTACATATTAAAACAGCTTACTTTTGGGACATCGCGAACAAATATAAGTACTTTTTCCAGTAGATTAATAAGTAAGTAGTCTAATCGTCAAATTTATTTTTCAGCTTATTTGTTAGTAAAGATTTAGCTGGCAGGTTTATATTAAAGTTTTTCACACAACAAAGTTTAGGGAGATTACAGCATTAAACAAACACTTCACTTTTTTAATTGTTACAAAAAGTTGTCAAATTATTAATGAATTTTAATCGAACTGGTGAAAAATTGCCAGCATAATACCAAGACTTTGGTATAATAACAAAATTCTGGACCAATAAATTTTTAATAAAAAACTAGTAAGAAAGCAAAGTCCGTCAAGCCCGACTTTATAATACTCTTCACTGAGTAAAAATTAAAAAGAAAATTTAAAAATTTCAATATTTTTTGAAATGTAATTTACGGAAATAGGCCTTATGAGAGCTTTGACCAATTATGGAGTGGTCGCCATTAAATAAGGTCACATGATGTTTTCTGGATACCAACATTTTTAAGTGTTTTATGCTCGTTAAAGTAATTTTTGGAAGTGGGCCTATGGTCAATAATGAATCTATCCGCACAAAATGTTTGGGTGTGATTTATTTGTATATAAAACTTATTTGTGGGAAAATTTATATAAATAAGGCATTTGTGACCGACAAATTCATATTTCTGCAGGACATTTGAATGGGGCTAAATGAAATAATGCATCGATATTCAATAGACTTCACAACCGGGGCTAAAAATAATACACGTGCTAAATTTTATCGAAACATATTCAAAATTGCGACCATACGGACGGCCGGGCATCGTTAAATCGGCTTGGAAAGTGATTACGAGTCGATCAGTTACAAATATCAGCACAAAAGCATAATACCGTCCCAACTATGGTGGTGTAGAGTATAATTAACACGCCAATGGTGAGCTATATGTCATTCTCCGTTATTGTTTTTAAAAACTGTTGTGAATTTTAATATTGAGGTAAAAGAGCTTCAATTGATTAAATATCTTTGCTTTATTATCAAAGAGCATACATTTTAAAGAAAAGTGAACTATTAGTGAGTGAAACTGGCGTCACCGTTAATGAAAGTCATCTTTGCGTCACCATTGGCGGGTTCAGCATTAGTTCTAAAAATCACTTTCTCAACCTTATTCTAAAATTGAAAATTTTACATAAGTATTTCATATTAGTTTAGTTTTGTGTTACAAATCATCTATAAAAATACTGTTATACACAATACTGGAGATTTTGTAGAGTTAGTAATGTTATAGTAAAGATTTTTCGTTGAAAATACTGTTATAAATAAGAATTTCTATGGAAAAAAGTGTTATACTCAAGATTTTCTATAGCGGAAAACCATACAGGGTCTACAGGAATCTGTAAATTTGTCCAGTTACATAAAATATTGAAATAATCAACTATGTCGCAGGTGTAGTATGCAATAGTATCAAAAAAGTACGATCGTATCAACTTTTCCATTCTACACGCAGAAAAAAAAATATAGTTGTGCATTTTTACTGTAACCATTTCAAAATTTTTAACAATATTATAGTGATAGTATATGATTGTGGTAACAATAACATGGTAAATCTACGATTCACATGATCGTATCAACCATATATATGGTTACAGTAAACAAGTATATATTTGTGACAACCATTTTTATGATGAGTCATTATATCATAATATATTGTTCTCAGATTATAATATCCATAAGCCGAGAGCAACATAATATGGTAAAACCTTAATCATATACTGTAACCATATATATGGTTGATACAATCATGTGAATCGTTAGTTAACCATATTATTGTTACCACAATCATCTAAATAGTTACTGTGACTATAATATTGTTAAAAATGTTGAAATGGTTACAGTAAACATCCACAACTGTTGAAATGGTTACAGTAAACATGCACAACTATATTTTTTTTCTGCGTGTAAGTCACACGTAAACAGGAATTATCATCATTACTTTAACCAAAGCCCTACTCAAGAAAATTAATTAAACGGTCATAAAACTCGTATAAATGCTGCGTATTTACTGATTTTATAATTTTTACTGAACACAATCTTCACTTCACAAATATTCACTTGACACCTTTCACTTCGCTAATTGAACTTTGAGTTATTAGCATACCGAAAAGAAAATCAAAACACTTAATTTATTTACACAAAATTGATATCTATGAAGAAAATCACACAATGGGGCATGAACAATTCGTCACTGCCCCCGTATGACAATTTGTTTATTCTTTATTCGAAACATTCCTTTCCATTTCAATTCCTTAGTTTAAATACATACTTATTTACATAAGAATTTATTTATTATACTTAAACCTTAAATAGCATAATACCAACTACCTAGCAAGCAGTCTTTTTTCATTACATTGTAAAAACAATGGCTCTATCTCGCTCACCCAGTCTCTGGTCGTCCATGTGTGCCTGTCTCATAATTCTTATTCGATACACGCGCCTACAATTATTATTTTAGGAAAAATAAACAAATAAGAAGTCTTTCTTAACTTGTCAGTTAAAGTTGACAACTTGTTTGATTTTCTTATGTTTATTTGTTTGCTTTTTTACTTATTTATATTTTATGTACATACTTACATACATATGTATGTATTTTGTGGTATTTTTTTTTTACCTTTATGTAATTTATTAATGCTGGTAAAAAATGGTGTAAAATATAATTTATGTATAAGAATCTATCAATAACTATTGTAATTCCCTCTCCCATTTAAAAAGGGCCGCACCCTTTATTTATGGTTCTGCATAAAGGCATTTGTATACTAATTTTCGTTATCAATCCAATATTTATTATACACAGAAATTCAGCAAAATTCAATTCTTTGTGAGGTTCTAATGACATTAGCTACGAGTGAATAGTGAATGATAATAGTTCTTTATTTTTTGTTTTGGTCATTTTTGTTTAAGATTTAACTAACTGGTTTGTGGTTTTGAATAGAAAATTATGGTGAATTAAAATTCTTTTATTTATTATTCAATATTAAAGTAAATAACATTACATAAGGGTGGGGGCAAAATAAAAAAAAAAAAACATACATATTTTGATTTGACAGTTTTGTCTTTTGAATAAATTGGTGAATAAATTTAAGCTCTTAAACGATCAGTGGAAGAATTTAGGTTTGAGTTAAGTGCAAGTGTTCCTTGTTGCAAAATGTTTTATTCAATCAGTATTTTATATGGGTTTTCTTAAATAAGAACAAAAATTGGCATAATTTCATTATTTTTATTAACTATTTGAAAGTGCATAGTTAAATTTTAAGTACAGTCCTGGTAATATATTAAAAACCTAATAAAACAAGTCTAAAAGTAGAATATATTAAACCCGTTTTCAATCCCTAATTAGCTGGACAAAATTATACATATTTTGGTCTTCAGAATAAAACAAACTTAATATCATACAATGCAAAAATGTATTTTAATGGTAGTTTAGTTTTCTTGCAGAAAGCAGGTGAAATTTAACAAATCTTTGCTCATATTTTCGTCATTTGTTTAAGCAGGGATTAGCTTTAATTAAATGCATAGTTTTCCTTATAGTTAGGTTTTTACGTTTGGTTTGTTCTTTAAATTTGGGTTTCAAACATAGTTTTTTAAAAAAACTTATTACTACTTACTACTAGCTTGCCGAAAAACGAACATTGAATATAGTCAAATGAATGTGATTATATCTTAAAAAAAAACTCTTATGAAAATAAAATGAATATTAAATCATTTAAATTGTGTAATTTTTTTTTCAGTTTTGTGGTAAATCGACCTATGTGCAATATTTAAAACATTCAACTTCATATTTTCAACAAAATAATCACATGTGATATGAATGAGAATAAATATGGTTTGTTATGTTATTTTTTCTTTTCAGGTTTTTGCCTTATTTTATTCAAGTATAACAGATACAAAATATAATTTTTGGTATTATATATAAAATTTAAAATAAAATCTGAAGCATAGCGATTTTCTATACTATTTGTTGAAAATTATAATAGAAAACGATATTATAATTTCATAGAAAAACTATATTATAAGGAAAGAACAGAACGATATCATATATAATAATTTATTTTATCTAGATGATATCGTTATAATATCGTTTGCATTTGCATCACCTTCGTGAGAAGGGTATATATAGGTTTGTCATTCCGTTTGTAATTTTCCCACCCAATAAAGTATATATATTCTCTGTTTTTTATACAAATCTTAATTTTTATGAATATTAGACTTAGCAGCTTTGTCCACTAAGCTAACGGTCTATTTCCTAATATTTATAAAATATAAAAACTTAATTATTTTTAACCTCTAACCATTACTGATTTCAATATTTTAGGTGTGGTCTACTTATTTCATTATAATATACAATAAAAAAACAGTGCCAATGTGTAGTTTAGTTAAACCACCAGTTGAGCTGTTTACCCTTCTTTAGCTCAAATAATAAATATTTCACAAATACACACTCTAATACACTCTAAGCTTTACTTAAATAAATAAAAAAATATTTTTATTTTAATTATTTATAAAGAAAATAAGTATAAAAAAGCAAGTCAGAAAGTATAGTCGGTCAAGCTTAGCCATATGATACCCTACACCGAGAAGGTGGTTATAAACAGTTTTCTTTTAAAGTTTATATGGGAGCTATGGCTACGTATGGACCAATCGCCATAAAATTAGGTGACATGTCTTCTGTATATATGAAACTTATTTGTGTTGAAAGGCATAATTTTTAAGAGATTTATGCTCGTTAAAATGATTTTCGAAAGGCTATGACTAATTATGGACCGGTCGTCACAAAATTTTAAGGTGCGAGTTCATCATATATAAGAAGTGTTTGTGTTAAATTTGGTTTGCATATCTATATAACTGAGATATTAATGAGAGTTTAACTAATAGACCGATGGGTAATTGAAAAGTGATCCTGAGCAGATTGGTATACTTTAAGGTGGGTGTTAGGGAAATATTCTTGCTCATTACAATCATTCGCACTTACCCAACATACCCCACTATGGTGGTGTAGGGTATAATTAAAATACAGATCTTGTTCAAAATTTGTTTCCATTCAATTTAAATTAACTGAAACATGCTTAATCTTAAAACAAATAGCAACAACTTTTTAAAATTTATAGAACTAATGGTATAACAATATAAAAATATATATTTCTTTATAAACATATATACAAAATCAAGTATAACAACAAAAACAATAATAATAAATAAGAATGTTTTTTTTTAATAAAGTGTTAAAAATTCATTAGAACAATTTGATTACGCCAACTAAACAATGACCAAAACACCACACAAGAGTGCGCTAAAGCAGAGAATCTTAATCATTTTTTTAGTTTCTGTATTTTCCATAAATTTAAAATTTTTCATAAACTTAAATTCTGGCAAAAAGTGGACAATTTATCATTGAATTTTAAACAGATCAAATAAAAAATACAATCAATACAATAATTTTAATATTAATTGTGTTCGTTCATAAAATATTTTTTCCAGTTATACCCTTCACCACCATATTGAGGAGGGTATAATGAATTTGTGCTGATGTTTGTTACTACCAAAAATATAACTTTATGAGTCGATTAAACGATGCCCGTCCGTACATTAATCTGGAAAAAATAGTGAAATTAAAAAATTTTTTGTTTTTAAACAAATTTTATACAATATGTTTTTTTTTAATTTTCCAAGTAATGTCAAGAAAACAAAATTTTCTTGGATTTGGTTATTTTCATGACCAGTCACAAAATGCCTAAAATTTGTCAATTTACCCCCTTCAAATACATCGCTATATTAAAGAATAAAAGGTTAGAACTACAGTCTGTCCCTAATTTAGAGGATCAATGCCGTAATTAATTCTTAAATTTGCAGAATATTTATAAAAAAGCGACCTAAAACTAAATTAACTATAAAAAAAACTAATAAAAAGGTCGAAAAATTAGACTATAAATTTAATATTCAAATAATAATTACAATGTCCAACAGCATTTTTGTTTACAGTGGGTCAAAACTAACTGAAAAAAGTGTTGTAAGTTTATTTCTGAGAGAATTCTTATAAGTCAGAGCTACACAGTCTCACAAAAGTTTACATACGTTTGAAATTTTTCTATTTTTTGGAAAATATATAATTTTATTAAGAGTTGTAACTACATTTTTGTTTAATGCACTTAAAAAATATATTTCCATCATATTTTGTTGGTATTTTAAATAAATAACAATAAAACACGATTAAATGGTATCCTTTTAATGTTACATAAGTTTACATACTCTGCAAAAAAATGTTGTTAAAATTTCCACTACAATTTTTATGATGCTTTGTGTAAAATCAGTGGTAGAAAGTTTACTTTCACTAAAGGAGATCACACTGGCAAAATAAAATCAAAAAGTATTCTTAGTGGAAGAAAATTGGCAAAGGCAAAGAAATTTCTGAGCCAATTCGAAAAACCGTTATTAAGTTGAAAAATGATGGCAAATCTTTTAATGAAATTGGAATTTTATAAAATCTAAGTAAACCACAGTCCAAACAATAATAAAAAATTTCAAAAAAATGGAAATTATGAAAGCAAAGTTCGTAGTGGGCCTCCCCGCATTCTCGACAAACGAACAGATCGGTCTATTATACGTTCCATTCAAGAAAATGCTAAGCTAAGTGCCGTCGAACTAAACCGGAAAATGAGAACAAATCTAGAAGTTACCGTTTCTGATCAGACTGTTCGCCGATGCATCAAGAGAAATGGGTAAAATAGCAGAGTTGCCAGAAAAAACCATTACTTAGGTCTGCGAATATCCAGAAGCGCTTAGAATATTCCCAAAGTACGAAAATGCTCATATAAATGACCATACATTTTGGGAGAGGGTAATATTCACAGATTAATGTAAATTTATGGTTTTTGGAGGTTATTACCAAAAAATGTTGATTGCACCGTAAAACATGATGGCGGGTCAGTCATGGTCTGGGGATGTATGACGGCAAATGGTGTCGGTAAGCTCAGGTTCATCGATGGTACTATGGATAAGGTCATGTATATCGATATTTTAAAGGATAGCTACTAGGGTATTCAATTAATCGGGTTTCTGGTTTAATCGGTTAGTCGAGCAAATAATTAATCGGGGCTTAGATTTAATCGGTTAATTTTAAATTATTCGATTAACCGAATAATTTCTATTTTATTTTTAAATTGAAAATAAAACGACGCATTTTGTGTACTTATTTGAGCATTTCAACAAAAAAATAAATAATAGCAAAAAAAATATGGTACTTGAGATCCTTTTTATATACACATGTGAGCATTTTAGGATTTTATATAGATCTTCTGAAATAACCTTTTAAGAAAAGGATAAAAGGAAACCTTTTATCCTTTTAAACGATTTTTCTTTCGTTTCAATAAAACTTAACTTCGAAAAAACTCTCTCACTGATTGTAGATGTTAAAGAAATCTAAACTAAGGCATGAGAAAATCTTTATCAGTTCTTTGTTAATTTTTTTAAGCATATTTTTTAGATTTGGAAAGCTTTTAATGGTTTCGTTAAATTCTGATAAAAAACTCGTTTCAGTTTCGTATATTCCTCCGAAGACACGCTCATGGAACATTCTAGACAAAAGGACATTTCCAAATTCCTTAGTTTCAGTTTTTTAGCTATACTTCAAAAAACTATTGCTAGATGGGAATGTTCATGAGTTAAGAAATAAAATGTCTGTGTTTAAAACTATATTTTTATATAAAGTACAAAAAAACATAAATTTCGGTTAATCGGTTAATCGACACAAATTAATCGGTTTATTTGTTATTTGAAAATCGGCAATTTTAAATTATTCGAACAGTTAACCGACCAAAATTAATCGGTTAACAGATTAACGGTTAATCGATTGAATACCCTAATAGCTACCTTCCCAGCGTCCAACTTTTAGATCTGGAGGACAACGCAATATTTCTTCTGGACAACGATCCGAAGCATTCATCAAAGTTAGTTAAGGAATGGCTTCCTTATAACGTTAAAAACAAATAGGAACATCCCCCGCAGTCCCCCGGTCTTAATGTTATTGAACATTTATGTGATATTTTAAAACCAGGTCTAAAAAATCGACAAGTAACATCAGTTCCAGCACTCAAAGAAGCGTTGATGGAAGAATGGAACAAAATTACTCCAGAAATAACAAAAAATTTGGCTTTGTCTATACCAAATAGATTATCTGCTGTAATTAAAGACAAAGGAGGCCACACAAAATATTAATTTAATTTTTTTTAAGTTTTTTTTTTTATCCCGTATGTAAATTTATGTAAATTAGCTTTATGCCAAAAAATGAATTATTTTATGTTTTTTAGTAGAATTTAGTGAAAATAAATTAGTTTTGTGTTTATTTTATCTCAATAAATCCGAAATAGCAAAAAAAAAGTAATTAAAGAATTTTTCACTAAATATTTATTAATAAAGATGAAGTATATTAGGGTATGTAAACTTTTGTAAGACTGTGTATATTGTTGAATTTTATGAGGATCATTTTTGTGGAAGGTCTTAACCCTCTATCGCCTCTGTTTAGGGGTCATTTTGACCTTTTTTCGAGAAAATTATCGATTTATTGAAAAATAATTCAAAGGATAACAAGTAATATTCGGAATTTTGTTTACCTAGTTAGTTAGGTAAACAAATAAAAAATAAAAAAATTTCAATATTGTTTTCAAAATTAATTTTTTTTTTTAATGTTTAAAAAAATTTTTAAATTTTTTTTTTTTAAATTTATTACTGAAAAAAAATTGATGGCAAAGAAATTTTTTTGGTAAAAAAAAAGTTAAAAAATATTGTTTCCCGATTTTGACCCATTGTAGGTCCAAATCACTATAGCCTTATGTACATCGTTGCAATGGACTTTGAAATATCTATGACTTAGTAATGCAGATATAGATTAAAAAAAGGCAATAAAATCGAGGATGTCCCGGTTTTTTCCTTGTATCTCAGCCAATTGTATATAGCAACCGAATTAGAAGAACTCCCGATATATTGCTGTATCAATCATGTTTGTAAGTTGATTTCAACAGACGGGCATGGCTATTCGACCCCGCTATCTATAACGATCCAAAATATATATATTTTATATATATTTCCAAGTGCATATTTTTTTTGTATTTTAAAAGCATATTTTTCGTTTTTTAATGCGTATTTTTTTGATTGCACTGGTAATAACATTCAAAGTCACAACGCTTTAAGAATCCCTGTATAACAACACACCACTATTGCAAATCATACCACCAATCGAGCATGATTTGGCCAGTTTTTTATTCTAAGTAGTCTTGTTATTGTTGTTTCTTTAGTTAGTGTTTTTTTTTTCATAAGTGGTTTGGTAAGAATTTATTCATAAAATGTTAAAGTTTTTGTTTTCTTTGTATAACTCTATGTTTTTTTTTTTTTTGTAAGTAAATGACAGTGAATGTGAGTGTCTGAGTAACAGAAATTTTATAAATCCATTTATGCATATGTAAATTAAAGCGATTGAACATATAAACATACAAAATTCAAAATTATATGTACATACAGATGTATCCATAAAATAATAATAGTTAACAATAATAATAAAACAAACTATTGATCAGATAAATAAATCTTATGCATGAAAATCAAACAACAACAACGACTGACAAATAAAGCAAAACAAAAAATCGTAAAATGAAAAGCAGCTACATTTTAAGCTGCTTTGTATAGCTTCGGGCAGAAATTTTGATACAAATAAATACATAGCAAAAAAAAAAAAAAAACAAATTTGAATTAACATAAAGCTATGTTTATGTGGATTCTATTTCAAAGACAACATTTTTGAAATAAATATGTAGGAGCCAGCAGCATATGCTGCTTAGAATATTTTGAAAGCTTATTTTATATTTAGTTTTATAAAAAAAAAAATTTTTAATCGTTTAAGACAAACTTAAATATTTTCCTTTTTTAAAATTCTTTATTGTTTTTAGTCAGTTTTGTTTGTATTATCAATGAATAAATATTTTTATAAATTAATAACCGCAGAAAAATCCAGTTATGTTTAATTTGGTTTTTTTTAAGTGAACACAAGTATTATGCCCTTTATGGTAAGTATAAATTTGATTACCTTTAAAAAAGGTTTTAAAGTATTAAAGGTTTGGGAAAATTAAACTTTTTTATTTATTAAACAAATTTATCTACATTACATAGAACTAATGGTTTTTAACTAACTTAAACCAACAATAATTAGGATTAGCTAGAAATATTTGTATACATTTAGGTAAACCATTTATTGTCTTTAACTTTCCAATTAAGTTTAGTAAATATGTATGACACAACTTGCTATAATATATAATCTTGTCTAATAGGACAAATATTATGTTATAATATACCTCTAGTGCTGGCATCTATTATTACGCAGATAATGAAAAACTAATGAATATTAATTTAAGCATACGATGGAATACAACAAACTACAAATATAACTATAGAATTGAGGTATTAACATTAACTCTTTAGTACTCATTCACAAAATAAACCAATGCCCAACCCAATTCAACTCAACACATCATTACTCAAGCTATTAACTATAAAATGAAAAGCAAGAACTGTAGCAAAGTCAAACATACATAAAATACATAATAACCTTGACTACATAGACAAATTTTAGTACCCAGCAGTTCTGGGAAACTGTCCATAACTAATGGTTTTACTTATCATTTAGGGTGGACACAAGTTACATAAATAGCTGATTAGTTATTTTAGTTGACCCCTCTTATATTACAAATATACTGTCTGATAGCTGTTCCAAAGTAGTCAACTCATTAAATTCACATAATAGATTCATAGAGTCAGTTACTATAACCCATTAATGCCTGACCCCGTTTCCGTTGTCCAATTTTGATGAAATTTTATACAGACAGTATCTAGGGCATTTATATTGCCGTGACAATTTTTTATTTGTTTTATCTGCCATGCCTGAGCCTGCAGTGTCTGGATATTTTTCTACCCACTTCGGCATATATGGGTTCGAAAAAGGAAGCCCTAAACGCATTTTTTCGATGTGAGATGAGACGGCGGATAATTTGACAACAAATTGTCGTCGATTCATACCCGTTTGTATATAAACGAACGGTGTCTCGTAATGACACCAACCGTTGTCGATTTGGCAACGTAATTTTTCCTCAGTATTCTTGATTAATGAGGAACGTTCAATTATGTTTTAATAAATATCCTGATAATATTATAATATTTTCCATTCCACCCCTCAGGCCAGTCTAGTGACGATGCTAAATATAACTCCCCTTGATATATATATCAAATGCATTTCTGCTAATGGTGTTTTCTTTTCTGATAAAAATGTTCCATTTATGTTACCATTGGTGCAGGGGTGAAAAATTGTCATTTTCCTTTCTAAATATGTTGCATAAATAATTGGTAAATATGTAACATATTTCACCCTCAATTATATTTCAGTGTGCGATAATACCCTTTTTTGCAGCTGCGTTAAGTACTTTTTTTTATGCAAAAAATGTTTGACAACAGCTGATTTCTATTATTGAAAATCAGTGTTGTTAATGCTTATTGGCAAACACACAGAATTTAATGTCGAAAGTCGCTTTAACAGTGTTAAATATCGCTTTTTAATACAAATTTCCAATTCAATATTTGGCACGCTAAATATACATTAGTGTTAAGTGTAAAATCAAGAAATTATTTTGTTCCATTCTAATTGAAAAAAATGTTTCATTTTGCAAGGGTGTGTGTAACATGATAATAATATAACACATTTATAAGGCAGCATTTTTTTTAGAAAAGAAAACACCATAAGTCTGCTCTACGACTCAAACAGTCGAGCGGACTGAAGCATGATTCTATTGGTCACGGCACCATCCTACAAAAGATAGGCAGGCCATTCATGGTGCAAGAAACGGATTACTTAGTACCTACAGCGAATTTTGATAGGATGTTTAGGATCAAGATACCGACAAGAGATGACTGGGCCGCGAACACTGTCCTAAGGGACAACATGATCTTAGTCTGCACTGATGATTCAAAGACAGAAAGAGGCATGGGCTCGGGAATTTTCTCCGATGAACTGGACCTTTTGCTGTCTCTTCGATTACCCGATACCTGTATGGTTTTCCAGGCTGAGATATATGACATCGATACAGCCGCGAGAAGAATCCGGGAACTGAATCTCGAAAATTCGACTATACATATTTACTTGGACAGCATTGCATCAATCAAGGCTCTTAACTCCAACATTGAAAAGTCGAAATGTCTTCTCAACTGCATCCAATCACTGGCACAACTGACACATCATTACGTAGAGTTATATGGGTCCCGAACGGGTCGTCATTAGACGTATCTCTTGCGCAAAAGGATATTCACACTCCCTTGGTGACCGTATAGAAATTGATAAATGAATGGGTTTTGAGTGAGACGGAACTCAGGTGGTCAAATAACATCACTTGTAGAATATCCAGATTGCTCTGGCCCACTCTGACAGAGGATAGGACTAGGACTCATTTTTCTCTTAGTAGGAATTCGATTAGGCTTCTTACGGGTATAATCACTGGACACTTTATAATTGGACGCATGTCGGAAATTATGGGTTACCCACGTTATAGCTATTGTAGAAGTTGTTTGGATGAGGAGGAGGAAGAATCGGTACAACACCTTCTATGTGACTGTCCAGCCTTACAAGAGCATAGACTACTAAATCTTGGTAGAGCTCTTTTCCATGATCACAGTCCAGATCATGAGATGTGTCACTAGTAAGTATGATCAGATTTATTACAAGTACCGGCTGGTTCTCACGGGGATCACAGGAAGCACATAGTCAACGAAATTAGGGAGGGCAACTATTCTTCTTTTATGTATGAAATTTCAACATAAGGGAATGGTAATTCTAAGGGTATCACAATGCGCCACAAGGCCTCCGAGTGAACTCGCTAGCTTGCGAGCAACCCACGTAACCATTATATTTTCCAAAAAATAATTTTCAAATTAACATAGTTTTTATTTTATAACGCGTTTACATTTTCCATAAATTTTTTGTCCAAACGTTGTTGTATCTAAGGGATACATTGACTATTTGTAAAACTGCTGGGTATATTCGCATTCGTTGTACATTTATATATGTATATATTTTATTTAAATTATTAATATGGACACAGTAAAATTATATACATAGATACATACATACTGTCTATTCAATATGTATTGATAGAACATAGAACACATAACTATTAGTTTGAGTTTGTAACGTACATATAAATTACCAAAATATTGAAACAATGATTCATTTATAATCAGGCCTTTGGCAATTATGACTAAATGTGAAAAGAAAAGCATTAGGGGCTGGACACTGGCTTAACTAAATATTCAATGCCATTTGAGATAAAATGAATATACATTCTGAATCTAAGGGGAGGTGTCAATTATTGCTTGATATAGTTTGATGTATTTAAATAATACTTAAGGTAAGTTATGTCGATATTAAATTCAACTGCATGTTCTTAGAGCAATCCTAAGTAATAGTTAAAAATTCAAAAGTTCTAGTGACATAGTGCTAGTTAATGTTAAGGCAAACTAAAATTGTATCTGGCAAACTAAGGCTGTTTATATAGGTCATAGGTTGTAATGAGCCATGATGTCCAGATAAAACTTAATTTTCCGAAGTCAGTGTTTCATATTTCTTGCCCCCATTAACACTAAGTTTTGTGTGAAAATTGTTAGTTTAACCAATAGTTAACACATAACCAGACTTCCTATTAATGGGGGTTAGAGGTTCAAACGCCTAACTTATCCGTTATATAGGATATATTTAAAGCCAAGTCAGTTTACAACCTTTTTTCAAACGCTTGAAAACTTTAATTACTTTTGTAATATTTCTCTCTGTTAAAGGTGTCATAATACCAGCAAATGCACAGTGGGGTCGATAAAAAAAAGTTGTAATAAATCTGAATCTTCTCACTCACTGGTCCGATTGCAAAATAATGTATGAAAGAATCATAGGCTCTAAGAAAATAAGAATATTGGTTTTATCGTTAGAATATTGGTTGTATACTTAAAAATTCGGGAATTTTTAATATTTTTAGCTTTTATTTTGAAACATTTATACAATTTAAATTTACTGAAATTATTGGCCATTGTTAGCTATGAGCTTTTTCCATCTTTTAGTAACATATGGATTTCGAACAGAAGGAACTGCTCATCTTCTTAGGCCAATTTGGATACTTTGTGAAACGTATTCCAGAGAGAGCATTCTGCATCGATCGAAACAAATAGTAGTCGAACGAGGCAAGTGCTAGACTATAAAGAGGCTTAGGCAAAACTTCCCATACCATTTCATTCTAAATACTATTGCAACATGTAGCTGAACGTTGTCATGATGGAATATTACTGTTTCATGTTTGACCGCATATTCTGGGCGTTTTTCGGCCAATGCTTACTTCAAACGTATCAGTTGCATTCGTTATAGGTTCCCTGTGATGGTGTGTTCAGATTTCAGCAGCTCATAAAAGATAGGACACTTTTATTCATACCAAATACAGAGCATTACAATATCAATGCGGCTGGTTGGCCGGGATTCTCATACGATCTTTCACGCTTCTGTATATCATAATGGATCTATTTTTTATGATTCGGTGCAAACATGATTTTCTTTTATAGCGTTCATGCATCATTTTGGACATGCAAAATCCTATTTCAAGGTCTCTCGGCTTTAATTCATACTCGCAAGCGTTTTGAAATTGCTGTTTGAGTAGCTCCAAATAATTTTGCAAGCTCTTGTTGACTTCGACCACGATCTTAATGAAGTAATGCCTCCAATTCTTGGTCTTCATACTTTTTTTGATCTTAAACTTCCGTGTCAAAATCACCATTTCTATACCAAACAAACCACCTTTCGCACGATGATACCGATGAAACACATTCACCATAAGCATTGGTGTGCTTCAGCGGGACTTTTATTTCAAATTAATGAAGTAAAACAAAACCTCCGGTATATGACGCTTTGATAGCACAAATTTTCGAAGCAAAAAAAAATTGTTGTTTACACTGCAGTGTTCAACAACTAAATGAAAATAAATGCCAGATATATATCCTTCATAATAACATATAAGTTATTAAAAAAAGACGGCTTTCAAAAGATACGTCATTTATTGTAAATCCCGCATTTCTAAGTCCATTTCACTAAGTTATCTATTACAATAGATTTTGGGACATCATTAACTTTCAAGTACGCTCTATGTTTGGGTGATGCTAGGCTATCTCGCATACATTGTAAATTACTAATGTCCAGTATATGTAACAGACTCATTCACCGCTGGTGTGTCACTGTGCTACTTTCTAACACGACAACTTCAGATTTCTTTAAAATACTTCCAAGATTTTTAAGAGCAGCCCCAGTTTACCTTCTTTTGTTGCGATCTAATGTAAATAGATATCAATCGTTTTTCATAAATTAAGGGTCATTATCATTTACAGTCTATTCAGAAGAAATAATATGATTTAAATCTCAATTTTCTGGGTTTTTAAATAGCATCAAAGAATGATAATATCCATATGTTGGTTATAAGAGTTTTCTCTATATATTACCGACCGATCTTCCAATAGGAACTGCCAAACTGTGACAGTTGATATCATGTTGAAGTTACATCGTTCAAATTTACTGTAATTTTTTTTCAGTTTGATTTGCGAAATCACCATAGATAGCGTTCAGCAACACATTGATGTTCTGGTCGGGCAAATGGGTAGGTCAACAAACTAAATTATCGAATTCGGGACGATACTAATCCACATGAGATCCAAGAGCGTCCGAAAAAGTCAGTGTTTGTATTGGACCATATTTCTTTGAGAAGGACGTTGGCCAGGCTATAAGTCGAAGTTAGCAATTATTTCTGGCTTGAATATGGACAAAAAACGACATGTGCGAATTAAGTTCATGGTCAACTCACGTGGAGGTAATGTGAACTGGCCACCGATGTCGTGCAATTTGGCCCCGTTAAACTTTTTCTTAAGTCGCAGGTCTATGCGAATAAGCAACAATCCTAAGCGGCTCTCAAAGCCAACATAACCCATGCGGCAGAGTCATGGAAAAGTAGGCGTAATTGGATAGTACTTTCTTGTCTATACAAATTATCGCCAGAATTGGATGGACTCGATATCAGTGATATGTAGTTGCAATAGTATGGTGCCACATGTTACACACAATTAATATAATGAAGGCCAAGATCCGTAATCTTATGATCTCTAGAAATGGTTCAATGAAGAGGCCATCTCTCTCATGCGATTTAACTGTTTTGAAATCCTTTTTTTTTGTGTTTGTTTTTATGTACACTAGGGTGACAGCCGATTTTTTTTAAGATTTCAAAGAGTGCCGGGTGGAATATTGTGAGACTAGGTCTAAATATTGTGACACTAGGTCTAAATATTGCTAAATTTTAGTTTTGACCTTCACCATTAAAAGGTTAAAATTGTCCGCTTTTAATAAAACTTTCAGAGTATATTTAAGATGATCTGAACTATAAGATTCTGTAAAGGTTTTACTTTAAATTCATAAAAGTAAGGAAATTGCTCTCATTCGCCAAAATATATTTTCTCCCGAAAATCACAAAATTGAAATCGTAGGTACGGAAAAACTGTAAGAGATATTAACATAATTTTTTCACATTTTTATTCTCTATTATGATCTCAACAAATCTCAATATGATGATCGAAAAATTCTGAAATTTGTTTGACAAAATTTTTAAAAATTTTAAAATGGAGATTAGAAACTGCCGTTAAAAAAATATTTTTTTTTTCTGGCCATACTTGCGAATAGGGTAACGGTATCCTACAAAGACAAAAACTCATACAAATGTAAACACGGATATATTTTAAGTAAAAATTAGCTTTTATTTTAATAATTCTTAAAATATGTAAATTTTGTTCCTACATTTCTTGTTCAAGTGGCCTGAGACAAGTTAATGGTCTGGGGAATTTTTGATAACTTTAACATTTTTTAACCAATTTTTGTATTTTGTATCTCATTAGAACGACAATTACGTACATATTTCGATTCTTTTGCATAATCATTTAGTAGCAAAATTTTTTTTGGGTCAATTTGACCCAAAGGAGATATAGGTTTAATTTCAAAAAGATTTTTTTTACTGTAATTTTCATTAATATAAATAAATCTACATATTTCTGTAACATAATGCAGAAAGTTTAGGAGTTTCACAAATTTATTTCATATAAATACAAGGTGGCGCAAAAGTAAACTTCCGATGTTTTTTGGTTGTAATTAAAAAAAATGAAAAACTTTGATTCTTCTTGTGGATTATTTTTATTTGGTCTTTTAATTTTTTTACATCAAGTCGGGAATATGATGTCATGTAAATGGCCGCCGCCACAGTTGATTGTCATTTGAGCCCTTTTTATGGAATTTTCCATCACTTTGGCCAAAACTTCCGGCGATAGGTCCTCACATTCTTGACGGATATTGTCTTTAAAAGCTGCAAGAGTCTGAGGCTTGTTGACATAAACCCACAAAAAGAAGTCTGGAGCGGTCAAATCAGGCGATCTTGCTGGCCAGTGCAAATCGCCAAAACGGGAGATTAGGCGCCCGGGAAATGCATCCTTCAGCATATCGGTTGTGGCACGTGCAGTGTGTGCCGTTGCACCGTCCTGTTGGAACCACATGTTTTCCAATCCCAATTCATTAAGTTGCGGCAAAAAGAACTCGTTGATCATTGCTCTGTAGCGCTCACCATTCACAGTAACCGTTTGGCCCGCGACGTCTTCGATGAAAAAAGGTCCGATGACTCCTCCAGCGAAAACAGCACACCATACAGTGACTTTGAGCGGGTGTAATGGCTCTTCGTGGGTTACACGCGGATTTTCAGTGCCCCAGAATCGTAAATTTTGCTTATTTACGTACCCGATAAGATGGAAATGATTATTTTTGATGAAAAATCATCTTCCTCTTGGTGGTGATTAAGGATGGCTTGAGCGTATGATAGACGCGATTGGCGGTCAGCAGCTAACAGCTGATGCACCGTCTGGACTTTGTACGGAAACATCTTCAAATCTTGTACCAAAATTCGCTTAAAAGACCGTCGACTGATACCCATTTGCGTGGCAAGTCGTCTGGTCGATGTCGACGGCGCTTCCATGACATCCTCGCCTACAGCAGCAATATTCTCTGCAGAACGGCTACTCCGGGGTCTGCCACGCCTGGCAGCATCTCGTGTTGTGCCAATCTCTTCGAGGCGAGCTCCTAAACGTCGCAGTGTTTCACCAGTAGCCGTTGGACGGCCAGGAAATCTGCGACGAAATTCACGTTGTGCCAAAGTCACCGACCGATTATTGGTCAAATAAATAGTCAGCAATATTCCGCGTTCTGGAGCAGTGTAGCGTAACATTGTTTATTAACGTGTATTTCGCATGTGTTTACTACACAAATGTCAAAACAGAACTGACATTAGGGGCCAATCGCAAAATTTATAGCATTTTCTGATAGGAGGATTACTTTTGCGCCACCTTGTAGTAAAATTTTCCATAAATCTGTCCGAAATCGATGTCCGGTTTTCCACAAATTTTCAGCACTTATCTTTTAGACCTAGTGTCACAATATTCCACCCGGCACTCTTCAAAAACCGAACTCAAATATTTTTCCATACAACTGATTGTCACACTAATGTACATATTGTAAAAGAAGTTCAGGGATAATATTGAATGCAAAAGGTGTGTATATAAAATTGTCTTTGTATTTATTGATGAATTAGTCAAAGTGTGGTGACATTCCTGTTTTTCTGGATTAAAATATATACTTTTTTTAAGTTATAAATTTTAAATAATTCTGATAATTAACAAATAAACTGAATATAATTTTCAGAAAAATATTAGCAATGAATTGAACCTAACTATTTTTACTTGTTTGCTTAACTCCATGAGCTAATATTTGAGAAATTCATTGACGCAATTAAATGAAAACAAAAATTATTGCAACTACATAGAGCTTTAATAGGAAAGTCATTGAATCACAAAAATTGTTATTAAATAAAATTTTACTTACAAAATCTTGCTGTTATTATAATCAGATTGTAAATGCATCAGCTACATTTAAATAGATATATAGTTCTGCTTATAGAATTTGAATGTAGATATTTATATATTATTTAAAAAACATTTGATTTAATTATTCATTTAAAACATGCAATACAAGTGACTGACCAAATTGCAAATCATATTACACGTGTGCATAATTTATTTATAATTTTCCATACTGTAATAATTTACTAAGCGCGGTTAGTATTATTAGATAGTTAGTTACTATTATTTAATACAATAATTAAATAAAATAGTTTTACAGATACAGTGATGTTTGATAAAATAGGTACAACCGAGATTTGTTTTCAAATCTCTTACACAAAGAATTGCATGCAAAAAAAAAAATTTGATTTTTTTTTGTATAATCTATGCATAAGAGATTAATCAAAAAAGTGCAGTTAGTTTTTTTATATGCAATTCTTTGAAAACAGTAAATGCTTGATTGAGCAAGTGTCCTTATTTTATCGAACATCATGTATAAATATAAGTTTATAAAATTTTTCAACAATTAACATTAATTATTAGTTAAATATACATACATATCTACTCGTACATACAAACAAATGCATATAAATTGTATCTGACTATAAAAAATAAAATTTAAATTCAGATTACTGTATTCTGGTAAAACAATAGATTTTTTTAAATAAATAAATACAAGTAGGAAGAGAGAGGCAAATAAAATGAATAACTAATTTTGTCATAAAACTATTACAAATGTTAATAAATATGTATAAATTTTTGAATTGCCTGTAGAAGTTTATAAGCTCAAAGAAAAAAAAAGTAGTAGTATTAGATTCTAAGGGTTTTTCTGTTGAAATATATTTAATTTTTTGTTAGAGATATTTTTAATTTATCCATGAGTGTATAATTTGGATTTTAAATGCAAATATTCATACATTACACAGTAATACAAAAGTGAACAACAAAAATATGCAGGGGTTCTTATGTAGCCATCCTCTTTTGCTGGAGTCCATAGAGTACGGAAATACTTATAGTTTTTCAAGAGAACCTTGTTTTAGTGAAATATTGCTTTCTAAAATTTAAATTTCAAATTTTTATTTAATTACGAATTTTATCTTTTATATAGAAAAAAGTATTTTTTAAAATCGTCAGGATCTTCTCAAACTAGTTTATCATTCCGTTTGAATTTAAAAATTTTTCATTTTGAGACCCCATAAACTTGGGATCACAATAGATAGCAGAGTCGATGTAGACGTGTCCGTCAAAGACTTTTCCAATGACGTAGATAACGTCATAGTTATTCGGACGTAAAAGGGGTAAAAATCGGGAAAAATATTTTTTAAACTGAAAAAATATTTTTGTTGCAATAACATTTTTGTTCAACCATATTTATACCCTACACCACCATAGTGGGTAGGGTATAATGAGTTTGTGCAGATGTTTGTAACAACCAAAAATATTAGTCTAAAACTCATCTTAAAGTATACCGATCAAGTCAGAATCACTTTCGATTATACGATGTCCGTCCGTCTGGCTGGCTGTCCATTTAAACCTTGTGCGCAAAGCACAGGTCGCAATTTTGAAGATATTTCGATAAAATTTGGAAAATACAATTTTTTTTGGCCCAATACAAAAGTCCATTGAAATTGGCTGAAATCGGTAAATTATTTCTCCTAGCCCCCATACAAATGTCCTCCCGAAATTGCACTTTATCGGTCATAAATGTTTAATTCATATAGGTATCTACGCAAATATAGCTCCAAATAAGTTATATACAGGGTTTTCTAACAAGAGGTGTTATTTTGGTATTCAAAGAAAAATGGAATTTTTTGAGATAAATTATCGGATGTTTATTTCATAATAAAGAGGAAGGTATGCCGTTAATAATGAAAAACAACATCAGCCAAATGGCCACCACGACCACGCTTACAGGATCATATCATTTTCATCTTACATAACCAAATCACAAAGTGGCTGCCCTATGTCCTCGATAGCCTCACGAATTCTATCTTTGAGGTCTTGAATCGACGCTGGGCTGTTGGCGTAGACCTTATCACAAGATCTCGGTGACCAAATGTGATCATCTCTTCTAGAGAAACTTTTCCCGTAAAAGAGCAATGGTTTCATTGCTTGTGTGGTACGTAGCGCCGCCCTGTTGAAAGTAAACGTTGTCCAGATCAATATCAGCTCAATTCCAAAGAATGACGAGGAATGGACAAACCTGGGTTTTCTTCAACACTTTGGGCTACAGCAGCAATATTCTCAGTTGTTCTTGAGCGACGTACACGGGTTTTATTCTTCACATCACTAACTTCATCACTATTTTGTCGCAACAGCTCGAATTTTTCCACCAATTTCTGTAGTTCACGACGACCCAAAAATGCTTTAGTTTTGCGGACTGTGACTGCAAGATTTTCACCATTTTTGTAGTGAATTTTAATAACTTCAATGCGTTTTTGAAGCGCGTATCGTTTAATTTTTAGTAATGGCGTAGTTTCCACTTGTCAAATATCAAAGAATAAAAGCTTCAAAAGTGACAGCTACCGAAATACAGGGTGATTAAAAATAACACCTCTTGTTGGAAAAACCTTTATATACGAAAATCAAGTCACTTAGTTTTATGATGATCGGTCCGTAATTAGTCATATCGCCCATATAAGGGCCGCTTCCGAAAATTACTTTAACGAGCATAAATATCTTAAAAATCACGGTATACACACAAAACATACATTTCATAAATCATATACCCGAATTTCATGGCGATCGGTCTATAATTAGTCATATCTCCCATATAAGGCCGTCTTCCGAAAATCATTTACGAATTTAAAATATTGAAATTTTAAAATAATAATGATTTTGCTCATTTACGGGCTTGAACGACTATTTGAACTACTATTGTAAGTATTTTCAAACTGTATGGACTCAAATAAAATAGAATTGCTATGTGGGAACACCGGCATATTTTTTTAGTGTAGCATGGTGTTATTATTATTTTAAAAGTTGAAATTTAAAAAAAAAAAATTATTCAAATTGTAATTAACAGGGTAAAAAAATATTATTATTTGATCATGTTTTCAAATATTGTTTAGTTTTTTAAATTGGGTTTTTCCTTAAAATAACAATTAATCATGCAGTTTTATTTAAAAGAGTTTTAAATGAAATTGATTTTAAGAGTTTTTTTTTTTTTAAATCACACATTTGTTTATAACCTATTAATAATAAGCAGAACAAATTCTGTCATAAAACTTTTCATTTTGTATACAAAATTCGAGCACTTTCACACATTTTTTTTTGAAAAATACGAGTATTTGTTAGAAAAAAAGAACAAACAAATTAGAAAATCCCATAATTTTTATAAAAAAACTAAAAAAAGCCTTGCCAGTTCTTTAAAATATAAATAAATGTCCTTAAAAACATCTTTTGTAACTGAATAATAAATATAGGGTGTTCTAAAATGTATACAAGATTTGAATTTCCCGGCATTTGTGCTGTAAATTGTTGTCAACCAAGAAAAAATTGGTTCGACAACTGACAAGTTAGAGTTAGTAGTAAAAATGGATCCTTACTCGAGAAAACAAAAACTTTAAAAATATTTTATTTTACTTCCCATAAAATTGATTTTTCCAAAAATTCCAATTTTGCTAACTTTTCAAATATTCATTTCATATCTATCATATACCTTTTAAATTTTTTGATGAAATCATTTGTTCAAAGGTAATAATTTTTGCAATGAAAACAACTCAAATGGCGCCACTGTGCGTAGTGCACGATTCGTATTTCGAACAGAACCATGAATTATAATAAATAAATGTGCACAATTTTAAAGCGTTTTTTCAGGCGTCACACAGTGGTATAAAAAAGAATAATTGACGGAAATTAAACTGTTACTTCTAAACTTTTAGTCTGGTATAAATTAAATCTCACATGCGTAAAGACGAAGTGTTATCGAGTTTAAGTTTTTAATTTGGACCTCATGAGCCCACCAGGGCACTGTGAAAAATATTGGTCATTTTCGAATCAAAAATCTGTAACTTTTGATTGGATGAGGATTTTTGTAAGATTTTTTTTCGTTGAATAGGTGAGACTTTAAGCTTTAATTTGCTTTTTTAATCCTAAGAATCGAATCATAATAAAAAAGTAATAAACTGTTAAAAATAAATTTTTAATTTTTTATTTTTTTAGTTTTTGTATAAAAGTGATATGTTAAGACAAGTAAAAGAGGTGTTTTTATGTACTTTTTCATTAGTTTTATTAGTATTAACAACTGACATTTGTTAACAGCTGTCTAGCTTAGATTTTTTTTTTTTACAAAAATACAACCAAATATTTACAAAGGCCAATAGTTGCATTTTTTGAAAAATATGTTTAGCTGCAGTAGAGTTAAAAAAAAATCTTTCGAAGTTTAAAGTTTAAAACCGTTTTCAAAGATTTTGAAACACCCTCAACATTTTGAGTTTTTTATTTTAGAGTTGGCCGTAGTACTTTAGTATCTCTAATTCACACATTTTTATATTTTTTTCGTAATATTTCAAATTCAACAATAGTTGAATAGTTTAGTTTTTTTCTATGAAAACATATTTTTTATGCACATTGTTTTAAAGAGAATTTTATATAGAAAAAAGCGAGATATTACTTGTTAAAATCGGTTTATATTTGCAAAATTTAACTTGTAAACAGTCTAAATATTTTTTTTTATAGTTTTTGTTTTTTTTTTTATTCATATGCGCTGGGGGAGAAGATACTATAAAAGGTGTTAGTATTTAGTTAGTTTTGTGAAGAACTAAATTTTCTTTTTATATTATTATACATTTTTAAGCTTTCAAATCAAAATAAGCAATGAAAAGCTACTAAAATCAAAAAAGTTGATAATTTTTTTTATTTTCTGCGTTGTTCAACATTTTTGCATGTCATTTGGCAGCTAGATTTTGATATATCTTTTAGATAATAAGTTAAGCTTTATTTCTATCTTAAAACTAGATCGGCGGCAAACGGCGTCAACAGTTAAAATCCTAGTCAAAGTTGTGTAGGTAAGCAAAAAAACATTATATGTTTTAAATGAATTAATTTCAAATCTGCTTACAACATATACGAAACTCATAACGAAAATAGAATCTGGACGAGATACCCTTTCCAACAAGGTAAAACAATCCTAAAACAAATAATTATAAATATTAAAAATACGCCCTTGAATATGGTATAATTTTAACTCACTAAATCTTTAAAGTAGAAAGTATTGTGTTCTGTCGCCATTTTCGTATACTTCTGTTGACATGATAACTATAATTTCTGCAAATAATTATTGCATGAGATCTTAGCTTTACGATAGAACTTGTTTTATGGTTAATTTCAAACATTTGCAAAAATCAATTATGAGATGCATACACCTTATATTATCCACTGTGCAGGGGCTCGGCCAGTGGTCCCCAAAGTAGGACACCTCGGGTATGTTACGTTTTTAAAACGATCCTATTTCTTCGTTTGTGTTCCTCGTCGTATAATTTTAATTTCAATTAAGCAAAAGCTAAATTTTTCATAATTTTTTAATATTTTAAACTTTAAACCAATTGGTCAATTCACAAGGTCTCTTATCATGTCATATTGTCATAATGTCCTAATATATCACGACTCGGCGGCTCGGCTTAACCGACTCTTAGGGATTCGGCGTTGGTCTCTGCTGGTTGGCTTCGATAACACAATAAACATAGCATAGAAAGTAGTGTTATTTTAGGACATATTTTGCTTGAAAAGCTATAAAAACCATTGTGAAATATTAGGACATTATGACAATATGACATGAGAAGAGACCTTGTGAATTGACCAAATATATTGTTTAGCTGTATATATAACTACAAAATTACGTTCGTGTCATAAGAAAATTTTAAAAATATTTTATTGAAATTTTTCAAAATTTTTTAATTTTCTCATATTCACTCGCAAATAAAAATTATTTACGATAAATTGCAGACGGAATAACAAACATGTATTCACCTTAAAACCTCAAAGTGTAGGGTATAAAAACGGCAAGCTATTTGGAGATCATGGCTAACTGTGAAAGTGCTTTTGACAAAAATTATAAAATTGTGTTTAATAGTTTTCATGTTAATATTTATCTTCTTATTTTGTTTTTCAAATAATTCTACAACCATTTAAAATTGTAATAGTAGTATTACTTTTTCCATAACTAAAACTATTTAAGTAAATCCAAAAACAAATAGAATTTTTTCTTCGCAAAACTACTTTTTTATTTCTTTTTTCTACTCTGCTCAGAACTTTCTTCATGACAATTCATTAACACTAAAATTGTTAAGTGTAGATTTGTTTGTTTTTTTTCTTTTAATATAAATATTTATACAAACAACTTTTTCCAAAAGACAAGGCCAGCAAATGATGAATGAAACAATATTTTAGTTTTCGTTCATGCCAATTCTAAACTTATAATAGCTAAGCTAAGAAGTTGGAACTAATACAGAGAACAAAGCAAAAAAAAAAACAGAAGAAAAACAATATGAAAAAACTATTTATGTCATTTGAAAATCATTTCCTTTTAAATACAAATGACGGTGCATTTAAAAAGTCTAACTAAATGGACAAACGCAAAGCGTACATACATATAAAGGTGTTAGTATTTAGTTAGTTTTGTGAAGAACTAAATTTTCTTTTTATATTATTATACATTTTTAAGCTTTCAAATCAAAATAAGCAATGAAAAGCTACTAAAATCAAAAAAGTTGATAATTTTTTTTATTTTCTGCGTTGTTCAACATTTTTGCATGTCATTTGGCAGCTAGATTTTGATATATCTTTTAGATAATAAGTTAAGCTTTATTTCTATCTTAAAACTAGATCGGCGTCAAACGGCGTCAACAGTTAAAATCCTAGTCAAAGTTGTGTAGGTAAGCAAAAAAACATTATATGTTTTAAATGAATTAATTTCAAATCTGCTTACAACATATACGAAACTCATAACGAAAATAGAATCTGGACGAGATACCCTTTCCAACAAGGTAAAACAATCCTAAAACAAATAATTATAAATATTAAAAATACGCCCTTGAATATGGTATAATTTTAACTCACTAAATCTTTAAAGTAGAAAGTATTGTGTTCTGTCGCCATTTTCGTATACTTCTGTTGACATGATAACTATAATTTCTGCAAATAATTATTGCATGAGATCTTAGCTTTACGATAGAACTTGTTTTATGGTTAATTTCAAACATTTGCAAAAATCAATTATGAGATGCATACACCTTATATTATCCACTGTGCAGGGGCTCGGCCAGTGGTCCCCAAAGTAGGACACCTCGGGTATGTTACGTTTTTAAAACGATCCTATTTCTTCGTTTGTGTTCCTCGTCGTATAATTTTAATTTCAATTAAGCAAAAGCTAAATTTTTCATAATTTTTTAATATTTTAAACTTTAAACCAATTGGTCAATTCACAAGGTCTCTTATCATGTCATATTGTCATAATGTCCTAATATATCACGACTCGGCGGCTCGGCTTAACCGACTCTTAGGGATTCGGCGTTGGTCTCTGCTGGTTGGCTTCGATAACACAATAAACATAGCATAGAAAGTAGTGTTATTTTAGGACATATTTTGCTTGAAAAGCTATAAAAACCATTGTGAAATATTAGGACATTATGACAATATGACATGAGAAGAGACCTTGTGAATTGACCAAATATATTGTTTAGCTGTATATATAACTACAAAATTACGTTCGTGTCATAAGAAAATTTTAAAAATATTTTATTGAAATTTTTCAAAATTTTTTAATTTTCTCATATTCACTCGCAAATAAAAATTATTTACGATAAATTGCAGACGGAATAACAAACATGTATTCACCTTAAAACCTCAAAGTGTAGGGTATAAAAACGGCAAGCTATTTGGAGATCATGGCTAACTGTGAAAGTGCTTTTGACAAAAATTATAAAATTGTGTTTAATAGTTTTCATGTTAATATTTATCTTCTTATTTTGTTTTTCAAATAATTCTACAACCATTTAAAATTGTAATAGTAGTATTACTTTTTCCATAACTAAAACTATTTAAGTAAATCCAAAAACAAATAGAATTTTTTCTTCGCAAAACTACTTTTTTATTTCTTTTTTCTACTCTGCTCAGAACTTTCTTCATGACAATTCATTAACACTAAAATTGTTAAGTGTAGATTTGTTTGTTTTTTTTCTTTTAATATAAATATTTATACAAACAACTTTTTCCAAAAGACAAGGCCAGCAAATGATGAATGAAACAATATTTTAGTTTTCGTTCATGCCAATTCTAAACTTATAATAGCTAAGCTAAGAAGTTGGAACTAATACAGAGAACAAAGCAAAAAAAAAAACAGAAGAAAAACAATATGAAAAAACTATTTATGTCATTTGAAAATCATTTCCTTTTAAATACAAATGACGGTGCATTTAAAAAGTCTAACTAAATGGACAAACGCAAAGCGTACATACATAGTTGAACGCATTTATAGAATTGTTATAAGTGGTAGAGTATTTATTTTATTATGACCATATTGCATGGATTTTTAAACAGCAGAGCAGAATAAGTATTGAAGATAAACAACAGTCTATTGGACAGACGGACGGACGGACATACTTAAATGAGGCAGTTAAGTAGGCAGCAAGTGCCACGAAGATGTGCAAGGTTGTCAAGTAGGCAGAAGATGTTACAGCCACAAATAATACTACAATACAACAATGTATTTAGCAAAAAAACACATGTTCGCAGTGGGTTAGTAGAGTTGCACGTTGCTTGTGATTACATTGTTGCCACTTTAGAAACGTATGAAGGTAGGGAAGGAGAAAGAAAACGAAATACATCATGTTTTGTAAATATGAGATCTTGTTGTGAGATTTAAAAGAATTTAATCTTTAGTTAAATCATCTTGTTGTATAAACAAGAGATCTGCTATAATTTTTGGATCAGTTACATAAAAATTGCAATTTCTTTATATCAAAACGATATTTATAGCAAATACAAATGATCTATACATACCTATATAGTTTTCTAATTACGCATAATAAACTTTCATTGTCAATTAACCCTTAGTTAGTCGCAACTGATCTATAAGCAAACAAGTTTCCCTATTTTTTAAATTTTATTTTTATTACTCTTTTAAATACTTTGCCCCATATTCATAAAAAAGTTAAAACTTAAACAATTTTCCATCGTAAATTCCGGCCAATTTTTTTTTTCTTTTAAATTTTGTTTGTAAATTTTTCTTAATACTTAAAAGTACACAGTATCATTGTTATTTTGGCTATAGAGCATATAGTAATATGGTGATTTATTTGAAAAATGTGAAATAGGCTGTGCTTTTTTCGTTAAGGTTTTTCTTTTTTTTTTTGCAGTTAACCATCCCACGTGGTTATTACGGAGTTTTTGCGTGTTCTTTTTTTATAAAAATCAAGTGAGTTTTGAAAGACCAGAAAAAATTAAAAGAGGCTTTTAGAGGTTAAGTGTAATTGTAAATTATATCTAACAATGCAAAGTATCCAAAGAAAGTACGATATATTTCAGCTGCAATTACGTGCCATTCCAAATCGATTTCAGTGCCTTAATATTTATTGAATTTTGACCGCATGGGCTCACCAGGGGTGCGGCCAGTGGTCTCCAAAGTAGGACACCTCGGGTATGTTCAATTTTTGAAACGATCCTATTTCTTCGTCGACCTCATCGAGCACACTACTTTGTCGTAGCTATCAATTATACCTTATAACTGAGGAGATATTCGCATATAAACATTTAATTTTCAACATTTTCAACTCCAGTTTTTTGATAACAACGGGTACAAATATTTTCCGATAGAAAGAATTGTTTGAAAATCGTGACTAACCCCAAAGTTATATGCATTTGAATTTTAAAATTTGAAAAAATTCGATTTTTCGTTATTATTTGGGAAAAAAGTATTTTTGGAATTATCTAAAAAATATCTAAGATAATGTAGTAGGAATTTATACTCTTGAAAACCTAACTCTACATTAAATACCGAGGGCAACAGGTCCATCCAAAAAACGCCTATTGTAGCAAGGGTATATATAAGTTTGTCATTCCGTTTGTAATTTCTATACTTTTAATTTGCGACCCTACAAAGTACTTATATATATTCTGGATTGTTGTCGATAGCGAAGTCGTAATAGCCATGTCCGTCTGTATGTTGAAATCAACTTTCCGTAGCCCCCAAATAACTTACATACATGATTTATACATTAGTATATCGGGAATTCTTTCGGCACGGTTGCTATTTAAAATCGAGGAAAGTGGTCCACAAATGTCTGAGATATAAGGAAAAAACCGGGACAACCTCTATGTTTGGCCTCTTTTTGATCTATATCTCGATTACTAAGTCATAAATATAGACAATATGGAACCTAATGATAGATATTTCAAAGTCCGTTGCAACGATGTATATAAGGCTATAGTAAGCTGGACCTACAATGAGTCAAAATCGGGATAAAAAATTTTAACCCGAATTTTTTTTTAAACAAATTTTTTTTGACTAAATTTAAAAAAAAATTTGGAAAAAACTTTTAATACAAAAATTAGAAAAACAATTTCGAAAACACAATTTTAAAAAAATTAAAAAAATCATTTTTTTTTTTCAATTTTATTTTAAAGTATAACTTGGTGAAGGGTATATAAAATTTGGCACAGCCGAATATAGCTGTCTAACTTTTTTTTATGTAAAATTCATATTGAGGGCAAACATTTTTAATTCGCATAGTCGATATCAAAATATAGTAACCAATTTTAGATGGCCAAATATGTTCTTAAATATTTTGCAAAGAGTTCCGATAACCCCGGCCCTGGAATGGATATTATAGTCAAATAACTAAAAAATCATATTTTTGGGATTTTTCAACACTTCTTTGGGAACTGTAGGATTCCTAATTACAAATTTAAAAATTTGTAAATTTTCATAAAAAAATATTCATAAATAAAAATTGAATTTCAATATCATAAGAACTCACAGAAGTCGGTATCAGCAAAAACGAGTTTATGTAAATGTCCCATAAACCAGTATCTGTTTATCAAATAATAAATAAGTCATTAATTGTCTAAGGACTGAGATCGAAAAATTCTTAACACATGTTTTTCATTACAACTTTTAACCCAAGTATTATGATTTTCTTTTTTTTTTTGATCAAGTTACCTTTGCAAAACATGTCAGTTATTATGTTTAATGTTAATTATGTTCATTTGTTTGATTAAAATGAGTGACCAGAAAAAAGTGCGTACTAAAATTATTAAATATTTTCAACAAAACCCAACTTGGTCCTACAAAAAGTTGGCCAAACAATCAAAGATCTGCCGTCAAACTGTTTCCGATGTTACTCAACAGTACCGGGTGAACTTGTCCGTTGATAGAAAACCTGGTTCAGATAGAAGGAATGGTTCACATGATGTTTCTAAAGCCAAGAGATAGAACGCATTTTCAAAAGAGCTCCCAACACATCCGGTAGGAAAGCATCCCGGTTAGCTCAGTGCTCGGACTATTTGGTACGAAAAGTTAAATTCAGTTTCAGGTTCAAAAACTTACAAGGCTCAAAAAGTTCCTGACAAGAACGCTGATAAAAATTTAGAGGCCAAAAACAGAGCACGGAAATTGAAGTCAAATTTTATTAAAAAATATTCCTGCTGCATAATGGATGACGAAACGTATGTTCTGGCAGATTTTTCGCAACTTCCTTGTCAAAAATTTTATATTACTGATGCTTGAGGGAATGTTGAAGAAAACTTTAGGACCCAAAAGCAGACAAAATTTCCAAAAAAGTTCTTGGTATGGCCAGAAATATGCAGTTGCGGCGAAAAAAAACCAAACATTTGTTACAAAGGGCTCTATAAATACCGAAATTTGCATCAAGGAATGTTTACAAAACAGGATGATTCCATTCATAAGACTTCTTAGTGTGTCCACTTATTTTTGGCCTGATTTGTCACCCAGTCACTATGGTAGGAAAGGTTTTGAGTGGTAAAAGACCAATAATGTGGTATTTGTATCAAGGGAGGCAAATTCTGCAAACTGCCTGGAGCTAAGGCCAGTGGAGAGATATTGGGCTCTTGTTAAAAGAGAATTGAAGAGCACAAAAAGGGTGTCCAAAACTGTGGTAGATTTTAAACGTATAACTATAAAAACCATAATGGAAAGGTTTCCGAAAAAGGTTCAAAATATCATCACTAGGGATTAGGACTAGAAAAATATTTTTTTTTGTAAATTGTAAAAATAATTTCAATCAAATAAAAAAAAAATTTAAACTGTAAGTTTAGTGGTTTAATTTTTATTAACGTATATGTATGTTTAGAATTTTTCGATCTCAGTCCTTACTTCTAAGTATTTATTAGTCTCAGAAAAGTAAGTTATTCAGTAATCGCAAATACACAGTGGGAATGATTGTCAAAAATTTGTTTAGAAATATGTTGATGTCCACATTACTGAAGATATTTGCGAAAACAAATAAAGTTAATTTCAAAATTCAAACTTAAATATATTTTAAACTGTACGAGAAAACTTAATGAAATAAACTGGAGTTTCTTTACTTTCCAACCTCCATTAAAACAGAGTTCCATCCATTGAAATCTGTCCATATTTGAACTAGAGGTGGTCGACTTTGGCACTCTGCATCGCACCTTGTGTTCTAACAGAGTAGTCAAGCATTTTGTTTTTTTTTCGATCGACATCGAGCATTTTTGAATTTTTTAGGTGAACACTTCAAACTTTTTGATTTTCCTCATATATTGAAAACATATAAAAATATCGCTCTGAAACAAATCCACTTTAATGTTGCAGATGGTTTACATATAATTTGTCGGAACTAGAAATGTTCATTTCCTTCGTGGAGCTAATTATATGACTAGTTTTGACTATGTTGCTTTGCTGTAGCACAGTGAGTTTTACGATATATCAACATGTGATTGGAATATTTCTTTAGTTTATAACATGTCCGTACAGTCGAGTATTTCAATTTTAGAACTCATTCTTTTTAAGTCTGTTAAATAACATAGTCACAGCAGCAATGTTAGAATAAAATAAATAAACATTATTTACGCAAGTGTCACCATTTTTTAAAATGCATTTATATATAGTTTCTTAATTCTACTAAAATATAAAAAAAAAAATCCAAACCACATTTATATGTGTGTGTACAAAGTCACTTTTTTTCTCAAAGATCATCATCAAATCAATCACAAAGAAATTGTTATAAAGCAACTATTTAATAAAAGCTATAATAAATAAAAAGTATTGTGGGTTTTCTTATCAAATTGTTACATTTCTAAATGGAAAACATGCTGATTTTGAACCTGCTGACTTCTTCTAAATTACTCATCGTTTTTTGTTAATTCACAGCAAAACGAAATCGGCATATTCATGTTAATAGGTCGTTAGAAACTTCTTTCAATTTATATCGAGCTTTGTCAGAGATTGCACTTGAGATTCAAGATAAATTCGACGATAACGCAAGTCTTCATTCTTTCTTCCACTCTGTTCCTTATTTTTTGAAACGACATTTAAATTCAAACTTCCAACTCTATATATTCTTTTAGAGATGGCAATTCATTTAGTTATAGTCAGAGCGTGTCTTATGTTGAGGCAATGCGGTAATCAGGATATTGTGATGACCTGTGAATAGGGTCGGGAATATGCAGATTATTGTATTGCTCTCAAGACCCTATGTTGTATGTTGATACATAAACGAACGTTAGATCACGTCGTTGCTTGATTCTTTGGGCATGATACAGTGGAATTTTTCACGTGTCGAAAAAATCTCGTTTTTTGGAAACTGTGCAGGAAATATTTTACTCCAATTGATATTCTTACTATATGTACCACCTACATCCGATCAAAAATGGAATACGACTTTCATATACGGGCCGGTGCTTCAATCTCTATTTGGAAGCCTCTTGACCGCGTACACAACTCTATTGATTCGTTGGAGCTCCGTCGCAACATAGGTCGTATATTACTGTTCTAGTTTACTGTTGGAATACGTAAGAACGTATTTTATCAAGAACTCATCTCTTTGTAGGTGATTGGAGACCACAACACTACAAGGAAAATTCATTATTTGACCGTGACTGTATGTGGAATAAACATCCAGCAGAAGTATTTCCTGTACACAAACACTAATCTATCTATTATCTCTCCCTTAACAAATTTTTCTAGTTCCTGAGTTCTGGTCTAAGAAGTGGAATTAACCTAAACTAAATGGTTTTTTCTCTATACACTTTTATAGCAGCCTACATTCTAAGCCACCTAAAGTGTAGCGACTCAGTAAATCACTTTTCACTTACAAATAACTATTTAGAGTTATAAACTTATTTTCATTTCTATTTATATTGCAACATTTTGTGTGATGTGTGTTAAACACGACACATGTCTTTAAAGATTTTTTCTCTCCACTAGATTTTGTTGTTCTTGCACGCAGCTTTTTCATTTTGTTGTTAGTTTTTTTTTGTTATTCTTGCAATGACATTCAGCATACAATTGAAAATTTATTATTAGAAATACTTGAGATAATGTGTACTTGTGCGAATGATAATGATGATTGCGATGATGATGTAGACGGCTACGACAATGATAATGTTGATGGCAGCAGTTTGTGGCAAGTGACTTGAAGTAGGAGAAGATGAGCAGAAAAGAAAAAAATAAAAAAGTAGAAAGAAACCTAAGTAGGTCTCTTGTAAAGTGTCGTCTTAGCATGCATTTAAAGACCAACTTAGAAGTCATTGAATGGATGGCTGCAGCTATTGGCTTCATCGTTTCTAAAATTCAGTGTAATAGAATTAAAAGAATTTTATTTTTCTAAAACAATGTCTGTTTTGTTGGTCAACTTTAAAATGGTCATAAGCATTACTATTTCATATACGCACACAGATACTTACATGTACATGTATATGTATCTTTTATCTGTTTGTCTATTTGTTTGTTTGCCTGCAAATATGTTTGTCCAATCGTCCATTCATCCATCTAACTATTTGTACGTCTCTCCCTGTGTCTATCAGTAGTATTTTTTTTTTGTGTGCATTTTAGTTTCCATTTAAAGCATTTGCTAAAGTGAAAATGTCATTTCTAAGAATTTCTTAATTGTAAGAATCTTATTTCTTCTCTTTTTTCGTAATATTACTTTTTTCTTCATTCTACAGATTTGTATTTCTAAACAAAATGAAAAACTTTTGTTGAATAATGAAAAATATAAAAAAAACAAACAAATAAATAAATAAATGGTATTTAGCAGATTGAAAGTTGTTGTAATTAAAAATTGTTTTCTATTCTATCAAACAATGAGTTCAAGTTATGAAGAACATCACTATTTTTCATTATGATTATTTTTTTTTTTTTTATATTAAAAAAAATACTTGAAATGCGAAGAAAAGAATGATAATCGTATTTAGCAAATGAAACGTATTCTAATAAGTAAACACTTACATTTATACTTAACTCTTAAGAACAAATGAAATGAGCTGTTCAAAAACTATATTTTAATTTAATAAGATTGCAGTATTTTTTATAAGAAAAATGTGTCATTTACTTCAAGTACTTATAACTTATTTTTAGTTATTAAAAACCCCTTTTGCAAATTTGGTAATAAAATTAGTTATTTATTTAAAATTTTTAGAACTTTTTAAAACTAACACTAGCCGACAATGTTTTGTAATTTTGTGTGCCGAATTCGAATATGTAATTGGCTTTTCCCTATCACGTCAGGTTTTCGAGATACAAAATAAATGTCTTTTTTTTTTTGTTTTTTACATTTAAAATCATTAGTTTATTTAAAAATCAATGAATTTTCAAAAGTGAACGGCGTTTGTATTTTGTTGGTTCGGTTTCACGTATTAGAGTTCAGCAAAAGTCTCCCAACATGCCTTTGTATCAAAATTCTTGATAATTTCTTTCAATTTTTATTAAATCTTGTTGAGCACTTTCTCCTTGTTCATCGCTCTGGGAATGACTGGTAATAAATCATTTGGTGGACGTTGAACTGGTTTCGAAACCGATGGCACATTTGCGTAAGTAATATTATTTAGATTTTTCATATTGAATTCAGCAACTTTTGTTAAACAGAAATAACAATCGGTTTGGTGATTACTTGACTCTCTCCCAAGTACTGGAATTGAAAAATCTAAATAGATCTTCTTGTGATTTGACCACATGTTTAAAACAGTTCTGCAACTATTGCAAAACATTTTCGGTGTCCACGGTTTTTCCAAGTTTCTGACAGCAAAACCAAAATAATGTAAATATGCATATTTTAATGAAGCTGATATTGGATATCCTTTTTTTCTAACCAAATATTCACCACACACAAAGCAAAAATAGCTTGAATCAGCAACACCCCAGCAGTTAAGCAAGTAGTCGAAGTATCCCTTATAGACAGTAATCCTCACAAATGTCTTATCACTTGGCTGACTCCAATTTATATATTTAGTCATTTGTCCTTTGTGGTGCATAGAGAAGACTATTACTATTACTTTATACATCCCAGGTAATCTAGTGTGAAGACAATTGTCACTTAAGTGTCTCTAAGTAATCTGGAGTGTTGTCTCTTTAAACGTTTTGTGAGTAATTCGTTTAAACTGGTTTTATACAAATTGTGTTGATATAATTCTTATACAGTTTAATTTTATTTTTGCTGAAATATGTATACTGATATCCCATGTAACATTAGTGTTTCTTAGTAACCTATAGTGAAGTCACTTTAAACGTTTATTATGTACTGCACTTTAGAAAGTAGTTATTTTACCCACCAGAAGCAAACCATTGGATAGTTGTCGAAGAAACGTTTGTTTACAAGCTATAGTTTATTGGACTTCCTATGATATGTCTTTTTAGCTTTGAGGTCAATTACTACATGTTAAATAAGCACATATTAAAATAACTAGTCATGTAGCTAATCAAGTTACCAGTTAGGTGAATCCAATGCGTTGACTACTTTGGACCAGCTATTAGACAGTATCATTATAGTCAAAAAGGTCATGCAAGTGTTAAAATAACTAGTGACGTAGCTATTGAAGTAACTAGATTGCACCCTAAATAATGGGTAAAATCACTCGGTACTGTCTCCTAGAATTGCTGGGACACGATCTCCCTGACATGCTTCATCGCTATTATTATGAAGATTTAGAATGAATGTGGGCTTCTATCAAATTAATATTTGTGAAATTGTAGTGTCAGTATTGACTGTTTTAAAGTACTGCCAGCATGCGATAAAAAATTAAGAAGACGTGACACAGTGGTCCAAATGCTCAATCTAGCCGGAAAAAAGTCATAACTCGCTTTTGAAAAGCCGTACCGACATGAAACTTAGTACGTTTATAGATTTCATCAATTTTTTTTTTTTGAGCATGAATGTGTGTTTTTGTATGAAAATTCTGTATGTATGAAAGGAATAAAAGACTACCTTTCTTTAAAAACTTTGAAGTGGGCGAAATGCCACTCCAACCTTAAAAATAAAAATACAGCTCCTTACTTGTAATGGACATGTTAAAATCTAAATGAAATAAAAATCGTTGAGGCAAAAAGTGGCAGCTAATTTTTGAAACATTAGAAAGATAAATCCACATAGACGACGACAACATAAAAACTAAAGCTTATCTCTGTGAAATTACCATTTGAAATTCTAATAGAATTTGGACATTGAACAAAAATTTCACATTTAAAACACACATGTACATAATTGCATTTTTTTTTCTAAACAAAACATATTTTCTAAAACATTTAAACAGTAATTTTTCCTCTTACCTTTGCTATATTAATTACACCAAAACATTTTTTTTTAATTGTTCTTATTATTTTTTTTAACAAAGAAGCAATTACTTGTTTCTGAAGGAATATATCAATGCTAGTGTAGCTATTTAAAGAAAAAAAATGTACCGTTATGTACTATGGACCATACAAAAAATTTGCTTTTGAAGCATTTAAAAAAATGACTTTTTTACGGCTAGATTGAGCATTTGGACTACTGTGCGTGATAGCCCAATTTTTATGCCAGATTCGAATTCAGCCAGAGTAGTTAAAAACATGCTTCGTTTCTGCAGTAATTTTTTTTCCAAATGTGTAGACCAGTGTAATTTTAGATGCGTTTTAATTATTTAGTTTTTTATGCCCGCAACCTAATATTATAGAGGGTTATATTGGTAATCAAATTATTTACAATCTTTACTTTGTATTGAATCCAGAACAACTTCCTCGTAATTCATTTTGAGACCGTCAACGAATTAAGGTAATTTCGGATACTCTGTTTTGAAGTAAAGCTTATCCCAAAGAGAGCGTTATGCATCGATCAAAACAAATGGTAGTTGGACGGGACAAGGTCTGGACTATAAGGTAGGTGAGGAAAAACTTCCCAACCAATTCTTTCTAATTGGCATATTCTGTTTTTCGGCTAATGCTCGCTTCAAACGAATAAGTTACATTCGGTACAGGTTTCCTTTGATCATGCAAAAATGATTTTCTTTCAGACATACAAAATCGTCTTTCAAGGTCTCTCAACTTCAATTGGTATGGTACCTAATTTCTCTGCTTTTAAATTAATCCTGCTGCTTGCAAACATCTTTAAATTGCTGCTTCAGTAGCACCCAATGATTTTGCAAGCTCTTGTTGAGTTTGACAAGAATCTTCATGGAGTACTTTTATATGAGGGTTTGGGTCAATTATTTATTTTCTAACACAAAAGTTGGTAGAAAATGAATTATGAATGTTCAAGTCATTTTCTGAGGGGAGCCTTGAATGGGGACTAGGGACAAATGTTACCCAATTAACGCCATACTTTACAGTGTGTCTACTAGCAAGTCACTTGCGGAAGAACTTCTGCAAGTATTTCTGCTTCCAGAAGTAGTTTGTAGGAGTTATTACGACGAACTTGCTGCAAGAAATTGCAGATGTGTTTTCACACAATGTGAGTACAGCCAGCAGTAGAGTTTGCCTTTTTTACGAATGAGTGCATATAAATGTCTTGTAGTAAAAACAGATTCCATCGCAGCATATTTAATTAAAAAGAAATAACAAATTAAAAAAAAAAATAAGTGTTTGGTTTTGGGTGCTGCGGCGTGTAGATTTAAGTTTCCAAAATACATAACTTGAAGAATTGCGGACCGATGATTCCATGCTGCTGAAAAATTTCCTGAGAATGTCTAATGATGATTTTCAATACATTTTATCTTTAATTGAAATAAGTTTCGTAAGGAGGATACTAAAATGAGATTGGTTATACCTCCAACAGACCGGCATTTAGTTACTCTTCCAAAAAAACCCAAAACAAAACTGAAAACAGAAGAGATTACCACAAACCGTTTACCCGACTTCTTCAAAACACTTGCAGTTCACAGCAAGTCGTTCAAGTTACTTCCAGCTAGCAACAAACACATGTTTCCACATAATTGCTGCAATTAATTTCTGCAAGCCGTGTCTTTTGTAGGACTGAGATCGAAAATTTTTTAACATACAAACATGTTAATAAAAATGAAACCACTAAACTTACAGTTTTTAATCTTTTTTCATTTGATTGAAATTATTGTTACAATTTACAAAAAAAAAATATTTTTATAGTTCTAATCACTAATGATGAAATTTTGAACCTTTTTCGAAAATCACTTTGTTCGAACACGTAGTCCATCTCCATTTAAAATCTACCACACTTTTGGATACCTTTTTTGTGCTCTTCAATTATGTTTTAACAAGAGCCCAATATCTATCCACTGGACTCAGCTTCAGGCAGTTTGGAGGAATTGCCTCTCTTGCTACAAATACCACATTATTGGTGTTTTACCACTCAAGACCTTTCTTATTATAGTGACAGATGCCAAATCAGTCCAGAAATAAGTGGACACATTAAGAAGTCTTATGAATGGAAACATCCTTTTTTGTAAACATTCCTTGATGTAAATTTCGGTATTTATAGAGCGTTTGTAACAAATGTTTGGCTTTTTTGCCGCAACTACATATTGCTTGCCATACCAAGAACTTCTGGTCAAATTTTGTCTGCTTTTGGGTCCTAAACTTTTCTTCAACATTCTCTCGAGCATCTGCAACATAAAAAAATTTACCCAGAAGCTCTGTTTTTGGCCTCTAAATTTTTAGCAGAGTTCATGGTAGGAACTTTTTAAGCCGAGTACTGACCTAACCGGGCTGCTTTCCTACCGGATGTGTTGGGAACTCTTTTGAAAATGCTTTAGAAATCGGAAAAGTTCTCCCGGTACTGTTTAATAACATTGGAAACTGTTTGATAGCAGACCTTTGATTGTTTGGCCAACTTTTTGTATGACCAAGTTGGGTTTTGTTGAAAATATTTAATAATTTTAGTACGCACTTTTTTCTTGTCACTCATTTTAATCAGATTAGCAACAAACGAACGTAATTGACATTAAACATAATAACTGATATGCTTTACAAAGGTAACTTGATAAAAAAAAAATTCAAATAATACTTGGGTTAAAAATTTTAATGAAAAACGTGTGTTAAGAATTTTACGATCTCAGTCCTTAGCTACCTAACTGGTAACTTGATTAGCTACATATTTGCTATTTGACGATCTCAGTCCTTAAGTCGACTTCTAACACGTGTTTACATGACAAAAGCATCTTTAAGTCACTTCTGGAAGCAACTTCCGCAAGAAAACATGGTAGTGGACACACGGCTTTAACAACGGAGGATATTTTTGGAGAATTTCAGCCTTTCGTTTGGGCCCTATCGTGTTTTCAACAGACAGACAGATAGGCGAACACAGCTAGATCATCTTAGAATCTTATGAGAACCCAGGATATATATACTTTTTAATTCTGTGACCAATATTTCCATATGTTACAAGGGAAAGACAAAATCAGTGTACCCTAATCATTTTGATGGTGGGTATAAACAGCTTCCTAACGTTATCCAATTTTGCTCAAACTTTAAGTATTGGGTTTTTGATGAATAAGAATTTAAGACCTTCTGCGCATCTTAAATCCAAAAAGTGCAAAAACCTAGTTTTTTCAGTTTTTACACTGGCTTATTCGCGCAACGGAAGTCTTATGGTTTTTAAACATTTTCAGGAAAATATAACCAAATTTAGGCAATGTTTGAATAAGGATGCAATATTTAAATATTGTTATTCAAATGTTAAAAACTTTTGAAAATTAAATATATTTTAAAATATATTTTATTCGAATTAGTTTTAAAATTAACAAATCAAAGTAATTTTTTTTGTTTTATTTATTTTGTTTTCAATTAAAATTTCATCAATAAATTAAATCTGCACAGTCATGAGCCTAGTACTTTTTAATGTAAATTCAAGTAAATTCAATGTATATGCACATATGTATTTTCAAAATATTATTTTTATTTAATTTAAGCAAACAACCAAATATGTATGTATGTATGTTTATAGAGTAAACAGTTTATTGGAGAAAACAGCTTCTGTAGCAAAATGATAAGAATGAATAGTATGTAGAGTACAATGTAGGGGTTATCGCCTGAACACACAATTTAGATTTGTTAGCTAAAAGTACTACAATTTAAACTAATTAATACACACAGGCAGACACATCAAAAATGAGATTAAATATAAAAATGAAAAATAGAAGTAAAATAATAAAACTTAAATAAAATAGAAACTAAACTTAATTTCATATTAATTGCGTTTAAAGAATTAATTTATAGAGAAAATATAAGACAACAACTGAACAAAAAGTAAGAAATAATTAGAACAAACTCTAATTATGGTCATACATTAAAATAGAAATAGAAACAGAAATATAAATAAAAACAACAAATCTATTACTAACTCTACCACAAAGTTACGAACAATACATATGCATTAATGCAAGGAATGAGCAACTTTTTACAATTGTACTTTTTTTGGTGCAGTCAAACTTCTTAAAGTTTATTTAGTATATTTAAAAAATTCAAAACAAACTATTTAAAGTATTTTGGTTAAAATTGGGAGTAAGTTTTTGTTATTGTTTTAAATTGTAAGAATGGGAACTAATTTATGCATCTGAATAAATTTCATTATTTATAAATATAAATAATTTCATGAACTTATAGTACCAAAAAAGTACTTTTAAAAAATTCATCAGATAACAAAATAAAGGTGCACGAATAAAATAATAAAAAAAAATTATGGAGAGAATCCATCCTAAAGATGACAGAAAACTGCATTGTTGGGATTTGAACGAAATCTAGTAAATACGTATTACTAATAGTTAATCAAATCATAGACTTTTGGACTCGAGACTTTCACCGTGCCAAAGATATTACTTCTTAAAATAAATTAAGAATTTTACATACATAACTGCATATGTATATTTTTAAACCTTACGATACACTTTATTAAAATGGATTTTTTTGAAAGATACATTTATATCCTTTAAAATTTTATGAATAAATCAAATTTCTTTCAAAAGTTTAATGTTCAATTTTTGGGTTATAAAATTCAAATAAATTCAAAAACCCATATTTTTAAATGAACCACAGAATGACTTTGTAAAAAAATTTTAAAGTGGTATCTTTCTTAAATCATGTCTTTATACGCACTATCAAAAAAGATGGGGGTATATAACATTTGTCATTCGGTTTGTAACTCATTGAAATATTCACCCACACAAGTATATACTTATGGGTCTTTGTAAAATTATAAGACGATCTAGCTATGTCCGTCCGTCTGTCTGTCTATTAAAACATTTGTACAAATATACTAAAGACTTTGGTTATTACTGGTATCATATAATATTATGAATATTTTTAAGGCTGTGGTTTTTGAGATATGTGACTAAGGACTGAGATCGAAAAATTCCTAACACATGTTTTTTATTAAAACTTTTAACCCAAGTATTATTTGATTTTTATACCCTTCATATATAAGTTTGTCATTCCGTTTGTAATTTCCACAATATAATTTTCCGACCCTATAAAGTATATATACTCTGGATCCTTATGGATAGCGGAGTCGATTAAGCCATGTCCGTCTGTCTGTCTGTCTGTTGAAATCAATTTTCTGAAGACCCCAGATATCTTCGGGATCCAAATCTTCAATAATTGTGTTGGACATGCTTTCGAGAAGTTTCCTTTTTAAAATCAGCAAAATCCGACCATAAATAACGGAGATATGAGCAAAAATCCGAGACAACCTCTGAAAATTTCATAAAAAAAAGACAATTTATTTCATGCTTTGACAAAAAGGCAACAAAACGTATGTTTGGCTATGTGTTCGTTTCATAGCTTTGCGTATTTTGTTTTTGTGTTTCGTTTCGATTGGCGGTGTTGTTTTTATACCTTCGTTGCTTTTACACCTTCGTGAGAAAGGTATATATAAGATTGTCATTTTATTTGTAACTTCTAAAATATAATCTGTTCGTCAGCAATTAAATGTAAAATTTTTAAAAGATTTCTTGATATATTTAGGATGCTATACGCTGAAAGTGGGCAATTAATGTATCCACAATAAAGGTGAAGGGTATATAAGATGTCAATTATATTAATTTGTTGTTAATCTGATTAAAATGTGTGACGAGAAAAAAGTGCATACTTAAATTATTAAATATTTTTAACAAAACCCAACTTGGTCCTGCAAAAATTTGGCCAAACAATCTGCCGTCAAACTGATTCCAATGTTATTAAACAGTATCGGGAGAAATTGTCCGATGATAGAAAATGTGGTTCATGTTGAAGGAATGGTCCACATGGTGTTTCTAAAGCCCATAAATAGAAAACATTTTTTGCACATCCGGTAGGAAAGCAGTCCGGTTAGCACAGTACTCGGACTATTTGGTATGAAAACTTAAAGCCAATGCAGTTTTAAAAATATACAAGGCTCAAAACAAAATTTAGATGCCAAGGACAGAGCACGGAAATTGAAGTCAAATTTTATACAAAAAATATATCTGTTGCATAATGGATGACGAAATGTACGTATGAAACATTTTTCGCAGCTTCTGGGTCAAAATTTTTATGTTGCTGATGATCGTAGGAATGTTGAAGAAAAGTTCAGGACCCAAAAGCAGACAAAATTTCCCAAAAAGTTCTTGGTATGGCAAGTAATATGCAGTTGTGGCAAAAGAACCCATATAAATACCGAAATTTACATCAAGGAATGTTTACAAAAAAGGATGTTTCCATTCATAAGACTTTTTAATGTGTCCACTTATTTTTGGCCTGATTTGGCATCCTGTCACTATGGTAAGCAAGAACAATAATGTGGTATTTGTACCAAGAAATGAGAGATATAGGGCTTTTGTTAAAAGAGTATTGAAGAGCACAAAAAAGTGGGCAAAAGTGTGGTAGATTTTAAACAGAGATGGACTTATCGTTGCAGAAAGCACTATAAAAATCTTAATAGAAGGTTTTCCAAAAAAGGTTCAATATTTCATTACTAGTCTAATAGTAATTTCAATCAAATAAAAAAAACTGTAAGTTTAGTGGTTTCATTTTTATTAACATATACAGTGCCGGTCAAAATAATAGCACCACGGTACCTTAAAGCAATATTTTTATTTCAATAGTAATTTTATTTAAATATATTATACAATCGTTAATTAATCTCTATTTCTTCTATGAGTAAAGTTTTCTTTAAGAAATATTACACTTTTAATTAATTATATGGTATTTTTGAAAAATATCCGGATTTTGTGCAGTCAAAAATATAGAATATTTATGTTTTCGTTTTAAAAAATCGCCATAGAATAATAGTTTGAATATTTTTATTTCGAATTGAGTAATATTAAATAAAAAAATTGTGTATTTTTTTAAGTAACAAAAAAGTTTTGTTTGTGAGCTGTAGTTTAAAAAATTATGATTTCTGAACATAAAAATTATCTGAATTCAGAATAAAAATATTTATTAGATATTTAGAAATGGTATTAAAAACCATTGCGTTCAAATAAAAGTATAATTTTTATGTTGCGAAACCGATAATCGCTTTTAATCATAACACTCTTGGCCCACTGTTTCGAAATTCAGGTCTTTATATTCTCTACGGTGGTCAAAAGTGACGACTGTTGCAGTTATTCGCTGGGCATTACGAGATCAAAATTTAAATTATTTAAATCCTGGAAAAGTTTCACCAATAATAATATAACATCATCTATTAAATGTAAAATTTCAAAAATCGCATTACCATTCTTCAACATTCAAGTACCAAAACAGTTTTTGTTCAAATAATTAAACAAATTACAATGTTTAATATCAGACTTCTATAGAATGTCCTCTGAATCCATTTTCAATCAAAATGTAATATAACATCATCAACATCTATGAATAAAATTATAGTTCGATCGTGGTTTTCCTACTATAACATTCGAAGAATATATTGAATACGTGGTATAAATAATTATTTCTTATATGATAAAATGCTTGATAAAATCATATTCAGATATAAATCAAAGAGATTATGACTTTAGGAATGATCTCTGGAATGATAAATTTATATAAATTTGGGTTTCAAGCTAAAACCTCAATGTCGTGGCACATGATGCGATATCCCCAAACAGAATTTTATTAAAAATAGATGGCCTAGAGTCATAAAAAGGGTTAAATGAAATCAAAAACATTTAAGAATATGTTTTGGGGAATGAAAAAATATATTTGGCATACAAGTCCGATACAAAAATTGCAAAATTTTAGAATCTTTATCGGTAGACCGTGGTCGGCCACTTTTTTCGCAAAAAATACGAAAATAAAAGAGAGCAATACTTTAATTTTAATAATAACATGTTAAGAACGTTACAAACCATAATAACTGTTACTAAATTAAATTTTATCCTGGTTAATTTTTGTTTATTTTAATCGATTTCTATATTGGTTCTATTTTTTTGACTGATGAATTTCTTAGGTATTTATATATTATGTAGTTTTTCTTTAAAATTTGCATCTAATTTTCAAAATTATTTTTAATTTTTGAAAGTTTTTTGAATTAAGTATAAATTTATACAAAAAAAAAAATATATATATATATTAATTTATTAGTATTTACGCAATATTATTATATAAAAATATGAATGTCATGGTGGTATTATTTTGACCGCAGCTGTATGTATGTTAAGAATTTTTCGATCTCAGTCCTTATATAAATTTCAAAATCCACGGCTTTCAAAATGTTCATAAAATTATATGATAATAACCAAAGTCTCTTATATATTTGTAGTCAGTAATCTAGTCACTCTTAAAGTTTAGAAGCTATTAACTAACATAGGTAAAAATTTGTGCAAATAGTTATTTTTAAAAAATGTAAAAGTGTGATTTAAACTTTTTACTTTTAAAAGAAATTTTATTTATTTATAAAGCATACATGTTTTAGAAGTTATGTGCATTTATATATACTTAAATACTTGCGTCAAATTTTATTATAATTTTTTTTTAATTTTAAAGACGTCATATTATTGATAAACACTTGCAATACATAATAACTATGATCAATTTCCACCTCACCCAAAAATGTACCTTTGTTCTTCAGATTTTGTTAATTTTTGGCTTATAAATCATATGGAGCTGTTTAGGCATTTCAATTTTAAAATTTTCAAATATTGAAAAACTCACGATTTTATTCGCAAATTTCGATTTTGGAAAAATGGCAAAATTCGACAAAATGTGTTAGTTTAAATCGCGATTTTTTTTTTAAACTAAGAAAAATCAAAAATATAAATAACAATATTATTCCACAGAATACAAATTTGAACAGAGTTCTTACACTCACGGTCATAAAAAAATTAATTTTTTTTTTATAAATCATGCATGGAGTGCACGAAAATATTATCTCTAAAGATCATATAACATGGCTAGTTTTTATACATAGGATAACTAAAATAACAAATAAAACATGCATGAACTATTGGTACAATTACGCTGGAAAAAGTACTAATTTTTAATCGTCTAGGTACTATATGAAAGTGGTTATTTTCAGTATCTGATTTGTACATACCTTTAAAGAATTTGCTACTGTTTTTGTTGGTGGCGGTGCTGCTGGTGTTGATGTTGTTGCAGTCACAGATGATGTTGCTAATGTTGTTGTCGTTGTGGAAAAAGAGAACATTTTTTCTTTGCTGTAGTTTTCCATGGATTATTTATTTTGTAAACAACAAAAAAGGGAATTTGAAAAATCTGCACAAAAACAATTTGAACCTCAATACCAATGATGTTTTTCTTGTTCTGCTTTAGCTTCACGTTGCTGGTATTTGTATTGCACTACTTTTGTTGCTGCTGCTGCTTATGTTGATGTTGTTGTCTACTTCTACTTCTAATGCTAATATTGTTTTTGTAATTCGTTTTCTTTTTAATTCATGATCATCTTCATCATCATTATCGTTGCAGCAGCGATGGAAGAGAGACACAAACAAAATCACATAAAACCGACTGACTGACTGACTGGCAGACGACGGGTTTTAATAGAAAAAGAAAATTGAAACTAGATTTTTTCTAGACTTAGAGACGTGTTGTAGTTTCAATTCTTTTTTTTTTTTCGTTTGTAATTTTTTTTTTTTTTTTTGAAAATTTATTTGTTGTTTTGAAACGAATCTTGAAACGCAAGCATTTAGTTGGAAGAAGTCTTCTCGTTGTTTTGTTTTTGTGTCTGTGAAATTTATAAATTAGGATGGTTGGTTGTTGGCTGGTGGTGATTTTATTTGAGATCAGACAGTGGGAATTATTTTTTATAGAAATTCAATTCGAAGACAGGTGAGGAGGTGGTGTTGTTGTTGTGGATTTTAGTTCAGTTTCGTTTAGTTGTTTATTAGAATGTCTATTCATTATCTTTATTTTTTTGTTTTTCTTGTATTTTGTTTTACTTTTCACTTTAACATTATGATCGAAATATGCATCTAAAAGAAATATATGTAAGTAATGTTGTCAACATTGCACAGTGGGTTCTAAATCGTATTCATAATGATAATTCATATTTCCTTTTTTCGAAACTAATGTTTTTTTTTTTTTTTGTTCTATTATTGTCAATAATAAATATTTTAATTTTAATTTTATAATCAAAGTTCAACGCATAATTGATAACATATTTCAACCTACTTTTGGTGAAAGACAAACAAAAACATTTTTATGTTTAATTTTACCTCCCAGTTAGCCTATTTGCTTTTTAAGTTGGAATATTATTTGAAAACTGTATAAATACTAATACAAATATGTAAATACACAGAAACAACAGTCTCATAAACAGTTTCAATTAAAATATTTATCACACACTGAACTGGTTTCAATTATTTTATAATAGAATCAAGTATTCATGTGGTCAAAATCAAAATTTTCTACTGAATCTTGAGTTTTGAATTTAATAGTTTTGATAATTGAATATATGTACAATATTCGTTATTAATTGCACTTTAATAAAAAAAAAAATTTAAAATACATTTTTCGTAATTAAAAACATAAAACAAAACTAAAATGTGATTTCGATAACGAAAACTGTATTTTCAATAAGTTTTTCAATTAAAGTTCAATCAATAACGAAAATTTAATATTCAATTATCATAATTATCAAATTAAAAACTCAAAATTCATTACAAGATATTAGAAAATTTAATTTTTGACCACACGAATACTTGATTAAATTATGTTCAATATGTGATGAATATTTGAATTGAAAGTAAATAAAATTGCAAAAAAATTAGTCACCAGCTTTAGTTATAATGATTATTTTTTCGTTAGCACTAAACGAAAATTTAAAATCAATTAATGCTAAATTTTAACTTGCAATCAATAAAAACCTGCATACTCTTACTATATGCCAAATTCGAATAACACAAATTTTAAATAATTTTTTATTTTTAATGAAGTTTTAGTCTTAAGTTTTGAATTAGTGCACAAAAATAAAGTTAAATCATTTTGAATTTAAATTTTAGAGAAAATTTGTAACTGCACTCAAATAAGTGCAGAAAAAAAGTTGCAATATACTGAATACTGCTTTTTTTAATCAAATAATTTAATCGTGAATGCAGAATTTTGTCTTATTTCGGTAACGGTATTTGATGTTATTTCGGTAACGTTAACCCTGTGCATACTTTTTTCATAAAAAGTTTTTTGTGTTAGAGACAAATCCTTTCATGACTTCCTGATTTTTTTGCTCCGGACACAATGAGCAAAAGACCTATGAATAATTTGGACGAAACCAGTGACGGAAAAAGATATATATGCTTTTATTGGCCTTACTTTGTTTGCCGGCATATTTGGGTCAAACCATTAGCCTGCTCTTTAAGTGTGGGGCAATAATGGAAACCATATCTATCTGGGGACACGATGTCTGCTCTCCAATATCCGCTCGACTAGTAGAAAGTATATCGGCCGCCATCGACGACGTTTGGAACATGCTCATGAACAACTTAGAGGGTCGATATATTACGGGTGACCAGATAACAGTTGATGAGCAATTGTTTCGGTACCGAGACCGCACGCGTTTCACGCAATATAGTCCATCAAAATCAGCTAAATACGGCATAAAAATCTGTTGGATGTGGGACTCCAATAACAATTACCCACTGAAAGGTACCTTGTTCTGAAATTGCTGGAAAAATATTGTGTATCTGGACGAACAATATATGCTGATAATTCTTTATTTCATCATATGGTTTAGACATGATTTTGATAATAAGCGGTTGGGTTATGTAGGAACTATGCGAAGCCTGTCTACCGTATGAGATGTTTTATTCTAAAAGAGAGGTATTGAGCACATTATTTGGTTACCACAACAAAAAAGAAAAAAGTAATGGTTCTCATCTCGACGGAGCATTGTAATTCCGCCGTAGACTCATCGAATCCAGCACAGAAGCCATTTAAAATATTAGCATAAAAAAAATTTAGACATTCTTTTAGGACACCTGAATATGTATTTCCATATAAATCCCATATAGGTCTGCACAGATCTGGTTATATTGTAAATTTCAATACCGAGGGTTAATGATAACGGTAATTTCATCCTGAACAAATCTATATATATAAAATACAAAAAATGTTTCTATATATGTCCGTTATAGACTCTGAAACTATCCAACCGATTACCTCCAAACCGGTTTCATTGGAAAGGAAATTTGCTGAAGATGGTTTTAGATACCTTAAATACTACATTAGGTTCATTCGGTCTATTCGTAAAGCCGATTTTCGAACTTTCCCATACAAACATTTTTGCCAAATTTGAACTTTTGTACTATAAAAAAATAATTATTCTATAAAACTTATTTTATATTATCAATCGATGATAAACAAGTCTGTTTACTCTTGCTTATTAGATGCATAAATAAGAAATTTCCATGTGAAATCTATTTAAAAAAAAAAATATTTTGAATAACTCCGATTGGCGCAATGAACCAACTTTGCTTACTTTGCAGCGTTTTGAAGTTCCCTAAGGAATACCCGGGAATGTGCTGTTCAAACGGTATAGTTGTTCTGCCACCAATTACTGAGCCGTTTCTAAGTTACATTTCCTGCGTCATTCCAATTCCCGAGCACTTTCATCAAAATATCCGAAAGTACAATATCATAAATATCGGCTTCATGTCCACCTTTAAAGTTCAATGCGAAATGTACCACAGAATTGGATCATTGCTCCCGCTTCCCAATGATGATGCGAAGTTCCTTCAACTTTATTTCACTGGAAATGAAGCTACAGAAGCCGAACGCTATCGACAAACATCCATGTGCATTTGCTGCAAGAGCCAAAAACCTAAGTCTGTTGTCAAAAACCTAATTCATGATAAAGTATTGCCATGCGTTTTGTTATTGTATCACCTGTATGTGTGAAAAGAGAGTAATTTTTTCCATTGATATTTATCTCTCCTTCCGCTCTATGTATATTTTTATGGCAATACCCTTCTGCCAAAACATTCTCAAAACAATTGTTGGACATCAGAAATGGAAAAATTCCAACTGATTCCGCCACAAATGAGATTTCGTTCCCGCCAAACTTCTGCCAAATGCAAATAAGTATTCAAGCCGTTGTCGACTAGGTATTCCCAAGTCTTACAACCAACTACAAAAATTCGGATTGGCTGTGGGAACGTGCAGTTTTGGCACCAAACTATTATGATGTCAACAAGCTCAATGAGCTAATTTAATTGAAACAGCTTGGCGAAACAATGAAATACAATCGAATGACACAGTAATGAACAAAGAACAAGCCGTCAATTATCCTACTGATTTTCTGAATTCATTTCTAAGGGCCAGCAACGCGGACCGGATTCAGCTAGTTTATTAAAAAGCCATTATAATATATTTTAAATTACGGAGATTTTAATAAACTCAATTATTAAAATTAAAAATTTGTATTTTTATAATATAAAATTATTTATAGAATATCGGTAATGGTATTTATAGGTAACGGCATTTACCATTATATAAGTAATGGTATTTTAGCGGTAACGGTAATTTCAGTTATTTCGGTAAAGGTAATTGAGCTGAGCGGTTAGTGTAGAGGTAACGGCAGCTTAAAATTTTAGAAATCAACAGGAATGATTTACAATATTAGTTTAAGAAATGTACTTTTCTAAATTTTAAACTGAATGTATTTCGCGATCATGAAAAGCGCTTTGGTCCCAATAAAAATCGTATTATTTCTTTATCATCTTATCCAATTAAAAGTTTAAAGTCCATGAATAATATTTGCCTATTTTAAGGCAACGAAATGGGAAGCATGAACATATTTATCAAGGAACAGATGGAATCGTAATGACATTCTAACCTTATATTCAAGACGTCATATTTAGATATGAAAGAGTTGCAAATTCCTATTATTGTTGATTATCAATCTGTTCTGACTTGTGCAATAAGGAAGACTTATCTTAGAAAGTCAGAGAAAAACGGCAAGACCGTTAGAAAAACAAAAAAATCTCAAATTGTCCAAAGCAGGAGTAAGTTCCCACCAAAAACTTGGTAATGACTTGCAAATACTCAATAATACATACCATTTGCAATATTTAGAGGTAAGTCGTCTAATGATATAACTGTTTACTTTCTAGTCATTTGCATGATCACATTCTGTTTTTACTGATAACGAACTATTAGTTTTAATGAATAATAAGCGGCTGTGGTAAGAATTTACCTCCAATGACATCACCGTATTAAAATGATAAATTAATATGCTATTGTGTTCACTACTTACAGTACTTGGCAATTAACGTTTTTGCTAAGATATTTACGACCGTTTACACACCGACAGAACTTATTTTGGTGTGGTACTTTATATTAATGCCATAATTTAACAGAGATTTTAAGTCGTTAACGTGATTTTCATAGGTGACCCTTATATGGGATCTTTGGTCAAGTATCGACCGATTATTACAAAATATTTTAGTGTTTATAACACGTTTCTGCTGCTAACATATGTTAGAGATTTCTGAGCGTTAAAATATCTTTTGGAATGGGATATACATATGGCCAATTATGTTAGAAATAAATTCAATTACGAGATTTTAGCAAGTATAAGTTATTTTTTGAAGTGATTTATAAAAGAGCTACGACCAATTATGTGGCGATTCCCATAAAATAGGATTTAGTCGTATATATAAAATATATTCGTGGTGAGTGGATACCAACGTATTTCAAACATTTATGAGCTATAAAACTTAAATCCAATTAGACAGATCTTGCATCCATTTATTAAATTAATTCTGAATCGATTGGTACACTTTAAGATGGGCGATGGACTAACATTTATGGGCGCTATATAAGCACTAGCATAAACGTTGTATAACCTCGCCATTGTTATTTTGTTTTAGTAAATAAATATAAAGAAGTAAAAAATGGTTGAGATATGAGGAAAAAAAAACCAGGGCGACCTCGATTTTTTTATCTATATCTCGATTACTAAGTCATTAATATAGATAATATGGATATCCAATAATAGATATTTCAAAGTTTTTTGCAACGGTGTATATAAGACTAAAGTAAGTCGGACTTACAATTGGTCAAAAAATTTAAAAAAAAAAGTTTGCCATAAAATTTTTTTCGCTATTAAATTAAAAAAAAATTAAATTTTGTTTATCTAAAAATATTTAAAATTTGTATTTTAAACTATAATTTGGTGAAGGGTAAATAAGATTCGGAACAGCCGAATATAGGGCTTCACCAAATTATACTTTCAAATAAAAATTTTAAATATTTTTAGGTAGGGTAGGGAACATAGGCCACTTTTTTCAGGTGATCTCAAATTAAAACCGCAATACATATTCTTAATTTCTTTCTTGTTTAGGATACTTAGATATGTTGGCTTTAATTTTATTAATTTCAATCTGGCCTATTTCATCTTAATATACATATTTTTTTAACATTTCTAGACTGAACAAAAACGGCGAAACTACCCCACCCATGGGGTAAATACACCAATGTGATGGGGCAGATTTGTCATTTGTGAAATAAAACAAAAAATCCAAAAATATAATTAATTAAATAAATTAATTGCATATATATTTTGATGTAGACTTACGATTTATTCTAGACTTGTTAGTATACCTATTGTCTTATAGTTTATAAGCATTTTAATAAAAACTCTAGAATTTGTAAAATTTAATCTCATTTCAAAAAAAAAAAAAAAAATTGCTGATGCATTACATATTGTACTACAATACTTTTATTATTGTTATTAATTAGCTATAATTTCAAAACAATCACAACTAAAATAATTACTTTACAATAACAACACGAAATACCATTATTTTGTTCCTAGTAATTTTAGAGCCCACTGTGTAATGCACAATATTTACAGTGATTACGATAAAAGCATCCATATGATCATCATCATTAGCATGACTAGACGCATGCGCTGTGTTGTTTTTTTGTTTTGTTTGTAGCTGACTCTTCCTCTAAACTCTTAACTTGTACTTGTTAATGTGTTTACAGAATCTGTGTCTGTCTTAACAATTTGGCTGTCATCTATTTGTTTATTAGTTTTCATGTGGTTGGTTGTTGTTTGTGTGTTCAAGCCAGCTTCACTTTTCTTTACTATTTTTGTTGTTGTTTTATCGAACAAACACATTCTCTTTCTGCATGTTCTCTGTTTTGTATTATTATTATTAGTATTAGAAAAGAAAATTCGTTTTCTATTGACTTGTTGTTGTTTTTGTTATTATTATGTTTATTTAATGGAATTTTATTTATATTAATGATTATTAACTATTTAAATTTTTGCTTGGTTTTTTGTTATTTTTAACACATTTCTTATTGTATGTTGGTAGTGGTTAGTATAATTTCATATTTGGATTTTTAGTTTAAACAAATTGTTGTTGTTTTTCGTTTATATTTGATTTGGTTGGTTTTACTGTTTTTTACATAATTTTGAATTTTATTTTTTTTATTATTGTATTCGTTATTATTTCATAATCGCTAAAAGAAAAGACACACAAACAAACAATAAAATCGCTCTCCTCTCAAAAACACTCAAAAATTTTGAACTCAAAACTAGTGAATGAAGACGACGATGATGTTTTGTTGATAAAAATAAACACAAACACACTGCGCATGCGCCATAAACTTTGGTATTAAAATTGTGATAATGATCTGTGTTTTAAAAAGTTTCGTTGTTTTAATGCCATAAATAATATTCTTATTAAACTTGGAAAAAATTCCATTACTTAATTTAATTTAATAAAATTAAATATAATATTATTGTTACTTTTTAATTAATTTTTTTATTTACATTTTATTTTTAATTTTTTTCTTTTGTTCGTTTCCTTCTCTCTTTTTTTAGTTTTTTATATTTTTTTTTATTCAGTTTGCAAATAAATTAGATTCAAAAATTTTTAAAGTAATAAACAAACAAAAAAATCAATTAATTTTTCAATTCTCCGCTTTATCTAACCGTTCGCTTAGTAATTTCGCTCAATTGTGTTGATTGAGATTTCGCAGTTAATGTTTGTTACCGCTTGAAAATTTGATTTTGTTTTGTATGAAAAAAAGCTTTTCTTTTCTTTCTTTAAGCTTCTCTTGTTACTCCGCATGGATCTTGTTTGTTTTGCTAAAAAGATTTCTTGTTGCTGTTGCTTTACGAATAGTATGTACATACATACAGACTACATACATAAGTATGTATGTATGTATATAAATTTATATTATTTTGCTAAACCGGTTTCCTTGATTAAGTATTTGTCTAAGCTTTAGTTATGCCTCGTGTTTTTTTTTTTTTTTTTTGGTTTTGTTGTTTATTTGCACCCGCCTCTTTTTGTACGATCGATCGATCTATCCACATCCATTCATTAAACGCGTGTTAAAGCTTTTCTTATGCTGTGCTAAAGACCAGTAGCTTTGTGCTTAAGTTTAAGACAAGTTTTGTTGCTGTTTACCTGCTTCTTCTTAGCTCTAGTTAGTTGTTGTATGCATGACATTTTGCAAAAGTGTTTTATTATTTTTTTCATTTCACAAAAAGCTGCAATTTACACTCGAAGCAAAATGTTATGTACTTATATATTTTAAAGCCAAAAATATACTTATAGAAATTAAAAAATGTTGGAGATTTTGCATAAAAATATGTTTAAAATTTGTTTTTCTATGACACAAACGACATGTTGCAGTGGGCATTTCCACCGAAATGTCCAACCAGACCGAGAAATTAAAAGTCAATCAACAGTTTTTTCTTTCTTGTATTATTTAAGATAAATATTTAAAATTAATTAAATTAAAGAGTTCAAGGCTTTCTGTAGTTGCGATGGCGATATACCGGGCTACAAAATTCAAGTTCTCGTTTTTGCCAGTTGTGTTATATTTCATAATAATTTATATTTCCAGGAGTAATTGTGCACATGCCCTATTACTGCAAAACTTTTGCTATAACAAGAGATAGCCGTAAAATAAATGCAAAAGACCAAAAAAGAAAAAAAATTATTTATTATCTTTTAATGATATTTTAAGGTATTGTCACGCCAGATAAACAAACATTTATTATCATTATCTCTACGCTGACAATGGCAAGTGCTTAAAATTTTGTTTTTTTAAAAAAGGTTAATAAAATAAACTAATTATGAAAAAAAAACAGTCAATTATTAAAGAAATAGTTAATTTTATATTAGTTTTCAAAAAATGTATAATTTCACGCTATATTGTGAGTAATTTCCTTGCATAAATTAAACTATGTGCGTCAATTACAGGCTGCAATTTTGAAGATATTTCGATCTAATTTGGTGCATACGTTTGTTTCAGCCCAATGACAAAGCCTGTTGAAAATGGCTGAAATCAGTTCATAATTTCACCATACAAATGTCCTCCAGAACTTGAACTTCATCGCTCATAACTGTTTAGTTTATATAGGTATCTACACAAATTTCGCTCCAAATAAGTTTTATATATACGAAAGTCATGTCTCGTTATTTTATGATGATCGGTACATAATGAGCCATAGCTCCCATATAGAACCCGCTTACGAAAATCATTTTAACATGGATAAATCACTTAAAAATGTTGGTATCCACATACAATTCAACAGAAATAAGGGAATATAAGTCCAACATACGAAAATCATTTACGAAAAGAAAGTATTGAAATTAAAAAAAAAAAATGTTGCTCAGTGTAGGGTAATATATGGTCGGGCTTCACCGTCGATACTTTCTTACTTTTTTCTATTTCTTATTTCTTAACCAAAATATATATCAAATGGAAATTTAAGTATCGTAACTTCATGTTACGTCACGTCAGATACTAACGCTAACAAATAAAAAACGAGGATCGATTTTTTTTGATGGCTTCGCAGTTATAAAAAAAAAACTTTTCACAAATTTGACTTTTTCATTATTATTTTTTTAACATTTGGTTGTACAAATGTCACGTCACGTCGCAATGGATCGAAAAAAGTGGCTATAAGCGGTCTCGCCTAAACTACGATATCTTAAATTTTTCAAAACAGATTATGAGATTATTTGTGCGTATAAAATATGATTTAAATTTTATCTAAATATCAATACTTGTATAATATTTATGCATGTTAAAGTGATTTTAGGAAGTAGGTTTTCTTTTTTTCAAACAATTTTCAATTTTCTGAAGACCAAAGCTATCTTCGGGATCCAAATCTTCAATAAATTTCTTATTTCAAATCAGCAAAATCCGTCCATAAATAACGGAGATATGAGCAAAAATCCGAGACAACCTCTGAAAATTTCATAAAAAAAGACAATTTATTGCATGCTTTGACAAAAAAGCTACAAAACGTATGTTTGGATGTGTGTTGGTTTCATTGCTTTGCGTATTTTTTTTTTTGGCGTTTCGTTTGGCGTTGTTGTTTTTATGCCCTTCACCTTCGTGAAAAGGGTATATATAAGATTTTCATTACGTTTGTAACTTCTACAATATAATCTGTTCGTCAGCAATTAATTGTAAAATTTTTAAAAGTTTTCTTGATATATTTAGGATGCTATACGCTGTAAGTGGACAATTAATGCATCCACAATAAAGGTGAAGGGTATATATGATTCGGCATAGCCGAATATAGCACTCTTACTTGTTTTAATTTAAAAATTGATACATATCGATAGTAGAACCTACATATTGGTAGTAGAACCTAAAAGTATATACATCCTGAATCCTCATAATACTATGTTGCTCCGTCTGTATGTCTGTTGAAAATACGATAGATCTATAACGAAAAAAACACTCTGGCTGAAATTTTCCACAAATACTATCTGTTGGTAAAGTTTATTTGGTATTGAAAATGGGCATTATCGGCCAATGATTTCACCTAGCCTTCACTCAAATGTCCACCCCGAATACTGTTTGAGCAGTCATAAATATGTTGATTATACGGCAATCCTGATAAAATTTTGCACAAATTAGTTCTAAATACTATGAAACTATACTGTAAAGAATGACGAAAATCAGGCAACATTTTCCGCCAGTCGCTATACAAGGTACCTCTCAGAAAATAATGGAACATTCATAATTGTCTTATAATAATAAATTTCGTGCTGAAATTGGACATTAACAATCTTTATATGAAGCTAACTAAATCTTTCCATTAACTTTTGTAAGGATCGGTCCATGATTGACCCATATATTAGAAAAATAACTATAATGACATTAACACAAATTTCTACATACATACTTAAGTCATTTAAAGTTTAAACAAATTAATCACTTTATCAAATTCTGTACATTTCGCACCAAGGATGATTCAAGTTCTCATAGAAGGTCAAAATCACATGTTGATTGTGTGTATACAAGATTCGGCAGAGCAGAATATATTGGGTGTATGACTTAAAAATGTGGGATTAATAATAGATGACGTATCTTTAGAACGCGTTTTTTTGTTTTTAGTAACTTATACGTCATTTTGAAGGGTTCATATCTACCAACGCTCGGCCGCATGTTGCAATACCTGTTAAAAAGTGTTTAGAATGTAGTGGTTGGGAAGTTTTACCTTACCCGCTTTATAGTTCAAACCAAGCCCCGTCCGACCAACATTCGTTTCGATCGATGCAGAACAATCTCTCCGAGATATGCTTCACTTTGGAACAGAGTATTGATGTTGGTTTGATTCGTTCTTGGCCTCAAAAGATAAGCAGTTGTTTTGGCTCGGAATTCATATGTTAGAAAGATGGGAAAAGGTCATAGCTAACAATGGCCAACACATTCAATAAATTTATATTGTAAAAATATTTCAAAATAAAAGCTAAACAATTGAAAAAAATCCCGCATTTTTAAGTCGTAATAACATTCTTATTTGTTACTTTTTAAGCTTTTAAATTATCCTAACTTTAAGATAACTGATAACTGTCAATAATTTTCATTTCGAAACATAAAAGAAATACAAGCCATCTAAATGAAAATTTACTTCAATACGGTCAAAAGGGGCATTTTCAGGGTTTGTTGCTTACACAAATCCATTGATAGTTTTGGTCGTAAAAAGCTCTGTGTGATATTGAGCATTTTCAGATTTTTTGGTATACGAAATGGGATAATAGCTTAACAAAATTAGATTTTTTGACTTCTAACGATGTTAGATATGCCCTAAAGGCAATTATAGATAAAAATTCGAGTGATGACGGCAAAGTTTGGAATAATTTCAGCTTTAAGTTTTCTGTCAAATATAATTCAAACTGACAGCTCAAATATTGAACTTCATTTACATTAAATTTATGAAACATTTAATTTAAACCATTCTACACGTTTTTAGTTTCTGGATTAAATCATACTTATTAAAAAATTCTTTATGCTGTTGAGACAAAGACATTGTCATTGTACAATTGTCTTAAATAACGCCTACGTACAAAAAAAAAAAAAAATAAAAAAACATATACCCTTTTTATGTTTTTACCCAAGTAATCATAATCATAAAATTTCTTTGTATTATTTTTTACTTTTAACTGTTTTTTTTAGCTTTTTGTTTCTTCGTCTTTTGATTATTATGTTAAGCAAGTAACAAAGAATTTGAGCCAGTTATCTATTCGTACGTCCTACTACAGAATGAAATTAAAATCTTTCTAAATATTACCAGGCAACCGTATTGTATTCGAATGTATAGTCGTCACATAACAATTTATGACATAAGACAGTGGGTCGGTTTGCACAATTTTAAATGGGAAATTAAGTTTTTTTTTTACTGAAATTACTAATTTTGGTTACTATTTTCTCAACGCTTTTTCACTAAAATAAGAAACAAATATTTTACTGCCCTTCGATTAACTTAAAACGAGCAGAAAATGAAAATTTGTTGAAAAAAGTACATTTATTTAAAATTAAACGACCATTTTCCAACCGAGAAGTCTATTCTTCTTGAAATGTAAAACATATATCTGTTAAGCAAAATAAACAGTTTTGCTCTGCTGTTACTGTTAGTATTATATCTTACTAGCTATGTGTGGATTTATATAGTATATAGGGTCTTCCAAAAATATTGTAGCTTTAATAATATGGGCTACCTTTTAAGAAATTTTTAGATAAATCTGATTTTTTTTCATCAAAATTGGCCAAGTTTGGGTAAGGCTGATGGAGGGCTCTGTTTCGTTAAATGAGCCAATATTTATTTTACACTCATTCACCCGCCCACTAACCTCCATTTAAACTACTAGCCCATGTAATTACAAATCAACTTAGAAGCCCTTAGCACTGACTGTTTAAAATTTCATTAAGATATCTCCAATCGTTCACGAGTTACCGACTTATTTCCAAAATAAAAAACATTCTAAACCACTGTGCATTGAGCTTTAAAAACATTTTATAATATTGTATGTATATAAATTATATATATTTTATGTCTGGAGGATGCAAAAGATATTTTGAATTGAAATAACAAGAATCAAAAGAGAACAGGATAAGAAAAAATTAAACGATAAAGTAAGTAAGTATTCAATTTTCTACAATTTATGTTTAATACCGTTGTACAAACGTTAGTTGGTTGCTTGTTTGGAAAAGGATAGATGATTATGTATGAATAAAATGAAAGTATGAAATACCTATGACTATGTGAATATTCTTAAGAAATGTATTTAGATAGGTAAATTGCAAGATATGTTTTAATGTAATATGCTGCTGCTGCTGCCGATTTATTTTCTTTTTTGTACTTGCGGCACCGGTAAACGTAAATTAATTTCAAATTCAAATTATGATGTTACAGCTGTGACAGAAAATATATACAATTATCATTTTTGCCATAACTATGTACATTTATTTGTTTGCTTTATATATGTATTTGCTTATTCTCTACATAGTAATTTTTCTTACAAGGCAATGCCTTAAGAAAATATGCGAGCTTTAAATGCCACCACCTATATTTTTAGTTTCGCTGCCACCAGTGACATTTATGTTGTCACCATACTTGTGCTTGTGTTAGGGATGTTAAAGTAATTAGAGTGTGAATAATTTTTCAACTCCCCTTCGAATAAAATTGTTCCTTAACATTTTCAGTTTTGTCTCTACTACTTTCTTTATATTGTAACTCTTTTGTAAAGCTTTTCATTGTTTGTTGTCTTTGGGTTTTTGTTTCAGTTATTTCTTATTTTTATTTTTATTAAAACACTAATTTGTTCATTCATTCGTCTAACGTCATATTTCCTTCCGTTTGTGTTATTGTTATGATATGCTAATTTGTCTTTAAATGTCTGTTTGTGTGCGAGTATGTGTGTGTGTTTGTCGCCGTTGCTATTTCTGTGACTATTCCTGCTACAGCTACTACCGCTACTAATCATTAAAGGTTTTAAATCTCCAAAATTGGCTGTAGTAATCTTTTGAAAACACGGTTCATTTCTTGTGGGCACCCTATAATGGAATATTAGTCATTATGATGTGTTATACATTCTTGATAAGTACAAAAATATTTATAAACAAAATCGAAAATCTTAAGATTAAGAAAATTTTACAAATTTAGAAAATTCAAAAAGTATAATTTTAGTAAAAAAAAATTTCACTTTGATGTAGCAATTTTCAATAATGTAGCAAAAGCTATATGCGTACTACGGTTGTCATTCGAATAAACATTATTCCAATAATCGAGACCGAAAAACTATATTTATTATTCGAATGAATAACATAAAACAGAAATAACATTATTATTAATTAATCAAATAAGTAGTAGAATAAATTTAATACCAACACAGAAAAAAGAAATTCATAATTGGAATGAATTTTGTAATAGATATTATTAATCGAACATGACTTTTTTTTCCCAACTTTTTTCATTCAGAATAAGAACATGTTCATAAATATTATGAAAGTGTACATGATGGAATTTTTTGCTTTTTTTGCATAAATTTCTAGATATTTTATAATAAATTGCATTACAATTGCATTACCTAAAGGCTTAGTTCAAATATGTTTGTAAAATAGCCCTATATTACCAATTATTCAAGATGAATCAAAGAAGTCTAAAATGTAAAAAAATATCATTAAACATTATTTAGTTTCCATTAATATTAAAGCATTTCATCTGCTTCATAAAATGCAGTCAATATCACGCATATTTCCTCATTTTGTAGCTGAAAATCATAAAAAACATAAAAATTTTCCAAGGAAAATTTCAAACATTTTCAAACAACATAAAAATATAAATTAAAATTGAAATATTTTTTTCAAGCCTCCTAGATTTTATTTAAAAACAAAAAATATGAACAAAATCATACTATTTAAGAAATTATTTATAAATTTTATGAATTGAAATCAATGAAATCAAATCATACTATTTATGTTGAAACTTTTTTCTGTGAAGTTAAAATTTAAAAAAATTGTTTATATAAACAAAAATCTTGACAAAAATCAATGAAACAAGAGTAATAGTTTCATAATTTTATTACAAGTTTGTTATGTTGAACATTTTATTAGAAACGACTATCTGAAATAATTTTCCAATCGACTTTGGATTAACGCAAGGCCTAGGAAAGAAAATCTCTGGTTCTCGTTTTTCGTAACGATATACAGTGCAAGCTCGGTATTCGCGACTGCCCATTATCGCGACGGTCCGGTTATTGCGACGGCTTAATTTTTAATATTGCAGGTTCTATAATAGCGACAGTTTACGAAAAATGGGTTCAATTTTCGCAACTTTTATTTGTTTTTTTAAATTTGCTTACAATGGGTATAACCAAAAAAGGAAAATCCCCGTCTTTTGGTATATTAACTCTCTTGGATGATTTTGATCTTAAATTTTGTCAGTTTATTTGTGTCATTTGTTGTGTAAATATAGCTACTAATATGGGAAATGTTCAAAATATTTTAAAGCAAACGATTTCTCAAAAACTAGAGATTTAAAAAAAATGTAAAAGTAGAGATTTCATAAATTCAATTTGCGTGAATTACAAGTTGCACCGCATTATAAAACAAGAAAAATTATTAAACTAGTTCGTACGTACAACAGAAAGTGGCCCTGGCAAACGTTGCTCCTTAAAGAATGCTGAGTACCCAAGAATGGAAAAATGCTTTATAAGTGGTTTGTAAAACAAGGGGAAAAAATGTCCCAATATCAGCAGAGATTTTACGATGACAAACAAGTCATTTGTATTCCAAAATGTATCAAACCAATTCAGGTTTCAGTGCCAGTGAAGGATGGTTGAAGAAATTTAAGTGTCATATAAGTGTCGACATGGAATTAGATTTTTAAAAATTACGGACAAGAAATTGTCTTTGAAACCTCATCTTACTGATTCATTTGTGAAAGAGTTTAACGCCCATTTTTTTAAAGTTTTTCCCAAAAAATTTTTCTTCGGGACTGTATACGATTTTTATATGATCCTAAAGAAAACTTAATGTAAAAGCGTGTAAAGTAAAATTTAACTCACTTAAGCGGACATAACACCCCCTAGAACTATCCAAACTTGGCCAATTAAAAAAAAAATTCGATTTGAGTAAAAAATTCTAAAAAGGCAAAGCACCGATCCTCAAAAAAGCTCCATATTTGTATAACCATATATGCTTTTTAAATATATACATAAAGGGTACTCATTTAAACGCTTAAGTCTCCCATTTGTGCAAATGTGCAAATTTGCGCGACGTGTTTCATGAACCAACCTCTTAAATTTTGTACAATTTTATGCAGAAAATGTCAAACAAAAATAAATTCAACAAATGTTTAAAAAAAAGTTTTAAAAATTGTGTAAATTTAAATTCTAAAAATTTCCAATGAAAGTGAAATCCTTGGAACAAACAATGGTAAACATAGTTTGGAAGATTTTGCTTATGTTCCAGCTGTTGGTTAATATTTCCAAACACAATGCCATTTAATCCAATCATTCTGTTCCAAAGTCACACAATTTTCACATGTACAAAATATTTGTATTTTAGTTGATTTTTATTTCTTACTAGTTCTTCAAGTTTCTCCAAAAAATGTCTCTTATTATGAAAAATGAGAAATGAAAAGGAGGCAATACATATATTAAAAATTTAAAATTTCGAATTTTGATTTTTTTTCTTTACAAACCATCTCCTGAAAATTTCGAATCGAATAAAGAAAAATCAGCCAAATCGCTCTAGCCGTTCTCACGTGATGCCATTACATACATGGACCACTTCATTTTTATAAATAAAGATAAATAGATAAATAAAAGTAAATAAAAGCAGCTGATTAATCAAATGTACAAAAAATTAAAGTTTGCGAGTCTAAATTGTTGCGCAAACTTATCTGAGCTGTGGAAACGAATTTCCAGAAAATGTTTGACAGTTCATTTGCGAGAGTGTAAAAATGCACAGATTGCACAGTTTGCGAAGATTCAGTAACGTCAGTAGGCACTTTTCTAAAAAAAACTCAGTTTTTGGTACAAATTTTACCCTTTTTAGGAATTTCGGTATTTGAAAATAAAAAATGTCAAAAATTATAATGTCGTTGACTTAATGATATTTCAATCTATCTTAGTTCCAAATTATGTTAATATATCTTTAATTGTTAAAATTTTATATTTTTCTTCATGGAAAATCACCATATTATAACTTTTTTGGTTTTTAAGGCAAATGACGTCTTAAAAATTTATAAAATTATTAAATTTTTCTATAATATCAATCTTCAAGACCTACCGTTTTCTGCAATATCAAATACTTCTATAAAAAGACTTTACTTACTCCTCAGAAGTTCCACAAACCTTGTCCTCTTTCAACAATTTTAACTTTTTTTTCCAAATATTTCATGCAAAATGTGTATACTTAAATATCATATGTAAATTTTGAATTCAAACACATACTGACTTAAAGGAATGTTTGGTGTAACATATTTTGCATGGAAAGTATGAAAAAACGTGGAACCCGAGATGACCAGCTTTGAGGGGCTACGCACTGGCCCCCATTAGCGTTAGGAAGCTGAACGAAGCAGATCAACTCGACAATACCTTAGCTCCAATCTTAAGAAATTTCGTAACAATATTTCTAATAGTTCTTCAAACATTTCTAAACCACGTTACTAAACTTACACGAAATTAAAAATACTTTGTAATCCAAGTCTTCATTCGACAAAAATTGTGGAATTCATAAATATAAAATATTCAGTTAAAGTTTAGGGTTCGTTAATAAATCGCAATAAATTCAGTACACATATTGATATCACATCTAAAATTGGAAACATATATACACCTATCCCTCGATTTACACGATACTTTTTTACACGATTTCACTTTTACACGATTTTTTTGGTTTTCGTTTAAATCGAGGGATGTGGAAATTACCTTAATTTACACGATTTTTTTTTTAATATTTTAGCAAAAATTAATTTTTTTCAGTAAATATATCCTGCACAATTCTCAAAAATAGTTATCTATAAAAAATGAAAACATAATGGGGAAAAGTGTAGCAGCAGGAACCAAATTGAGCGTAAGTACAACTTCATGCGATCGGGACATTACAATTGAAAATATGGAAAAACCACTAATGATCTGGATAGAAAATTAAACTCAAAAGCGAATCCCAATCGATACCATCAAGTCATGGTTGGTTTGAAATATTTAAGCAAAGACATTCCTTACATAATCTATAATTAAAAGTTTAACAGTTTCTGCTGATATAGATATGTCTAAAGAATATCCAGAAAAATGTACTGAAATTATTGCTGCCAATTAATACATTCCTGATAAAGTACTCAATACAGACGAATCGGTACAGTTTTGGAAAATAATGCCACAGCGGACTTTTCTATCAAAAGCTAATACAATTTTAAAATTTAAACAACGTTTTAAAATCAAATAATTTATGGAAATTTTGTTTTAAAACATTGTTTAAATTAACATTTTTTTTATAAATATGGGGGAATGTATTTACTTTACTTTAAAATAAGTTAATAAGGTAAAAAAAGGAAAGAAATGAAATTCAAAAATTCCAAATCAATAATCCTCTTCCACGCCTTAGTTAGTTAGAAATCACATTTATTACCAAAATATTTTGATACTGCACCATTGTGTAACATACAGTTTGATCGTCGGATGGAAACTTCAGCAATGTTAGTGGTATACGACTTTATCGCGGGAAACAGCTTATATCGCAGAGGTTATTCCTCGTATCAAAGAGGAGATGGGATAGGGAACCCATCTGTAGTGCAACCAATTGGGGCCTCTATGAGTAAACGCATCTGCGAAATCTGATTAACCCATATATAATATTATGTCAAAGCAAACGCTTTGAGGCCAAAAATATAATTTTCTGCCTTAGGTATGAACGACATAATTACATCATTATGGCAGTTTAAATTTATTTAGAAAAATCGTATATTATTCGCTGATATGTCCTGTATTTGTTTTATAATAATTCTATTAGTTTGTAAAACCATTTAATAAGCTTAGTTAATTTAGTAGCGTTTATCACAAGTCGACCAAGTCTTTAAACAATTCATTCATTAACACTAACACAATACAAACCAGTCAACATACGTAAATGTAAGGCATACGTAAATGTTTCTTTATTTTTACATTATGCTTCGTTAGAATTTATTTGTGTGAGAATATTTTAACATTGATATAAATGCTTCACTTGTCACTGTCATTATCACCACTTTTCTATTATAATTTTAAATAATTTTTTCCAAAATGTTTCTATTCCTAATTCTTCTACTACATGGTTGCCTTTTGTTTTAACAGCCAATTAAAATGAACAAAAAAAGCAACGATAAGAAAATAAAACTCTGTTTGTATTTAAAGGATAAAAGGCTAATAAGTTTGTGCTTTGTGTGCTCGTTATTTCTTTTAATATCATCTAATTAGTTTAATTATTGACAACTCAACTGTAAAGGCGAACTAAATTCAGTGAGTTGTTATACGTTAATATTGATTTTGGGGGATAATATAAGGAAATTCAATTTACGGCTACATATTTAACATGATTATGGTTTGATTATTAAATTGTTTGAAAAACTATTATAAAAAAAACTATTAGGTAAGTTAAATATTTAGTTTTGCATTATAATAATTGAATCGATTATTTCAAAAACCCGTCAAGCAACAAAAAATCAAAAATTGAGTTATTGGGCGATTAGTGTTTTGTAAGGTAAAAGCATCGTTTAATTCAAAACAAAAAAAAAAAAACAGTAAAAGTAAAGCACTCTTACTATGCCGAATCTTATATACCCTTCACCTTTGTTATGGATGCATTAATTGCCCACTTTCAGTGTATATCATCCTAAATATATCAAGAAAACTTTTAAAAATTTTACATTTAATTGCTGACGAACAGATTATATTGCAGAAGTTACAAATGAAGGTGTAAAAGCAACGAAGGTATAAAAACAACACCGCCAATCGAAACGAAACACCAAAAATAAGAACAAAATACGCAAAGCAATGAAGCCAATACACATTCAAACATAAGTTTTGTTGCTTTTTGTCAAAGCATGCTATAAACTGTATTTTTGATTAAATTTTCAGAGGTTGTCTCGGATTTTTGCTCATATATCCGTTATTTGTGGACGGACTTTGCTGATTTTAAATAGGAAACTTCTCGAAAGCATGTCAGACAGAATTATTGAAGATTTGGATTCCGAAGATATCTGGGGTCTTCAGAAAATTGATTTCAACAGACAAACAAACAGACAGGCAGACAGACAGACAGACAGACAGACAGACAGACAGACAGACAGACAGACAGACAGACAGACAGACAGACATGGCTTAATCGATCCAGATCCAGAATATATATACTTTATAGGGTCGGAAAATTTTATTAAGGAAATTACAAACGGAATAACAAACTTATATACACATACCCTTCTCACGAAGGTGAAGGGTATAAAAATGCCAGGAAGTTTTCTTTGATTTACTCAAAATCAATAATTTGGTCGATGGTTTTTGAAATAAACGATTCAATTATAAAAGTGAGGTGTGGGGGTTTGAAAATACTTAATTTCAGGGAATATATATATTTAATAATGATTTTAGACATTTTTCCTTTAAGCATTGTCAACAATTTCATTGGTCATAAATAGAAAACTAGATAACTGTTAATATTTTCAGATAAAAACAAAATGATTACATTTATTGCATTTATATGTTCCTTACTACTGTTTAAATCACTTTTCTTTCAGCTCAAAATGTCATTTGTCAGTATTTAGTTTATTTTTTTTTATATTTTTCATTAAATTTCATATTGAAAGCAATTTCATTTCGTATACACACAATGTATTATTCTTTTAGACTAAGTGCAATCTTGAAAATACAAATTTGTTTTGAGAAAAGTGCATTTATAACAAATACAAGTACAATTGCTATAGAAAAAAAAATAAATGTCAAAATCAATTTATATATTAAAGGTAACAAATCTCATAAACTACAAAATGAGAGAAAATAGAAAAATAAAAATAATATACAAGTATTTTATACAAAAATAAAAATATCACAAGATATATTGCTACTACCAGTATGCTATTCGGATGTGAAATGTATTAAAATGAAACTTGTCAATATCAATTGTAAAACTATACAGTAGCTGTAGAGATTCTGAGATATGTAAATACTTTGTAGACGATTTTATGAAGTTTACTTATACTAACTAGTTGGTTTATAAAGTTATCAGAGTGTTTAGGCAGCATTTATATTACAACGCCTAAGAGTATGTTTTAATATTTAAACTGCAACAAATCAGCAAAAACATTGATATTGTATTGCCATTGGAATTGAAAAGAGTACTATTCTAAAAAAAAGTGTTTAATATTTTGAAAAATTATTATTATTAGCAGTTTTCTTAAAAAATCTAAGTTGGACTATAGCGGTTATATTGATGTATCAATCATATATGTAAGATATTTGGTGACTTCGGAAAGTTGATTCCAACATAAAGCCAGACAGACGATCCAGAACATATATTTTGGGTCGCAATTGAAAATGTTGGAAATTACAAACGGAATGACGAACTTATGTATTACTTACTTACTTACACAAACAAACTATTAGCTCATTCAATTCATCACAGTAACCAAAGAAATTTTGTTATCGACTTTATTTAAAGAATTTTATAATTTTTTAACGAAATTGTTTGAACATTTGGAATATTGACAAACAAAATATATATATATAAAAAAGTCGTTTCGAGAAAAACGGCTTTGAATGTTTTATGACATTTGACTTTTTCTTAAATAAATTTTCAACAAATCATGAGATTTTAGAAATAAAACCTGATTTGAATAGTAGATTTAAATATACTTCTAATCTGTATTTAACCCAAATTTTTTCTTGTCAAATATACGAGAAAACATGAATTTTCGTTTTGACGTTTACAACAAAAAAACACTCTCACGGAAAAAGTTATTGACTTTTTTGAAAACTGATAAAACTATATGAAAGACTACAGAACGGCGCATATTTCGTATTACTCAGTCTTAAACACACGGATTTTGAGTTATGTCGTTGTTGCAGCAAATGAGCGATATGAGAATTTGGTTTTATGTGATTTATAAAACCATTTTTTTAACACATTCTTTAGTCGATGAATCGTTCTTTTAGGGATTTGTCAATTTTATAAAAACCGCCTGTTAAATAAATTTTCAATTGTTTTTAAAGAAAACGTGTTTGGCTTATATCGCATTTCGTTAAGTCGATTTTGACCAAGATTTTTTTAGTCAAATAAAAAAAACCTTGAAGACAAGAAGAAATAAATTGTAACAATATACGTTTTGACAAGACAAGCAAAAATTTCTATATACTACAATAACACATAAGTAAATATGTATGTAAATTGTAAAGAAAATGTAAAACGAAAAACAATATACAGTGGCTTAAAGCCAAACTCTTACAATAGAAAATTTTTTATATATCTCTTAATTACCTGTTAGAGTTATAAAAAAGTGTGTTTTGGAGACTTGTATTTTTAATCAGTTCATATGTAAAACAAAAGTAAAACCATTTAAATTACACTGTAAACAAAAAAGCCTTTAACAGTCAAACTCGTACATTTAACATGGTATGCTAAATAAGTAACAATACCATAAAAATCAATACTTTGTATGGAATCCTTTTGTTTGAGTAAGCATTTATGGTCTCTTAGGCATGATCTCCACTAGTTTGAAGAAGTTAAGAACTCTTTTAAATTTCTATTTAGAGCAAATGTTGGTGTTGATTTTTGATGGGCTTGATGTCAGAGCTCTGGGCATTACCTGAGGACAATTGTACAACACCCACGACCTCAAATTTTAAGTTTTATGCTTATGATCGTTATCCTGGTAGAAGTAGTAATTGTTTGAAAGCCTCCGTCTTGCTCTGATAATGGCAGTTCCAGTTTTAAAATTTCTAAATACATTGTTTGGTCCATTATTACCTTCGATGACATGAAGAGAACCAGGACCAGCTGCCAAGAAATACCATTAAACCATCACCGAAACACAACCATGCTTTACAGTAGATTTAAAATGTTTTGGTAAGAGCTCCTCATTAACCTTTCCCCATAACTATGGTTTTCCATTAGAGCCAAATATATAAAATTTTCTCTAGTCTGTGAACAACACATCTTTCCAAAAAGAAAAATCCTTTGATTTGTGTAGTTTGTCGAAGTTTAAGCAGTCCTTTTTATTTCTCTTGTTAAGCAAAGGCATTTTTCTAGCCATTTGTTTTGAAGTCCTGTATCGTTTTAGTAGAATGACTCCTTACCAGAATTTTGGGAATTTCTTGAAGAGATTTTCCATCCCCCGAAAGCATTACAGCAAGCTTTCGGGTTTCTTCAGTTGTTTGTCCATTTTGTCTTCCAATATGATATTTTTTGGATAAAACTTAATGAAATAATTTAATGAAAATATTTGATGGTTTTTAATGTTGGCTTCTTTTCTTAAATAAAGTTCGCTGTACGAGTTTGGCTTTTATGTTTTTTAATAATATATTTAATTAAACCGCCCATAATTTCTTACCATCTAACATAATTCCTTTGTTTAAATAGCCATCCGATAGAGGACAATCTACCCAATAAAACTTCCAAACATTGTTTTCGCTGCGTTTTAATATTAACAAATAAAAAGTTAGGTGTACAAGTTTGGCTTTGAACCACTGTGCATATGTATATTCATGAAGAAGAAAACAAATTGTATTGACGGATATTTGGCAATCTTAAGCAGTACACTGCGCAGAAATATAATAAAGACAAGGTGTTTGGAAATTTGACAGTAATCACTCAATTTACTATCTTGAATTTCAAAAGGACGAATACAAAATTATTTTTAATTTAAAGCGAATTTACTTATTTAGAAAGGCGATTTATGGCTAAAAATATTGATTTAATTATGAAAATATTTGTGGTTCAATTTTTGATTTTCATAATATTTTTTCGCAGCTCCCAAGACATCGTTTAATCTTTAAGTTGGATGTCAGACTAACATCTTTGGGTGTTACAAGCATCAGCGCAAACGCATAATACCACCCCATTGCAACTTTCGTCCAATAAATGTTTAATATTTGCAAAAAACAATATAAATGTTAATGAATAAAAAACTGTTTTGGAATTTAATTTTGTCGTAATCGAACAATTCATCAATAGTTTTATTTTAATTTGAATGTACATATTCGTAATTGCTTTCAACAGTACTTTAGGCTTTGTGTTAATATGGTTTAAAGATGTCCAAGAAGAAAAGCATATTATTCTTGTGATAGTAATTATATCCTACACCACCATAGTGGGGAGGGTATATTGGATTTTTGCAGATGTTTGTAACGCCCAAAAATATTAGTCTAACACCCACCTTAATCTATACCGATCGACTCAGAATCACTTCCTGAGTCGATTATACGATGTCCGTCCGTCCGTCTGGCTGGCTGTCCATGTAAACCTTGTGCGCAGAATACAGGTCGCTATTTTGAAGACATTTCGATAAAATTAAGTACATGTAATTTTTTTTGGTCCCAGTACCAAGCCTATTGAAACTGGCTGAAATCGGTTAATTATTTCACCTAGCCCCCATACAAATGTCCTCCCGAAATTGGACTTTATCGGTCATAAATGTTTAATTTATATAGGTATCTACACAAGTTTTTCTCCAAATAAGTTTTATATATGCGGAATTCATGTCACCAAATTTTATTATGATCGGTCTATAATTATTCATAACTCCAATATAAGGCCTGCTTCCGATAATCACTATAACGTGCATAAATCTCCTAAAAATGTTGGTATATACATAAAATGCAACATAAATAACTTTTATATATACATTAATCACATGACCAAATTCCATGCTGATCGGTCCATAATTTATCATAGCTCCCATATAAGGCCCACATCCGAAAATCGCTCACGAATGTAAATTATTGAAAATTTGAAAGAAAACTGTTTTTGCTCATTTACTAAGTGTAGGGTATTATATGGTCGGACTTGACCGACCATATTTTCTTACTTGTTTTATGATTTTTTTTGCTATAAATTTTTGGTAATAAATCTGAATTGTCTAAACTACTGGTCCAATTACAAAATTACGTACTACAGACTCGGAGATGAGAACATAGGGTTACAAGCCGAAATACGGGGTGTCAAAGTAATCACATCTGCTTTAAAAAAACTTGGTATAGCTTATAACTTACACAAGTACTAACATATATCAATGAATAAAACGTTATTATAGAACAATTTTATTTCACTAAGTTATCTTTTGGTGTTTAAAAAATATTTAGGTTTAAATTTTTAAATTTTTGTTTCTATACCCTTCATCTTGAGTGGCATTCATATATATATGAGTTTGTTATTCCGTTTATAATTTCTATATTTTTCATTTGCGACCCCACAAAGTATATATATTCTGGATCGTTATAGATAGCGAAGTCAATATAGCCATGTCCCTCTGTCCATCTGTATGTTGAAATCAACTTTCCGTAGCCCCCAAATAACTTACAACCATGATTGATACATCATTATATTGGGAATTCTTTCGAAAAAATCGGCCCACAAATGGCTGAGATATAAGGAAAAAACCGGGACAACCTCGATTTTTTGCCCATTTTTTATCTATATCTCGATTACTAAGTCATTAATATAGACAATATGGATATCTAATGATAGATATTTCAAAGTCCATTGCAACGATATATACAAGACAATAGTAATTTGGACATACAATGGGTCAAAATCGGGAAAAATATATTTTTTTTTTTTTTTTAATTTTTTTGTCATAAATTTTTTTTTACTAATGAAAAAATTTAAAAAAAATATAAATTTTTTTTTTTTAATTTTTTTACATAAAAATATTTAAAATTTGTATTTGAACGTATAATTTGGTGAAGACTATATAATATTCTGCACAGCCGAATATAGCTCTCTTACTTGTTTACCTTGACTTTATCTTGTTTTTCGCAAATATATTCGGTAGGACAAAAAAGGCTAAATACTTAGAAAAAAAGGCTAAAAAAGGGCTAAAATTTTTAAATTAAAAAACACATACATTTTACACAAAAACAACTTATAATGTTACGTTTGGCTATCCCGAATAGACAAACAAAAATGTATGAATACATTTAACATAACGTTATATGTGGCCACACGCATATCACATGCCCATGTTTTTTAAAACCTCGTATTTATCACCTGGCCTGCAAAATGCTCCTAGGCAAATATTTATATAAGAAAGCCAATCCTTCGTGATAACTTCGAAATCGATGAAAAATATTTTGATACGTGAATTTATATGTGGCTAATATGCCCCTCAAGTAATGCAGAACAAAATATTGTAAAAATTATACGTGTGCGGACAGAATTGATTTTCATTGATCAAAACATAATTTTGCCATTAGTTAGTAAACACAACAATTTTAGAAAAAATTTATTTTTTTATATCAGATATAAATGATCTATCTAAACTACTATCGATAATTAAAAAAGTTACAGAGTTTTGGCTGATGAAAAACAGTTCTGAGCAACTGTGCGTCCCAGGCAAGAATACAACATGTATTTTGAGTGCGTCCTTGATGCAAATAATAAAATACTCGAGCAAAAATTTAATGATATAATTTGAGAACTACTTAGAGCAAGTTTGAAGAATATATGGAAGATTCCAACCAAAGTATAACAAGTAGTCCGACTCTTTGACAACAGTACCTAACTCTATGCATGTGTTAGTAAAAAAGTACCTATCTCTAAACATGTGTGAATAACAAAATTACACATGTGTTGGTACCTCTTAAATTTTCTCCAGGCAACAGGGTTCTATAAAAATGTTTTAAATTTAAATTTTTATGAATTTTCAACACCAAAAATTAGAACTCTGTCCTTTAATTTAAATTCTACAATAACAAAAAAATTACATGTCAGAAATTCCGAAAATATTTTTTCTTGACTTGTGCAAAACAACAACGAAAGTGTGTTAAAAGTGTTTTTAAAAAATAAAGAATAATATGTGTTAAAGTAATAATATGTAAAAAACGTTATTTTTATCAAAAATTAAAAGTTAAAATTTCAATATATTTTATTGCTTTACATTTCTTTGAACTCACATGGTGCCCGTATATGTGAGAGAGTAATTTTAAAAAATTGAGAGTCGGACTACTTGGTATACTTTGGTTCCAACAATTTGTATGTGCTTAAATTGTTTACTGGTTCAACATTTTTAATTAATTTTTGTCATAATATTCCTGCCAATTTTTTTAACTGAGGCTAAAGGCTGAATTAAATTTTTAGTGGCTAAACAAGATCGAAAAGGGCTAAATTGGCAACACTGGGTAGGACATACATACATTTAAATTAAGTATAAAAATACGCTTATTTATTTATCTTTTATAATTATACAATGATATACACATTTTGTCATATAATCAATTTCAATTAGTAAATAAAATGGTCAAAACATACATATGGGGCATTTCACGTCAAGTGAACCAACTTTTGAAATCGATGTCTTCTGATCGGGGTGAAATTTGCACCAATTTTTCCACAAGATCGGTCAAGAACTCTCTGAGTTATAGGAGGTCAAAATTTGACATTTTGGCCAAACAGGTGTTTTTTCTTATCCATATAACTTATTACCTATTGTTCTTAGCAAAATGTGTCCCAAATAGTTTAGATAGCTATTTATGCAATCTTTGAAAAAAAAAATTAAAAAAAATAAATAAATATTTTTGACTTTTTTTTTTAAAAATCAAAAACATTTTTGACTTTTTTTTCAAAATGGGCCCTTTTCATTTCTTTTTTATTTTTTTTAAGACAGCTTAGGTCTTTTCCTAAACGACCTATATGGTCGCTTAGTGGGATGCGAGTGGGTTACCGGTAAAAAAAATATTTTGTAACTCAAGATATAAAATGTTTGACTTTTTTTGCAAAATCAAAAACTTTGTTGACTTTTTCTAAAAAAATGGACCCATTTTTTAATTTTTTTTTTTTTGCTCAGAAGAAAGCTTATGTGTTTTCCATTAACACCTTTTTTGTCGCTTAGTGGGATGCGAGTGGGATATCTATCAAAAAAATGTTTTGTAACTCAAGACATAAAATTTTTGACTTTTTTTTGCAAAATCAAAAATTTTTTGACTTTTTTTTCCAAAATGGACTTTTTTTTTATTTATTTTTTTTTTCTCAAAATAAAGCTTAGGTCTTTTCCTTTAAAACCTTTTTGGTCGCTTAGTGGGATGCGAGTGGGATATCTATCAAAATAAATGTTTTGTAACTCAAGACAAAGGTTTTTAAATTGATTTTTTTCATATTTGTGTGTAAGTATTTCTAAAAATAAAAACCACCACAACTGACCGATAATAGCCACTGGAGGGGTGCAATGTGAGGCCGACCGCTATTAATTTTCCACCACCAAAATTTGTCTGAGTTTTGTACCTTGCGGCTTGTTTAGTCAATCCTATAGGTAGTTTTCAGCGCAATAATTTATATTCGTGATTGATTTTTGGAAGTGGGCCTTATATGGGAGCTATCTCAAATTATGGACCGATCACCATAAAATTAGGTGGTGTGATTAATGTCTATATGAAAGTTATTTATGTTGCATTTTATGTGTATACCAAAATTTTTAGGAGATTTATGCTCGTTAAAGTGATTATCCGAAGCAGGCCTTATATGGGAGCAATGACTAATTATGGACCGATCATAATAAAATTTGGTGACATGAATTTCGTATATATAAAACTTATTTGGAGAAAAACTTGTGTAGATACCTATATAAATTAAACATTTGTGACCGATAAAGTCCACTTTCGGGGGGACATTTGTATGGGGGCTAGGTGAAATAATAGACCGATTTCAGTCTGTTTCAGTAAGCTTAGTCCTTGAGCTGAACAAATTATATGTACCAAATTTTATTGAAACATCTTCAAAGTTGCGACCTGTACTCTGCGCACAAGGTTTACATGGACAACCAGCCAGCCAGACGGATGGACGGACATCGTTTAATCGACTCAGAAAGTGATTCTGAGTCGATCGATATACTTTAAGGTGGGTGCTAGACTAATATTTTTGGGCGTTACAAACATCTGCACAAATCCAATCCCTCGCCACTATGGTGGTGTAGGGTATAATAAGTGATTTTTATTCCTGAGGTTAACATATTATGGGTATTACAGTATCGAGGCAATGGAATTTTAGTTAGGTATGTTACATACCATCGGAAAGGCTAATGTGTCTAGTTTCTCTGCGTAAGTTTAATTTTTAAGGTTTACAGACAAATATGAAAAAAATCACAATAGTGCATATGCTAAAAATTTAAAAACCTTTGTCTTGAGTTACAAAACATTTATTTTGATAGATATCCCACTCGCATCCCACTAAGCGACCATATTATAAAATTAAATAAAAAAAGGGTCCATTTTGGAAAAAAAGTCAAAAAAGTTTTTGATTTTGCAAAAAAAAGTAAAAAATTTTATGTCTTGAGTTACAAAACATTTTTTTGATAGATATCCCACTCGCATCCCACTAAGCGACAAAAAAGATGTTAAAGGAAAACACATAAGCTTTCTTCTGATCAAAAAAAAAAATAAAAAATTAAAAAATGGGTCCATTTTTTTAGAAAAAGTCAACAAAGTTTTTGATTTTGCAAAAAAAGTCAAAAATTTTATATCTTGAGTTACAAAATATTTTTTTGACAGATATCCCACTCGCATCCCACTAAGCGACCATATAGGTCGTTTAGTAAAATACCTGCGCTTTCTTAGAAAAAATAAAAAAAAAAAAGAAAAAAAAGTCAAAAATGTTTTTGATTTTTTTAAAAAAAAGTCAAAAATATTTTATTTATTTGTTTTAATTTTTTTTTCCAAAGATTGCATAAATAGCTATCTAAACTATTTGGGACACATTTTGCTAATAACAATAGGTAATAAGTTATATGGATAAGAAAAAACATCTGTTTGGCCAAAATGTCAAATTTTGACCTCTTGACCGATCTTGTTGAAAGATTGTGTCCGAATTACTATCCAATAGAACTAACATTGGTGCAAATTTCACCCCGATCGGAAGACATCGATTTCAAAAGTTGGTTCACTTGACGTGAAATGCCCCATATACATATCTTGGGTCAAATTTGTCGAAAGTTGTATTCGATAGCATACATTTGAGCGCTGTGAAAATACAAAAGAACTTTAGACTAAAGTTTAGAGCACCGACAAATTCAAATGTAAGGGGTACCCTACTAAATATGCTACCTCATTCTAGCAACCAAATTTTATGTATGCGAATTTCATATTACTTTAACAAATCATTTTAAAGTAAATACATATTGAAACACATTCCGATTTAGGTGGCTTTCTTTACAAAATATAGGGCCTGACTCACTAAATGCGAACGAACATTTTCTTTCTTATTTTATATTGAAAACAACAAATAAATTTGAATTTTTTTTATTGTTTTTAATATAAAATAAGAAAGAAAATGTTCGTTCGCATTTAGTGAGCCAGGCCCATATTTAAGAAAATATTTTTGTAAGAAATTCTAATTTATTTGAATATTCTATAATGACTTGAGCTGTTTTTGCAAATTTTTCCAAATTATTTATCATAAACAAGATAGACGGTTTCAAGACAAGGCTAAGATAAGTCATTATGAAACAATAACTGCTAACCTCGAATAAAGTGTATTTTACTTAGCGCTTCCTATCTTTAAATTTAACTAAAACAAAGTATGTGTGAGATATCACTGACATTTTTTATTCGTTTGAAAGGCTATCGATGTCATTTTGTATGAAATATATCATCCAGAAATGGGCCACACCGTAAAATGAGAGCTGCGCTCTGAGCTTTGCCCGAACAGAACACCCAATTTGATAAAATAATTTCATCATTTACACGTGTTGTCGGACTCAATATCCGCCCATGGTTATTTGGCAAATCAAACTGAATAAATTACGGCCAATTCGACAGATGTAGCTTCAACAATAAAAAGTCTTAGTCGACGTAAATCGTCCAATTTATTACATTTGCCATAAACATGTTTTCTTTTCATTAAATATCTCATAAAAAAACGAAACTTTTATTATTGTGTATCATCATGATCGAGTAAGAATCTATTAATTGCCTTGAATTCAATGGATTTCAAATATTATCATCATAATATTAATAGGCAAGTCAATTTTTTGTGACCCCTTTTACGCTAACGGTATACATTCAATTTGAGCAAAAATATACAATTTTAAAGATATTTATTCATAGATGTGCACAATATAGACTTTATTGAAATCTATTCAGATTTTTAGGAGTTATGAGCGTTCAAAGATGTTTCGAACACATATGCAAAAAACGTGTGCATGTAAGCTTCTACCTAAAGTGAAAAGTGTCAATTGGAAATCGTACACTAGCAATATTACTACTTGTACAACAAACTAGTTCGTTGTGGCTGCTAAAATTATTTTCAAAAAGATAAGCAAATCTAAATATTTGAAGAAAAAAAATTAACAAGGGTTCAGTTATAAGCTGAGTTGTACAGAGTTGAGATTAAGGAACAAAATCCAAACCTGTATCTCCTCAGGAAATGCTAAGTGTATGTAATGTATTTATCATAAGTAAATAGTACACGCCAGTAAGCAGTTAGATTTAAAATAGACCAACAAAAAAGGGACCAACTTGAAAGTACTTAAGCATCTACAAATAATTTGGTTTCAAAATCAATTTACCATTGTTCAAGTAATTCTAAGACAATTTAAGTAAACGAGTATATTAAATAAATACGAATTTTCAACATTTAATATTCTAGTGAATCAGGAAAGAGAGACAAAAAAATCATCATTTAATTCTCTTCATTTTAAATTCATTTTCTTATTGTATTCTTTTGCAAAAAAGAGAGAGAAAAAACAAAAAGAAAAGAAAATATATATATTTTCTAAAAAGATTAATTTCAATACAAACTGATTGTAGTAGATTTTTGTTCATTACCCATCTCCTACCCATTTCAATAATTATACCCTACACCACCATAGTGGGGAGAGTATAATGCGTTTGTTCATATGTTTGTAACGCTAAAAAATATTAACACCCACCTGAAGGAATACCGATCGACTAAGAATCACTTTCCGTCTATCCGTTTGGCTGGTTGTCCATGTAAACCCTGTACAGTACAGGTCACAATATTTCGTTCAAATTTGGAACTTACATTTCAGGAAGGTGCCTATGAAAATTGGCTGAAATTGGTATGTTATTTCACCTAGCACCCATAGAAATGACCTCCCGAAATTGGACTTTATATGTCATAACTGTTTAATTTGTCTACACAAATATCGCTTCAAATATGTTCTATGTATCCGGAAGTCATGTCACGAAATTTTATGATGATCGGTACATAATTAGTCATAATTCCCATATAAGGCCCTTTTCCAAAAATACCTTTAACGAGCATAAATGTTAAACTTCTACAGAAATAAGCTTCATACAGACAAAAATCACACGATTTTATTTCATGGCGATCGGTTCATAATTAGTCATAGCCCTCATAAGGACTGAGATCGTAAAATGCTTAACACACGTTTTTCATTAAAACTTTTAACCCAAGTATTATTTGATTTTTTTTTTTCGATCAAGTTACTTTTGTAAAGCATGTCAGTTATTATGTTTAATGTCAATTATGTTCATATGTTTTTAATCTGATTAAAATGAGTGACCAGAAAGAAGTGCGTACTAAAATGATTAAATATTTTCAACAAAACCCAACTTGATCCTACAAAAAGTTGGCCAACAATCAAAGGTCTGCTATTAAATTTTTTCAATGTTATTAAACAGTACCTGGAGAACTTGTCCGTTGATAGAAATCCTGGTTCAGGTAGAAGGAATGGTTCACATGATGTTTCTAATGCCAAAAAAAAATAGAAAGTATTTTCAAATGAGCTCCCAAAACCTCCGGTAGGAAAGCAGCCCGGTTAGGTCAGTACTAGGATTATTTGGTACGAAAAGTTAAAGCCAATGAAGGTTTTTTTCTGTAACCAACACTCAGGGGATACCCCTAGATATGCAGTGCATTGTGTTGATGTTAGGAAATTAAGTTAAGGGAAGGAGGAAAGAGGGAGTAGTGTTTGTTGACGTTTGACTTGAATTGATAAATATTATATTCCGCCGGGAATACGTTGGCAGGTAGTAAATTCCACATGCGTATGGTATATATAATTTTCCCTATAATGTGTCGTGCGGTTGGTGCTCAAGTGTATAGCAAATTGGTGCGATCTGCGTGACAGTCGTGTGCTCCGAATGAAAGTGCGCATATTAGGTATGATATTACTTATGTCTGCTGAACAACACCCGTGATAATATCTGTAAGGACAAGCTGCCCACATTCCGACGATGTTCTAAAGTATCGATAAACCGGGTAACAATTTCATCACCTATAAGATCAACCGCCCTTCTTTGAACCCGGTCCAGCAGCTCTAGACTTGACCTTGCAGCTCCGGCCTATAAGTGGGAATTATATTCCGACAACGAATGAAGCTAGTGTCTATGCGATGAAGGTCGGAATGGGAGAAATATGTCCGACAGCGTCTCAAGAAGCCCAAGCACCTAAAAGTTTCCTTCGCAACATCGAATATATGACGATTCCAACGGAAGTCACACTGTATTCTCGTGCCTAGAATCATAAGGTTAAAAAATTAGAGGCCAAAGACAGAGCACGGAAATTGAAGTCAATTTTATAAAAAAAATATACCTGCTGCATAATTGATAAAGAAATGTACGTATGGAAAATTTTTCGCAGCTTCTGGGTCAATTTATTTATGTTGCGGATGCTCGAGGGAATGTTTAAGAAAAGTTTAGCACCCAAAAGCAGACAAAATTTCCCAAAAAGTTCTTGGTATGGCAAGCAGTATGCAGTTGCGGCAAAAAAGCCAAACATTTGTTACAAATGGCTCTATAAATACCGAAATTTACACAAAAGGATGTTTCCATTCATAAGACTTCTTAATGTGTCCACTTATTTTTGGCCTGAGTTGGCATCTATGGTAAGAAATGTATTGAGTGGTACAAGAACAATAATGTGGTATTTGTACCAAGAGAGTCAATTCATCCAAACTGAAGCTGGAGCTGAGTCCAGTGGATAGATATTGGGCTCTCGTTAAAAGAGAATTGAAGAGCACAAAAAAGGTGACCAAAAGTGTGGTAGATTTTAAACGGAGATGGACTACCTGTTCGAGCAAAGTGACAGAAAGCACTATAAAAACGTTAATGGAAGGGTTTTCGATAAAGGTGCAAAATTTCATCATTAGTGATTAGAACTATAAAAATATTTTTTTGGTAAATTGTAACAATAATTTCAATCAAATAAAAAAGATTCAAAACTGTAAGTTTTGTGGTTTCACTTTTATTAAAATATTTGTATGTTAAACATTTTTCGATCTCACTCCTTATAAGGCCAACTTTCAAAATTATTCACGAAAGTAAATTATTGAAATTAAAATTAAAAATTTTTTTGCTCATTTACTCAGTGTAGGGTGTTATATGGTGAGGCTTGACCGACCATACTTTCTTACTTGTTTTCTTTATATTCATCATAATTTTATTGTTTTCGCAACGTTCCTTCTCTTTTGCTCTGATGTCAAAATAAGCTTAACTACAATTGTGCACAGTTGTGTGTATATTCGGTTGTTCATACTTTATTTATACAAAATCGTCTTAAAATCCTTCAAGTGTAAAATTCTTACCAAAAAGGCAATAAATTCATCTGTTCTTGTTTTTTTTTTCAAGTTTCGGATGCTCTTGATGATGATGCTGGCTGGCTGGTGTATGATATATAAAATTTCTAGTCAACTACTAGTAAATGTGTTTGTGTGATATGAAAATATATATCTGTGTATGTGTGGTTCATTCTGGTTCTATGAAATATTTCTGTTTCGTTGACGTTCAAAATGATAGACCGTATATACAGTCTGCCAATAATGTTTCGGTTGAGATTTGAGCGACAAAATGTCTACCAACGTTTTATTGTTGTATGTTTTATTAATTTAAAGCAAACAATTTTTGGAATTTTTTTTATTTCCTTTTAGAAATAAAAACAGATTTTGTTACTACTCGTCCTTTTTAAAGTTTACATTTGTCGAAAAGACAAAGTACTTAATTATATTATGCAATTTTTCCTTGACAAATTTAGAGCAGTCAAATTGTAATAGTATGTACTAAACTATATACATCATTCATATTTCTGACAATTATAATTATCTTTAAGGAGTTTACATTTTATCGCTTGCATAAACATATTTTTGATTGAACAAAAATTTAAAGTAGAATTACTATATGATGATAGTATTGTTTTTAAATATAACATACTGTATGATTCATAGCTATTTTAGTACTTCAGTAAATGTAAAGTCAGTAAATATTTTAGTTGTTAATTAGAACGAGCTGTAAAGGTTACAGTGCACAGTGGGGTAGAATCAAAAATTTTCGGAAATAAATCTGGCATTTCTAAACGACTGGTCCGTTTGGGATAAAATTTGACGTGAACTTAGACAAGAAGTATTCGCGTTTATGTTATTAAAATGGCTCCTACAAATATTTCAGTTGCGGCGCTATGGTGGCTTAAATTAGGGTACCCTCGACATGTAAAATTTTTAAACACGTGCCATTTTTTTTATCTCCCATCCGATTTCAAAGATTAGTATATTTTTGGAAAGCGCTCGGCTAGGTCATGAAAAAAAATAGAAATTTCTCTCGAATTTCTTTTGTTAGTTAGACAGCTAAATTACCAATTATATACAAAAGATTTCAGAGCAATATAAACCATGGATCCAAAAATAAACGATTTTCAATTCAAAAATTTTAAAAATAGTAAATTTTTGCTGTTCTTTGGGCGAAAACGTGACTTAACTCTTTTTTTTATTAAAAAAACTTTCTTTAAGACCATATAACAATTTTATGTTTTTCTTTAAGGTAGCTTTATGGAAAAAATTTTTTTATAAAAGACATGTTATATTTTTCTTAAATGTCACCCTTACACCCTTCGGAATTTGACCTATTTTTTATAAAAATTTCTATTTTTGGGCCACATGTTCTAAAAGCTTTGGAAACCTTGATGTGTTTCCTATTCATCCCCAGAGTATTTTCCCAGCTCTGAAGGAATTGTGAACCCTATGGGTAAAATTGTAGAAAATACCATTTTTGGAATTTTCGCTCAAAATTTTAAAACTTGTGGTATTCCTCTAGAGTTTCTGACAATGAGAAATTTTAAAAATGTTGAAAATTTCATTGAGTTTTGTCAATAAATAAAGATTTTATTACATATTACATATTTATAAAAGTTGTATCAAAATTTTAATAGGATTGCAAATAATAGGAACAATTTGATCCACATTTATTCCGAACTCATTTTTTTTTTTGTTTAGATAAGTTAATTTTTGGTCTCACAAAAAAAATTTTAAGTCAACATCTCAATTAGATTCGAAAATATGCCACTATAAAAATCCGTCCTACAAAAATATTGCACTTTTTCATATTTTAGATATAAAATGTCAGAACCATTGAATTGTTGTTGAATAAACTACTAAAAAATTTATATACATATGTAAATTAATTATTATGGAAAAGTGCAATATTTCTGAAGGTAATGCTCTGTATTTGGTGGGATGCTCTGTAGCTGCTGAAATGTGGCCAGACCATCACAGGGAACCTGTACTGTTTGAAGTGACAATTGACCGCAAAACACCCAGAAAATGCTGCCAGAGATGAAACTGTAATATTCCATCATGACAACACTCGGCCTCATGTTGCAATACCTGTTAAAAAGTATTTAGAATGAGGGGTTGGAAAGTTTTCCCTCACCCGCCTTAAAATCCAGATCGTGCTTCCCGTGGTGCGGTAGTTGATAAAGTATTTTTGTATCCCTCATAATTAATAAAAATAATTTTGAAAACATTTATTTTAGTATAATTTTTGTGCAATTGCATAAACTAATACTAAAAATTTCACTATTTTAATTAATACTGCTCCATTGTTCACGTTTTCGAGCTTTGAATTGATTATTTTTCACTTTACTTTAGATTTTATTCGATACAAACATATATAGACATACATATATATACAATTTTTAATGTTTTTGGGCTTACACAAGCATATTTCAAAGATCATTCACATAATACTAATATTTCAAATGTTTTCTTTCTTTTCTAAAACACAGCTTCGTAGAATATATAAAACTTTTATTTTAGATGTTAAACCAACAACTTTGGTGATCCAACCACAACCTTCCAGATGTATAAAAATTCAAACTGCTCAATTCAACTCTAAAACACCTCAACCCTTTAAATGCGAAATTTCATTAAGATACCTCATACGATTTACAAGTTACAGAACTTACAAAAATAAAAAGTTCTGTAACCACTATGCAATATTTAATAGAACTGAATAAACTTCCAAATATTTTCGTTCTTTACTTTAGTACAAAAATTCCCTTGCGCTTCGGTTTATGTTTTTAGTATAAATAGCTGATGCACACACTTAAAATTTCTACAAACAGATACACACTCTTGCGTTCTATCTAAATTGTAGAATTTTAGTCAGTACTGCGCATGCCCAAGCAAAAATGAATTTTAATCAACAACGACTGTCTTGTATGTGCTTAAGCACATACAAAACCAATATAAATATCGACGTATGCTTACAGCTTGTATTTATAATAAAACAGTAAACGAAACTTGAAACTGAATGCGCATGTCCAAAAATGAGGTGACTTTTTCGTTAACAAAGCAGTACTAAAGCACATACAAGACAGTTGTTGTTGTTGATTAAAATTCATTTTTGCTTGGGCATGCGCGGTAATGACTAAAATTCTACTATTTAAATAGAACGCAAGTGTGTGTATCTGTTTGTAGAAATTTTACGTGTGTGCATCAGCTATTGCAGTATTTTATTTCAGTTTCAAGTTTTATTACAAATTTCGTTTACAGTGTTAGTATAAATACAAGCTGTTTGCACACAGCGATATTTATATTGGTTTAGTGCACCAAACTGTCAACAGTACAAATGGAATTTGCAAAATCAAAAAAAAAAAATTATTGAACTAAATTGATTATATAAATTAAAAATTTATTTGAATTAGCTTCAATCATCACAATTATATTATTAATTAAATTAAATCTAATACATTTTATAGAAATAATTTTCAATTAAAGTTTTATTTAAACAAGTAATTGTAAGTTTGAAAAAATTAAATTTCAAACTAAATTTTAATCGAATCAATTACTTTTAAGATCGAAATCTATCTATTGATTAAAATATATATATAGATAGATAGTTTTCAATTTGCAAATTTAAAATAAATAAAAAATTTATTGAAAAAGAGGAAGTTTATTTAATTACGAAATTGATTAAACATTATTTCAATAAAATGTATTAGATTTAATTAATAATATCATTTTTATGATTGAAGCAAATTCAAATAAATTTTTAATTCATATAATCAATTTCGTAATTCAATACACTTCCTTTTTTTTCAATAAATTTTTTTTTTAAATTTGCAAATTCCATTTTTAATGTTGACAGTTCGGTGCACTAAACCAATATAAATATCGCCGTATGCATACAGCCTGTATTTATACTAAAACTGTAAACTAAATTTGTAATAAAACTTGAAAATGAATGCGCATGTCCAAAAATTTGGTGACTTTTTCGTTGACAAAGCATTACTTAAACACATACAAGACAGTTGTTGTTGATTAAAATTCATTTTTGCTTGGGCATGCGCAGTACTGACTAAAATTAAACTATTTAAATAGAACGCAAGTGTGTGTATCTGTTTGCAGAAATTTTTCGTGTGTGCATCAGCTATTTATACTAAAACTTTAAACCTCAGCGCATGGGAATTTTTTTACTAAAGTGATGAACGAAAATATTTTCAAGTTTATTCAGTTAGTTAAATATAGAATAGTGGTTACAGAACATTTTATTTTTGTAAGAGCTGTAACTTGCGAATCGTATGAGGTATTTTAATGAAATTTCGCATTTAGAGAGTTGAGGTGTTTTAGAGTTGACAACCGGAAGGTTGTGGGTGGATCTCCAAAGTGGGTCGTTGCACATCTAAAATAAAAGTTTAATATCTTCTAAGAAATTGTGTCTTAAAAAATAAAGAAAACATTTGAAATAATAGTATTATGTGAAAGATCTTTGAAAGATCTTTGAAAGACGCTTGTGAAAGATTTTTGAAAGGCGCATGAGTAAGCCCTAAAATATTCAAAATTTTCTAATTTTTGGCAAAAATTGTAAGTTCTTTTAATCTATATATGTATTTAATAAATGTTAACTTTTTTTTCCAAAACCTCTACCCGCCTAGTCGTGAAAAATAACCAAATTCAAAATTATGAAATGATTATGAAAATTTCATACATTTTGACAAAAATTAAACTTTTTTTCGAAATTGTACTGCAAGATTTAAAAAAATTGTAATATTTATAATAACTGGCTTCAAAAATGACTAATAATAAATTTTTAAATTGTTATAAACGTCGGGCAATTGTCGAATAAAGTGATTTTTTTTTTAAACCAAAATTTTAAGTGTATCATTAAATTAAAAAATTGACTTTGAGGTTTTCAAATTTCTTCTCAAACTATAGAAAATATATACATACATATACATATTTATTAGAACAGATCTGGCATATAATTATTACCTGTACGCTCAAAAAGTGGAGCAGATTTAGTTAAAATAGTAAAATTTCTAGTAGCAGTTTAATCAATTGCACAACAATTATACTAAAATTAATGTTTTCAAAATTATTTTTATTAAATATGTGGGAAACAAAAATACTTTATCAACCACCGCACCACTGGTAGCACGGTTTGGATTTTAAGGCGGGTGAGTGAAAACTTTCCAACCACTTCATCTATATATATAAAATTGGATGTTTGTATGTACGTATGTTCCGAATAAACTCAAAAACGGTTAGACCGATTTTGACAAAATTATCAGGTAATCTGCAAAATAGTCTAGCAAGTAACACTGTAAAGTCAGATTTTTGATTCTCTGTCCGTGGGCAGACAGGCGTGGCAAAATAAAATTGTTACATTATACCACTAACTTCATCTATATATATATAAAAAACGGCTTGACCGATTTTGATAAAGTTTTCACAGAATCTTCAGAAAAGCCTAGCGAGTAACACCGTAAAGTTAGATTTTTTATTTTCGGTCTGTAGACGGAATGGCGTGACAAAATCAAATTTTTATACTATACCACTAATGAAATTTAAATTACGTCGGATTCATGGCCACCTTTAAAGTTCTAGGCCAAATGCACCACAGAATTGGATCATTGCTCCCGCTGCCCAATGATAATGCGAAGTTCCTTCAAATTTATTTCACTGGAAATGAAGCTACAGAAGCCGAACGCTATGAACGAACATGTGTTTGCATTTGCTGGAATACCCTTCAGCCGAAACATTCTCAAAACAATTGTTGGACATCGGAAATGGAAAAATACCAATTGATCCCGCCACAAATTAGATTTTGTTCCCGATCTTCTGCCAAATACAAACGAATTTTCAAGCCGTTGCCGACAAGGTATTCCCAAGTCTTACAAGAAAATAAAAAAATTCGGATTGGCTGCGGGAACATGCAATTTTGGCACCAACAAATTATGATGTTAACAAACTCAATAAGCAAATACAATTGAAACTGCCTGGCGAAACACTAAAATACAAATCGATTGACACAGTAATGAACGAAGAACAAGCCGTTGATTATCCTAATAAATTTTTGAATTCATTGGAACCAGCCGGACTGCCACCACATGTATTAACATTGAAGGTTGGATCACCGACTTTGTCCGACACTGTATATTAAAATCGAGATCGGGGACCGGGTTCAGCTAGTTCTAAATACTTTTTAACAGGTATTGCAACATGAGGTCGAGTGTTGTCATGATTGAATATTACAGTTTCATGTCTGACAGCATATTCTGTGTGTTTTTGGCCAGTGCTCACATTAAACGAATCAGTTGTGTTGGGTACAGATTCCCTGTGATGGTCTGGCCAGATTTCAACAGGTACAGAGCATCCCACCAAATACAGAGCATTACCTTCAAAAATATTGCATTTTTTTATAAATTTTGTTAATATTTTATTCAACAACATGTTAGTGGTTCTGACATTTTTACTACAATTTTATCCCAAAAGGACCAGCCGTTTAGAAATTCCACATTTATTTCCAAAAAGTTTGTATTCTGCCCCACTGTGCAGTATCATAGCCAATTATAATGCAATTTTGAATGGAGCACAGCGGGGTCAATCTAAGAATGTTGTGGTAGACATCTCAATTAATGGTAGATGATTCATTGGCATTAATGGACGTTAATTGTCAAAATCATACCATGGTGACAGGCGTTGCACAGTAGGATATATCGGAAATGAGAACGAGAAATTCATAATTTTTAAACAAGTGGCGGTCGACAAACTCTTGCCTTGAGTTAGTGCCCTTCTTAAAATGTGTCTTGGGACAGGTTTTATCATTCCAGTTTATTCCCTGTTGAAGCTGTTGGCTCTACGGCTGGCTTACTGCTCAGTTTTTAAGGTAACCGTAAATATGATAAGGTCACATGTGTATATTTAGATCTGTTTATCTAAAAATTCAAATAAAATTTATTGATCTATAGTCAATATATAGCATATATCAGAAATGTGCATTTCAAAGTGCATCAAAATTATAAGGTCAGTGTTTGTAAATATGAAAACAATGCTAGATCATTTTTAGTTTTGTAAAACTTTTATTGTAAAAATATATTTTGTTCAATCAGAGATGCAATTGGTCGATTCACAAGGTCTCCTATTATATCATATTGTCACAATGGTTTGAAAATGTTGTTATTGCCTTTCAAGCAAAAAATTTTCTACGTTATAAATTTCCTAAAAATTTTGTGTTATCATAACCAACCAGCAGAAACCTAAGCCGAACGCCTAAGAGTCGATTAAGCCGAGCCGCCAAGTCGTGAAATATTAAAACATTTTGAAATACATTGTTACAATATGACCACACATGTCAGAGAAACGATTTGTCTAAACTTGAAAAGGTTAAATTGATTTTTCGAACATCAATTGGAGTTACGAACAGTAGTGGAAATTTATTTTAAAGATAAAGAAGTTTATGGTAATAATAAAAGCTTTGTTCGGTTAAAAGTCCTTTTTGTGAATAATATTCGCGAAGCTTAAATACTAACGTCAAACAATATACGTATCCCTAATATGATCAATTTGGATTTGGTTTTGAATGTGTCAAAAGTACAAGATGGCGCGAAAGTAATCCTCCTATCAGAAAATGCTATAAATTTTGCGATTGGCCCCTAATGTCAGTTCTGTTTTGACATTTGTGTAGTAAACACATGCGAAATACACGTTAATAAACAATGTTACGCTACACTGCTTCAGAACGCGGAATATTGCTGACTATTTATTTGACCAATAATCGGTCGGTGACTTTGGCACAACGTGAGTTTCGTCGCAGATTTCCTGGCCGTCGAACGCCTACTGGTGAAACACTGCGACGTTTAGCCGCTAGCCTCGAAGAGACTGGCACAACACGAGATGCTGCCAGGCGTGGCAGACTCCGGAGTAGCCGTTCTGCAGAGAATATTGCTGCTGTAGCCGAGGATGTCATGGAAGCGCCGTCGACATCGACCAGACGACGTGCCACGCAAATGGGTATCAGTCGACGGTCTTTACAGCGAATTTTGGTACAAGATTTGAAGATGTTTCCGTACAAAGTCCAGATGGTGCATCAGCTGTTAGCTGCTGACCGCCAATCGCGTCTAACATACGCTCAAGCCATCCTTAATCACCACCAAGACGAAGATGATTTTTCATCAAAAATAATCATGAGTGATGAGGCCCATTTCCATCTTTGCGGGTACGTAAATAAGCAAAATTTACGCTTCTGGGGCACTGAAAATCCGCGTGTAACCCACGAAGAGCCATTACACCCGCTCAAAGTCACTGTATGGTGTGCTGTTTTTGCTGGAGGAGTCATCGGACCTTTTTTCTTCGAAAACGTCGCGGGCCAAACGGTTACTGTGAATGGTGAACGCTACAGAGCAATGATCAACGAGTTCTTTTTGCTGCAACTTCATGAATTGCGATTGGAAAACATGTGGTTCCAACAGGACGGTGCAACGGCACACACTGCACGTGCCACAACCGATATGCTGAAGGATGCATTACCCGGGCGCCTAATCCCCTTTTTTTTTGGCGATTTGCACTGGCCAGCAAGATCGCCTGAATTGACCGCTCCAGACTTCTTTTTGTGTGGCTTTTTGAAGTCGCGGGTTTATGTCAACAAGCCTCAGACTCTTGCAGCTCTTAAAGACAATATCCGTCAAGAATGTGAGGACCTATCGCCGGAAGTTTTGGCCAAAGTGATGGAAAATGCCATAAAAAGGGCTCAAATGACAATCAACCGTGGCGGCGGCCATTTACATGACATCATATTCTTGACTTGATGTAAAAAATATTAAAAGACCAAATAAAAATAATCCACAAGAAGAATTAAAGTTTTTCATTTTTTTTTTTAATTACAGCCAAAAAACATCGGAAGTTTACTTTTGCGCCACCTTGTACAACGTTTGAGCAACAAGTATTTTACCCAATAGTACTAATCAATATTATTTTTTATTTTGTATAAACATAACAAAATGTATGTGATCTTTTCATTTTATCGGGCACCTTACTCCTTCACCTTTTCATGTACCACATAGTTCAGGGCATAATCTAAAACAAAATAAACTGAACTTATATTATTTTATAATCATAATTTAAAAGATACATATATCTAATGATAGACCGCACAGTTTATTCTTTTACGATTTTTGCTCTTATTTTACATATATTTACAATCTGAATATTTTATTGCACATTTTAAAAAATAATGTAAATACACAAACTATGACACTTCAATTTGTTGTAGTGATACGACCAATTTTCTACTTAAAAATAACATTTAAAACCTCTCAAACGCTACACTCTGTATAAAATTAAAATGTTTAAAATGAAAAAAAAAAAAAAAAAAAAAAACTCAACAACAAAGTTCAATTGACAAGGTAATATTGTGGTTGAGTATATTTTTAGGCTTCATTTATTTTTCATGGTTAAAACCATAAAAATTGTAATTTCATTACCATGAACTGACAATTTAAAAATTGCAAAAAGTAAACTCTTGCACAAACAGAAACAATGAAAATGTCCAATGAAGATAAAAAAGGAATGAAAGAAGAAATCGCTGATGGTATAAAACTCCACAAAAAACACACTTAAAATATAAGCAATTTTACTCAAAAAGCTTCTAAAAGCAAGAATAGTTACAGGGTTGAGAAAAAAAAAAAAAAAAAACTAGAAGGAAATCTGAGCCTAAAACCAAAAAAAACCTCCATTCAACGTGATATTTCGTAAAGTGTATTAGGATTTTAGAATTTTTCTTCTTATTTTTCTTGGTTCTTTGTTTTCTTTATTATCAATTCTCGAAATGGTTAGCTTTTTTCTATAGGTTTTTTTCTTAAGTGTTTTATTGCTTTTTACTTGGCTTTTTTGTGGGTTTTTTTGTAACTTGTTAGAAAAAAATGCCAAAATATTTTAGCATTGTAAATTTTTGATTGTGCTAGATGTCGGTGTGTAAGTAGAAATGTCTGCGTATTTATGTATAGGACTACATATGTATGTGTGTTCGTGAATTTCTTTTTTTTTTCCCCTTATTTTGTTTGTGGAAGGGAGCAACCTGATATTTCACATTCGATTCAAATAGCATTTAATAGAGATTTTTTTTCTTGTTCGCAGACACTTTGACTCGATTTTTGCGGTTTTTTCTACCAGTAATTTAAATTGAATTTTTCACTTTTTTACCTTTCAATTCATTTTGAGTGTACCGTTAGAGGCTTGGTTAGGCACAAAGTTGCCAAATATTATATTTGTTTTAAACTAACATACATTTAGGTAGTTAAACAAGTCTTCTTTTCGTATTAAAACAAATTAAAGACTGAATTCTGTCTTAGTTATTTCTAAAAATGTTTGGTTACAACTGAAGATTTTTTTAGTCCACTGTGAGGCCAGAAGTAGACATTTTAGTAAATATTGTATTTTCTAAACTAAGGACTGAGATCGAAAAATTCTTAACACACGTTTTTCATTAAAACTTTTAACCCAAGTATTATTTGATTTTATATTTTGATCAAGTTACCTTTGTAAAACATGTCAGTTATTATGTTTAATGTCAATTATATTCATTTGTTGTTAATCTGATTAAAATGAGTGACCAGAAAAAAGTGCGTACTAAAATTATTAAATATTTTCAACAAAACCCAACTTAGTCCTACAAAAAGTTGGTTAAGCATTCAAAGGTCTCCTATCAAACTGTTTCCAATGTTATTAAACAGTACCGGGAGAACTTGTCCGTTGATAGAAAACCTGGTTCAGGTAGAAGGAATGGTCCACATGATTTTCCTTAAGCCAAACAAATATAAAGCATTTTCAAAAGAGCTCCCAACACATCCGGTAGGAAAGCAGCCCGGTTAACTCAGTGCTCGGTCTATTTGGTACGAAAAGTTGAAGCTAATGCAGGTTTAAAAACATACAAGGCTCAAAAAGTTCCAGACAGGAACGCTGATACAAATTTAGAGACCAAAGACAGAGCACGGAAATTAAAGTAAAATTTTATACAAAAAACACACCTGCTTCATAATGGATGACGAAACGTACATATGGAACATTTTTCGCAGCTTCCGGGTGAATATTTATACCCTACACCAGCATAGTGGGGAGGGTGTTTTGGATTTGCGCAGATGTTTGTAACGCCCAAAAATATTAGTCTAGCACCCACCTTAAAGTATATCGATCGACACAGTATACCGATCGAGAAGAACTTTCTGAGTCGATTAAACGATGTCCGTCCGTCTGGCTGGCTGGTTGTCCATGTAAACCTTGTGCGCAGAGTACAGGTCGCAATCTTGAATATATTTCGATAAAATTTAGTACATATCATTTTTTCTGCCCAAGGACCAAACCTGTTGAAACTGGCTGAAATCGGTCTATTATTTCACCTAGCCCCCATACAAATGTCCTCCCGAAATTGGACTTTATCGGTCATAAATGTTTCATTTATATAGGTATCTACACAAGTTTTTCTCCAAATAGGTTTTATATATACGAAATTCATGTCGCCAAATTTTATTATGATCGGTCCATAATTAGTCATAGCTCCCATATAAGGCCTGCTTCCGATAATCACTTTAACGAGCATAAATATCTTAAAAATGTTGGTATACACATAAAATGCAACATAAATAACTTTCATGCAGACATTAATCACACTACTTAATTTCATGGTGATCGGTCCATAATTGGTCATAGCTCCCATATAAGGCCCACTTCCGAAAATCGTTCACGAATATAAATTATTGAAATTTTGAAAGAAAAATGTTTTTGCTCATTTACTTAGTGTAGGGTATTATGTGGTCGGGCTTGACCGACCATACTTTCTTACTTGTTTTATGTTGCTGATGCTCAAGGGATTGTTGTAGAAAATTTTAGGACCCAAAAGCAGAAAATTTTCTGAAAAAGTTCCTGTCATGGCAAACAATATGCAGTTGCAGTAAGAAAGTTCTTGAGTGATAAAAGAACAATAATGTGGTATTTGTACCAAGATAGGCAAATTCTCCAAACTGCCTGAAGCTAAGGCCAGTGGAGAGATATTGGGCTATTGTTAAAAGAGAATTAAAGAGCACAAAAAAGATGTCCAAAAGTGTGGTAGATTTTAAACGGAGATGGAGAACCTGTTCGAACAAAATGACAGAAATCACTATAAAAACCATAATGGAAGGGTTTCCGAAAAAGGTTCAAAATTTCATCACTAGATTAGAACTATAAAAATATTTTTGTTTTGTAAATTGTAATAATAATTTCAATCAAATAAAAAAAATAATAAAAACTGTAAGTTTAGTGGTTTCATTTTTATTAACATATATGTATGTTAAGAATTTTTCGATCTCAGTCCTTACTAAGCTAACAGGTGGCGCAAAAGTAATCCTCCTATCAGAAAATGCTATAAATTTTGCCGATTATTGCTCAAATAATTAGTCAGCAATATTCCGCGTTCTGGAGCAGTGTAGCGTAACATTGTTTATTAACGTGTATTTCGCATGTGTTTACAACACAAATGTCAAAACAGAACTGACATTAGGGCCCAATCGCAAAATTTATAGCATTTTCTGATAGGAGGATTACTTTTGCACCACCTTGAATTGAAAATTATAAAACATATACAGCGATAAACTCTTACGATGGATATATATGACAGAATTTAAAAGTTGTATAAAGTAAAGAGCATGAAGTAAGTATGCTCAAAATACGTTGATAATTCCTCAAAAATTAAGGAAAAAAATGTCTGATATTACAGTACAATTTGGCACACAAGAAAAAAATTTCAAAGAAAAAATACTTGAGCTATAAGTTTTTTAAGATTGTGAACTATGTTATGTTTTGTCATAGTACTTTAAAACACAGAAAATCTAGCCTTTAGATATTGGATATTGTTATCAAAAGAACTACTTTTAAAAAAATATCTGTAATTCGTTCGATAATTTTCCTATTTGTATCGGGAACAGTTTGTTAAATTCAAAATGTGAAAAGCAAAAAAGTTGATTTTTTTTTTTTTGTGAGAGGAAATAGAAACTAAAGAATGAAAGATTTTTCAAAAAAAGGCTCTGCTGTAAGATCCAAATTTGAACTTTTTTGGATGTTGGGTTGTCAATTCCAATTAATGTTGCTACGTTTTTACCTTTTTAAAACGGTGTTTTATTACCTTAAAATAAACCTAATTCTCTTGATTGCAAATAAAATTGTAAAAACTCTTTATTTATTCAAATTTACACAACAACAGTTTAAACAGTCACTCTGTTTTTATATAGATATACGTTTTTAATTCACATGAATATACACACTTAAATTACACACTTTACAATATACAAAAGTGCACAGGCAATGCAGTTGATGTTAATTCTTACACCGCTTATGATTAACGGACTGATTTCCAGTCAGTTGCCACTATTTATATAAACAGCCTTTTTCCTAGAACTAGAATGTTCAATTTCTAGAGCTTTTAGCAGCTTCAGTGTTAATGTTGCCATACTTACAACTAATATTGATAAGTAGAAGTTTCTACTGATGGATATTTTTATTTTTAACATGATGAATGTGGCAACAATCTGCCGTTACAAACTGTTAAATTCAAATCATTAAAGTGAATACTCTCATGAAAATAAACATCAAAGATTATCTTTGAATAAAAAATAAAATTCTTTTTTACTATTCGAGCATTCAACTATCACGCCAAACGATTTTGGTATTTTTCAATACCCTTCAAATTCCATGCATTTCTAAAGTGATAAAATGTCCCAATGTTTTTAAATAAAAACGAATTCAATCATTTTGGTATTTATACCCTACACCACCATAGTGGGGAGGGTATATTGGATTTGTGCAGATGTTTGTAACGCCCAAAAATATTAGTCTAACACCCACCTTAAAGTATACCGATCGACTCAGAATCACTTTCTGAGTCGATTAAACGATGTCCGTCCGTCCGTCCGTCCGTCTGGCTGGCTGGTTGTCCATGTAAACCTTGTGCGCAGAGTACAGGTCGCAATCTTGAAGATATTTCGATAAAATTTAGTACATATCATTTTTTCTGCCCAAGGACCAAGCCTATTGAAACTGGCTGAAATCGGTTCATTATTTCGCCTAGCCCCCATACAAATGTCCTCCCGAAATTGGACTTTATCGGTCATAAATGTTCAATTTATATAGGTACCTACACAAGTTTTTCTCCAACTAAGTTTTATATATACGAAATTCATGTCACCAAATTTTGTGATGATCGGTCCATAATTAGTCATAGCTCCCATATAAGGCCTGCTTCCGATAATCACTTTAACGAGCATAAATCTCTTAAAAATGTTGGTATAGACATAAAATGCAACATAAATAACTTTAATACAGACATTAATTGCTCCACTTAATTTCATGGTGATCGGTCCATAATTGGTCATAGCTCCCATATAAGGCCTGCTTCCGATAATCACTTTAACGAGCATAAATCTCTTAAAAATGTTGGTATAGACATAAAATGCAACATAAATAACTTTCATACAGACATTAATCACACTACTTAATTTCATGATGATCGGTCCATAATTGGTCATAGCTCCCATATAAGGCCCACTTCCGGAAATCGTTCACGAATATAAATTATTGAAATTTTGAAAGAAAAAGGTTTTTGCACATTTACTTAGTGTAGGGTATTATATGGTCGGGCTTGACCGACCATACTTTCTTACTTGTTTTTAAATAGAAAAGAGTTTGTAGATTATTTTAATAAGACCATTACTTAAATAAGAGCTTAAAATCCTTTAAAACAGCCACAAAATTACATGGATATAGTCCATTTAAAGTGGTTTCTTTTTCGTAGCAGTCTTTTCCGCTTTTTACTTATAGTTTATTTCATTTACATTCAGAACATGTTGTTCTGAGCAACTCATGTCAAAGTGTTCTATAGTATTCAATTCAATGTCAGATAGGACAAACTATTCATTGATAACTGTCAATATAATGCTGATTTTTCGTTTACTTGCCACACTGTAAGAAACTAAATAGTACAGGCAAGCAAAAAATCATTCTAGGCGACATGAGCACTTAGGTCGGTAGAGACAATTCGAACTTTGTTCTAGAATCTCAAATAGAAGTGGCTTACTTAGTTCAACAACAAATGCTTTAACTAAAATAAAAAAATGCAATTATCCAAGGTAATCGACGCATTTTATATTCATTAAGTCTTCTGTCCTATGTCAAAGTCTAAGTTTGTCAAAGAATAGTATACAATCAAACTCCAAATCAAGTAAAACACTTTGGATCTGTCCTAGCTTGACAAGCTTATCCCTTATATGTACCTGTATCCTAGCCAATCCGAAACATCCGTATCTGGCATATTGCGGACTGTACAGCGATCCGAGAATATTGCTAGATCATATCAAATACTGGAATATAACCTACATAATGGCCACATGTATTAACATTTAGTTGGATCTTAATTGTCACATTATTAGTCATCATGTAAACGCAGTGTTAAAAGTTTAAATGTGAATCATCGTAAAAATTCTTTGATATTTTAAAAAACTTAATCTTCCTTATTCAAATAAATATTTTTATTCCCACCATCAAAAAAGATATTGTTGGTCTTATCATGCCGTTTGTAATATATCGAAATATTGGTCGTATAAGCAAAGAGTATATATGTACATATATCCTGGATCTTCATTATACGATTCTAAGACGATCTAGCTATGTCCGTCTGTCTGTCTGTTGAAAACGTGATAGGACCCAAACGAAAGGAGCTAGCTGGCTGAAAATTTCCTCAAATGCTCCCTGTTGATAAGCTTTGTTTGGTATTGATAATGGCCAAAATCGGATAATGATTTCACCTAGTCCTTATACAAATTTCCACCCGAAATTCTAAAATTTAGTCAGGAATTATACCGTAAATTATGGCGAAAATCGTGCAATATATGTATCCAGGCCCAATACAAGGTCCCCCTCAGAAAATGATTGAACGTTCATAATTGTCTTATAATAATTAATATCGTGATGAAATTGGACATAAACAAGTTGTATATGAACCCAAATCTTTTTAAGATTCGGCACAGTCGAATATAATACTCTTACTTGTTTTATTTGATATTGTTAATCAAGTAATTCTGTATAAATGAACGAATTAATTAATAACGTGGATTCTTTGGCACATGTCTATCTAATTGATTTCTGGTCTTTCCTTTCCTTTTTTCCCCGATACTAGAATCATCACTTAAGTGAAAATTCTAATTAAAGGGGCATATTTTGAGAAGCTTTGCAACATATCCTAATTTATCTCAATACACCTTAAAACTTACTTATGGCAACCCTATATGTTTCTAAAAATAGAATATTCAGCGTTTTTTTCTGCTATAAAAGATTTCTATATGAAACCAACGAAAAATCAGTTAATATTCTTTTTTTAGATGATAGCAGAGTACAAGTGGATTTTTTTTTTGTTTGTAGTAAATTGCTGCTTTTTGGTTATGGGTATTTTACCATGTCGGTAAACAATTTATAGTTTATATTAGCTTAATATAAAATTCACTTTACTTGGGTTGAGTTAAAAATACTTCTTACTGTCTATGTTAAAGGTGTGCATGTAGTATATTTTAATACTCACACATGCATGTAAACTGATGGAAACGTATATATGTAAATACTTTCGCGCTGGATTTAGGTTGATCAATAAGTGATTGGCCTTTGTGGTTAAACATATTAATGGTTTCAATACATTTTACAATTTTAAAGCAAGAAATTTAATAGCAAAATCTAATGTTTGTAGTTTCCAAAAGTGATTAAATTTGTTGATGTTTCAACAAAGTAATATAACTGATGCTTGAATCCTTATGAAGTTGCCAAAACCTTATCAGACAATCGTTTATTACACACATTTAATGATATCTCATGCTCTACCTTACACACACACTTAGTAGTAGTTGTTGTTGTAGTAGTGGAACTGTTTATGTTCCCAGTAAACAATTTTTGCCGAATTCAATCAGAATTCTTAACGACGGTTTGTACAAATTGCCGATTTTGTATTTTTGAGTATTTTTAACTCACAGTGGAAAATTTTGGTCATTTTCGGATCAAACATTTTTAACTTTTGAATGGATAAGAAAATCTGATCTAAAATTAATATGGGTTCTATGTCACTGCAACATCACTAAACTTTCTTTGAAATCTCCCCTTTGTAAGATTTTTTTTGTTGAATAGGTGCGACTTTAAGCTTTAATTAGTTTTTTTAATAATAAAAATCGAATCATAATAAATAAGGTAATGAACGGTTAAAAATAGCTTTCTGATTTTTTTTTAGGTTTTGTATAAAAGCGATATGTTACGACAAGTAAAAGAGGTGTTTTTATGTACTTTTTCATTAGTTTAAATAGTTTTAACAACTGACATTTGTTAACAGCTTTTTAGCTTAGATTTTTTTAGAAAATTACAACCAATATTTACAAGGGCCAAAGTTTTTATTTGTTTCAGCCCAAGGACAAGACCTATAGAAACTGGCTGAAGTCGGTTCATTATTTCATCTAGCCCCATCTAGTCCTCCCGCAATTGAAGTTTATCGGTCATAACAGTTTAAATATTCACTCAGTGTCTTTATACACGTTTATCAATTCGCAGAAATGCACACACACTCTATAACGTACAACCTTAAATGTACAAGACAGTTGATGTTAACTCTAACAGCGCCTATGATCAACTCAACTTACGACTGCCAGCTCTGCCACTATTTATACACGCGCCATCTATCGGGAATCTTCTACAATGCTCTTAACGGACATACTAGTACATTCGAATTCTAGAGCTTTCATGCAGTGTTGCCATACTTACAAACAATGCTAATAACCGCATGCTATCAACATTGTTGATAAGTAGAAGCTTCTACTGATGGACGTGTTTATAAACATGATGAATGTTGCAGGTAGTCCGTTAAATTCAAATCGCTATTGCACATTCGTAACAATATATATACTTACCATGGATAAGCCACAGTTTCTTCTTTTTAAATCCGTTTTCGAAACGGTTGAGAAACAGCTTAGTTAATGGCTGTATCAAAGGATAAAAAGGACCTTTTCTAAGGTTTTTATGATTTTTTTCATATTTCTCACAAATGACACATATGAAATATTATAGAGTTTCCAAAAAACCGAAGAATTTCAAAACCGCGGTTTCGGTTTTAAAAAGCTGAAAACCGATCGGTTTCGGTTCGGTTTTGTGATAATTTATTAACTATTAAATCAGTTGATAATATAGGAACTGCTAAACAAATTTAAAGTTCAAATGTAACGAGTGTTTACGAGGATAAGGGAAAGTTGGTAATTTTTCTTTTAATGTATTAAATTAGTAAAAGTTGGCTAATATGCTTCTCAGTAAAGAAATAATAAAGAATAGGGGGCTCAATTGTATTATGATACCAAAAATGGAGAACTAAACCAAACTAAGGAGTACTTTTTCGTTCTTCAAAATGAATTTTCTATAATATTGAACCTAGAATCAGGAAATTACTTTGAAATTTCAAACTTGACAGTGGTTTAAGTGTGGACAATTTTTACTTTTTCTTCTAATGGTACTTTTTATTATAATAAATTATTTTACTTATTGTATATACATAATAGTTGGCTGATATGCTTCTGAGTAAAGAAAGTATCAAGGATATAGGGCATAATGATATTGAGGCATCAGAAACTATTTCTTTATTGTAAAGGTACTTTTTGAATATTTTATAATAATAAACCTTAAAATTAGGCACAAATGATTCTGAATGAGTTAGAATTCACGAAAGGTGATTATAGTCTTAGCTTTCTTTTGTATTTTCTATAATAATGAACACACAAATATGAAATTAAACATTCGAGATTCTGAGTAGGAATACAAAATGTGGGTCTTTATGGTACTGTTTTTATTCTAATAATACGTATAGAATGAGCTACAATCCACATTATAATGAATCAATAAACATGAAACTAGAGATATGTTTTCCTGAATTAGTATTAATTTACAAAGGGAGACTTAATAGTACTATTTCTTCATTCCAATTGAGGTGGCGAATCGCACCGGTCAGATAGTACTCCATATTTTTATTGGATATTTGAAAATAACTAAGACTTTGTTACAAACATTTTACATTATTTACCCTGTGAAAGGTAGCCTGCTACATCATCTGAAGCAATTATTGTATTTTTCTAGTAAAAATAGATTAAAAGTGAAAATCGAAGAATAATTGTCGGTTTCGGTTTCGGTTTTAGGCCTTCAAAAACCGCGGTTTCGGTTTCGGTTAAAACCGAATTGGAAACTCTAAAATATTGGTATCACGCGAAAGTCATTTGAAAGGCGCTTTCAACACCATACTCAAATATTCTAACTTTTGTTATTCTAAGTTTTTAAAATTTGTACGTATAATTATTTAAAATTGACTGATTATATTGCTTATGTAAATTCAGATTAATGTTTTTTTCATTTTTCGAAATTATGGTTGGGAACAACGACACCTTATTTTTCCTCCAAATATAGATATATTCCCTTCCCATCATGTGTAGAAAGTTCCAATATTTGTCGTTGGAACTTTCAGAAATTGTGCAGAAAAATCTAAATTAAAGATGATAAATATTCTGAGTCAAAGGGAAATTTAGACAAGTTCCTTATTTTTCTGTTATATTTTCAGAAACTTCTGAGAATAATGTTTACTGGATTGTCTTCTTCTATGTTTCGATATGCTTGTTTGTAATGATATTTGTTTGTACATTAAATGAGCATATAAACTTTTGTGCATTCAAGTGTATTTTGTTCATTGCCCATAATTTTTCGATTTTCTATACTGTTGTAGTTTGGTAGACGTGTGAGTTCGTGTGTATGAAATTTTCCCGTTCATTTTTTTTTTATTAGCAGCCGAGGTGTTTTTTTGTCGGAAATTTAACGGAAATTATAAAGGTTGTTTTCTTTTCTTTTATATTCCGTTTGTGGTTTGAATGTAAATTTGTGAAATTTCTTTTTGGCTTTAAGTTTTTTTTTTTTTCTATACTTGCTGTTGGCAATATCATATTAAATATGCCTAGTTATTTTCTATTTTTCTTAGTTAAATGTGTTTTTTTATAAGTGTAATAATGATGCAATAAATTCAAAAAGTCTTCTATTTTCAGGAAGTTTATTAATTTTTAAATGTTATGATACTAAATTGGTTTATACTTTTTAAGATAGTTCTCAAATTTTATGTAATTGAGTTGTTAGCAAAGTACTTCATTAGAAAAGTTAATAGCATGCATATCACTAATAGCATATGGTTTTAAATAAAAAAAAATACAATATTAAAAATAGTAGGACTTTCCGTTTTATAAAAAAATAAAATTGTTTGTTAAGTTAATTTACGGTATAATTTCAGAGTATTGATAACTAATTTGTGCAAAATTTTATCAGGATTGCCGCATAGCCAACATAATTATAGTTGCTCAAACAGGATTCCAGGGGGAAATTTGTATGGGAGCTATGTGAAACGAGGGACTGGAGTTGCCCATTTTCAATACTAAACAAACCTAATCAACAGAGAGTGTTTGTAGAAAATAGCAATCAGCTGGCTTCTTTGGTTTGATTTCAACAGACGGTCAGTCGGACGGACATAGCTAGATCGTCTTAGAATCTTATGGCGACCCAGTATATATATATAGTTTTTGGTTCTACGACCAATATTTCGGAATGACAAAATCCATATACCTCCATGCTTTTGATGGTGGGTATACAAATTATAAATAAAATCGAAAATTGTTTTAAGTCTGAAATAATAAAATCGAAAATTTCAAAAGGATTCCAAAGGCTATTTTAAATTTATCAAATGTTTATAAAACAAATTTTGTATGGAAATTTTGTTTTATTTTGTTTTATGAATAAAAACTGCAGTATCTCCAGTGATGAACGTATGGTTTTCTGTTGGCTGTGTTTGGAAAATTACCATTTAAAATGTAATGGACTCAAAGCACGTGATGCAGATGCTCTATCCGATAAATCTAAAAACATCCAATGGACATGTCCAAGCTGCAGATTAATTGGTGTCGAATTCTACAATTTCTTTAAAAGTTACAAAGCTGAGTTTGATGGAATTAAGAAGGACTTCTCAACCATATAAAGTAAATTGACTAAATATGGTGAACTTTTCTCTAAATTCACAAATTTATACAATTTTGCTGCCTCACCGAAACCAAGACGTAAAAGAACTGCTAAATCATCATCAACACCTCCTATGAATTCGAATGTTATTGCTCCCAATCAGTTTCCTACTAATCAATCTTACATTCAATATCAAACTCCAAATAGTAGTCAAATTCCAATGGTAGTTTTTCCAAATCAAATTGTTGCTACTCCATCCTCAGATATCGCGACTTAGGCGAATGTTGTTCTTGATCAGAATACAAACATGGCTCCTGCTAATTTGATAATGATTCCTCCAAAATCGATTACAGTCAATCCTTCTTATCAAACTTCAAATATTCATCTTCCTGAACTTATACTTACTCCTTTACCGTCTACCTCCTCTAACGTTACAACTAACACGAATGTTGATAATCAGTCTAGTAACACCCAAGCCTCTAAAAATTATTCCTCCTAGGAAAACTATATTTGCCACACGTTTTGCTCGAGATACATCCGTAAATGATGTGGATTTCCATATCAGGAAAAATCTTGGCACGGAATTATACAATGATAACCAAATATATAAGATTAACTCCCGTAATAGAGCATCCTTTAAGATTATTGTTCCTGAGAGTTTATGCATATGTTTACTGAATATGGTCTATATCGGAAGACCCAAGATCTGTGTTCTTTGGTGAAATTCATTAAATGTACAATTTTGTTTGCCTTTTTTCAACTAAACTTGTACTCAAATATGAATGATAACAGGTCGATCTTCTTTATTTGTTTAAGCCATTATTTAGGAATAAGTATATAAAATTTCTTTAGATTTGTACATTTGCTTTAGATTGGTCTTATTTTGAACTTTAGTAGCTAAAACCAACAAATACAAAATTTCAAATAACGAGAACGCGTGCCATAAATCCATTGAAAGTTGTGAAATAAGGTAAACAACTAATGAACAAAATAAGTCCCATCCAAAAACAATCTATTTTTTAAGTGCAGACAGAGAAAACAGATTCGTTATTGTTAGAGTTTCCAAAAAACCGAAGAATTTCAAAACCGCGGTTTCAGGTTTAAAAAATTGAAAACCGATCGGTTTCGTTTCGGTTTTGTAATAATTTATTAACTATTAAATCAGTTGACAATATAGGAAATGCTATACAAATTTAAAATTCAAACTAGACGGGTGTTGGAAAATTGGTACTTTTTTTTTCTAATGGTTCCTTTTAATATATTAAATTAGTTAGTTTATTTACATTGAAGTTGGCTAATATGCTTCTTAGTAAAGAAATAATCAAGAATAGGGTGCTCAATTGTATTATGATACCAAAAATGGAGAACTGAACCAAACTAAGGAGTATTTTCTCGTTCTTCTAATATTACTTTTTAGATTTTCTATAATATTGAACCTAGAATCAGGAAATTACTTTGAAATTTCAAACTTGATGGCGGTTTGGAAATTGTTACTATATCTTCTAATGGTACTTTTTATTATATTAAATTTTATTACTTATATACATAATAGTTGATTGATTATGCTTCTGAGTAAGGAAAGAATCAAGGATAGAGGACATAATGATATTGAGCTAACAAAAACTATTATTGAAATTTCTATAATAATGAACCTATAGGCAGGAAAATAAACACACATGATCTTGACTGAACTATAATATAAAAAAGGGACTTGCAGGTACTTTTTCCCACTAATAGTACTTTTTTAATATTTTATAACGATGGACCTAGAAACACGAAATGAAGCATTCATGGTTTAGTGAATGCGAATTCAAAAGGGATAATTAATGGTACTAATTCTTTATTGTAAAGGTACTTTTTGAATATATTATAATAAACCTAAAAATTCAAAATTAGGCACAAATGATTCCGAATGAATTAGAATTCACAAAAGGTGATTATAGTGGTACCTTTATTTTGTATTTTCTATAATAATGGACACAGAAATATGAAATTAGACATTCATGATGCTGACTGGAAATAGAAAATGTGGGTCTTTATGGTACTTTTTTATTCTAATAATACGTTTCGCTAGAATCCACATTACAATGAACCAATAAACATGAAACTAGAGAATAAGTATTAATTCATAAAGGGAGACTTAATAGTACTATTTCTATCTTCCAATTGGGGTGGCGAAACGCACCGGCTCAGCTAGTACTCCCTACTTTTATCGGATATTTGAAAATAACTAAGACTTTGTTACACATTTTTTTTAATTAAAAAAATAAACAGGCATTTAATTGTCAGGAAATACTCGTAGATCAATATGTATTATCATGCTTTATTAACAGTTTTCCTTGCCTAGCCAGCGAAAGGTAGCCTGTTACATCATATGAAGCAATTACTGTAATACAATTTAAAACATTTAAACAAATCTTAAGATATTTTTACCGATCTGTTTTTAGAAATATTGGATGAATAATTGGATGAAAAGGTTGGTTTCTCATTTCTGAATTTTGAATTTTTCTACTGAAACTAGATTAAAAGTAAAAACCGAAAAATAATTGTCGGTTTCGGTTTCGGTTTTAGGCCTTGAAAAACCGCGGTTTCGGTTTCGGTTAAAACCGAATTGGAAACTCTAGTTATTGCAACCGAATTTGTTGCCAATCGAATGATTTTACCTTAGTGCCCAAATTTTACAGTTGTGGCTTCAACACTTTAGAAGGGCTAACAAATGTTTGGTTGCTTCAACCGAAATTCTTCTTTGTCAACTTACTATCTGTTGATAGAACCGAAAAATTCTATGTGTACAACCGAATCATTCGATTGCCAGCAAATTCAGTTGCTATCACGAATCTGTTTTCTCTGTGCAGGTATACTGAACACGTTAAGGATTTGTTCTTAAGCAACTCAGTATTAATCCCAATAACACTGGGTCTTGTGGCGTTCTCTAGCAAGTACTGTATTTCATGAGAAAAGTAATAAATATTAGCAAATCACTGCTTGATTTTGAGAATATAGTCTAGTTATTAGAAGACTATGGTGGAAATAAATAAGTTAATAGATGTTTGTTTTAAATAGTTTCTCTATGTTTACTATGGTTGAACTTGAGCTGAATACTGTAATCTAGCTTTCGGCAATAAATGTTAGATGCCATAGAATATAAAGACATGTTAGGTGTACTATTTGCAACTGAATATTTTGCAGTTACAATTATGTATACCTTTATAACTGATAACATTACTTAAGAAATCATTTCATTACAATGACTATGTAATTTTCTTATATCATTTGCCAAATTGATAATATATTTACAGCTATACATTCATATGTAAAATTAAATTTTACAAGCATGCATTCCACTTCATTACAGATGTTAGACATGTATTAGCAGTTTTTTAGGCACACGCCAAATATTAAAAAAAAACAATTTACTAAAAACTTACATATACAAATAATAAACTAAACTGAAGAAAATAAAAATGGACTTCCAAGCATATACATACATACATGCAGAGAAAAAACATGGTTGTGGTAAACAAAATGATTAGATTTATGATTATAATTGGTATTAGTATGATCAAATATAGTCGTAATATCATTGTCACACATGCTCATAATATGTTGTGAAGTAATCATATCCAAAGCGATCATAATATGACCCAATTAAATCATATTATGATCCAAAGTAATGAGAAAATTTTATTTAAATAGGATTCAGTTTTAACATACTAAATTCCCAATTAAAATATTATTGAAAAATTCACTGAACTTTATTGTTATTCGCTTTAGGGAAGTTAGAGATTTTACACCAACAAAAATATAGAGCGAATGAGAATTGCAGACACTCAAAATTTACTTGTATAAATATCATAGCTTAGACACTCACAAATGGTGAGAATAAAGTAATATTAAAAGTTTGCATCTTAAACATATTATGAGAACATTTAATGGTTATTTGTAAGTTTAAATGGTTAAACAAAATATAATATTGTTACGTTTTTACCTTTTAAAAACGTGGTTTATTTCCTTTAAATAAACCGAATAACGCGCCATCTATCGGGAATCTTCTACAATGCTCTTAACGGACATACTAGTACATTCGAATTCTAGAGCTTTCGATGTTAATGTTAGCAGCTTAAACATGCAGTGTTGCCATACTTACAAACAAATCTAATAACCGCATGTTATCAACATTGTTGATAAGTAGAAGCTTCTATTGATGGACGTGTTTATAACCGTTAAATTCAAATCGATATTGCACATTCGTAACAATATGTTTACATATTTATCATTATTTAGTTGTTCGAAAAATAATTATGTTTTGGTAAACCATAGTCATATTTATAATTGCGATGAAAATAAAAATTATATATGTAACGCAACAATATATTGTTACAAAGAACATAGTATATTTGTCGTAATCATGTCAAACCATGTTTTTTCTCTGCCTGTAAGCAAACACTTTGTTTCTTGGATACTTTTTCGTTTTCCTCTCAAACATTTATGTGCAATTTCAATTAAGCTTTTGTAACATGGCGATAAATAACAGGTCGGCCAACTCATATAAAAAAGGTCTACCAATGTAAAATACTTATGTTCGATAGGAAGAGTTTTGTTTAAAACGTACTGTCAAAAATGCTCGTAAAATCAAATTATAGTGGCCGCACATTTATCCGTTTTAAATTTCTGCACATCTAGAGGCATGTGAGTGAAAATATTGAACTCAAATTGAAGCAAAAAATGAAATGAAATCAATTTTTTTTGTAATATGCTGCCACATGTGTTTATATTTCATTTTGTAAAGTGAGTTGAGCACTTAAAAATAAATTGCTTTTACTTTAGATTTTTCTAAAAGAAAAACTTAACAAAAAAAATTAAACATTTTAGCTGGCCCATAAAATTGAATAAGGAATCTGGTTAATTGGAATTTTTAAATAACAAAATGTTTTAGAAATTAGAAGTACCATTGAAAATATTTTTATAAATTAAGTATGTATATAAGAGTTAAATTATTTGTGGTTTTTAGTTCCTACAATCGATTTAGTGAAAGCATTAATAAATTGAAATAAATATATTCTAGTTCATCAGTCGAATTTCCAAATAACCTACATTTATTGTGGCAAAGCAATGTTCAAGTAGGAGTCATAGAAGAAACTAAATTCGGATAACTCTTCTGAACTTTGGAATTCTATTATGACATTTCCTTTCTTGTGTATTTCTGGTGTTACTTGAATTATTATTTAAATCCTGAACTTTATTGTTATTCGCTTTTTTTTTCATTTTTTTTTTTAAATAAATCTGGAATTTTTGAACGACTGTTCAGTCAAATCGGGATAAAATTTGACGTGGGCGTAGCCAAGGAGTTGTTCGAGTTTAAGTTATTAAAATAGACCCTGCATATGCTTCGGGGGGCGCGCTATGTGGGCTCAAAGTAGGATACCTTCGACATGTACAATTTTTAAACACGTGCCATTTTTTGTTCCACATCCGATTTCAAAGATTTTTATGTTTTTGGAAAGCGCTCAGCTAGGTCTTGAAAAAACACAAGTGCGTGCGATATTTACTTCTTATAATTTCCAAGTTATAGGCATTTCAAAATTGAAATTTAAAAATTTTGCCTTAATTTAGTCCGCTTTTTAAAAAATATAGGTCGTACTTTTGAACTGATATTTTTTTTGATAGTAAGGCATCTAAATTATTAATAATAAACAAAAGATTTTAGAGCAATATCAATTATGAATCCAAAAATAAACGATTTTAATTTTAAAAATTGAAAAAAATTTTTAGATTTTTGCTGTTTTTTTGGACTAAAGGTGTTATGTCACCTTTTTTTTAGTTAGGCAACTAAATTACTGTTGGGGTGTGATCGCAAAAGACCAATAAAATATTTGACAAAATTTTGATATAAAAAACGGGGGTTAGTTTGGTTGATAAATAAATAATTTATATGTTTATTTACGAACCTTTTCTTTCGGGGGATAGTTGGTAATTAAAAAAAGTTACACAGTTTGGTTTTACATTAAAGTGGGAGAGACAATGAAAACAGAGTGGAGACTACCAAAGTGTTCATTCTCTCTCGTACACTGGGGATCATTAAAATATGGTTACTTAAAATACAATTCAATTTCACACTTAAACATCCCGGCCCCCTTGCTTGGATGCAATTTCAGAAAACCGGAGAGTGTTTCAAAAATAGAAGTTTAGATTATAGATGTATATATATTACAAATTCATTGATAATTCATTTAGTTTAATACAATATCAGAAAAAAAAACTTAAAAACATGAAAAATAATAAAAAAAAAGAGAAAAAAAGTAAGCATCTATACACCAAATCTGCCGATGATAGTCCATCCTAGGACGGTGTCTTGGGCCATTGGAGACCCAACTGATTCAGGGTGAATACTGGCCTTTATCAGGCGAGGATATATATCAGCACCAAGCACAAAATTGATGTCATCATTTTTATAAAAATTTGGGTCTGCGAGACGTAAATTGCTGTACAATTCGGCCACTCTCTCGTCTATATGTTCATTTGGTTGCTTACGGGGTAAGTCACCGGCAACCTTCGCCGTCACGCTAAAGACTGGGCTGGTGTCAAATCGAGGGCGTATTTTCACCTTATGAAAGGTTTCAGACCCAATTTGCTCCTCAGGCAGTTTGTACCGCTCTACCAGGAATTCCGCAATCGTGCTAACTTCGACGCATGGGTTTAGTAAGCCTCTAACGTTACTCCATTCGTTCCCCAACTCAATTTTTACAATGATTGTCGGAAGGAGCGTTACGGTGCGGGCACTAGAGCATGACGGACCATTAGATAGAGGGTTGTTTGGCTTGGGAGTACGTAGACGTTCATGACGATGCAGAAGAGTGTGGTGTCTACCTCCACATTGACGACATCGATCAGTATTTCGGCATCGGTTGACTTGATGAGAGTGAGCCAAGCAGTTCTCGCAATACCGGTACTTTTTTACCACACTTAACTTCTCAGCTACATTCATCCTTTTAAATTTTATACATCTTCGAAGTGGGTGGTCCTGGCGGCATAAACGACAATCGTGGTGGTTAGAATTAAGGCGCTGGTGATGAGATTTGTACCTTTCCTCCAATGGCGAAAGGCTTCTTCGTTGTTTTCGTGGCATTTTAATGGCTATAAATAAATAGAAAATGTATTGTTAGTGTTGTTCAGGACTGGGTAGCAAAACTAATTTTACTATAGGCCTAGTTACGATGCCATTGGCAGTTCGTATATCGGCGACTCTAACTTTGTTATCTTTACCGCGGATAACGTTTTCAACGCGACCAAGTCGCCATTGATTTGGGGGTAAATTATCATGTCTTATAACGACAAGATCGCCGATAGCGTAATCACGCTGGGGGTATTTCCATTTGAATCTTTTGTGGAGTTCTTTAAGATACTCATCTTTCCACCTTTTAGCAAAGTGGTGATGAAGAACTTTCAGTTTCTGCCACCGATTGACATATGATAGTGAATGATCTGATAGATCAGGTTCAGGGGGAGATAGAATTGGGTTTCCAATAAGGAAATGACCGGGGGTTAGTGCACATAGATCTGCAGGGTTTTCGCTGATTGGGCTAAGTGGTCTAGAATTTAAACACGCCTCGATTCGAGCTAACATTGTAGAAAACTCTTCGAACGTGAAACTCTGATTATAAGCAATTCGTTTCAGATGCATCTTGAAGCTTTTAACCCCTGCTTCCCAGAGACCTCCCATATGCGGTGCACCTGGTGGGATGAAATTCCATTCTAATAAAGCAAAACTATCTTGATCTAGTAATTTTCTTCGCAACAATGATATGAAGTTAGCTTTGTCAGCGTCCAATATATGGGAAGCGCCAACGAAGGCTGTACCATTGTCAGAATATAGGGCATTTGGGGAACCTCGACGAGAAAAGAACCGTGCAAACGCAGCTAAAAATGCTTGAGTTGAAATTTCACTCGTAGCTTCGAGGTGAATAGCTTTAGTTGCAAAGCATACAAATACTAACACATAACCTTTCGTGACCTTGCAACCACGACCTGCATATGTTTTGACATCAAAGGGACCGGCAAAGTCGACACCTGTATTGGTAAATGGCCGGGCGAGTAAAGTTCTTTCTGGAGGTAGAGCAGCCATTAATTGCTGACTTTTCTGACGTTTCTGAATAACACACGTTCGACACTGTGATAAAATGGTTTTAATCAGAACCTTTAATCTGGGAACGTAGTAATAAAGCCGCATTAACCTATATAATAAAGCGTTTTGGCCGTGAATCGAATATCTATGAAGATATGATAGGAATAATCGGGGGTAACATCCATGATAGGGGAGTAATATTGGAAATTTCTCATCATATCTCAGAGAAGGAGAATTAGATAATCGACCGTTAATCCTCATAATGCCATCGGTATCTAAAAAGGGGTTAAAGGTCAAAAGATGGCTTTTTCGGGGTATTTCTAAACCTTGCGATAGTAAGTTATATTCATTTTCGAAGTATAACTTCTGACAGGCAATTACCATACGGGATTTTGCATGTTCCAATTCAGCTCGGGTTAACTCGTTAGTCAAAACTAGTTTGTGCCGTAATCGTCGGTTACATCCGTAATAAAAACGAAAAACGCGACAGATAACACGCATAGCTTTTGGAAAGTCGGAAAAGTCCTTTAAAATATCCGTATTTTGGACCTGAGTCAAGTGAGCGTGAACCGGTTTTGCTTCCTCTTCAGTTGAGAAACTCGATGACGAACTTTTCGGCCATTGGCTCGGGGGTAGTCTAAGCCATGAGGGACCATGCCACCATAATTCGCTAGATATAAGTTGCGATATTGTGAGTCCACGGGATGCCAGATCGGCGGGATTACTTTTGGAGTCAACATGAAACCATGACTCACTCCCTACTTTTTCGACAATTGAGGAAACCCTGTTTTCAACGAAGGTTTTCCATCTATTAAGGGGTTTTTGCAACCATGCCAAGACTATTGTTGAATCGGTCCACAAAAATAACTTATAGTTTCGCAAATTGAGTTCTGATTGAATAGAATCGATCATTTTTGCCATTAACTCTGCTCCACAGAGTTCCTTTCTGGGCAGTGATACAAACTTAACTGGGGCCACTCTCGTTTTGGCGACTAAGAGGTGAGATGAAACACAACCTGAGCTTTCGGCGCGTATATACAACGTTGCAGCATATGCTTTCTCTGAAGCGTCGCAGAAGCCATGCAATTCTATAGAAAATGACGGATCAAAATCTACGAACCGGGGAATTTTTACTTGTTCTATATATTGATAATCATCTAAGAATGCCTGCCATTGAAGTAATGTTGATGGTTTAAGATCTTCATCCCAGTTGGTTTCATCTTTCCAGATCTGCTGCATGATCATCTTTGCAACGATTATTTTGGGAGAAAGCCAACCGGCGGGGTCGAAAAGTTTTGCAATCTCGGACAAAACTGATCTTTTAGTTATCGCATTTCGATCGAGGGAGCTTTTCAGCTGAAAGTAGAAATGATCTCTTCCTGCATTCCAACGTAAACCTAAAGTCTTTGTGGTACTAGAGTCTGACAGTTTCAGGAACTCTGTATCTAGTAAATGATCGGGGGAAATATCTTTCAGCAAATAATCATGGTTTGCCGTCCATTTGCGGAGCGAGAAACCAGCTGATTCTAGAACTTCGATGAGTTCATCTCTGGCCTTTAGCGCAGAAGAGAGGTTATGAGAGCCGGCTAGTACATCATCTACGTACATATAATTTCGGAGAATATCTGAAACAATGGGGTTTGTTTTCTCACATATTTTAGCTAACTCAAGCAGGGTGCGAATCGCCAGATAGGGTGCGCAATTTACGCCAAATGTAACCGTGTTAAGCTCAAAATCTTGTAGATCTTCTTGGGGAGAATTTCGAAAAATAATTCTCTGAAATACAGTGTGTGCTGAATTGACTTGTATCTGACGATACATCTTTTCAATATCTGCGTTAAAGACATATCTGAATAGTCTCCAACGCAACATGAGTATTGTTAAGTCTGATTGTAGAATCGGACCGGGGTAGAGAAGATCGTTGAGGCTATTTCCGTTTGATGTGGGGCTAGAAGCATTAAATACTACACGCAATTTCGTAGTAGTACTGTCGGGTTTAAGAACCGCATGGTGGGGTAAGTAATATGTGCAATTGGCACTAGATGGGGTGACATTAGTCATTTGCTTCAGAGATGAGTACTCTGAAATAACACGGTCGTATTCGGATTTCAAAGGAAGGTTTTTCATTAATCGTGATTCATTTCTGATAAATTGAGATAAGGCAATATGACGAGAAGAACCAATGTTTAGATTATCAGGATATTCGCGGCGAAATGGGAGCGAAACGACAAAACGACCATCTTCAGTCCGGTATGTTGTAGATTGATAAACATTCTCACAATAACGATCTTCTTCAGACATCCGAGGTTTGCTTGGAACTTCTTCAAGTTCCCAAAACTTTTGAAGTTGAGTATTCAAAGAAAGCTCATTGTAAAAAGTTGAAACTGAAGACAAATAGTTTCTTGTAGAAATTCTGCCCGTAACAATCCATCCAAAGACAGTTTGTTGAGCGACTAAAGCCTGATTATTGTCCCATCGCAAACCATTTCTAATAACCTTGGGATAAACATCACCACCGAGGAGTAGGTCAATCTCAGAACATCTAGGCAGATGTGTGTCAGCCATTTTTAAATCTGCAAATTCTCCATTTCTAAAGGCAGATAGTGGGTAATAAGGGAGTTGGCCAGTAAGCCTTTTAACGACTAAAGCATCAGCATAAGTCTCAAAGGAGCTATCAATAGGTGAACCGATACGTATATAGCATAATTGAGTAGATGTTGCTGTCAAGGCATCATTCAAACCATGAACCTCAGTTTGTGCTACTCTAGTTTTGAGTGAAAGTTTACTTTGAAGTTTCTTGGAAATGAATGTAGCTTCAGAAGCGGAATCGATTAAAGCCCGAACAGTATATTTGAGGTCGTTAGAGTAAATATCTACAAGGGCAGTACCAAGCAGAACTGTAGAATTAGAAGTAGACTGTATTAAAGTGGAATATGACTGTCTCATTTGGGCTGCAGCTTCAGCGGAAGTAGAGGGGTTAGTGTTCAAGTTAAATGTTTGTAGGGGGTTCATAACACGAGTGCTATTCGGGTTTGCATTAGGAACTGAAGTTACAGGGTGAGACATCGGGGGGTTTAAAATTGGTACTGTATTTTGTGCGTTTTCAGTTCGGTGTAGCAATGAATGGTGCTTTTGTCTACATATCTGGCAAACATACTGGCTTCTGCACTTCTTGAACTCATGAGATGTTCCAAGACAATTCGTGCACCGCTTTTGCCTCTTAACGATTGAGAAACGTTCATCAACAGACATTCCCAGAAACGAAGGGCAAAGTCGTAGGGGGTGCGCATCATTACAGATTGAACATTTTCCAGGTTTATCGTTCGAAACACTGGTGCGATAACTTTTCAGTTTTTTCTGATCTGACGAATAGTTCTTTTTAGAATTAGAGGGTTTGTTGTTATTCGAAGGATTGGGATTAATAAACGTGGTGCGAATATCAGCCACAGACTCTAACGTTTGAAATCTCGAAGTCAGAAAAGCATCCATTTGCTTCCAGGTTGGTAACTCCGTATTAGATGGTAGGGATTGTTCCCAAAGACTAAGGGTGATTTCAGGTAAACACGTCGAACAAATATATACGAAAATAATATCCCAATTCGCCGTATCAATTTTCAGAAGAGACAGATTAGTAACGCAATCGTTAATTGTACGTTGAATACGTCGGATACTAGTGCCAGTTTCTTTCATAATTGGGGAAATGTTGAAAAGAGTTTTTAGTTGAGAATTTACCAGTATTCGTTTATTATCATATCGATGTACCAGATTTTGCCACGCCATTTCAAACCCATCATTAGTTATCGGACAAGTCCTTAGTAATTCGCGAGCCTCTCCCTGTGTCTTCTTGATTAGGTGACACATTTTTTCAACAGGTGACAAACGTTTACTGTTCCTGTATAAGGCTGTGAACATGTCACGAAAAGTTGGCCACGACTGGTAGTCCCCATGAAAGACTTCGGTGTCACAAGGGGGTAAAGAAATGTTAGGGGTAGCGTCAATAATAGGTAATGAGACTGGGTTTGAAACAGTACTGGGACCAGCTTTCTGGCAAAGGTCATCTAAAATTTCATTTGATTTCGAAAGAACCTTAACGTGAGCCTCGAAAGTTGAATAAAAACGCGATTTCAATGTTTCGACTTGAACCTCTTCTTCCAATTCATTAAATTTATTCAAAATCTCATCGTAACATGCCCTAAAGTCAGACCAAAGACGGACAATTTCGTCCTTTTGTACTTCAAGAGTATGGACGGAATGATGATCAGAGGGAAGTGTCTCAAAATATGCTTGAAATTCCACCACGCGATCAGATGCGCGTATAAAAGCATCGAGTAGAGACATAGCGGAATTTTCTCAATTAAATTCAAAAAACAACAAAAAAATCAAAGGGTTTTGTGTTGATAACAAACGATTCACCAGCGATTATTAAAAAAAAACACGATCGAAGTGTAAATAATGAGGCGCAAACAATTTGGTAAAAAATATAATGTGTATGTGGGGAGAATCAAAACATAAATAAAGTGCAATTATAAATAATTATTGTGTTTGAATGTGCAAAAAACTTGTTCACCATTAGTTATTTTTATTTAAAGATTTTTTTTTTTTTTTTAATCAAAATACACTATAAATAGTTTATTTTAGCTATCGTTTATGCTTCAATTAAGTTTAACTTCTGTTTTAATTTATTTATTTTTATTTGTAATTGCCCAAACAATTTTTGTTTTTAATTTATTTTTTAAATAATGTTCCCTTTCAATTTGTTTTGATTTAATTTTAATTAATTTTGTTTAATTTTATAAAATGTTCATGTGGATAAAGGTTTCCCACAAAAAATGTTCACTGGGATAACAAAAAACGTTAAATATACGGAAAGATTAACTTCAAAGTTGAAAAAGATACAAATCATGTAGATACGTAAATAGAAAAGTTCTTTTTGTTTACGAACACATTTGAGTTGTGGTTTGATGCTGTTTGTTACGCTCTTCACCAAGCATTTCTCTTTATTTAACTTCTTTTACAACTTAATGTTTTGTTTGAACTTATTCTCTTCAGTCTCTTTTGTTATGATTTTTTATGCATGTGTTTTGTTATTGTAAATTGAATCTCTCTGTTCTTTTTAACTTGAAGTTGTGTATGATCACTGTTAAATTTGTGTGTTTTAGAACATGATTGAAAGATGTATGTAATTTTTGTAATAACAGATTTGTTTAATTTTTTTTTATTTTTGGCAATTACACTAAACAAGAGATATTATTTTGCTTGTGGATTTTGTTTCACTTTATCGGGGGGAAATTTTTTCTTCACAGATTTATAACTGTATGTACAAGTTTTTGCAATTTATACACAATTGTTTTTGCACTTTTTTTTATACCTATATATTTTCTTATACACTGTTTTTTGTTTATATTTTGTTTATTAAACACTTTATAAATTAATTTGATCAAAACTTACTTTTGAGTTCGGGGTTTAAAAATGATTAGCTTTAATCTTAGGGGGTTTTTGAATGTGTTTATCCACGGGGTTTTCTTTCAGGTATTGCTGAAAAGAGAATATTTGTCAAATATATCTTTTCTTTTGCTTATCCGGTTCGAATGGACCAAAATGTTGGGGTGTGATCGCAAAAGACCAATAAAATATTTGACAAAATTTTGATATAAAAAACGGGGGTTAGTTTGGTTGATAAATAAATAATTTATATGTTTATTTACGAACCTTTTCTTTCGGGGGATAGTTGGTAATTAAAAAAAGTTACACAGTTTGGTTTTACATTAAAGTGGGAGAGACAATGAAAACAGAGTGGAGACTACCAAAGTGTTCATTCTCTCTCGTACACTGGGGATCATTAAAATATGGTTACTTAAAATACAATTCAATTTCACACTTAAACAATTACCAATAATAAACAAAAGATTTCAGAGCAATATCATTCATGTATCCAAAAATAAACGATTTTCAATTCAAAAATTGTAAAAAAATAGTATATTTAACTCTTTTTTTATTAAAAAAAAAAAAAAAACTTTCTTTAAGAACAGTTGTATATTTTTCTGTAAGGTATCTTCACGGAGAACAGTTTGGTATGAAAAACATGTCCTATTTTTCGAATATGTCGCCCCTACGCCCTTTGGAATTTGGCATATTTTTTATCGAAATTTCAAATTGTGGCCACTAAAATTGCAAACATGGGATCTGAAAACGAAAGGCAGCTTTGGAAACCCTCATATGTTCCTTATTTATACTTAGAGTAATTCTCAGCTCTGAAGGAAATGCGGACCTTATGGGTAAAATTGTAGAAAAAATCATTTTTGGGATTTTCGCTCCAATTTTTAAAAATTGTTGGATTCCCTTTGACCTTCTGACAAGTATTTGCACACATTGTTATTAGAATGACATAAATAAAGGTTTTATTACATATTACATATTTATTGAGTTTCTAAAACTAAAATTTGTATCACAATTTTAATAGGATTGCAAATAATAGGAACAATTTTATCCAAATTTATTCCGAACTCATTTTTTTTTTGTTTAAATAAGTTAATTTTTGGTCTTACAAAAAAATTTCAAGTCAATATCTCAATTCAAAAATATGCCACTTTAAAACTCCGTCCTTCAAAAATGTTGCACTTTTTCATATTTTAGTATAAAATGTCAGAACCACTGAATACTAAAAAAATTTTATTATGTAAAAGTGCAATATTTTTGAAGGTAATGCTCTGTATTTGGTGGGATGCTCTTTAGCTGCTGAAAATCTGGCCAGACCATCACAGGGAAACTTTACTGAACACAACTGATTTGTTTAATGTGAGCATTGACCGCAAAACACCCAGAATATGCTGCCAGGCATGAAACTGTAATATTCCATCATGACAACACTCGGCCTCATGTTGCAGTACCTGTTAGAAAGTATTTAGAATGAAGAAGTTGGAAAGTTTTCCCTCACCCGCCTTAAAATCCAGACCGTGCTACCCGTGTTGCGGTAGTTGATAAAGTATTTTTGTATCCCACATAATTAATAAAAACAATTTTGAAAACATTAATTTTAGTATAATTTTTTTGCAATTGAGTAAACTGCTACTACTTAAAAATTTTATTATTTTAACAAAATCTATTCCATTGTCCACGTTTTTGAGCGTACAGGTAATAATAATATGCCAGATCTATTCCAATAAATATATGGGGCATTTCACGTCAAGTGAACCAACTTTTGAAATCGATGTCTTCCGATCGGGATGAAATTTGCACCAATGTTAGTTCTATTGGATAGTAATTCGGACACAATTTTTCAACAAGATCGGTCAAGAACTCTCTGAGTTATAGGAGGTCAAAATTTGACATTTTGGCCAAACAGGTGTTTTTTCTTATCCATATAACTTATTACCTATTGTTCTTAGCAAAATGTGTCCCAAATAGTTTAGATAGCTATTTATGCAATCTTTGGAAAAAAAAAATTAAAAAAAATTAATAAAATATTTTTGACTTTTTTTTTTAAAAATCAAAAACATTTTTGACTTTTTTTTCAAAATGGGCCCTTTTTATTTTTTTTTTTTATTTTTTTTAAGAAAGCTTAGGTCTTTTCCTAAGCGACCTATATGGTCGCTTAGTGGGATGCGAGTGGGATATCTATCAAAAAAAATATTTTGTAACTCAAGATATAAAATTTTTGACTTTTTTTTGCAAAATCAAAAACTTTGTTGACTTTTTTTAAAAAAATGGACCCATTTTTTAATTTTTTTTTTTTTGCTCAGAAGAAAGCTTATGTGTTTTCCTTTAACACCTTTTTTGTCGCTTAGTGGGATGCGAGTGGGATATCTATCAAAAAAATGTTTTGTAACTCAAGACATAAAATTTTTTACTTTTTTTTTGCAAAATCAAAAACTTTTTTGACTTTTTTTCCAAAATGGACCCTTTTTTTATTTATTTTTTTTCTCAAAAAAAAGCTTAGGTCTTTTCCTTTAAAATCTTTTTGGTTGCTTAGGGGGTGCGAGTGGGATAACTATAAAAATAAATGTTTTGTAACTCAAGACAAAGGTTTTTAAATTGATTTTTTTCATATTTTCATATTTCAAACCTTAAAAAAAAACCACTACAACTGACCGATAATAGCCACTGGAGGGGTGCAATGTGAGGCCGACCGCTATTAATTTTCCGCCCCCAAAATTTGTCTGAGTTTTGCATCTTTCGGCTTTTTTATTCAATCCTATAGGTAGTTTTCAGCGCAACAATTTATATTCGTGAGCGATTTTTGGAAGTGGACCTTATATGGGAGCTATGTCAAATTATGGACCGATCATCATGAAATTAGGTGGTGTTATTAATGTCTATATGAAAGTTATTTATGTTGCATTTTATGTGTATACCAACATTTTTAGGAGATTTATGCTCGCTAAAGTGATTATCGGAAGCAGGCCTTATATGGGAGCTATGACTAATTGCGGACCGATCATAATAAAATTTGGTGACATGAATTCTGTATATATAAAACTTATTTGGAGAAAAACTTGTGTAGATACCTATATAAATTGAACATTTGTGACCGATAAAGTCCACTTTCGGGAGGACATTTGTATGGGGGCTAGGTGAAATAATGGACCGATTTCATCCAGTTTCAATTGGCTTGGTCCTTGGGCCGAATAAATTATATGTACCAAATTTTATCGAAATATCTTCAAAATTGCGACCTGTACTCTGCGCACAAGGTTTACATGGACAACCAGCCAGCCAGACGGACGGACGGACGGACATCGTTTAGTCGACTCAGAAAGCTATTCTGAGTCGATCGGTATACTTTAAGGTGGGCTAGACTAATATTTTTGGGTATTACAAACATCTGCAAAAATTTAATATACCCTCGCCACTATGGTGGTGTAGGGTATAAAAAGTGATTTTTATTCCTGAGGTTAACATATTATGGGTATTACAGTATCGAGGCTATGAAATTTTAGTTAGGTTGTTACATACCATCGGAAAGGCTAATGTGTCTAGTTTCTCCGCGTAAGTTTAATTTTTAAGGTTTACACACAAATATGAAAAAAATCAAAATAGTGCATATCCTAAAAATTTAAAAACCTTTGTCTTGAGTTACAAAATATTTATTTTGATAGATATCCCACTCGCATCCCACTAAGCGACCAAAAAGGTTTTAAAGGAAAAGACCTAAGCTTTCTTTTGAGAAAAATAAAATAATTAAAAAAGGCTCCATTTTGGAAAAAAAAGTCAAAAAAGTTTTTGATTTTGCAAAAAAAAAGTAAAAAATTTTATGTCTTGAGTTACAAAACATTTTTTTGATAGATATCCCACTCGCATCCCACTAAGCGACAAAAAAGGTGTTAAAGAAAAACACATAAGCTTTCTTCTGAGCAAAAAAAAAAAATTAAAAAATGGGTCCATTTTTTTAAAAAAAGTCAACAAAGTTTTTGATTTTGCAAAAAAAAGTCAAAAATTTTATATCTTGAGTTACAAAATATTTTTTTTGATAGATATCCCACTCGCATCCCACTAAGCGACCATATAGGTCGCTTAGGAAAAGACCTAAGCTTTCTTAAAAAAAATAAAAAAAAAAATAAAAAGGGCCCATTTTGAAAAAAAAGTCAAAAATGTTTTTGATTTTTAAAAAAAAAAGTCAAAAATATTTTATTAATTTTTTTTAATTTTTTTTTTCCAAAGATTGCATAAATAGCTATCTAAACTATTTGGGACACATTTTGCTAAGAACAATAGGTAATAAGTTATATGGATAAGAAAAAACACCTGTTTGGCCAAAATGTCAAATTTTGACCTCCTATAACTCAGAGAGTTCTTGACCGATCTTGTTGAAAAATTGTGTCCGAATTACTATCCAATAGAACTAACATTGGTGCAAATTTCATCCCGATCGGAAGACATCGATTTCAAAAGTTGGTTCACTTGACGTGAAATGCCCCATATATATTTTCTATAGTTTGTGAAGAAATTTGTAAACCTCAATGTGAATTTTTTAATTTAATGATACACTAAACATTTTGGTTTAAAAAAATCACTTTTATTCGAAAATTGCCTGACGCTTATAACAATTTAAAAAATTATTATAAATGATTTTTGAAGCCAGTTCTTATAAATATTAAAATTTTTTTCAAATCTTGGAGTAAAATTTAAAAAAAGGTTTAATTTTGTCAAAATGTTTGAAATTTTCAAAATCATTTAATAATTTCAAATTTGATTATTTTTCACGACTTTTGGAAAAACGTGCTCAACTCACTTTTTGGAAAAAAATCTTTACATATTAGTTTAGATTTTGGTCGATACAAATGTATATAGATTAAAAGAACTTACAATTTTTGCAAATAATTAGAAAATGTTGAATATTTTAGGGCTTACTCAACCGCCTTTCAAAGATATTTCACATAATACACACTATTATTTCAAATGTTTTCTTTTCTAAGACACAATTACTTAGACAGTATTAAACTTTTATTTTAGATGTGTAGCCACCCACTTTGGAGATCCACCAACAACCTTCGGATGAACCAAAATTCACACTGCTCAAGTCAACTCTATAAATGCGAAATTTCATTAAAATACCTCATACGATTCGCAAGTTACAGATCTTACAAAAATAAAGTGAAAATATTTTCGTTCTTCACTTTAGTACAAAAATTCCCATGCGCTTAGGTCTAAAGTTTTAGTATAAATAGCTGATGCACACACGAAAAATGTCTGCAAACAGATACATACACTTGCGTTCTATTTAAATAGTAGAATTTTAGTCATTACTGCGCATGCCCAAGCAAAAATGAATTTTAATCAACAACAACTCTCTTGTATGTTCTTAAGTACTGCTAATTTCTGAACATGCGCATTCATTTTCAAGTTTTATTACAAAAAAAAAAAAAAAAAAACACAAAAGATGGTTTTGAAAAAGAAATGTCCCATAGACATATGTTTTATCAATTAAATTTGTCGCTGCAACAAACCAAAATATCAATTTCGTTAAAAAAAAATTTAAAAATATTAAATTTTGGATTTGAGATATGCATGCAACATCTATGCATAAATAAAATACAAAAACGAAAATAATTTAATTTCAAACTAATTAATTTCAAATAAAATGAGCAAAGTCTAAACATTATCCAAATCTGCTCAAATTTTTAGCATTTGATTTTTATAGGACAATTTTAGACCTTGGCAGCATATATTTTTTTTTAGTTTTACAAATGTGTATAAAACTTTTTTTGGTGTTTCTATACGGAGAGTGGATCTAAAGTTTTTTTATTTAAATAAATAAAGGAAAATTTCAAAACTTATATAACAATTTTCTGATATTTTCTTGTATGTTGAACCTTTAAATAAAGCTAAATTTAAAATTCATTACATTTCATGCGTAAGTATACATCTATGTGCGCATTTCATGTAACATAATCTAAATTGAATTTTATATTTTAAACTAAAATCACAAATAAAAAACTAACATTGTTAAATTTAAACAAATTCTTTTAGCGTTTGTTTAACCAATGTGTAATTTAGAAATTAATTCTAAACAACTACAATAACAAATAAAATAAAAAATCCGCAAATATTTATTTAAAATATAATATCAGTTTATTTAGTACATTTATTGAAAGGAAATACGAATAACGAAACAAATGTTATTTTTATGTTTAGAATATTGTATAGTCACAATCAAAGCCAAATTTACACAATTGAAATAATTAAATCTATTGTAAATGGACACTTTTTGTTGAGAAGGAAAATGCACAAATTTCAAATTTGACTTATGTATTAAATCTAATTATACAATAAAGGCATTTGCCTGGAAAATATGTGTATGTATTAGGATTGTCAATTATTCGAGTTTTATTTTAATCGAATAAAAGTTTATATTTTTTTCTTTATTGGAGCGATCAATTAATTTTTAAAATTTTCTCGATTATTCGATCAAATAAATTATTCAAATAATATCCATGGCGCTAAGGCAATTCTCTGTATTTGGTGGAAGCAAAAGTGTTCAATCTGACCAGAGCATCACAGGGAACATGGTCCGAACGGAACCGATTCGTTTGAAGCTAGAATTAGTTGAGAAACGTCCAGAATATGCGGCCAGACATGAAACCGTAATATTTCATCATGACAACGCTCGGCCACATTATGAAATACATGTTGAAAAATATTTAGAATGAAGGGGTTGGAAAGTTTTGCCTCACCCGTTTTATAGTCCAGACCGTGCCGCGTCCGACTACTATTTGTTTCCGTTGATCCAGAACGCTCTCTCTGGGATACGCTTCACTTTGGAGCAGAGTATCCGATATTGGCTTGATTCGTTTTTGGCCTCAAAATATGAGTAGTTCTTCTGCCTCGGAATCCATATGTTGTTAGAAAGATGGGAAAAGGTCAAAGCCAACAATGGAGAATACTTTGAATAAATTTATATTGTACAAATGTTTCTAAATAAAAGTTAAAAATTTAAAAAAAATCGCGTTCCCGCCCTATTTTACCCAAACATCATAAAAATATAAGAAATTGATTTAGACAAAGATTCTGGAAATTACAATTTTCTTTGTAATGAAGGTCCAACATCTACTATTCGATTTCGGCTATTTTTAGAAAAACTTTGTACAGTGGTATGGAATACATCCGTACTAAGCTTAAAGACGTTCATAACACTGGTCAACAACATTTTGTAGCAAGAGATGTACATACTAATTTTGAATAACCTACCTATAAGCATTCAAACACAATATTTATTTGTGAAGATTTTAAATTCTCCCACATGTACAAGCCGAAAAAAGGAATAAAAGCAAAAGCAAAAAACTATGTAACTGGGAACTAATTTTTACATATCCAGCATTCATTCTTCTATGCATAAAATTTTAGATTGACTGTTTTTATGATTTATTTTCATATTCATGTTGTACTGTAACAGATTATACTTTACTATATATAATAATATTTAATATAGTTTTACTTTGTTTCTTATGTTTTGCGATACCAAATAGAAAATGTTGCCTTTCACTATTCAATAATTCAGAGTATTTAATATTTGAAGAGCGTACTTGTGTTTTCTGGTTTCCAAGTCAAGTTGTTTTTAAACAAAGAATAATAACAAGAAGTGAAACGCTGTCAAAAAAACCTAAGTCGGTTGTCAAAAAAAACCTAACTATAAGAATGTATTAGTAAGATTTTGTTTATATGTATTGGTGATCAAACCACTTTCACCACACTCCTCAAACACACATAGTTGTAAAAAAGCGACCTTAAAAATAATAACAAAATTTTATTTCAATTATATTTAAAAATTTGAACAATTCTCAAATTATTTAATTTATATTTGACCGGGAATGATTTTATAAATAGATTTTTCTGCTTTTTATTATATAATATCTGCAAAAATTTAATTTATTTGAATTATTTTATTAATTTTCAATACGAAATTTTACAAATGTGTTTTTTTATGTTTTAATTTCAACCCCGAAAAATTTAATGTCAAAAAAAATAAAAATATATATTTTTCGTTTGTGCAAAATATGCATGTTTCGGTTACTCAAATGGTTTAAATGTGTGGAAAAAAATTAAAAAATATTATGTGTTTGTGAAAGTGAGTGTTAGAATTTTGAAGACAACTCTCTCTCTCAAGTGTGTTGAATTCACATACTACTTGTATGTGAGAAGAGACAGAAGTTGTTGTTGTAGAAAAATTGAAAGCCTTCCCTTCTTGTTATTCTTTGTTTTTAAATAATGTGAAGAAAGTGAAAAAATTATCCTGACAAGTTTTGTTACATTTGTGGCGATATTACTTTTAAAACTCAGCGAAGAAATTTTATGCCATTAGTAACTAAGTTATATAAAGAATATCGTGGGTTCCACACAGCTGCTGTGTTACATGTGTCAGTCTTCTTACAGGATGGGCGAAAAGACCTCGATCTTTGGACGGAACTGAAGTACCATTCATATGATTGTTATTTTTGTCTTACTGATACAAAAGGCATTACAATTAAAACAAAAAATAAAATTAATTATCCTGACCTGTCATGTGCTAAAAGACCGATCCCTCATAGTGAAAAATTACCTGTACCAGAACCACCTCAAAATTCGAATCCGTCCGCAACGCTTGAAGCAATTGAAAACGATTCATTAGATACTGACTTTCAAGAAAATTTCTCATCTACTGAGCCACATCTACTATTTCAAAAAGATCTCAATGATTTGGTTCGCGACTTAAATTTGTCCAAACAACAGGCAGGACTTTTGGCCTCTCGATTAAAGGGATGGAATTTATTACAAACCAAAACAAGAATATGCTATTATCGCAATCGAGATGAAGACCTAAAAGGTTTTTTTTTACAAGATTGTCAATTAGTATTTTGTAATAATGTTTATGGCGTATTTTGTAATAATGTTACTGCCTTGGGTATAGAATATAAATCAGAAGAGTGACGATTGTTAATCGATGGTTTCAAAGTGAGTTTAAAGGCTGTTCTTTTATATATCGGCAATGAACTTCCCTCTATACCATTAGGTGAAGCTTCTAACATGAAAGAGTCTTATGAAAAAATTAAATTGATCTTGTATAAGATTCAATACAACGAACACAACTGGAAAGTTTGTGGAGATTTGAAGGTTATTGCCATAATTTTAGGGTTACAACTAGATATACAAAATACTGTTGTTTTCTTTGTGACTGGAACAGCAGAGATCGGAAAAATTATTATGTTCAGAAAGACTGGCCTAAAAGGAAATCTTTTACTCCAGGACAAGCAAATGTTAAAAATACTTCATTAGTGCTGCCTGATAATATATTTTTACCAACTTTACACATAAAGCTTGGGCTAGTGAAAGCTATGGATAGGAGTAGTGATGACTTTTTATATTTGAAAGAAAAATTTCCTAAAATGAGTGATGCAAAAATTAAAGAAGGCATATTTGTTGGTCCTCAAATCAGGTAGTTGATGAATTATGAAATGCTGGCGGACTACTGTTGGTCATTACAAAGAAACATTTCTGAAGCAAAATACAGACGAAAATTATAAGGATACATTCGCGTATTATATAAAATAACGTAATTTTGTTGATAAAACTGAGATTTTTCTAAAATATAATAAAATCAAATTACGAAAAAACTATTCGTGTTCGAAGCATAACTAGACAAAATTATTCTTGTTACATGCAAAAAGTGTTTTTTATCGACCAGTGTAATTATTGTTCTTCAAATATTCGAAAATAAAAATTGTTGTGTACTAATCCATTAATTCAATCCGGCACATTTTCAGCCAAAGTTTTACGGCTTTTTCTAAAACAGTTCTCCATATATTTTATTATATTTATTTTTTGTATGTGAGGTTACATGTCTATAATAGTCACACGCACATTTTCCGACAAATTATGTAATTTTACAAAAAATATTTCAGACAAAATTTGAAGAATCTCGCAATTTTGGTTATACAGATATTCAAAATTACTTATATACTTTAAAGGGGAGTTTCCATACACACTGTTCCGATCCAGACCATTTTTAGCTAAACTCCGTACAGTGATAATAAATAAATTCATACAAAATTTAAATACTTTTACAATTATAGTTCTCAAGATATTTAGAAATAAGTATTTGCTTTCCATTTTTGATTAAACTTCATGCCGTTATAAGAAATTGATTCACAAAAAAACAGATTCGTGATAGCACGAATTTGTTGCCAATCGAATGATTTGGTTGCACACATAACATTTTTCGGTTCTATAAACAGAAAGTCAGTCGGCAAAGAAGAATTTCGGTTTAACTTTTGTTACCCCTTTTAAAATTTTGTAGCCACAACTGTAAAATTCGGTCACTGAGGAAAAATCATTCGATTGGCAACAAATTCAGTTGCTATTACGAATCTGTTTTCTCTGTGTTTATATAAAGTTTGAAGACATTCACAATTATAGTACTCCAGATATTCGAAATTAATCGCCTACTAATCCAATCCCACCCATTTTCGTTCAAAACCCGTATAGAGATAAGAAATTGTTTTATGCAAAATTTAAACACTTTTACCTTAGTTCTTTGGATATTTGCAATTAACAATTTTCATTGTATGGGAGGTGCCACACCCACAAATACAATGCCGCGTATTTTCGGCCAAACTATGTCAAATAATAAGGGTGCTATTCGAGCAGTATTTGATGACGTCCACAATTATAGTTCTCCAGATATTCGACTTCATGCACTGATAAAAAATGTATTCGTATAATAATTCTGCAGATATTCGAAAATAACTATTAACTTGGTATTGGTGGTACCACGCCCATTTATCCAATTCCGCACATTTTCAACCAAAATGCGCACAATGATATCGAAGTAAATTCCGTGAAGGAATTTCACAGTTATAAGTAGTTCACCAGATATTCCATAATAACTATTCTCTTTGTATTGTCCCTTCCAGCTTTAGAGCAACATATAATAAAAATTTCAAGAGGAACGGTGCAGTGGTTTAGTCACAAATAAACTCAAATACATTAATTTTTATATATCGCACACTCAACAATACTGTATTAACTGAAAAATTTGAAAATTTCTCTTTTTGCAAGAAATCAACTTACAACATCAATATCTATCCACTGTAAACATATGTCGATTACTGTAACATATGTCGATTACTCTTTCATCTCGAAAACCAGATTTGAGATCCTTTTCGTGATAGTGTAGTGACTAACTTTATATCAACAAAAAGGTAATCAGGGATATTCCTGCTTTCAATTTCACCATTCATTATTATTATTTCATGTGAAAAATTTTATATGCAACAAATGATCAGCTGTTGGTTTTAATTTCGTGCGAAAGAAGTGCTGCTTATGTTATAAGATAAGGATGCCAATCATACTTTATGGATTAGAGATTTATTTGTCTGGAGGTGTAATACATTTTGAGAAGATTAAAATATGTTTTCATAGCGTAATAAGATTTGTTTTTAAGTATTTCATCACTATGTTTTTGAATTTTTGGGGACTAGCTTTGAAAACTTCGTTAATCAGCGCTTGCTTTTATGCAAAGATCATTTACAGTCAGAGTATTTAGGCTCTGGAACACATTTTACCATTTGATGAACGAAAATTCTCAGGTGGATTGGTGAAGTTTAAGAACATGGTATTAAGGAACTTATGAAAAATTGAAATTGTAAATTGCTCTTTTACGGGAAAAGTTTCCGGACCATGTTATCTCTCGAAGAGGTGATCATGATTGGCCACCGAGATCTTGTGATTTAACACCTTGCGACTTCTTCCTTTGGGGCCACGTGAAAGATAAGGTCTACGCCAATAGCCCAGCGTTATTCGTGAGGCTGCAACTTTGCGATTTGGTTATGGAAAATTTCATGAAAAGGATATGGTCGTGTAAGCGTGGCCATTTGGCTGATGTTGTTTTTCATTATTAACAGCATACCTTCCTCTTTATTATGAAATAAACATCCGATAATTTATCTCAAAAAATTCAATTTTTCTTTGAATTCCAAAACAACACCTCTTGTTGGAAAACCCTATAGATTATAATTTTATGCAAACAGTGAATCAAAAAATAAATATATAAATATATAAGCATCCCACAGGTGGATGCTTAAGAATATTAAAATTGTCCAATAGCACCTGCTAGATATCATATATTTTAGAATTTTAATTTTTAATATTAAATATTATACATATTCAATATAAATATAAGTATAAACGTTAACTGCAAAAAAGGTCAGATTTTCGCTCCACTGATAACTTATAAACCACAAATTCGTATTAGTTTGTTTAAAGTCTAGTATAAAATATGTTAAATACTGGTACTGGGAGAATCCATGTGAAAGCGGACAACAGACGGATTTACCATTCCTGATTTTAATGAAATTTACGACATACAAAAATGATTAACAAAGTCTCCTATTACATATTGTCAAATGTCCTTATATATCACAATGGTTTTAAAATGTTGTTCTTGCCTTTCAAGCAAAAAGTATCCTAAAATAATACTACTACTCTGTATGCTAAGTTTATTGTGTTATTGTAACCAACCGGCAGTGACTTGCGCCGAACGCTTAAGAGTCGGTTAAGCCGAGCAGCCGAGTCTTGAAATATTAGGACATTGTGATAATATGATATAATAGGAGGCCTCGTGAGTTGACCATATATCCAATATGTTCCTCATATCAGTGACTTTATCAATGGAAACTCATTCCGATGTAAAAATATTGCGATTTGAAAAATATGTTAAAATTTTCTAAAAGAATATACACATTATTGTTCTTAACTTTAAAAATGCTCAAAGACCAGCTTAAGTTTTGATTTAATTTGAAAGCCAAAGATACTGTCTTTAAAATGGTGTAAATAAAATTATTTACTTTCAAAAGGTTAAAGGTCAATATATCTTTGGCTTTAAAGTGGAATCAAAAATTTTGTTGGCGTTCTTTCATAGTTATGGACAATTGTGTGTATATACTTTTAGAAAATATTAATATATTTTGCAATTTTCAAATCGAGATAATTTTGAAGTGAAATGGGTTTCCGATGAAAAAGTTATTGATTTGAGAAACACTTTTAAACCGTAATATGTGTGGAAAATTTCATTAAAATCGAAGATATCAAATCCGAAAATTGAAGTTTTCTGTCCGTTTTGATAGGGATTCTCCCTATTGTATTTAAATAATAAATTATTCTGTATTGAATGGAAAAATTACTCAATTCATTGAACAAAAAAAAAAAAAAAAAAAAAAAATGGTTTCACTAGTTTAAAATGAATGAAAAAAATTCCGTACTGTTTTTGTTTTTATGCATATATCGTAAAATGTCCTATATATTTGGTATATCCATACATACAAAACAATTTACATATGTACCATGTGTGTATGTGAATTTATATGGACAAAAACATATCCTATTGCTTTTTCAGACCCCCATGTGCTAAATATATATTATTTTTTACAGAGATAAATACCTGTAGTTAAAGGGCAACTTTTTTGCTCAATACTGTGGACACAAAAGAGTATAACACGCAAACCATTCACTTTCTCTACATAATGGAAATAATTTTGCATCTCATGTATGTGTATACACAGGATGCATCTATGTATGTACAGTGTCGGTCAAAATACACTGGACAAAAATTGCTTCTATATTATTCCTATAGGGAAAACAATTTGATTGTTAATCCTGATTTTAATATAAAAACAAAATGAAAAATATTTTTGTGCTTAAAAAGTAAGAAAATTAATACAACAATAAATAGCATATAATAATCAAGAGACAAAACTGCTTATGTATAAAGAAGAAAATAAAAAGTTATCGTTACAATTTTTCAATTGAACATCATACTTAATTATCCTAATATATTAAAAATAAATAAATTCAACGTCAGCTACATAAGGAGCGAAATCGTAAAATTCTTAATACACGTTATTCATTAAAACTTTTAACCCAAGTATTATTTGATTTTTTTTTGGATCAAGTTACCTTTGTAAAACATGTCAGTTATTATGTTTAATGTCAATTATATTCATTTGTTGTTAATCTGATTAAAATGAGAGACCAGCAAAAAGTGCGTACTAAAATTATTAAATATTTTCAACAAAACCCAACTTAATCCTACAAAAAGTTGGCCAAACTGTCAAAGGTCTGCCGTCAAACTGTTTCCAATGTTATTTAACAGTACAGGGAGACCTTGTCCGTTGATAGAAAACTTTATTCAGGTAGAAGGAATGGTCTACATGATGTTTCTAAAGCCAAAAAAGAATATAAAGCATTTTCAAAAGAGCTCCTAACACATCCGGTAGGAAAGCAGCCCGGTTGGTTGGTTTACGTGGTAGTTCACTGCGCGCGAACAATCAAGTAGAGTCGAAGGGACTCCGTTTTGCCAAGACCACACCACTCGTCAGATGTAATGTCGTTTACATCGTAATGTATGTAGAATGTATACAAAAAAGTCCAGTTTCCTAGACCCAACCTGTAGCTGAGAGATATCTCAGTAGGTCATTGAGTTTAGACCCGGCTAACTCACCAAGGTTGGTCAATATATGGTTGCCCAGGAATTTATGTCTCTTGACACTCAGGGCTGGGCATTCGCAGAGAAGGTGGAAAATTGTTTCCTCTTTTTCCCTATCCTTAAAGCTACGACAATTGTCGTTAAAAGGGAGTCCCAGGTGATTTGCATGCTTGCCTAACGTCCAGTGCCCTGTTAATACTGCCAGCTACCTTGATATATCCCTTCTATTTCGGGTTATTAGTTGCATAGTTCGTTTTTCGTTAAAAGATGGCCACATCAACTTGGCTACCCTACATGTGTCTAAATTACGCCATCTATTCTCGGCCTTTGTAAGAAAGTGTCTGAAGATTATACCTTTAATAGTCCCCAGTGGAATTGCTACTGAGACCGCATTGGAGATATCTAAGGCAGATCCCATTCTGGCTAGTTCGTCTGCCTTTTCATTACCGTAGTGGTATCTGTGCGCAGGGACCCAAACCAAAGTAATGTCAGATAGACGACCTAGCCTTGACAGAGAATTCTTACATTGCCTGACTAGTGAAGATGAAGATGTGTAGGCCTTCAGTGAAAGAAGTTCCGCCTGGCTGTCGACAAAAATACCTATATTGCCGCGAGTATTATGATCATGTAGTGTATTACAAGCTACCATGATTGCGAAGATTTCCGCCTAGAAAACACTACACTCATTCCGAAGACGATATGAGATACCTACCCCAAGTTCGTCACAGAAAACCATCAGTATATATCCTGGTGTCATATTCGTATACGAGATTACCCCTATCCCACTCATTCCTGGAGGGAATTAAGACCTTGAACACCCTATCAAAATCTGTGCATGGGGTTAAATAGTCAGAAGGTTGGAGAACGATCGGCAGTAGGCCCAGAATCCCCGCGTGGCCATATGTTCTCGATCTCCAACTTCCAGATGCATGAAGCCTCGCTGCACTACAGGCAGAGGTAGCCATTATGTGAAGGTCTATTGGCACAAGGTGCAGTATAGTGTTCAGTGCCTCTGAAGGACTAGTTCTTAGTGCGCCGGTTATACCAATGCAGGCTGATCTCTGGACTTTGCATAGTTGGTCTACGACATACTTCCTTCTAGTTGCAAGTTGGCTCAGTGTTCGGAATATTTGGTACGAAAAGTTAAAGCCAATGCAGGTTTAAAAACATACAAGGCTCAAAAATTTCATTACAGGAACTCTGCTGAAAATTTAGAGGCCAAAGACAGAAAGTTAAAGTGAAATTTTATAAAAAAATATACCTGCTGCATAATGGATAACGAATGTTCTGGAACATTTTTGCAGCTTCCCAGTCAATATTTTTAAGTTGCTGACGCTCGAGGGAATGTTGTAGATAAGTTTGGGATTGGGTCCAGACAATTTTCCCAAAAATTTCTTGGCATGTCAAGCAATATGCAGACGCGGAAAAAGAAGCCAAACATTTGTGCTCTAGAAATACCGAAATTTACATCAAGGAATGTTTGCAAAAAGCGATGCTTCCATTCATAAGACTTCTTAATGTGTCAACTTATTTTAGGCCTGATTTGGCATCCTGTCGCTATGGTAAGAAAGGTCTTAAGTGGTAAAAGAACAATAATGTGGTATTTTTACCAAGAAAGGCAAATCCTCCAAACTGCCTGGAACTAAAGCCAGTGGAGAGATATTGGGCTCTTGTTGAAGGAGAGTTGACGAGCACAAAAAAGGTATCCAAGAGTGTGGTAGATTTTAAACGGAGATGGACAACCTGTTCGTACAAAGTGACAGAAAGCACTATAAAAACCATAATGTAGGGGTTTCGGAAAAAGGTTCAAAATTTGATGACTAGTGATTAGAACTATAAAAATAATTTTTTTTTGTAAATTGTAATAATAATTTCTATCAAATAAAAAAATAATGAAAACTGTAATTTTAGTGGTTTAATTTTTATTAAGTTATATGTATGTTAAGAATTTTTCGATCTCAGTCCTTAATAAGTAAGTATAAAGAACAACAACTGTGGAAACTACTACTCACCTAATGAAGATGCACGGATTGTGAGAGATTTCAAAACATATACATACACATAAATTTCTATAGTAATATATTCTGTCAATATAGTGTTAAGTGTACGAATTGCACAAAAGAGTACATTCAGCTTTAGAGCTGCGAAGAAATCTTTTATGTCGCAGAATAATTGTAAAGATCGTCTTAGATTTACTCAAGAACCCTTGAACTGGACTAATACACAATAAAATATTGTGTTAATTTGTGATAAATTAGGAGAGTTCGATGACCTGTGTCATTGCTTTTCTGGATAACTCTGAACGGTATATACAAATATGTTGTAGGTGATTATGCTGCCTCATGCTCATGATATAATGCCCCACCAATGAGTATTTCAACATGATAATGATCTTAACCCTCGGAAGTATAGAGATTTTTTGGCGCTAAACGCTATAACCAGGTCTGTGCAGACCTATATGGGATTTATATAGAAACACATTGTCAGGTGTTCTAAATGTTTATGTAAATTTATTTTATACTAGAAAAAATACTAAATACTATTTTATTTTAAAGGTAACAAAAATAAATACAGTACACGCAATGAAACCGTGGTTTTCGCTGCTTTTTGCCCAATTTTTAACAAAGTGAGCACGATGGTCTACTTGAAGAGGATACGACATAGGCTGGTTGGTCATCTATCGGCGGGCCTGCAGCTATATGTAAAACAAGTTAAAAAATTGATTTAGAATTTTAATTTAATGAATAAATAAATGAAATGCTTACCTCTACACCGAATAACGCCGTTTAATGTTTGACACGTCTTCTAACGTTCTATCGCTTGACATGCTCCAACTTGTCATGAATGACAAATGCTGCCAATCCTGCAACGGCCAACATATTGAAAGAAAAGGCCAACGGCTATAGGGTTGTGGCTTGTTTGCAAGTGTAATCACCAACCATCTGATCCATGGTGTCCACTCGAGATTTGTGCTTATTGTAATTCAATATTTGAAATGGAATCTTCTGTGGTTTCTGTGAGTCTACGGCGGAATTATAAATCTCCGTTGAGATGAAAACCACTACTTTCTTCTTTTATGACACGTAAGAGCATAGTGCAACATTATTGTTGTGGTAACTGACATGGTCGCCTGGTATATAGGTTTCAGGTGCAGGCTCTTGGTTTGACCTCAATATGCCGACAAACAAAGTAAGGCCAATAAAAGTATATATTTCGATATCCGTCAAAGGTTTCGTCCTTACAGCTCCTTCCTTGTAGTGCACAGAGAATACAGATTCGTAGTAGCAACAGAATTTGTTGCCAATCGAATGATTCGGTTGCACACATAGAATTTTTCGGTTCTATCAACAGAAAGTCAGTTGATAAAGAAGAATTTCGGTTGAAGCAACTAAACTTTTGTTACCCCTTCTACAATGTAGAAGCGAAAACTGTAAAATTCGATCACTAAGGTAGAATAATTCGATTGGCAACAAATTCGGTTGCTATCACGAATCTGTATTCTCTGTGTGCACATGTCGTTGAGGCAAAAACTGGCAGCTAATTTTTTAAATAAAAATCATTGTCTGACAAATATGTCTGTCAAAAAAATAACAATTATTTATGACAAAAAAAAAAAAAAAAATAAATAAAAACAAGTAAGAAAGTATGGTCGGTCAAGCCCGACCAGATAATACCCTACACTAAGTAAATGAGCAAAAACATTTTTCTTTCAAAATTTCAATAATTTATGTTCGTGAGCGATTTTCGGAAGTGGGCCTTATATGGGAGCTATGACAAATTATGGACCGATCACCACGAAATTTGGTCACGTGATTAATGTTTATATGAAAGTTATTTATGTTGAATTTTATGTGTATACCAACATTTGTAGGAGATTTATGCTCGTTAAAGTGATTATCGGAAGCAGGCCTTATATGGGAGCTATGACTAGTTATGGACCGATCATAATAAAATTTGGTGACATGAATTCCCTATATAAAAAACTTATTTGGACAAAAACTTGTGTAGATACCTATATAAATTAAACATTTGTGACGGATAAAATCCACTTTCGGGAGGACATTTGTATGGGGGCTAGGTGAAATAATTAACCGATTTCAGCCAGTTTCAATAGGAATCGTCCTTGGGCAGAAAAAATGATATCTACCAAATTTTATCGAAATATCTTTAAAATTGCGACCTGTACTCTGCGCACAAGCTTTACATGGACAGCCAGCCAGACGGACGGACGGACGGACATCGTTTAGTCGACTCAGAAAGTGATTCTGAGTCGATCGGTATACTCTAAGGTGGGTGTTAGACTAATATTTTTGGGCGTTGCAAACATCTGCACAAATCCATTATACCCTCCCCACTATGGTGGTGTAGGGTATAATATTGAATTTAAAAAGCAGTTTATTTTATGAAAATATAGTCAAAAACGATCAAGATGGTATGCTTGACTTGACCCTCCGACATTTTCTTGTGACAATGTTAGTGAAATTGTTCACGTTAGCGATTGTCGAATTTCATTGTTTCTAAAATCTTTACATTCTTTAGAATTGGAAAAATGTTAACACGAATTTTGTGCAATATGTTTGGACCGATACTGTATGTATGCTATTGTGGGTGTGTGAGAGTTTTGGGTTTGTACAATATTTTAAAAACATGTGTGTTAATGTAGATTCGTCGTACAGTACCAATATACAAACATGCAATATATATCCCAGCAATTAAGCAAGTAGTCAATGTATCCCTTAAAGACAGTAAGTGTCACAAGTGTCTTATCAATTGGCTGACTCCAATTTATATATTTTGGTCATTTGACACGTATGTGATCTTTGCAGTTCAGAGAGAAGACTATTGGTTACTTTATACATCTAGCGTGAAGACAATTGCCATTTAAGTGTCTCTAAGTAAACTGGAGTGTAGTCACTTTAAACGTTTTGTGAGTAATTCGTTCAAACTGGTTTTATACACATTGTGTTGATATAATTCTCATACAGTTTATTTTTATTTTAGCTTAAGTATACTGATATCCCATGTAACCTATAGTGAAATTACTTTATACTGCACTTTAGAAAGCAATCCATTGGAGAGTTGACGGAGGAAGGTTTGTTTACAAGCAATCCTTTATTGGACTGTCTATAATATGTCATTTTAGCAGACTAATGAGGTCAATTAGTATATGTTAAAATATCTAGTTATGTAGCTGATCAAGTAACCAGTTTGGTAGCAATTAAGGTAACTCACGCTATGCAACCAGTATGTGAATCCAATGCGTTGACTACTTTGGACCAGCTATCAGACAGTCTCATTGTAATAAAAAAGGGTGCATTGACCCTCTGCTTAGGACATGCACGTGTTAAAATAACTAGTCACATAGCTATTGAAGTAACTAGTTCTCATCCTAAATGATGGGTAAAATTACTAGTTCGGGACTGTCTTCTAGAACTGCTGGGATATGTATGCATCCTATACATTTACTTACATACATACATACATACATACATACATACATACTTATCTAATGTATATTAGACCTGTCCTTTAAAAATAGCTAATATGTAGCTATTTACATAATAATTTTTATACATTGGAAACTAATGGTATCTCTTCTAGAGAGAACAAAAAAACTACAAGTTTACGCATATTTTACCTATATTTCTATGTAGAATATAGTTTTTCTACACAACTTTTGCTTGCGAAACTCTGCGTAATCAATGAAAAAATTTAGTTTTTGTTGCGTATAAGTATGACGTGGAAAAATGCTAATAACTTGGTTATTTTTCACAAGACGTTGTTAGAAAGATACGATTTATTTATAATGTTAAAAACGTTTTATTCAAATTGCAAAATTTTTTAATAAATCAGAAAATACCATTGTTTACCCACTTTTACAACTTTCAATCGATTAAAAGGTCATATGGTCACGGGTTCGCGTTTTCCGTTTGGCTTCACATTTTGCATCAGTTAGTTTACCCACTTACTAAAGAACTAAATAAGAGCCATCCTGAGCAATCTATATTTTATTTGCAGGTCTAGTATACACATATACATACATACGTATATGTGTGTATGATGCTAATGATAAGCGTTGATTTTTGTTTATATTCGAATGTGGCACAAAGTTCCTTTCGTTACTGTGTTTGCTGTGTGGTCATTGGTTTTATTCATTGAAAATGTATCATTTTAAAAGTTTTGCTATGTGCAAATAATAAATTTACTTGCATGTATAAGTAGAGAGCTAACAGCTGGATAAAATCTGAATGCTAAATAAGTCTTTTGCTTTTAAATTTGATAATTTCAAAAGGATTTTAGAATGAAACAGACGCTGTTAGCAAATGAAAACATGATTAAATTTTGACTATTTCTTTCCTTATGTGTTTTTTTATTTGTCGTCGTTTAGAAAATTAATTATGGTGAGAGCATTTTCTGTAGGCTTGTTCCATATGAAGTGTATAGAAAAGCTACATATTTTAAATGCTGATTGTCTTATATATGTACATATATTTGGCTGGTTAGACCTATATACATAAAACATTGAATTTTCAAAGGAACATTATGATAAGGAATGAACAATATAAAATTTTGGTGGCACATTTTTAAGAGGCACATGTAACGACATACATACATATAACATAAAATCAATTAGGTCCAAGTTCTTTCATAATCTGGGAAATTCAATGTGTTCGAAAACTCAAAAACTTGTGTTCATTTTTAATTATCATGCGCGTGCTTTAATTTTGAAAACAGTATTTAATAGATGCAGTAATTTGCTAAAGTCGTAGATTTGTAATCATTTTCAGAAACTTTAAAAATAGGTTCCGAGTTTTTGTAATAAAACACAGGATATAAGAAAATCGTGAGGTATCTGTAATCTACACAACTTTAACATTATCAACTATTGGATGATTTAACTTTAATTATGAAAAAAGATTTTATTTATAGTTTGCTGGTATCGCTGCATTTTTTTTAAACATATGGGGAATTCCATGAGAACGACTATCACGACTGAAAAAACAAAAACCCTGGAAACTTTTTTTCAAGATGATTTGAATACAAGAAAACACTAAAATGTTACTATGTGAAAGTATTTAGAAAGTATATATCGTCTTCGCTATCTATATGAAATTAGCTGAACTCGCTCCGCGTTGCTGGCCTTTAGAAAACATCTGTTTTATATTGCATCTCGATATCGATTTTAATATACAGTGTCGGACAAAGTCGATGATCCAACCTTCAATATTAATACATGTGGTGGCAGTCCGGCTGGTTCCAATGAATTCAAAAATTTAGTAGGATAATCGACGGGTTCTTCTTCGTTCATTACTGTGTCAATCGATTTGTATTTTATTGTTTCTCCAGGCAGTTTCAATTGTATTTGCTAATTGAGCTTGTTAACATCATAATTTGTTGGTGCCAAAATTGCATGTTCCCACAGCCAATCCAAATTTTTGTAGTTGGTTGTAAGACTTGGGAATACCTTGTCAACAACGAAATCTCATTTGTGGCGAGATCAATTGAAATTTTTCCATTTCTGATGTCCAACAATTGTTTTGAGAATGTTTCGGCAGAAGGGTATTGCAGCAAATGCAGACACATGTTCGTTCATAGCGTTCGGCTTCTGTAGCTTCATTTCCAGTGAAGTAAATTTAAAAGAACTTCGCATCATCATTGGGAAGCGGGAGCAATGATCCAATTCTGTGGTACATTTGGCATTGAACTTTAAAGGTGAGCATGAATCCGACTTCATTTGAATTTCATTAGTGGTATAGTATAAAAATTTGATTTTGCCACGCCATTCCGTCCACAGACCGAAAATCAAAAATCTTACTTTACAGTGTTAATCGCTAGGCTTTTCTGCAGATTCCCTGAAATCGGTCTAACCGTTTTTGAGTTCATTCGGAACATACATACAAACATCCATTTTTATATATATAGATGAAAAATGTAGAAATTATAAAGGGAATGATAAACTTATACTTATATATCCTTGCCACTCATGATGCCCCATATTGGGAAATGTATATTGAGTTAGTGCTGATGTTTGCAACGTGCAAAATATCCACCTTAAGGTATATCAAACTGCTCAGGATCACTTTCTGAGCCGATTTACTTTGTAGTCAAACTACAAATTGAAATTTCAAAAATAATTCCACAAAATTTGGCAGAAAATTTCATATTGCCGCAGGGACAAAGCATATTGAACTTGGTTAGAATCTGTCTATCATTTCTTCTAGCCCCTTACAACTGCCCTATCCGGTATTAGTTAAGCTTTCATAAATATCATAATTATATAAATATCCAAGCATATTCGGCACAAATAAGTTTTATATAAGCAGAACTCGCACTCGCGGTTCATAATTTTGCATAGATCCCATATAAAGACCACTCTCGAAAATTTCATTAAAAAACATAAATCTCAAATAAAATTCACCACAAATGAGTTTCATATATGTATTAGCAAATCATACAACCAAATTTTGTCATTGCTCACATATACGGTCCACTCCTAAAAGCATTTTAACGAGTATAAATTTCTTAATAAAATGTTGGTAGCAAAATAAAATTCAACACAAATAAGTTTTATATAATTTTTATGGCGATCGGTCCATAACTAGTCCGTCAAGCTTGACGGACTATACTTTCTTTCTTGTTTATAAATATTTTAATTTTTCTCCCTTACGGCACTCGGCCAATAGACTACTAAAATATATAGGTCCCAAGAACTTAAGTAATTCCGTTAAAATCGCTAGTGCAAAATGTCCATTGTGGCATGAACTGTGTGGCACGTAGTGCCGTACTTTTGAAACTACACGACGCACTGTCAATATCATCCAACTAAGGCCAAAAAATGTTGATAGTCATCGACCTTTAGCGCTCCCCATTTACGTTGATGGTCTGCCCAACGTCGTTCTCAAAGAAATATGGACGGATGATGCCGCCATCTGATAAACCACTACAAACTGGCTCTTGGATATCACGTGGATTGGTTTCGTTCCAAATTCAGCTATTTTGTTTATTGACGTAACCAGACCCTTTGTACGTATTGGAATGGATCTGCCCGGCCGCAGAAGTTTTCAAAATCATTTGTCTATTTTTCATTAAAAACAGAACAGGCTTTTTAAATTTCCAACAATATGTTTGCAAACAACGGCCCATAATCATATTCAAAAATAAAGTACATTTTAAGAGAAATAAAGTCGTCTTTACTTAAGAGTGGACTTTAGGTCTACCATAGACAAGTTAAAGTATACTTTTGATTTTAAAGTCGACTGTAAATATAAAACTAGCTGAAGTTGTTTTGAACTCATTTAACATCAGCATCAGCTGTTCTTCGCCATGTAAAAAAGTTCGACAAAATGTCAAAAATGTTTAAGCTACATGAATTTGAATCAATAAAATTAGTACCACCATTCGTAATTCAGCTCTGGGTGGAGGAAGAACTCGAGCGTCATTGCCATTATCGTTTAAGGGCAATCAGGCCGTCCTTTTTTCGCTGCCTTCGAGGGATTGCGTTTCACTCGCATTGGTTGATGGTTGGCGTCGTCTAACTGTTCCGCGTTACGGTTCTTCGAAGTTTTCACATTAACCACATGCATTCGTTTTGGTTATAATTTATAACCTATAAGTTGTCGTGGTGGAGTACCAAACAAAACTCAAATTGGATTTTGGTGGAGACCATACAACTCAGGAGTTGAGTTCGAGAATTCCGGCTTCCTATACGAAGGTATAGGTCGATGTGGTAGTTCCTGAAGGAGACTCTTAATGTGCGTAAGCCAGATTTGCTGACGGCGGTATTTTTAGGCCAAATTTAACTTAAAGAAATCAAATCAAAATTAGTACCAAAAAAACATAAATTTGATATTACTCTTTCCTTTCCACCACAAACTGCTTTTTTCTTTAGTTTCCTGGTTTGTTACTTTTTGTTTTTTTTTTTTAATTTTCTAAGTGAGCTGTTCAGCGCTGCCACTTGTATATATTTTGTTGTATATTGTATGAACACATTTTCTACATTTGAGGTGACACCCAGTTAAAGTCGGTTCAATTTAAAACATACTTTAATTTTGACTATAGTTGGAAAATAATAAAAATCGGGTTTTTATTTTAAAGTTGTTTTTATAAAAAACCGACTTTATTGTTTGACTATGATTATGGGCCAATATGTTTGCATGTGGGTAGATGAAAAAAAAATACTTATTTTTCTTAAAATTTTGACAAAAAATTCCTAAGCAACCTCCGTACCTATTGTTTCATAAATGAGCAAATATTTTTTGAAAAACTTTGTTGAAAGAAAAATAACTTATCTCGACATTTCCTTTGTTTTTAAAGGAAGTTCGTGAATAAAAGTATTGTAGACTCGTTTCTCAAATAGCTATATACATAGAAGAGGATCAAGGAAAAGCATTTTAGAGTAATCTACCAAAATATGTTATCAATAAATATTTGGAAGATACGTCCTTTCTATGTTAAACCATCGATATGTAATCGTAATTAAAAATAACCAAAGATTTTATTTGTCGTAAAATATTTTAATTAACATATACATACATGAGCAAATATTATTGTTTTGAAATAATCATAGTAGTGGTTTTATATTAACAAAAATTAATTTTTATATTTTTGTTGTAACTGTTGTTTAACTTACACAAATTTGCATTAATAATGACAGAATAATAATTTATGTCAAAAAACCAATTCGAACAATGACCATTGAGAACATCATTTAAGGGGGTAAAACAATAATCATAATGACCATGATTATGGCGATGATAAATAAACAAACAGACGTACTTGTACTTACATACATACACATTATATGTATGTATATGCAAACATATAATTATGTGAATGTAGTTTTGGAACTTGACACGACAGGATAACAAATAACTCATATTCGTACATACATATACTTATAACCAAAATACATAAACGAATGACATTCCTATGATAAAATGCTTATAAGCACAAAATGTGTATTTACAACTTTCCAAAAAAAAAAAAAAAAAACAAAAAGATTCTGAGCTACCCACAGTGCAGAGTTCCATGGTGTAGGTTAAACCAATAACCAAGGACGGAATGACTGCAAAATATATATATATATACATTAGTATGTATGAACGGACATACATATAGATAAATTATATTTATATCCTACGCTGCCATTGTGTGGAGGGTATATTCGGTTAGTCCTGATGTTTGTAACATGCAAAAATATTGTCCTAACACCCACCTTTAAGTATACCAATCTGCTCAGGATTACTTTCACCGCCCGTCCGTTCATGTAAACCTTGCAATCAAACTATAGTTTGGTACAAGCTTATCTATTGCCCCAATGATAAAGTGTGTCCCCATAGGATTGCCTATATCTAGTCCCCATAGGATTGCCTATATCTGATAATAGTTAAGTTCTCATAAATATTTTAGTTACATATTCATCCAAACCAAATTCAGCAAAAATAAGTTTTATATAAACCAAACTCGCAGCACCAAATTTTGTAGCGATCGGTCTACAATTAAAAGAGAACTGTTTATAATCATTTTCTCGTTGTAGGCTATCTATATGGTCTGACTGGACTGACTATACTTTCCTACATGTATTTTAAAATGTATTTAGGTTTGAATAAATGTATTTGTGCAACTGAACTGATAAAATATTTGCTAAATACCATTTAGTATGAAACAAACATAATCATTGTAAACCTTTAACTCTCATCCCGAACAACATCATCTGCATAACAGCCAAAATAAACAAAAAAAACAAAATAAAATAACACTCACACACAGTAGCCATAGTTACATAGCGTTTAACAGCGGCGCTAGTAATGCCAATGCGATTCATGACAATTTTACATAATTTGCGGATACGCATAATATGCAATTCCCCCAGGTACTCATTATTCACACATATCCGTTTTTAAATATGTTCATGAATGTTCACGCGCATATATAAATATTGCTACATACTCGTACATTTACACGAATACAGTATCGGTCGAAACATATTATAACAAATTTAACATTAAATGTACTTTAAAATAAAACTACATTATACACCGTGTCGTGAAACACTGGAACATTATGACATGATGTGATACCTTGTGAATCGACCAATAGTGTTTATAAACCGCAATTTAGCTTTTTATGCCAAATAATTAAATTAAATTATTCATTTTCAGTTAACCGGTTTATTCGGTTTTTATTACTCGGTTCATCGGTTTCTAAACTTTGGATTTCAGGTTAATCTAAAATTTTCGATACAAAGTTTTACAATAATCTATATATATGGGGCATTTCAAGTCAAGTGAACCAACTTTCGAATTTAGTTAGTTCAAAGTTAGTTAGTTCTATTGGGTAGTAACTCAGACACAATTTTTCAACAAGATCGGTCCAGAACTTTCTGAGTTAGAGGGGATCAAAATTTTACATTTTGGCTAAGCAGGTGTTTTTTCTCATCCATGTAACTTATTACCTATTGTTCTTAGCAAAATGTGTCCCAAGTAGACGTCTATGGATCTTAATGGAACTCTCTCACAATTCGTGGAACTTCCTTAGCTGTTATGCATTTTGGTCGACCGCATCGGTCGTTATTAGTTTATCAGGGTTGGAACTTTTCGAATCAGATATTCCTTGTTTTAAAAAAGATGCAATTTTTATGAAATGTGTTTTGACCGACATTGTATAAGTATATGACACTCGAGCGCATACCTTCGCATCCAAAAACTCACATTGACATGTGTATAACTGTTTCAATGCTTTTACGTGGATCAATTATAAAAGCGTTTCATAACTAAAGTTGTAAGTTAGAATCAAGAGCACTTTTGTATAAAATAATAATTATTATTATTGTATTGTTCCATTTTTATTTTACTGTAATTGAAGGGTTTTCCAACAAGCGGTGTTACATATTTTGGTATTCAAAAAAAAGTTAAATTTTTTGAGATAAATGATCGGATGTTTATTTTATAATAAAGAGGAAGGCATGCCGATAATAATGAAAAACAACATCAGCCAAATGGCCACTACGACCACGCTTACAGGACCAAATCCTTTTCAGGAAATTTTCCATAACCAAATCGCAAAGTGGCTGTCCTATGTCCTCGATAGCCTCACGAATTTTATCATTGAAGTCTTAAATCGACGCTGGGCTGTTGGCGTAGATCTTATCTTTTACGTGGCCCCAAAGGAAAAAGTCAAAAGGTGTTAGATAACAAGATCTCGGTGGCCAATTGTGATCAACTCTTTGAGAGATTACACGGTCCAGAAACTTTTCCCGTAAAAGATCAAAGATACGACGTTGTTGATGATCGGCCGGCTAGAGTTCTTGTGTTATCTGCACTTTATAAGCCTTAACACCCAAGTCTTTGTGCAAAATACGGTGTAAGGACGTTTGTGGAATGCCCAATTCCAAAGAACGGCGAGGAATGGACAAACCTGGGTTTTCTTCAACACTTTGGGCTACGGCAGCAATATTCTCAGTTGTTCTTGAGCGACATGCATGGGTTTTATTCTTCACATCACTAACTTGTCCCAACAGCTCGAATTTTTCCACCAATTTCTGTATTGCGGTCCGACAAGGTGCTTCAAGACGACCCAAAAATGCTTTAGTTTTGCGAACTGTGACTGCAAGATTTTCACCATTTGTAGTGAATTTAAATAATTTGTAGTGAATTTAAATAATTTCAATGCATTGTTGAAGCGTGTATAGTTCCATTTTTAGTAATGTCGTAGTTTTTACTTGTGACAGCTACCGAAATACCAGGTGATTCAAAATAACAACTCTTGTTGGAAAACCCTTTATTACCCAAACTATTTTGAAAATAAATCTGCCTCATTTGATTCACATAGGAGTAGCCAAGGATTATTCATCTTTACATTTTTTCGACGGATCCCAAAGACTCCTTACAAGTGGCACTGTGAGGTTTGAATTTAGAGCACCTCAGATATATAAAATTATTAAATGCTAGCAAATTTTTTGTTGAGGCATATCAAAGTATAATTACATGTTCTATTTTGACCTTGTAGTACGTATAGGAAAATTAATTTCGTATTTATGAAAAGATTTTATTATAATTTCTTGGTTAAAAGATAAATAACAAAATCAAACTACACAGAAAAAAAAAATTCATAATTGGAATAAATTTTCTAATAAATATTATTAATCGAACATGACTTTTTTTTCCCAAACTTTTTTCATTCAGAATAATAACATGTTCATAAATATTATGAAAGTGTACATGATGGAAATTTTTGCTTTTTTACATAAATTTGTTGATATTTTATGATAAACTAGCTGAACCCGGTCCGCGTTGCTGGCCCTTAGAAAACATCTGTTTTATATTGTATCTCGATCTCGATTTTAATATACAGTGTCGAACAAAGTCGGTGATCCAACCTTCAAATTTAATACATGTGGTGGCAGTCCGGCTGGTTCCAATGAATTCAAAAATTCAGTAGGATAATCGACGGCTTGTTGTTCGTTCATTACTGTGTCATTCGATTTGCATTTTATTGTTTCGCCAGGCAGTTTCAATTGTATTTGTTTATTGAGCTTGTTAACATCATAATTTGTTGGTGCCAAAATTTTATGTTCCCACAGCCAATCCTTGTCAACAACGAAATCTCATTTGTGGCGAGATCAATTGAAATTTTTCCATTTCTGATGTCCAACAATTGTTTAGAGAATTTTTCGCCAGAAGGGTATTGCAGAAGGGTATTGATAGCGTTCGGCTTCTGTAGCTTCATTTTCAGTGAAATAAATTTGAAGGAACTTCGCATCATCATTGGGAAGCGGGAGCAATGATCCAGTTCTGTGGTACATTTGGCCTTGAACTTTAAATGTGGGCATGAAGCCGACGTCATTTGAAATCATGAGTTGCACTTTTGGATATTTTGAAGGAAGTCTTTGGAAATAGGATTAGCGCCGGAAATGTAACCTAGAAGCAGCTTCGCCGGCTCAATAACTGGCGGCAGAATAACTTTACCGTTCGAACAGCGCATTCCCGGAGAATTCCTGGTGTCATCATACTTATTGTAATAAAATGCTGGCAACTTTAAATCGATTCTTTCTCTTGGTCAAGCTATTCGGGAGCGATTGGCTTCTAGTATTTCGATATGCTGTTGGGGTGTCTCTGCAGCACTCGATGAAGATGCAATGCGACGCATTTGCTGATGCCGTGATTCTCGTTCTCTTCCCGTTTCTGCGGCTCTAGACGTAGATGCCCTTTCTAAAACAAATTTTATTTGAATAAATCCGTTATTTTTTATTAAAAGTGGAATGCGGAGAGTTATTCAAAATATTATTTTTTTTCATAGATTTCATATGGAAATTTCTTATTCATGCACCTAATATGCAAGAGTAAACAAAATTGTTTATCATCGATTGATAATATAAAAGAACTTTTATAGTACCGGATATGTGTTGAAATGTATTCCTTTCTGCGCTTACACCAAATAATTCACTTTAGAGTACACCACTTTGAATTAAAATTTTTAGAATGATGATAAGAAACGAAATGAAAATTGTCATTGTTTGAACGTTGGGAATAAAAAAATAAATATTTATGTATTTCTCCAATTGAAAAAAAATTTTTTGGTCGACCAAATTTATTATAGGCTATTCTGAAGATTCCCTGAAAATTTCATCAAAATCGGTTTAGCCGTTTTTGAGTTCATTCGGAACATACATACATATCCACATTCATACAAACATCCATTTTTATATATATAGATTACATTAGAATTGCATTATGTTAGTTAAAGTATTTTTGTATAATACCCCTATATTGACCAATCATTCAAGATGAATCAACAAAATCTGAAACTTAAAAAATATCATTAAACATAACTAAACATGCATCTGCTTCAGCAAATGCAGTCAATTTCGCTCATATTTTATAATTTTGTAGCTGAAAAACATAAAAAAATCAAAAATTTTTCAAGGAAAATTTCAAAAAATTTTAAGGGGCCCATAGACACATACTGCTCATGCTCATGCAATAAGCATGTGTTGGTAAATTTTAAATTTTTGCTTATGTATGCGACACACAGACATTGCAGTATGAAAAATGAAAATAGTTTTGATTTTGAAATGAACTCATACTGCTGACAGTTGTTCAAGTGAACAATAATATGAATTTTTTTAATTTTTCTGAAATATTATTTTTAAATTTGATGTTTTAGTTACTGAAAAATAGAAAATAATATTTTTTTTTTCTCAAACGCATGTTCATTTTAATTTTAACTTCTTTTTTAAATGATGATTGATAAGTGTGTAGCAAAATATCAATCACACACGTATACGAAGGGTTCATCGGCAGTATGTGTCAGCAGTATGTGTCTATGGGCCCTTTTAAACAACATAAAAATATAAATGAAAATTTAAATATTTTTTTTTAAGCCTCCTATATTTTATTTGGAAACAAAAATATGAAGAAAATCATACTGTTTATGAAATTAATTATAAATGTTATGAATTGAAATCAATGAAATCAAATCATTCTATTTATGTTGAAACTTTTTTCTGTGTACAAATATTTCAAGTATTTTTCATGAGTACAGAAAGAATCAATTTAAAAGTTGAGAAAATTATGATAATTGAAAAATGCATTTAAGATTCTGTGGATAGTTTTATAACTAATCGTCTCTTTTTTTATCAAATTTCTCCTAATGTATTACTCAAAAAAAATTTTATCAGAAAAAGGATAATCAGTATGATTAGGGTCCTTTGAACACGGATATCTTAAAATTCATATCCTTAATTTTGATATTTTATTTTCATAAATTTAGTTCTAAGGATGTCATAAGATAAAGTTCACTTTTGCAAACTATATAACATATTTTCTAATAAATGTTTACCTTTGAAAGATTTTTTTATTTAATACATATCTAAAATATATTAAGATCTTTTGATCTAGTATGTTATAGATATATATATTTTTAAATTTATTACAGGTTTATAAAACGAATTTTGTATGGAAATTTTGTTTTATAAAGGGTTTATAAAATTAAAAATGGATTATGAATAAGGGGGTTTATATTTTAGTATTATATCTATTATTTATTATAATTTTATATAATTTATTCTAAACCATGTGTAAAATATCACCCAATAATAAAAAACATGAAATTATTAAACTTAAAATATTTTAGATATATGTCTATTACTATCGCCATAACGAGCAAAACGGAGAAAAATTGTTGTAAATTTTAAGTTAATAATTAGAAAAAACCTCTCCATAGAATTAAAAATTTGGACCATATTTTAACCAAAGTATTATTTGATTTTTTATCAAGTTACCTTTCTAAAGCATGTCAGTTATTATGTTTAATGTCAATTATGTTCATTTGTTGTTAATCTGATTAAAATGAGTGACCAGAAAAAAGTGCGTACTAAAATTATTAAATATTTTCAACAAAACCCAACTTGGTCCTACAAAAAGTTGGCCAAAAAATCGAAGCTTTGCTATCAAACTATTTCCAATGTTATTAAACAGTACCGGGAGAACTTGTACGTTGATATAAAACCTGGTTCAAGTAGAAGGAATGGTCCACATGATGTTTCTTAAGCCAACAAAATAGAAAGCATTTTCAAAAGAGCTCCCAACATATCCGGTAGGAAAGCAGCCCGGTTAGCTCAGTACTCGGACTATTTGGTACAAAAAGTTAAAGCCAATGCAGGTTCAAAAATATACAAAGCTCAAAAAGTTCCTGAAAGGAACTCTGCTAAAAATTCAGAGGCCAATGACAGAGCACGAAAATTGAAGTCATATTTTATACAAAAAATATACCTGGTGCATAATGGATGACGAAATGCGAAAATTTTTCGCAGCTTCTGGGTCAATTTTTATACCCTACACCACCATAGTGGGGAGGGTATAATGGATTTGTGCAGATGTTTGTAACGCCCAAAAATATTAGTCTAACATTCACCTTAAAGTATACCGATCGACTAAGAATCACTTTCTGAGTCGATTAAACGATGTCCGTCCGTCCGTCTGGCTGGCTGGTTGGCTGTCCATGCAAACCTTGTGCGCAGAGTACAGGTCACATTTTTGAAGATATTTCAATAAAATTTGGTCCATATCATTTTTTCTGCCAAAGGACGAACCCTATTGAAACTGGCTGAAATCGGTTCATTATTTCACCTAGCCTCAATACAAATGTCCTACCAAAATTGGACTTTATCGGTCATAAATGTTTAATTTATATATCTATCTACACAAGTTTTTCTCTAAATAAGTTTTATATATACAGAATTCATGTCACTAAATTTTATGATGATCGGTCCATAATTAGTCATAGCTCCCATATAAGGCCCACTTCCGAAAATCCCTCACGAATATAAATTATTGAAATTTTGAAAGAAAAATGTTTTTGCTCATTTCTTAGTGTAGGGTATTATATGGTCGGGCTTGACCGACCATACTTTCTTACTTGTTTTATGTTGCAGATGCTCGAGGCAATGTTGGAGATAAGTTTAGGACCCAAAAGCAGACAAGCAATATGCAGTTGCGGCAAAAAAAGCCAAACATTTGTTACAAAGGGCTCTATAAATAGCGAAATTTACATCAAGAAATGTTTACAAAAAAAGATGTTTCCATTCATAAGACTTCTTAATGTGTCCACTTATTATCGGCCTGATTTGGCATCTGTAACTATGGTAAGAAAGGGGTTGGGTGGTACACGAACAATAATGTGGCATTTGTGCAAAGAGAGGCAATTTCTCCAAACTCCCTGGAGCTGAGTGCAGTGCAGAGATATTCGGCTCCTGTTAAAAGAGAATTGAAGAGCACAAAAAAGGTGTCCAAAAGTGCGGTAGATTTTAAACGGAGATGGACAACCTGTTCGACCAAAGTGACAAAAACCATAATGGAAGGGTTTTCGAAAAAGGTTCAAAATTTCATCACTAGATTAGAACTATAAAAATATTTTTCTTTTATGTAAATTGTAACAATAATTTCAATCAAATAAAAGAAGATTCAAAACTGTAAGTTTAGTGGTTCCACTGTTATTATCATATATGTATGTTAAACATTTTTCGATCTCAGTCCTTACAACTTGATGAACCCTCATTACTATGTTAAATTTGTTTTTTCCTAGTTAGCTCGCGTTTTCGAAATATCACGGTTTTTACATTCACATTACGAATCCTACTTTTGTGTGTTTTTCTTCTAAATTTTGGGTAATACATCTCAGAATGTGAAACCTTTTTAACATGAAACTGATCTGTGTAAACATATGTTTCTTTTAAATATAATAGTAATGGTAATTATGTTCAATTTCATCACAATATTAATTACGATAAGACAATTATGAATGTAATTGAGGGGCACATTGGACAAAAATTGCCTATTTTTGCCATACTTTACAGTATCATTTTAGAATACTAAGTACTAGTTTGTGCAACGTTTTATCGCATAATCAACATATTTATGACTACTCAAACAGTATTCCGGGGGGACATTTGTATGTTGACCAGGTATTGCCATTTTCTATACCAGACAAACATTGTGAACATAGAGTATTTTCGGAAAATTTCAGCCAGCTAGCTCCTTTCGTTTATGCCCTATCGTATTTTCAACAGATAGATGGACATACATAGCTAGCTCGTCTTAAAACCTTATAAGGACCCAGAATGAATATACTCTTTTTTGATGGTGGGTGTAAATCCAAGACTATTGTCAGGATAATCTATTCTAGTACTCAGATTATCATATTTGTTAAGTGACTATATTTTAAATAATTTTCAATGGTCCTACAAATATTCGTGAGCCGCGATATTTATGAAGGTATTTTACGCAATAAATTTTTTTGCTGGTTTGTTTTCATTTACATTAAGCATTCATTGCTCTCCGGAGTCCATCATGTATTGTACTCATATTCGTATTTTGAATATCCACATCCATATTTGGTAAATGCTTATATGTACGAGTACGTTTATACTTTCATTCATTCATGTGCTTATATACAGCTACACATTCGTACATACTTACATACGTATATACATATATAACCAATAATTAATGAGCGGTAAGAGAGATAGATTAAACACATACAATAAAATAACCGTGTTGCCAAAAAAAAAAAAAAAAAACAAAACAAAGGAGTATATGTAACGATATAACATAAACTTGGTCAATGTCTGCCTTTCAGGCAAATACGATAAAAGTGGGTGATGATTATCAAACATGCCCTTAAAATTAAATATCTGAAAATGAAAATTATATAATTGCCCAGCTGTATTAAATAAATGTTAGCCCATGAAAAAAGCGAAAGTGTTTTAAAAAGTAGTAAAGAGCTGCAATGTATAGTATTACATGAATATGCCCTTAAAGTATAGGTTAACATTAAAATGTATCTTTAAAATTTAATAGTATTTTCACACAGCTGTGGTGTCCGAGTGGTTAAGGAGATGGACTTGAAATCCATTGGGCTATGCCCGCACAGGTTCGAATCCTGTCCATAGCGTATTTTTGTGTGTATATTTTAATTTTGTTTTAAAAATTAGTCAAGGCATTAATTTATTGAAAAAATAACTGAGTTATAAATTAGTTTGACTCTCATTTACTTGTAGTAATTTGAAATCATTACATTATAGGATATTTTAAGCAGTGATTTTAAAGGATAATGTGATAATCTAATGCTTTTCCAATTAACCTGTTTAATATCCTGTTAAGTTAAGTTTTAGTTAAAAGTATTTGAATTTTTAGGTTTTCAAGAAAAAGCTTTTGTTTGTTTATTCATAAGCTGTGGTGTCCGAGTGGTTAAGGAGATGGACTCGAAATCCATTGGGCTAAGCCCGCACAGGTTCGAATCCTGTCTGCAGCGACACTTTTTGTATATATATTAATGTTTAGTTTAAATTTTAGGACAATTAAATTCAAGTATTCCCATAATCTTTAATTGAAAATATTTCCAAAATTGAGTTTTTATTCTACAGCTGTGCTGTAAGAGTGGTAAAAGAGAAACAAACAAATTGAGATATCTATCTATAAGTATCTATAAGTACAGTGCCATGCAATGCCCTTGAAAAAAGAAACAAATGTATTTAGGCAAATGGGATATAATATTTATGAAATCATGTTAAGGCCAACTCGTGAGCACGCCATATACAATTGACCGTGTGAAAAACATACATCTTCCAAAATTTAAGCCAGTAGTAGACAACGATTGGCCTTGGGCTTTGTAAATGTTTATAGCAAAGGCAAAACCAAACAGGAACTGAAGCCGCTTGAATTCGTCGTATGATTTCCAATTCGGTAAGTCGTTGGAAATCATCGGTATGTTTGGAATCTGTACGTCTTCGCCTTTGAATCTACCACTGACGATTGTTGCCTAAATTAAATTTCGTCAAAATTGTTTCATAGTCAATCTTGTTCCGTTGCATAATTTTGGCGCGTTTATGTTTGGGAGAAGCATTATCGGTGATCCAATCTTCAATGTGTGATGCCATTCTGGCTGGAATTAAAAAATTCAGTAGGATAATTGACGGCTTCATTTTCGTTCATTACTGTGTCAACCGGTTTGTATTTCATTGTTGCGTCAGGCAGTTTCAATTGAATTTGCACATTAAGTTTTGATAATTTTTGTAGTTGGTTGTAAGACTTGGGAATACCTTGTCGACAACGGCTGGATCAATTGTGGATTGTGGCTGGATCAATTTCCGGAGTTTTGCTGCAAATACTCATGCATGTTCGTCGACAGCGCACAGTGTTCGATTTTCAAATTTAGGTGGCCAAAATTAATTATTTAAAAACTAACAATCGTAAAAAAGTGATTTTTGGCATAGTTATTTCTTACAAACTAAAGAAAAGTTGGACAAAAAATTAGACAAATCCGCAATTATTTCTGTATATGTACTCAAGTAATTTTTTACAAAATCACTGTAAGTTGAATATAATCTTAATTACTAGAGATGAGTAATTATTAATTCATGATCACGTAAGCTTTTTATTCAAAACATAAATTCTTTAGAAATAACTTACAAAGAATGTTATTAAATTTAGTTCCCCGTCGAAAGATTGTGTATCATTGTTTTGAAATCTTTGTTCGGCAGGGGCAGATTCGGGCAAAAATTTTTTTAGTTTGTTTTAAAGGAGTATCTCAAGTACACAAAACAATCAAAAGTTGGACCCCATCACAGAAAAAAGTATTAATCTAGGAATTTTTGCTTTTGATTTAATTTTTTTTAAGAGCTTCCCTAATATATCTACCAATATCTAAAATTGTATTCACTCAAATATATACAAAATACCTGCTTTAAGTTCCAAAGGAACTCTTTTTTTATTAAAAAAAGAATTTTTTTATTCATGTTCAAGTTGGATAGTCTATTTTAAAACCTGAATGGAATTTTTTTCCATTTTTAAAGTTAATTTTTGGGGTTTTGGCAAGCTAGATTTGAAAATCGAACACTGTGCAGCGTTCGGCTTATGTAGTTTCTTTTCCAATTAAATAAATTTGAAGGAACTTCGGATCATCATTGGAAAGCAAGAGCAATGATCCAGTACTGTGGAACATTTATCCGTGAACTATAAAGGTGGTCATGAAGCCGTCGTTGTTTACGATATTAGCTGACCCGATGGACGTCCTTTGAAAGTATGAGTTGTACTTTAGGGTGTTTTGAAGGAAGTTCTTGGAAATCAGAAATGTAGCTTAGAAGCGGCTCAGGCGGTTCAATAATTGGTGGCAGAACAACAATACCGTTCGAACAGCACATTCCCGGAGATTCCTTAGGGAACTTCAAAGGTAGTTTATAGCCCGAATCTCGGTACCGTCAACAGAGTCAAAAATCTAAAAAATTTGTATCTGCTCTTTGCAAAAAAACATAACATTTTTAATGGTGAATATCTCAAAAACTATAAAAGATAAAATAAAGTTATAGCTTTGTTTTTTAGCTCTCTTCTTCTAGATTCTACATATATACATATTTTTCAAATCGGATTGAGAACAACAATTTGGCATCATTTTTAATATACCCAAGACACCGCAATTTGGGGCCTGAGGCTCCGCTCTAAAACACCTCTTCTATAGTCGTGGGAAATTTTATTAAATTCGAAATATTGGTTTAGAAGTTACAGATTTATTTGCACTTTTTTATTTTCATTTCCCCCACTGTGACCCAAAAGCTTGGTTTTAGGTTCTCGAAAAACCACGATATGAGATTTTGTTAACCATCCTCGGGTGAATTTACTGTTAATCTTTACCATTGCAAAGATTCATATTTTCTGCCTTTCTTTCCTTTCGAACAACCCAAACATAGTCAAGTTTCCTAAAAAGCTCAATAAAATTTTATCATATTTAAAAAAAATATAAAATACGAAAACAAAATTTTCGCGTTAAAAATTGGAAGCTTGATGTTGATTTTAGACCCATGGTTTCTTCGGCAATCCTTCTTAGAATCCATCATGGATTACGATTTCAAGAATCGCTTAGTCAAGAAAAAAAAAAATTACCCACTCTAATGTATAGATTTAAAGATAAATTTATTTCCAATTTATTTTTGATATTTTCTTATTCTATTAAATTAAGATTCAATTGAAAGTATTTTAATCTTTTGTTTTCAAAAAAAAAAAAAATTGTTTTTATTCATTAGCTGTATTGTTCGAGTGGTTAAGGAGATGCAGTAGTTATAATCTATTGTTATCTTTAGCAAAATATGTATAGTTTAACATGTTCTGTATAGGTCTCTCTGTTTAGGCCCTATCGTGTTTAATTGTTTTGTACAGATTTTGTCCAACAATTGCAAAAACAGTGGTAATAAATTTGAATTTTCAATAGTGGATCAATAAATACTAACTGCATCATACCATCATAGCAACCGACAGCATGTTTAACCATTGGTTTTATATTTTGAGACTTCATTTGGCTTCCTCCAGACCATACATGGCCTATTTAATTCAGAAAAGTTGAAGTTGCTTTCGACATACTGGTTCGTTGTTTAAATTTATAAATAGTGTTCTGTTTAGTCTGTCGTTGATCTCAGGTGCAGACAAATGTGGGTTTATACGAAATTCCTTCAGTATTAGTCCTTCCTCACTTGCATTCAAGGATAGTGGGCGACCACTCTGTGGTAATTATTCAATTTATTGCATTTTTATTGTTTGACGATGTTAAAAGTAAGTTATGTTTTGGAAATGTTCAATTCTTTCCTTTATGTTTGCTTACCACAACGACCTTAAAAACTACGCAAAGTAAGACTAAAATATAATACACAAGACGAATGTTTTTACAAAAAAATGAACAAATTTACAAAAAATGAGAAAAAAAATACAAAAAAAAATCAAAAATGGAATTTAACAAAATACTTATGTGACCGGCAACTTGTGACGTAAAATAATAAAAACAGAATCTAATATTCTTAAATTTTTTAGGGTTTTTCCACTTTATATAATTGCACATAAAAATTCAATGTGCCATCGCCGAACAGCTGACTTAGAAAATTAAAAAAAAAACAAGAGTGACAAACAATAAATGTAACCGGGCAACTAAAGAAAAAAATGGTTTCTGGTGGAAAAATAGAAAAGGAAGGATTAATAACAAATTTATTCTATTTTGGTACTAATTTTATCCATTCAATATTCAATAACTGCAAAATCTCTGCCAGTATCTTGTAACTTAAACATTTTTGACTTTTGTCGAAGAACAGTTTATGATGTTGTTAAATGAGTTAAAAACAACTTCAGCTGGTTTTATATTTACAGTCGACTTTAACGTCAGAAGTATATTTTAACTTGTCTATGGTAGACCTAAAGTCCACTCTTAAGTAGAGACGACTTTATTTCTCTTAAAATATACTTTATTTTCGACTATGATTATGGGCCAATATTCTTACTGTTTTTTTTTTTTAATTGTATGTAGGAATGTTAAATAACAATGAGTACGCAAAAAATTACCCTGTACTTCCAATATTTTGGGTGGTTCGTATTAAAATGTCTGGCTCCATATTACCATAGAAGTGAAAACAAATTTTTGGTTGTTTCTTGTTGCCATAACAGTAGTGACTATTAAACTTATAAAAGAAAATAATTATGAATTTTATTGATGAATACATGAATACATTCTTTTTGTCTTTTAAATAACGATTTTCTATAGTCATTAAATTTAATTGTAGCTAGTTTTTGATACCTTGATAATAATGAAAGATTTATTAAGTATACTACACATTCTTCTAGATAATACAAAGATTTATGGCTGTAGAGTACAACATAAATCAATAATACACCTTACCACTTTCTATCACTAATTGTTGCTCCTTCTTAAGGGATTAATACCAGCGGTTGTTTTATTAATTACACAACAACAAGCATAAAAAAATGGACAAATATGATTTATACACTGAGTTAATTTCTGTTTTAATCAAAAATAATTTGTAAACCTTTCCCTTTTTTCATTGTCTTTTTTTCTGATTTAAACCGTGGTCACCCCTTGATAATAATGAATGTCAAGACATCCTCCATGTTCCTTTTTTTTTTGTTGTATTTATAACATATTTTTAGGCCACTCGCACACACACATTTATACATTTAAACCCAGCGGCAAACAGATGTAGTAAAGAGGTTTCCTAAGGGCCTTATTGGGCAGACACAAATAACACATTTTGGTTCTTTGCAAATTTTAAATAAAGACTTTTTATACCCTATTTTGTTGTTCTGAATGTGGGAAGGGAAAGTAAAGTTCTTTTAAAAGATCTTCTGCAAGAAGACTGAATGGAATGGGTTTCGTATTTTATACAAATGTAAATATATCTTTTAAAAGGCCTAAAAAGTGAATCCCTAGCCATTTTTTCCGCTTGGAGTTTGTCGTACCACAAAAGTTAATATACATTTTAACATTGTAATTGTAATGAAGGGATATTTGAGGCTTCGAAATCGTGGTCATAATTTATGGCCTGAACGTATGTTTTATGTGATAAATAAAATGAAGGCTAAAATACTGTTTACAAAGGAGCGAAAAACAAAAAGACAGCACAATGGAATGAAATAAATATTGTGCATGTGGCACATAAATAAAATGTACACAGAAATATGGAAACATGTCGAAGAATTTATGTGAGAAAAATTAAATCACAATCAGCGATCTTGAATAGCTGGTATTAAATTGGGGAAAATATGGATTTTTTTATTTCCAAGACTGCAGGATCAAAAATAAAGTAATTTCACCTCTAAACGCGAAGACCGTCTCAAGACGGTTTTCGGTTTTTGGGCCCTAGTGCTGTACTAAAACTTTTTTCGCTTTTAAGATAATGAAAACTGCCTTTAGACAACACTTTTTCACATTTGTTATACTTCACAAAATATTCTGACAAGTCGTTTGTCAGCGGTAAGTAGTTATATAACATTTATATTTGAGTTTTATAACGAATTTGAAGTGAAAAAAAATAAAAAGTATGTGATTTCAAAACGAAATACTGAAGGCCGTCTCAAGACGTTCTTGCCGGTTTCTGTGCACAAAAATGTCCCATCTTTTACATTGTTGTTTTCATATTTTGTTCATAAAAACACTATTGTTTGCATATTATTTGCACCCTTTTATTTGACTATTATGTTAAAGATATATGTATCTTACTAAACGTCCTTATAAGAAAAATATCAATTTGGAGCAAATGTCTGATGAACAATTTTTTGAGTTCATAGATTCTGTAGAGTTCTGTAGAGTTCTGTAGATAGCACAGATGACAATATTGATAGCGTTGATTCCACTTATGTTTTCGATAATGATACATTGTCAGATAATACAGAACACTTTTTGTAACTGCCCATTACTTCTTGTATTTATTGCATCGTAATTTCTCGTAAATTTTATAGGGTGATATCCGATATTATGTAAGCATTTGAAAAAATACAATAACAGCTGCCTTTTATAAAGCCCATGTACAGGTGAGATAGTTTGGCATTTATCGACATATAATGAAATTGATGGATATGATATTAGAAGATTATACTCCACTTTGAGAGCTTTATTTTGCATTCGTTGAAGCGATTTCATGTCATTACTTTTCTTATAGCCACATCAAATGGCTAAATAATTAAAATGGCTTTGAATTAAAGTATTGTAAATCATAAGTTTAGTTTCTTTATTAAACTTGTTTTTAAATTTATATAAAATACCGACAGCTTGAGCAGTTTTTATTCTGAGATATTGTAAATGTTGGTCCCAAACAAGATTGCTCTGTATATTTATACCCAGGTAATTTACAGTGCTAACTTCAACTATTTCTCTACCATCAATAAGTATAGAAAATTGATTGTTATGCAAACTTGGCTTGAATCTTATCAATTTGGTTTTATTGGAATTTAGTACGAGTCCATTTGATTGAGCAAACATAGATATTAAGGCAGCATCACGTTCCATGTACGCCTTTACTACCGTTTTATGTATTGTGTGGGTAAAATAAGCAAATGTCGTCAGCGTTCATATATATTTTTCCAGTAGGGTCAAGGTTATGTAAATCATTTTAATAAAAATTGTAAATAACAGTGACCCTAGCACACTAGCCTGAGGAACTCCATGCAAAACAGGACGTAAAGATCTTTTACAATCACCAATATGAACAAACTGTTCCCGTTTGGCTAAACAGCTTTTTAGATAAAGCAGATCCCCTCTATAAATGCCATAAAATTTTAGCTTATCATATCATGATCTATGAGATCAAATGCTTTGCTAAAATCATAAAAAATTCCAGCTGCACCACTCTGCCTTTTATCCAAGCCTTCACAAATGAAATTTATAACATTTAAAACAGCTTCCTCAGTTTCACATCCTTTCCGGAAACCATATTGAAAATCGCTGAGTAAGTTGTTGCCATACATATACGATAAAATTTGGTTATATAAGATTCTTTCAAAAATATCAATTATGGATAATAAAGCTATATGCCTATACATATCTGTTGATGATGTATTCTTTTCTTTAGGAATTGGAACTACTTTATGAATTTTCAATATATTCGGATAAATATTTTTATTTATAATTTTTACCAAATATGGTGTTTATTCATTTACACACTTTAATAGAACTTTTGACCACAACTTTTGTTCGGGGTTAACTTTAATATAGTACGCCTCATTTCATCTTATGTTGTGTAATCAAAATTAAATCTAGTTCGGCATCGAACTAATGTTCTTAACAAATTTAAAGAATCCGTTGGATATGGAATTCGTGATCTTAAAGTCGATATTGATTGAACGAAAAAGTTGTTCAAAACTTCAGCTTGTTCAGAAATTTGGTTGTCGTTGGCATCTTTTATGTGAATACATTGTTTTGAGGTTCTACCCAATGTTTTATTTATGAATTTCCAACTCTTTCTTGGATCTTGTTTCAAATCTTTTAAATTGTTTTTGTAAAAATTGTTTATAGATCCTCTGCATGCTTTTTTTATTACACAACTAATCCGCTTTAATATTTTCTTAATATCTGCGTTATCCGATTTTATTTTTCTTAGCCCTAATAATTTCTTTTTACTTATAAGGACTGAGATCGAAAAATTCTTAACATACATATATGTTAATAAAAATGAAACCACTAAACTTACAGTTTCGATTTTTTTTCTTTGACTAAATTTATTATTAGAATTTACAAAAAAAAAAAAAAATATATATATTTTTATAGTTCTAGTCACTAGTGATGAAATTGTGAACCTTTTTCGGAAACCCTTCCATTAAGGTTTTTATAGAACTTTCTGTCACTTTGTTCGAACAGGTAGTACATCTCCGTTTAAAATCTACTACACTTTTGGACACCTTTTTTGTGCTCTTCAATTCTCTTTTAACAAGAGCCCAATATCTCTCCACTGGCCTTAACTCCAGGCAGTTTAGAGGATTTACCTCTCTTGGTACAAAAACTACATTATTGTTTTTGTAACACTCAAGTTCTTGCTTACCATAGTGACAGGAAGCCAAATCAGGCCAACAATAAGTGGACACATTAATAAGTCTTATGAATGGAAGCATCCTCTTTTGTAAACATTCTTTGATGTAAATTTCGGTATTTACAGAGGCCTTTGTAACAAATGTTTGGCAACTGAATATTGCTTGCCATGCCAAGAACTTTTTGGGAAGATTTTCTGCTTTTGGGTCCAAAACTTTTCTTCAACATCCTTGCGAGCATCAGCAACATAATACTGCGAAAAATTTTGCATACGTACGTTTCGTCATCCATTATGCAGCAGGTGTATTTTTTGTACAAAATTTTACTTCAATATTCGTGCTCTGTCTTTGGTCTCTACATTTTTTGCAGAGTTCCTGTCAGGAACTTTTTGAGCCTTGTATGTTTTTAAGCCTGCATTGGCTTTAACTTTTCGTACCAAATAGTCCGAATACTGAGATAACAGTATTGCTTTCTTATCGGATGTGTTGGGAGCTCTTTTGAAAATGCTTTCTATTTATTGTCTTTAGAAACACCATATGGACCACTCCTTCCACATGAACAAGGTTTTTAATCGACGGAGAAGTTCTCCCGATACTGTTTTATAACATTGGAATCAGTTTGACGGCAGACGTTTGATTGTTTGGCCAACTTTTTGTAGGACCAAGTTGGGTTTTGTTGAAAATATTTAATAATTTTAGCCACTCATTTTGACAACAAATGAATATAATTGACATTAAACATAATAACTGACATGCTTTATAAAGGTAACTTGATCAAAAAAAGAAAATCAAATAATACTTGTGTTAAAAGTTTTAATGAAAAACGTTTGTTAATAATTTTTCGATCTCATTCCTTACATAATTAATTTCCGCTGATCCAAGGCGTTATTTCATGTTTTTTATTATTTTTTCAGTTGTATAATTTCTAACAACATTATCTAAGCTGGAAAGTAATGTAGATGTATCAGTGGATGGGTCACCCGTTTCATGCAGCAGTGGCAATTCAGTTTAGATATATGCTCTGACACGTTCAAAATGGATAGAAATGATTTTTCGTTAAAAGCAGACACTCTGAATTTTAAATCCATTCCTTTCAGTAAAATAAAATTTATTTGGTCGATTCACAAGGTCTCCTATCATGTCATATTGTCACAATGGTTTGAAAATGTTTTTAGTGCCTTTCAAGTAAAAAATTTTGTTTTATTTAATTTTTTTAAATTTTTTGTTGAATAAAGAATTATAATTAATTAAGTTTTTTTTATCATGAAAATCTGTCATTTTACTCTACCAAATTATATATTTCTAGTCTTCTTTTTGTCGTATGTTCAAAGAAAATAATTTTTTGTGAAAAAATGTAACATACGCTAAATGTATTCTGAAGCACAACTGCTAATAACGTCTTTGTAATTATTATTACAATCAATTGGACTTGGGATTATGAAAACAAAATATTCAAGTTATATTAAATCCAAAACCGGAGAGAATCCATAGGGCTATTTGGAAGAAATTTAATGTTAAACATTTAAAACCGTCTGTTGAAAAGTTAGCTTTTGCTACATACGCCATCCGTATTTTAAGGTAACGATATGTTGGCATAGAAAGGTTTAGAAGAACCAATACTGATGAACAACAATCAAAGGCTCATCGGTTTGATAGAAACCAGAGAAAAGTCATAGAAATCAACTGCCCTCAAATTATTCGAGAATACAATGTTCACATGGGCAGTAGATCTCAAGGATGGTCTTCAGGGTCATTACCATATTCAAGCTAAGACTCGCGATATTATGATTAGGTTGTTCTACCATTTTGTGGACATGGTCTCTACAAATGCATTCATTTTAGACAAATGTCTGCACGCCCAGGAGGACAATGCTTCCAACAATGTGTCCGATAAAAAATAGCTTTACAGCTTCTAGATTTCCGTGAGAAAATAGCTACCGGATTTGTTTCCTTTAAAAATACACGGGCTGTAGGACGTCCATGTCTCCAAAATCTCGATGAACCTTTATCACTACAGTTTGGCATATCAGGTGTTGGGGAAAGAGCTGTTCATCAAGTTGGTAATGTTCCGTTCAATGATGTCGATTATTTTCTTGTTAGGGTGGATAGAGAAGCCAAAAAAGGTGCAAATATTGCAAGAACTGTGACACCCAAGTCGTTTATTCCAAATGCGCCTTTATTCGGTCAGTTAGATAAAATAAATTTGGAAAACAATGTGTATTTGAACTTTGTTTGCTCCCTTCTCTTAAAAAAATTTGTATATACATATGTATAAAATTTACCTGCGGTTTTTTATAACACGCAAACCGACAAGACCGTCTACAGACGATCTTCAATATTTATACTCTACACCACCATAGTGGGGGAGGGTATATTGGATTTGTGCAGATGTTTGTAACGCCCAAAAATATTAGTCTAAATTCCACCTTAAAGTATACCGATTTTCTGAGTCAATCGGTATACTTTAAGGTGGAAGTCGATTAAACGATGTCCATCCGTCCATCCGTCTGGCTGGCTAGCTGGTTGGCTGGCCATGTGCGCAGAGTACAGGTCGCAATTTTGAAGATGTTTCGATAAAATTTGGTACATATAATTTTTTCTGCCCAAGGACCAAGTCTATTGAAACTGGCTGAAATCGGTCTATTATTTCACCTAGCCCCCATACAAATGTCCTCCCAAAATTGGACTTTATTGGTCATAAATGTTTGATTTATATCTACACAAGTTTTTCACCAAATAAATTTTATATATTCGGAATTCATGTCACCAAATTTTGTTATGATCGGTCCATAATTAGTCGTAGCTCCCATATAAGGCCTGCTTCCGATAATCACTTTAACGAGCATAAATCTCCTAAAAATCTTGGTATACACAAAAAATGCAACATAAATAACTTTCATATAGACATTTTACTCATTTACTTAGTGTAGGGTATTATATGGTCGGGCTTGATACTTTCTTACTTGTTTTTACGTTCAGATTTTTTCTTTCTCAAAATTTACTGTTCTCCATTCGATAATTTTTCTGGATTTTACGGCTAAAGGGTTAAGGAAATTCGAGACTATGTTTTAAGCTTCTAACAGCTCTACAAGTTAACAATTTAGTCTTTGGAACAATTATGACTTTTTTACTTTCATTAAGTAGTAACTAGTCATACATTTTTGGTTATTGTTCATAATAACTATTTCAAATTGACTTTTATTTTTGTTCAATCATATTACACAGATTTTTCTTGCTAAAGCCAACATTTGCTTAAAAGTTTATAACAATCATTTATCAAAAAAACAAATAATTTTTGGACAAATGGGTAAAAATCAGATAAAATATATTAAGGAACAAAATAACTAAAGAAAAGAAAGAAAAGTTTAAACAATTATAATTTCCTGCTAAATTAAGTTGATCAAACATCACTAAGCAAGAAAAAATAAGAAAAAAACAAACGAAAAACTTTGCCAAATGATAGATGAAATAGAAAAATCAGCTAAAGTCAACCAACGTTTGAAGAGCCAAAGGGACAAGTCAACGAATGAGTGAAAGCATTAAAGAATGGACTAGAATAAAAGTAGAAAGTAAAAATATATATAAATATATACTTGTATGTATGTATTTTCAACAGAAAATAAAAAAAGTAATAATAAAATAAACAAGAATAGGACACAAACTAAAATAAAGAAGGAAAAAAAATTAAAACTTGAAGATTGATATTACTTGTTTTATATAGTTTTGTACCCTACAGTGATAGGTATTGTAAAACTTGGCTAAATTGGGATGGTGTAAACTTAGGTTTATTAAATTAAGAAAAATTGTCATTTAATGTGAACTATTTAAATTTAAAACAGAAAATATTAAAGTATCAATTCAAAGCTTTTAGTTTTTAACATGCATATGCATGTTTATTTAAGCTTACATATAATTTTTGTAATCAATACGTAGTAATTGCCCATTAATATATTTACAATTTTTAAAAATTTAATGGAAATGCAAGACATTTCCTTGACTAGGACTTGTTCGTTGGCTAAAAACTATAGCAGCTGCAAAAAAAAAAAACACTACATAAGAAAATAAAACTGATGAGGTTGACGAAAGTTAAAACTCATGTTATGAAAAAACAACAAATCCTTGAGCAAACAGAATGGACAAAAAAAAAATAAATGAACATTAATGGGTGAACAGAAGATGAAACGAAAATGTGGGGGCTACAAATAAAATGAATAATGTCTCCTTCAAAGTAGTTTAAAGAAAAATTGTGAAATTGTACAAAAGAATACATATATGAAACAAGAAAGTAAATTAAATACTAGAGTTTGAAAAACCTAAATATGCGAATCATTTTTGAATAAAACTGTCTAAGAAATCCGAAGATTTAAGATCGATTTCATAGTGATATGTTTCTATCAGCAAAATGCCGCAAGGTGGGGTCAATCGAAAAAAAGAGGTTAAAATTAATATATACTAACGAATCGTCAGAGAATTAAATTTGTAATCACCTTGCTAGAATACAATATTAAGGACTGACTTCGAAAAAACCTTAACATACGTTTTTCATTAAAACTTTTAACCCAAGTATTATTTGATTTTTTTTACCTCTGTAAAGCTTGTCAGTTATTATAAAGAGTTTTCCAACAAGAGGTGTTATTTTGAATCACCCGGTATATCGGTAGCTGTCACTTTTGAAGCTTTTATTATTTGACATTTTACAAATAGAAATTACGCCATTAGTAAAAATAGAACAATACACACTTCAGCAATGCATTGAAATTATTAAAATTTACTACAAAAATTGTGAAAATCTTATAGTCACAGTTCACAAAACTAAAGCATTTTTGGGTAGTCGTGAAGCAACTTGTCGGATCGCAGTACAGAAATTGGTGGAAAAATTCGAGCTGCTGGGACAAGTTAGTGATGTGAAGAATAAAACCCATGCATGTCGCTCAAGAACAACTGAGAATATTGCTTCCGTAGCCCAAAATGTTGAAGAAAACCCAGGTTTGTTCATTCCTCGTCGTTCTTTGGAATTGGGCATACCACAAACGTCCTTACACCGTATTTTGCATAAAGACTAGGGTGTCAAGGCTTATAAAGTTCAGCTTATACAAGAACTCAAGACGGGCGATCATCAACAACATCGTGTCTTTGCTGTTTTACGGGAAAAGATTCTGGACCATGTTATCTCTCGAAGAGGTGATCACAATTGGCCACCGAGATCTAGTTATCTAACACCTTTTGACTTCTTCCTTTGGGGCCACGTAAAAGATAAGATCTACGCCAACAGCCCAGCGTCGATTCAAGACCTCAAAGATAGAATTCGTGAGGCTATCGAGGACATAGGGCAGACACTTTGCGATTTGGTTATGGAAAATTTCATGATGGCCATTTCATTTTGGTGGCCATTTGGTTGATGTTGTTTTTCCTCTTTATTATGAAATAAACATCCAATCATTTATCTCGAAAAATTCAATTTTTCTTTGAATACCAAAATAACACATATTGTTGGAAAACCCTTAGTCTGATTAAAATGAGTGATGAAAAAAAGTACGTACAAATATTCTTAAATATTTTCAACAAAACCCAACTTGGCCAAACAGTCAAAGGTCTGCCGCAAACTGACTTCAATGTTATTAAATAGTATCGGGAGAACTTGTCCGTTGATAGAAAACCTGGTTCATGTAGAAGGAATGGCCCACATGATGTTTCTAAAGCCAAAAAATAGAAAACATTTTCAAAAGATATCCTTATATACCGGATATCAAAATTGACCACCAATGGCTTGAAAAATTTTGAAGAGCTCGTAATTTGTTAAACTGTGTACAGCAAAGATTTACTTTTTTTATAAATGAAACAAAAAAATTAAAAATAAGAGTATATAATACACTACACTGACGAAATTAGCGAACACATTTTTTCTACATGAAACTTATTTTTGTAGAATTTTATGTGAATACCAATATTTTTAAGAGATATAGCGGGTCTTATATAGGAGCTATAGCTAAATCTGTATATATAATAATTATTAATATCGAAATTTTTAAAATAAAGATTTGTGAACGATAAATTCATATTTCGGTAGGATATTTGTAATGAAATAATGAACCTAAATCAGCCAACTTTAATGACATGATAGGAGACCTTGTGAATTGACCAATTGTGAAATTAACAGCCTGGCCCTTGATGTCGAACGTTGTCGTTTTAAACGACAAACAGCTGTTTTGCGGCTCACTAATATATTATTCGAAAGAAAACAAATACGATCGATAACGTAAGCAAGTTAATACAAAATTGTGGCTCACTATTTGCATTTTTTGATATTTGTACGAACTGAAATATCAAATTTATTCACTTTTTGTTTATTGTCGTCTGTGCAAGAATCTAGTACAAAACGGATGCGTACGTATTTGTTATTATACATTTGTGCATAATATAAGATAAACTTATTACATATAATACATATTTATAGTTTCTCCAAAAAAAAAATAAATATAAGATAGCATATTGGACCAACCTTTTTAAATATTTTTTTCCAAGCTGTGCCAACGAGTTTTGTCAGGCTTATGTTTGAAAAATAGTTATTTTCTGCAAAATGTTACATTTACAAAAATTTGTATTATTTAAGCTAATTCTTTAATGAAAATTGTTAAATTAAACATAAAATATTCATTTAACGTTTGAACGTCGTTTCAGATCGATGATGAGTCATTGAAAGTCGAAACTAAAAAATTTTAAAATGAAAATGTTTCCGACATCGAAATAGTTTAGAGTTGGGCATAATCGTTCTTTTTACTGATTGTTCATTTTTGTTCAAAACAGATAAATGAATAAGTTTGTTTTTTTTTTTTTTTTTTTTGTTTAGTTGTTAATTTTAAGTCTGCTGTGTTTGGTTAACTAAGCAATTGAATAATTTCTCAGTGAATGTATTTACAGACAGATGGCAACTGCTTTTGAAAACAAAATTTTTTATAATGATGAAAACATTTAATAATGCAATACAGAAATGTCAAAAGAACAAAAAGAATAAAAGAACAATAAGACTGAACCCCTTCACATTGTTCAATTGACTGAATTGTTCAATTGAACTTATTCGTTCATGAACAATCCAACTCTAGAATAGTTATTTTTCTCAAAAATATTTATTTTACATTTTATTCATTAGCATCTAAAAATTATTAAGAAGTTGCTAAAATATTACAAGTTTTAAAAACTACATTTCATTACCTTTCCATTGATATATAAAACGTTATATATAATTCTTTATTATACTTTAAAATAATGCATGCAATTCACACACCTTGTAAACAATTCTCTACTATTTTGTTCAAATCAAAGACTGCTTACTATGCACTTCTCATTTTTTCATGTACCCTGTATTAAATATATGTTTCACTTTTGCTTATTGTTGATTGGTCAGTTGCATGTGCGAATATTTAAAGTGAGCTTAAGTAAACTTGTATTAACCTAAGATTCACCTATTTTTCTGAACTTATGCGCGTTCATAAATTGCAAATGTTAGGTTCATAGAATCAATGGCATAGAATTTTCATTCAAAAAAAATAATTTTTCACAAAATTTTTTTTTAACAAAATGTAATTTTTTACTAAAAATGTATTTTTTTTAAAAAAGTAATTTTTTACTAAAAATGTAATTTTTTACTAAAAAAGTAATTTTTTACTAAAAAAGTAATTTTTTACTAAAAAAGTAATTTTTTACTAAAAAAGTAATTTTTTACTAAAAAAGTAATTTTTTACTAAAAAAGTAATTTTTTACTAAAAAAGTAATTTTTTACTAAAAAAGTTATTTTTTACTAAAAAGTAATTTTTTACTAAAAAGTAATTTTTTACTAAAAAAGTAATTTTTTACTAAAAAAGTAATTTTTTACTAAAAAGTAATTTTTTACTAAAAAAGTTATTTTTTACTAAAAATTTTTTTTTATTAAAAAAAGGAATTTTTTACTAAAAAAAGTAATTTTTTACTAGAAAATAGATTTTTTACTAAAAAAAGATTTTTTTATTAAAAATAGATTTTTCCAAAAAAAAATTTTTTTTGTCACTAAACAGTTTAAATTTTTGTTTGAAAATTTATTTTCTTCTTATTTACTAGGGCTTTAATCGGTTAATCGGGCAAATAATTAATCGGGGTTTAGATTTAATCGGTTAATAATTGTTTAAGTTTAAATTATTCGATTAACCGAATAATTTCTATTTTAAATTGAAAATCGATTTCTAATGAAAAATAATTTTTTTAGTAAAAAATAAAATTTTTAGCAAAAAATTACTTTTTTAGTAAAAAATAATTTTTTTTGGAAAAATAACTTTTTTAGAAAAAATTCCTTTTTAGTAACAAATAACTTTTTTAGTAAACAATAACTTTTTTAGTAAAAATTTACTTTTTTAATAAAAAATAATTTTTTTTAGTAAAAAATTACTTTTTTAGTAAAAAAAATATTTTTTAGTAAAAAAATAAATTTTTGTTAAAAAAAAAATTTTGTGAAAAATTATTTTTTTTAATGTAAATTCTCTGCCAACGATTCTATGAACCTAACAATTGCAAATTTATGAACGCTCATTAGGACATCAAATTTGTTGAATGTTAGGTCAATACAAGTTTACTTAAGCTCACTTTAAACATTCGCACATGCACAACAATAAACCAAAGAGAAACATATACAATACAGGGTACATGAAAAAATGAGAAGTGCATAGTAAGCAGTCTTTGATTTGAAAAAAATAGTAGAGAATTTTTTACAAGGTGTGTGAATTGCATGCATTATTTCAAAGTATAATAAAGAATTAGATATAATGTTTTATATATCAATGGAAAGGTAATGAAATGTAGTTTTTAAAACTTGTAATATTTTGGCAACTTCTTAATCACTTTTAGATGCTAATGAATAAAATGTTAAATAAATATTTTTGAGAAAAATAACTATTCTAGAGTTGGATGGTTCATGAACGAATAAGTTCAATTGAACAATTCAGTCAATTGAACAATGTGAAGGGGTTCAGTCTTATTGTTCTTTTATTCATTTTGTTCGTTTGACATTTCTCTATTGCATTATTCAAAATGTTTTCATCATTATTAAAAAATTTTGTTTCCAAAAGCAGTTGTCATCTGTCTGTAAATACATTCACTGAGAAATTATTCAATAGCTTAGTTAGCCAAACACAGCAGACTTAAAATTAACAACTGAACAAACAAAAAAAAACTAACTTATTCATATATCTGTTCTGAACAAAAATGAACAATCAGTAAAAAGAACGATTATGCCCAACTCTAAACTATTTCGATGTCGGAAACATTTTCATTTTATAATTTTTTAGTTTCGACTTTCAATGACTCATCATCGATCTAAAACGGCGTTCAAACTTTAAGTGAATATTTTATGTTTAATTTAACAATTTTCATTAAAAAATTACCTTAAATAATAAAAATTTTTGTAAATGTAACATTTTGCAGAAAATAATTATTTTTCAAACATAAACCTGACAAAACTCGTTGGCACAGCTTGGAAAAAAATATCTAAAAAGGTTGGTTCAAAATGTTATCTTATAATTATTTTTTTTGGAGAAACTATAAATATGTGTTATAAGATGATTGCTTAGCATATCGCAAGGAAATGTCTATACTGTATGCGGTGGAGTATTACATTCTTTGGGATTTCAGAACAAATAGGCTAAATAAGAAATTTCGACTCAAATGTCGTATCACAATAAAATTTCTGACGTACACCTTTTGGTACCAAATGTAAAGTCGTAAATTAAAATACGACTTTTATCCCAAAAAGATAAAAAAGATTTCCAATGCAGTTTTTCCAACAAGAATTTACGAAAATTCTACATTTTCTCAATTTTAAAATTTATTAATTTTGTACTAGTAAAATAATGCTTTGATTTTTTATTGGTTAACTAGCACACTTGTTATTTTTTTCCAAAAAAAATTGTACAATGTTATTTTAACTTTATATGTGAATGATGTGGAAATAACTAACTATTTTTAAGAATAAACTAAAATTATAACTATGGGTTTAATAAGCCCCCCCCCCCCACATTCTGTAAATTACTTCACTTTCATGTAATTTTTTCAATAATTTTTATGAAAATATTTTAAAAGTATGATATTTATATTTGTTCAATTCACAAGGTCTCTTATCAGTCATATTGTCATAATGTCCTAATATATCACGACTCGGCAGCTCGGTTTAACCGACTCTTAGGCATTCGGCATTGATATCTGCTGGTTTGTTACGATAAGACAATAGACATAGCGTAGAAAGTATTATTATTTTAGGACATCTTTTGCTTGAAAAGCAATAAAAACCATTGTGAAATATTAGGACATTATGACAATATGACATGATAAGAGACCTTGTGAATTGACCAATTGTATTATTTCTAGTTACATATATTTTTACACATACTTACTGGTTTGTTGTAGAAAAATAAGTAGAATTTAATGAAAATACACTTTATTTTTCTACAAGAAAAAGTTCTTTTTTTGAGATGTCCCAAAAGTAAACCTTTATATTCTTTAGTAGAGTTATTTATAAAATTATATATTTACAAATATAAAAAATAAGTCGCAGCCACGAGTTGAACCAACAACCTTCCGTCTGCTAGTCATTTGTTGTACTCACTACACCACTGATTACTTATTTTATTGTGTGTCAACATATTGTCGATTGTTTTCTGGATTTCGTTTGAAACGTAAAGCAATGCTAACGATTAGTTGTAAGATAATGAAAGTTAGTGACTGAATTTCTTTCTCTTAAGTTTTCTTTCGACATCGTGGACCAGGCTGTAAATGTTTGTGAATTCGTCTGTTAGATTGACTAAATCGGGAAAATTAAAGTGATATTATTGGAAGTTTTTTTAGACTTACACAAAAATTACAGATATATGTATTTATAAATGCTGTTTACGCACATTTTTATACCCTTCACCATGAGTGGTAGGTTTGTCATTCTTTTCGTATTTTCCACATTTCTCATTTGGGAATAAAGTAGACACATTCCTCTTCGTTATATATAGATAATGTCTGTCTGTCTGAATGTTGAAATCAATTTTTCGAAGCCACCAAATAACTAACATACATGATTGATATTTCAAAATAGCTACTATAGTCTAACTTTAAAATCGAGATATATTCAATAAAAATCGATTACCTTGATTTTTACATTTATTTTCGAGAAATTTTTTCACCAACAATTTTTTCCCCAAATTTTTTTCCAACATTTTATTCCACTAACCAAAATTTTTACATTATACCGCTAATTTCATCTATATATATAAAAACAAGTAAGAAAGTATGGTCGGTCAAGCCCGACCATATAATAACCTACACTAAGTAAATGAGCAAAAACATTTTTCTTTCAAAATTTCAATAATTTATATTCGTGAACGATTTTCGAAAGTGGGCCTTATATGGGAGCTATGACCAATTATGGACCGATCACCATGAAATTAAGTAGTGTGATTAATGTCTGTATGAAAGTTATTTATGTTGCATTTTATGTGTATACCAACATTTTTAAGAGATTTATGCTCGTTAAAGTGATTATCGGAAGCAGGCCTTATATGGGAGCTATGACTAATTATGGACCGATCATAATAAAATTTGGTGACATAAATTCGGTATATATAAAACTTATTTGGAGAAAAAATTGTTTATATACCTATATAAATTAAACATTTATGACCGATAAAGTCCAATTTCGGGAGGACATTTGTATGGGGGCTATGTGAAATAAAGGACCAATTTCAGCCAATTTCAATAGGCTTGGTCCTTGGGCAGACAAAATTACATGTACTAAATTTTATCGAAATATCTTTAAAATTGCGACCTGTACTCTGCGCACAAGGTTTACATGTACAACCAGCCAGCCAGACGGACGGACGGACGGACATTGTTTAATCGACTCAGAAAGTGATTCTGAATCGATGGGTATACTTTAAGGTGGGTGTTAGACTAATATTTTTGGGCGTTACAAACATCTGCACAAATCCATTATACCCTCCCCACTATGGTGGTGTAGGGTATAAACAGCTGACCCGATTTTGCTGAAATTTTCAGGGAGTCTTCAGAATAGCTTTTTGATATTCACTTTGAGGGCGGAAGGGTGTGTAAAAATCAAATTTTTACATTATTCCGCTAATGCCTATATGTGTATATAAAAACAGATGAGTGTATGTATGTTCCGTATGGAATCAAAAACGGCTTGACCGATTTTAATAAAATTTTCACGGAATCATCAGAAAAGCCGAGTGAGTAACATTGTAAAGTCAGATTTTTGATTTTCGGTACAACTAATGAAATTCAAATGACGTCGGATTCATGTCCACCTTTAAAGTTCAAGGCCAAATGTACCACAGAATTGGATCATTGCTCCCGCATCCCAATGATGATGCGAAGTTCCTTTAAATTTATTTCACTGCAAATGAAGCCACAGAAACCGAACGCTATGAACGGACATATGTTTCGTTGCATTTTGCTGCAATACCCTTCTGCCTTCTCAAAACAATTGTTGGACGTCGGAAATGGACACATAACAATTCATCCTGCCACAAATTAGATTTCGTTCCCGTACATTGTAAAGTCAGATTTTTGATTTTCTGTGGAAGGAATGGCGTGGAAAAATCAAATTTTTATACTTTATCACTAATGAAATTCAAATGACGTCGGATTCATGCCCACCTTTAAAGTTCAAGGCCAAATATACCACAGAATTGGATCATTGCTCCCGCATCCCAATGATGATGCGAAGTTCCTTTAAATTTATTTCACTGGAAATGAAGCTACAGAAACCGAACGTTATGAACGAACATATGTCTGCATTTGCTGCAATACTCTTCTGCCGAAACCTTCTCAAAACAATTGTTGGACATCGGAAATGGAAAAATGCCAATTGATCCCGCCACAAATTAGATTTCGTTCCCGAACTTCTGCCAAATGCAAATGAATATTCAAGCCGTTGTCGACAAGGTATTCCCAAGTCTTACAACCAACTACAACCAATTGTTTATATGCGTTAACGATTTTTGGATTATGGGACTTATATGGGAGCTATGACATATTATGATTCGATTGTTATAAAATACTAGCTGAACCCGGTCCGCGTTGCTGGCCCTTAGAAAACGTCTGTTTTATATTGCATCTCGGTCTCGATTTTAATATACAGTGTCGGACAAAGTCGGTGATCCAACTTTCAATTTTAATACATGTGGTGGCAGTCCGGCTGGTTCCAATGAATTCAAAAATTCAGTAGGCTTGTTCTTCGTTCATTACTGTGTCAATCGATTTGCATTTCATTGTTTCACCAGGCAGTTTCAATTGTATTTGTTTATTGTTAACATCATAATTTGTTGGTGCCAAAATTGCATGTTCCCACAGCCAATCCGAATTTTTGTAGTTGGTTGTAAGCCGACGTCATTTGAAATCAAGAGTTGCGCTTTTGGATATTTTGAAGGAAGTGCTTGGAAATAGGATTGGCGCCGGAAATGTGACTTAGAAGCAGCTTAGGCGGCTCAATAACTGGTGGCAGAATAACTTTACCGTTCGAACAGCACATTCCCGGGGATTCCTTAGGGAACTTCAAAACGCGGCAATGTAAGCAATCTTTGTCCATTGCCCTTGTGATTCCTGTAGTCATCATACTTATTGTAATAAAATGCCGGCAACTTTAAATCGATTCTTTCTCTTGATCGAGCCATTCGGGAGCGATTGGCTTCTAGTCTTTCGATATGCTGTTGAGGTGTCTCTGCAGCACTCGATGAAGATGCAATGCGACGCATTTGCTGAAGCCGTGATTCTCTTTCGCTTCCCGTTTCTGCGGCTCTAGACGTAGATGGCCTTTCTAAAACAAATTTTATTTGAATAAAACCGTTATTTTTATCAAAAGTGGAATGCGGAGAGTTATTCAAAATATTATTTTATTTCATAGATTTCATATGGAAATTTCTTATTCATGCACCTAATATGCAAGAGTAATCAAAATTGTTTATAATCGATTGATAATATAAAAGAACTTTTATAGTACCGGATATGTGTTGAAATGTATTCCTTTCTTCGCTTACCCGCTAGGCTTTTCTGAAGATTCCGTAAGAATTTTATCAAAATCGGTCCAGCCGTTTTTGAGTCCATACGGAGCGTACATACACAAATCTGTTTTTATATATATGGCATTAACGGTGTAATGTAAAAATTTGATTTTTACACACCCCTCCGCCCACAGACCGAATATCTGACTTTACAGTGTTTCCCGCTGGGCTATTCTGAAGATTCCCTGAAAATTTCATCAAAATCGGTTCAGCCGATTTTGAGTTCATTCGGAACACACATACATACATACCCACATGCATACAAACATCCATTTTTATACATATAGATTTTAACGCGATTTCTATATATTTTAATTGAATTTAGTCATTAAATATATATAGAAATTTAGGAAAAAATTTGTGTGGGGGCTAGGAGAAATCATAAACCGATTCTTATAATTTTCACTAGAGTTAGAGTTTTTGTCATAAAAATAACCTGTGCAAAGTTTTATGGAATTATCTGCAATATATTTACACAAATAACCAAAAATATATTGATAATTTTCAATTTTTTTTAGGTTGTCTCACATTTTGGTTCACAACTATGGTTCTATTAAACCGATTTTGTTGATTTTCAATGCCAAACTGCTTAGGACAACAATACAAATTTTTTTTTGTATGTTTGTATATTTTGGACGTGAGCGAGTTTTACACAGACGAACAGACAGACGGACATGGATCAATCATATAATATATATATTCTTTGTTGGGTCTTAGGATATTTTTTCTCAATATTACACACGGAATGACAAACTTATATATACCCTCATTAACCACTTGTGGTGGTGGAGGGTATAAAAACTCGCAACATACACATTATTACCTATTAAGGAACTAATCCAAAAGAAAGTTAAGAACCTTTATTTTAACGACAAATAAACTATAATAGTGAATACACAAATAACATATACCTAAGTATGTATTACAGATTAATTTAATTTACTTTTCATGCAAAATTAATTGAATTGAAAAATTATCAATTTTTATTCTAGATAGCGTTACAATATAGCCGATACTTAACTTCTTTTGGAATGCATACATAATTACAACTTTAGTAGCAGCTACCAAACTTTATTGGTAGCATCATCGACGACACTATCATTATTATGCGTCACTGTTCTTACAAACATTATTGATGGAGAAAACTTCTTCACTTTAGTTCATATTTAACTTTCTTGCTTTTGATACTATGATACATTTCATACACATATTGATTTTTATACCTTTTATTATTTATTATATGATTTCATATCAAAACTTTATAGAAAAAAAAAATGTACAGAAGACTTGATGCTTAATTTAAAGTTTCATATTTTTTTGTTAAAACTTTTTTTGAAGTTAAAGTTATTGGGTAAGAGATAAAGTTATTTTAGTTTGCAAATAAAATGAATACATAATAAGTGCTGGTTTACACACGTCAAGTTTACTTGCGCAAGTCTTGAGTTTGTAGATGAGAGAGGACAGGAGCTTGGAAAGATTTTCCAGTTTTTCTTTCTCTCTTTTCTAGAAACTGAAGCCTTGCTCAATTAAACATGACGCGTGTGAACCAGTACTAATAAATATGAGATTTTTTTGTATTACTTTTATGCATATGTGCATTGGGTTGGGTAAATTTTTTTCACGAAAAATCTTATAGCAGAAACGTATTCTACGAAAAATTGTAAAAAAATTTTAGGTCTAAAATCAAATCCTATCTTGCGCATTTCGTCTTTTTTCCAATGATATTTCAGTAATAGAAAAAGGCCCTAACTCGTGTTTTTTTTTTCTAAGTCCAGATTTTTGTTTATTTCGATAAATGGTTTGATCACATATCAATCAATGTAACAATTATGACATTTATAATAAAAATCATAACATAATTGTTATTTTCTGATTTTTATTTGTTTTGCAAGAATTATTTGTCAGACTTTGATATTTATTTTTTTTTGTCAGAAATAATTGTTATTTTTTTGTCAGACATTTTTGTTAGACTATGATTTTTATTTTTTTGGAAGATAGAAAAATTAATTATTGATTTTTATTTACATATATGTAAGAGTCTGACAAATATGTAAATAAAACGCAATAATTCATTTGTATATCTACCAAAAATATAAAAACCATAGTCTGACAAATATGTCTGATAAAAAAATACCAATTATTTCTAACCAAATATCTAAGTTTGACAAATATTCCTGACAAAAAAAAAAATAAAAATCAAGAATTTAAAAAGCATGTTAATTTATGAAAATATAGTTGAAAACGATCAAAATGGTATACTTGACTTGACTCTCCGATTTTTTCCTTTGAAATTTCAAGAATAATTATTATTTTCGTTCCCTGTTTAAAAGGCATCTATATATCGATGCCTTTTAAATGCCTTTTATTTTTATGGTTTCTTTAGGAAACTTTCTAAGAATTTTCCAAAGATTGCGTTTCTGCTATACGATTTTTTTACTTTTTGATCGTCTATACAATTTGATACAGCCTATTGTACATACATAGTAAAAAAACTGTTGCATACTTTCATTATAACAAAATTAATATGTACGTATGAGTAATATAATTTTAATACGTAATTTTTTTATTACATACAAATTGTAGCATACTTTATTGGTATTTTTAGAAGAGTACCTAGCAAACCTATTTGATTGTAGTTCAAAGTGAATATCGTTTTCACGACTTTTTAAGCAATACATTTTAAGGATTAAAATACCTCATTTTAAATGCTTTCCTTAAAAATATCATCCAGAACAGTTTTTAAAGAGGATCTGTGAATTTAAATATTTCACATTCATTTATAATTTTTTGAGATTAAAATGTTTTTAGATTTAATAAAGAAATATATATAAAATTTTATAAGGGTCCTCATGTAAACGCTTAAATGCCTCGAACTGTGCAATCTGTGAATTTTTACATTCTCACAAATGAACTGTCAAAAATTGTACGGAAATTCTTTGCACAACTCCGATAATTTTGCTCGAAAATTTAGAATCGCAAACTTGACTTTATTGTGCATTTGATGAGTCAGCTGTATTTGTTTATTTTATTTATAAGAAATAAAAATCCAATAAAATACAAATATTTTATACATGTGAAAATTGTGTGACTTTGGAACAGAATAATTGGATTGAATGGTATTGTGTATGGAAATATTAACCAGTAGCTAGGACATAAGAAAATCTTCCAAACTATATTTATCATTGTTTGTTTCAAAGATTTCACTTTCATTAGAAATTTTTAGAATTATTAAGCATTTGTTGAATTTATTTTTGTTTGAAATTTTTATCAAATAGACATTTTCTATATAAAATTGCACAAAATTTAAAAGGTGGGTTCATGAAACACGTCGCGCAAATTTGCACATTTGCACAAATGGGAAACTTAAGCGTTTGAATGAGTACCCTTAATATACTTTTGTTTAACTTAGTTATTAAAATTCATTGTGCATATTTTAAAATATATTCCGCAATGAAAAAACGTAGGCAATTCATTCACTTGAACTTGCATTGGTTATATGTGGGGTGGATTTTCATGCTTTTATTATTGGAAAAATAATAAAAGCGCATAAAATATGTAAAATTGGTGATAAAAATTCATATGTTTATTAAAAATTGGGATATTGTGAATATAAATATGCATTTCATAGTAAAATATAACAAAATATGCGTTATCAATATCGATGTCATTTTACTTCAAAATGTGTGATTCAGAAAAATCATGCATTTCTATATAAATCCGTCCCCTAGTTATAAGCAATAATTTAAATGAAGAGCCGTATATTTAAATATTCGCTTAAAAACACATGATCACTTAAAACACGCTAATGTTAAAATGATATGCATTTTAAGGAGTGAGATCATAAAATTCTTAACACACGTTTTTCATTAAAACTTTTAACCCAAGTATTATTTGATTTTTTTTTTTTTTTTTATCAAGTTACCTTTGTCAAACATGTCAAACATGTCAGTTATTATGTTTAATGTCAGTTATATTTATTTGTTGTTAATCTGATCAAAATGAGTGACCAGAAAAAAGTGCGTACTAAAATTTTCAACAAAACCCAACCCTACAAAAAGTTGACCAAGCATTCAAAGGTCTACCGTCAAACTGTTTCCAATGTTATTAAACAGTACCGGGAGAACTTCTGCGTTGATAGAAAACCTGGTTCAGGTAGAAGGAATGGTATACATGATGTTTCTAAAGAAAGCATTTTCATAAGAGCTCCCAACACATCCGGCAGGAAAGCAGCCTGGTTAGCTCAGTGCTCGAACTATTTGGTACGAAAAGTTAAAGCTAATGCAGGTTTAAAAACATACAAGGCTCAAAAACTTCCTGACAGGAACTCTGCTAAAAATATAGAAGCCAAAAACAGAGCACGGAAATTGAAGTCAAATTTTATACAAAAAATTTTCTTGCTGTATAATGGATGATTTTTCGCAACTTCCTTGTCAAAAATTTTATGTTACTGATGCCACAGTGGTTTAGAAACTTTTTTTTTGGAAATAATTCGGTATCTCGGGAACTATTGGAGATATTATTACATGGTTAGAGCTGAGGTGTTTTTGAGTTGAATTACATTTGTTCAGTTTCCTAGGGGTAATACGGGCCAGTTTGTGCCTCCTCAAAGTTGGTCACCTCGGGTCTTAAAATTTTAAAAAAAATCCCCAAAAATTCATTTATGATCCGAATGAGCTGAAATTTTAAATGTAAATAGTCCTTGAGAAGATCTACAAATACGCTTACATGTGTAGGTTATCTCCTTCAGTTGAAGAGATATTTAGGTTTATTTATTTTTTTTTTTTTTTAATTTTGCTCGATTTTTTTTTTGTTTTTTAGATATGGCGGCCCTACGGACGGTAGAATTTTTTTTTCAAAATATCAGCTATATTGGCAATAAAATTCGAAAGAAAATAAAAAAAAACTTGGTAACAGTTATCTCGTCCGTGTAAAAAGTTACACACATCCAAAGTTGGAACATGTAAAATGGGCCTAATTTTTTACGATTTTTCCTAAAAAAGTCCCTATATTTTTTCTTTTGTAGAAACAAATTTTCTTTGGGACTATATACAATTTTTATATGTTCCGGAAAGAAAACTTAATGCAAAAGCATGTAAAGTAAAATTGGGCTCACTTAAGCTGACACAGTATCCCCCAAACCTATCCCAACTTGGACAATTTGAAAAAAAATATTTATGTTTCAGTAAAAAATTCTAAAAAGGCAAAGCACCGATCCTCGAAAAGGTTCCGTATTTATATAACCCTATATGTTGTTTAAATACTTAGAAACTTGTTTTACTATCACACGGTAAATAGTGTCACAGTAGGCACTTTTCTAAAAAACTCAGTTTTTGGAACACATTTTCCCCGTTTTAGGAATTTCGGTATTTGAAAATAAAAAATGTCAAAAATTATAATGTCATTAATTTAAGGACATTTGGATCTAAATTAGTTCCCAATTTCGTTATGATATCTTTAACCGTTAAAATTTTACATTAAATCAAATTTTATATTTTTCTTCATGGAAAATCACCATATTATAATTTTTTTAGTTTTTAAGGTAAATGACGTTCAAAAAATTAATTAAATTCTTTAATTTTATTAAAATATGAATCTACAAGTCCTAAGGTTTTTACCAATATCAAATACTTATTTTATTTAGAATTTTATTGCCAATATAGTTGATATTTTGAAAAAAAAATTCGACCCTCCGTAGGGCAAAATTAAAGAAAAAAAAATAAATAAACCTAAATATCTCTTCAATTGAAGGAGATAACCTACACATGTAAGCGTATTTTTTGTAGATCTTCTCAAGGACTATTTATATTTTAAATTTCAGCTCATTCGGATCATAAATGAATTTTTGGGGATTTTTTTAAAAATTTTGAGACCCGAGGTGACCAACTTTTAGGGGGCACAAACTGGCCCGTATTAGCCCTAGGAAGCTGAACAAATGTAATTCAACTCAGAAACACCTCAGCTCTAACCATGTGAAATTTTGTAATAATATCTCCAATAGTTCCTGAGATACCGAATTATTTCCAAAAAAAAAAAAAGTTTCTAAACCACTGTGTGATGCTCGAGGGAATGTTGAAGAAAAGTTTAGGATGCAAAAGCAGACAAAATTTCCCAAAAAGTTCTTGGTATGGCAAGCAATATGCAGTTGTGGCAAAAGAAGCCAATCATTTGTTACAACGGGCTCTATAAATACCGAAATTTACATCAAGGAATGTTGAAAAAAAAAGAATTCTTGATTCAAAGATCAATAATGTGGTATTTGTACCAAGAGAGACAATTCCTCCAAACTGCCCGGAGCTAAGGCCAGTGGAGAGATATTGGGCTCTTATTAAAATAGAATTGAAGAGAACAAAAAAGGTGTCCAAAAGTGTGGTAGATTTTTAATGGAGATGAACTATCTGTTTGAGCAAAGTGACTACAAAAACGTTAATGGAAGGGTTTCTGAAAAAGGTTCAAAATTTCATCACTAGTGATTAAAACTATAAAAATATTTTTTTTTTTTCGTAAATTGTAATAATAATTTCAATCAAATAAAAAAATAAAAAGATCAAAACTGTAAGTTTAGTGGTTTCATTTTTATTAACATATATGTATATTAAGAATTTTTCGAACTCACTCCTTATGTTTAGAATTACATATATTGTGCATAAATATAAGTTTTACACACAAAGTGTGTAATCTTTCTTTAAACGTTTAATATAGAAATTGTCAACATTTTATTTCTAACAAAAAAAACAAAAATCATTTGTTATTAAATAAAATATTTGAATTTACACACAACATGGGTTGTTACCCTAATTATAGTAGGAGAAAAGTTACCTACTATTAATGTAGGAAATTTACGTGCAAATTTATTAGAGTGTATAGTGCGTATGAGTAATAATAAATTTACACAAATCTTTATACTATCTATCTGTATTATCTGTGGCAACAATCGTAATTTTTATGATTATATATTTATCTTTATAAATTAAGACAAATTGTTCACTCATCTAATACAAAAAAAAAACTTCAAATTAACGTTCCACTCGTGTTATTTTAAACCTTTTGCCTTACATACATACATTTCTTACTTTTGCCTTTGTCTCAAACATACATTTATTAATCTTATTTTTTTCTTTCATTTATTTATTGCTAAACCAATATAAAATTCTCATTCCCCTCAAACTTATTCCCATAATTTGCTTGTGACTTTTTATTTGACGAATGGGTGTGGGCATATATTTCCTTTTATATATATTTTTGCTTTATTGTTTTTCCGTTTAGTTCATTAAACATGCATCGATATTATATTAAAAAGTTTTACATTTGTAATATGTAACCAACAAACCAACCAGCTGTATATGTTCATAAAACATTCTCCCCTTTTCCCTCTTTGACAGTTATTTTAAAATGTAAAAGTTTTCGACTGATTTCTTTTTCGTTGTTGTTGTTGTTTTTGTTTGTTACTGTTATTTGTTTTGATATTTGATTGTAAGTAAGTACAAGTATATATTTCAACAAATAACATTTTGTGGTTTCCTTTATGTATGTCTTAAATGAGCCATAGTCATTTTTATATGACTTGAAATCAGAAAAACATAAGAAAACAAAAAAAGTTTATATAAGTTAATAAAGTAATGTTGCAGAAATCTAATAAAATTTTAAAGTGGAAGTTATTTGAAAGTTAAATAATAAAATCAGTTTATTTGAAATTTTCATATGCTGGTATGTGTGGGAACAATTTCGAAGAAGGGACTATAAAATGTAGTTGCAATTGCATTAAATGGGGAATTATATTTTGTGGTTAAGACATTTATGAGGGCTGATTATAAAGTTATAGCCAGAAAGTGATAAAATATTCGAAGTAGTCTTAGAAGGAACCTAAATGATGATAGAAAAAAAAAACAAGATTTGAGTGTTGATTTGTAACTTGTATTGTTTTGAAAATAAAAAATATTCCAACAATGAGTTGATACGTTTTAACAATATTTAAGTATATAAAATCGTAGGAATGAAGGTATTCAAGCAACCTTGCTCTAGTTCTAAAATGAAGTTTGACCTTGCCAAAATTCAAAACATGTTAGCAAAAAATATAAATTTTATAAACATTTTGCGGAACAGACATTTTGGTGACCGAAATTTGAACTACGTTTTGCACGAGTTGATTTACCCTCATTACTATGTTATACTTGTGTTTTTCCATTTTTTGGTTTCTATATTCTAAATTTTCGGTAATGTAGTTTAGAATGTGAAATTTTTTTAACATGAAAATGGTCTACTTAATTTTATATTTCTTTTGAGTGTAATAATTCTGGAATGTTTGAGCTTTCTAGAATGTTGAAATTTTACTTTTTTAGCTTTATCCGCAATAAAATTTTGTATTCCGAAAATTCCAAATAATAATTTAACACTGCACATTCAAGGCATTATAATGAACATTATTTTCAATTAAAATTATAAATTAGTTAGAAATGTAATGAAATATTTAGATAATATCCCGAAATTTTACATCTTAAAAAAATATTTTTTTTTTTTTAAATAAATTTTTTATGTAATTAACGTTATTTCTTGATACACATTTGAATCTAACTACATCAATAGAAACACTTTATTATCGTTTTTTAAATAGCTCGAATTTTGTATTTAAATGGTGTGCAGAGTGATAATAACAAAGAAATTAGTTTCTTTTATAGAAAAAGCACATATATAGATTTTTCTACATTATATATCGAGGAATTGTCTAAGTTTCGAATTTGAATACCAAAGTAAGCAAAGTACAATTGGAGAACAGTGTAATAGATTTTCAACACATATTATGATTTTTAATACAGCATCTCATCTTAATAGCCATAATGAAATAATATAATAAGATAAATTATATTTATAAAAAAGAAGAAAATTAAAGCAAAGTTTTATTTTTGAGGCGTTCGCTGTCAATTACAGAAAAACACACATTTACATAACCGAAATAATGACTGTTTAAGTAGTTTTTTTCTTATCATTTAAAAAAAATTGCAGATATTTTAAGATCACGTTTAAGTATAATCACGTATGCGTTAAACATTCAAGTTACGAACATTTGTATAATTTTTTAAATATGAAAAATATAGAAGAATATTGTAAAATTTCGAATGTATTGCCAAATAGTTTAGTATATTTTCAGCGATTTTTAATTTTTTTTTAATAAATAAGTTTATTGATATGTTTTTATTGTACATCTTGAACAACTGTTGGTCAAACTTATAAGGAAGAATCTGAAAAAAATTGATTTTCAATATCCTTGTGATATCACCAATATATACTGGAATTTAGACAAATAAAATGATGGCCACCACGACCACGCATACAGGAATATATCCTTTTCATGAAATTTTCCATAACCAAATCGCAAAGTGGCTGCCCTATGTCCTCGACAGCCTCACGAATTCTTTCTTTGAGGTCTAGAATCGACGCTGGGCTGTTGGCGTAGACCTTATCTTTCACGTGGCCCCAAAGGAAGAAGTCGTAAGGTGTTAAATCATAAGATTGTGATCACCTCTTCGAGAGATAACACGGTCCGGAAACTTTTCCCGTAAAAGGGCAATGGTTTCGTTGCTTGTGTGGTACGTAGCGCCATCTTGTTGAAAGTAAACGATGTCCAAATCAATATCATCCAACTCCGACCATAAGATACGGTGTAATGACGTTTGTTGAATGCCCAATTCCAAAGATCGACGAGGAATGGACAAACCTGGGTTTTCTTCAACACTTTGGGCTACAGCAGCAACATTCTCAGTTGTTCTTCACATCACTAAATTGTCCTAACAGCTTGAATTTGTCCACCAATTTCTATATTGCGGTCCGACAAGGTGCTTCACGACAACCCAAAAATGCTTTAGTTTTGCGAACTGTGACTGCAAGATATTCACCATTTTTGTAGTGAATTTTAATAATTACAATGCACTGTTGAAGCGTGTATCGTTCTATTTTTAGTAATGGTGTAGTTTCTACATGTCAAATAATAAAAGCTTCAAAAGTGACAGCTACCGAAATACCGGGTGATTCAAAATAACACCTCTTGTTGGAAAACCCTTTATAATTTTCATTTGAAACTTTAGCCACGAGACCTAAGAATAAGCATAGGCTTGGCCAACATATTTTCCTGTTCAACCGTGACAAAAATACGGGAATTTGAGACAGCAGACTACTAAAATGTCCATGAGAGTACCAATTCTTCTTTCACGCCCAGATTCTTTGTTGGATCTACCACAGACGCAGTAAAAATACTCAAACTATTACTAAAGTCTTTTATGGGTGGCAATACTGAGTATTAATATTTGTCAAAAACCTATGTATCATAATACAATTTCGTAGTCTAAAGAAAAATTGTATTCGGTTTTCAAATAATACAAATTATTGTTTTGATTTACGGTCGGTATTAAAAAATTTTTTAAAACAGTTACTAAAGTTTTTATTTCCATATGTGTTGCGTATGTATTTCTAAATACAAATAAGACAAACAATTAACGTGAAGAAAATATAAAAAATAAATTAAATTTGCTGAAAAACATCAACAACCAATACAAAAATATGTTTAATAGTGCCGCGTAAACATGAAATGTATTTTTCAAAATAATTTCTTTACAAACTGGATGATTTTAATAATATTTTAAATTTGAAAAGTATTGTTACGTTTTTACCTTTTAAAAACGAGGTTTATTTACTTTAAATAAAACGGATATTTTTGATTGGAAATAAAAAGCAGTTTCAGTAGTTTTAAATTGTAACAACTCTTTATTTATTTAGAATGTACAACAACATAATTAAATAGTCACTCAGTGTACACACATGTACACGACAGCTGCTGTTAACTCTAACAGCGACAATGATCAACTCAACTCACGACTGCCAGCTCTGCCACTATTTATACACGCGCCATCTATCGGGAATCTTCTACAATGCTCTCAACGGACATACTAGTACATTCGAATTCTAGAGGTTTCGATGTTAATGTTAGCAGCTTAAACATGCAGTGTTGCCATACTTACAAACAATGCTAATAACCGCATGCTATCAACATTGTTGATAAGTAGAAACTTCTACTGATGGACGTGCTCATTTATAAACATGATGAATGTTGCAGGCAGTCGTTACAGACCTTTAAATTCAAATCGCTTTTGCAAATTCGTAACAGTATTAATACTCAGTATTACCGCCTATAAAAGCCTTAACTAACATCGCATTAAGCTTCTCAGTTTTCTCTGTATATTTTGGATTTGAATGTGCGTTTAGTAGTCATTGGACTTTCATAATATCGGAAATATAGTATTTATTTTTAATGCTACTAAAATGTTATCTCTTAATACACAAGTTATACAGATATGAATCAGCTGGTTTTAGTAATACGGCAATAGAAAACAAACAAAAGAAAATGTTAAAATTATTGTGGTTTAGAAAGAGGGACAAATATATATCACAATCGTTGCATACTGAAAATTGTTGTGGTCTGTAAACCACAACCATTGAAAAGTGGTTGAATAAAGTCAAAATAACTAGAGTTTCCAATTCGGTTTTAACCGAAACCGAAACCGCGGTTTTTCAAGGCCTAAAACCGAAACCGAAACCGACAATTATTCTTCGGTTTTCATTTTTAATCTATTTTCACTAGAAAAATTAAAAATTTAGAAATGAAAAACAAACTTTTTCATCCAATATCTCTAAACACAGATCGGTAAAAATATCTTAAGATTTGTTTAAATTTTTTAAATTGTATTACAATAATTGCTTCAGATGATGTCGCAGGCTACCTTTCGCAGGCTAAATAATGCAAAATTTTTGTAACAAAGTCTTAGTTATTTTCAATATCCGAGAAAAGAACGGAGTACTAGCTGACCCGGTATTACTAATTTAGGAAAACATGTCTCTAGTTTCATGTTTATTGATTCATTGGAATGTGGATTCTAGCTCATTCTAGACGTATTATTAAAATAAAAAACAGTACCATAAAGACCCACATTTTGTATTCCTACTCACCATCATTAATGTTTAATTTCATATTTCTGTGTCCATTATTATAGAAAATACAAAAAGAATATAAGGCTGTAATCACCATTCGTGAATTCTAACTCATTCAGAATCATTTGTGCCTAATTTGAAGGTTTATTATTATAAAATATTCAAAAAGTACCTTTACAATAAAGAAATAGTATCATTAATTATCCATTTTGAATTCGCGATACTAGTTCGAAAAAGTACCTGCAATTCCTTTTTTTATATTCTAACTCAGTCAGGATCATATAGGTTCATTATTATAAAAATTATTATAAAAATGAATTTGCTTATAGGTTCATTATTATAAAAATTTCAATAAAAGTTTCTGTTACCTCAATATCATTATGCCCTCTATCCTTGATTATTTCTTTACTCAGAAGCATATCAGCCAACTATTATGTATATACAATAAGTAGAATATTTTATTATAATAAAAAGTACCATTAGAAGAAAAAGTTTGAAATTTCAAAGTAATTTCCTGATTCTAGGTTGAATATTATAGTAAATTCATTTTGAAGAACGAAAAAGTACTCCTTAGTTTGGTTTAGTTTTCCATTTTTGGTATCATAATACAATTGAGCACCCTACTCTTGATTATTTCTTTACTGAGAAGCATATTAGCCAACTTTAACTAATTTAATATATTAAAAAGATACCATTAAAGGAAAAAGTACCAATTTTCCTTTATCCTCGTAAACACTCGTCAAATTTGAACTTAAAATTTGTTTAGCAGTTCCTATATTATCAACTGATTTAATAGTTAATAAATTATCACAAAACCGAACCGAAACCGATCGGTTTTCAATTTTTTAAAACCGAAACCGCGGTTTTGAAATTCTTCGGTTTTTTGGATACTCTAAAAATAACCATATGAATCGATATTATTTTATTGAAAACTGTCATTTGTTGCATATCTGTAATAATCTGCGCCTTAATATACGAAGAAATTATTGTGCACGTTGGGGAAGATGTCAGTTATTTGCTGGGTGGATCCTATTGAGAAAAAATAACCAGTGAAAAATATTAGGAAATCCTTATCTGGATTCGAAATTTGCTGATGAATTACATTTATCATGGATATTGCAGTATAGCATCATTTAGTCATGGTTGGACAAGACAAATTATGAGTTCTGGAGTATTAAGCCAATCTAATAGCTGATATATGTGAATAACGCATCAGATGAAAATTATATGTTAATAATCATTCGAGGACACTTATGTCAAGTTACTCCTCACTGCTTAAAATTTATGAGTGCAGAAATAAAAATAATTTCCCTCAATATAATAATAATTTCCCGCAATATAGTATCAATTAAAAATATTTTAATTTAAACAAAATTAAGTAGATTTATTTCAAATGACTTAATAATTATTAAATGAGGCTTATATGGAATTTCGGAGAAAAATTATTTAGTAATTCGGAATTGCAGTATTTTTTGTTATAAATAAATGTTATGGATTACAATGTTAATAAGTAAATAAAAAAATGTATTTAATTCAATTGTAATTATTAATCTTTTTTTAATGTGAACGCTACAACTTAATGTCCACAACTGTAAAATTTACCAAGAACAAATAATTTATACTGTTTTCCTTAGACATACAAGTATGTTAGTGTTATTTTTAAACTTAGAGAGTAAAGTTATTTTCCATTCTAACATTTGTCTTCATATTTTCATACATGCTGTTAAACTTGTTAGTGTTTTTAATGTGAGGGTAGGATGATGAGGATTTTTCTTGTTGGTATTATGACAGATTGTACATTATAGACTTGAATTTACTTATATCCCAAAATATCAAACACATACTCTTACGATACCATAAATATGCATGTATACTAGGATGGCTCCAATAATAATAATCGATGTTTCTAAAAATACCAAAAAAATAAAAAATTAAATAATAAATTTTTGTGAAATTTCCATATATGCATATGGAAAATAAGTCAGACATTTTTTTAAACTGTTGCACAGTGGTTTAGATACGTGTTTTTCTTTAAATAATTCGGTATCTTTGGTTGTATTTGAATTGTTTTCGAGTTGATTAACATTTGTTATGCTTCCTAGCGCTAATGAGGACCAGTGCGTGGCCCCTCAAAGTTAGTCACATCGGGTCTCAAATTATTAAAAAAAAATCGCAAAAAATCCATTTGTGATCCGAATGAGCTGATATTTAAAATATAAATAGAGCTTGAGAATATATACATAAAATACGTTTACATGTGTAGATTATCTAAAGTAGGTAAATATATATTTAGGTTTATTGATTTATTGTTTTTAATTTTACTCGATATTTTTACAGTTATTAAGATATGGTGGTCATACGAAGGGTTTGATATTAAAATATCAGCTATGTTGTTGATAAAATTCTAATTAAACTTTCTAAATGATTATCTCGTCTCTCGAAAAAGCTACACGCATCCAAAAATTGGAACATGTAAAAAGGGCTGTGTTATTTAAGTTTTTTCTTCAAAAATATTAAGTAACATACATTAATATAGATATATATATATATTAGAGTGACAATCAGTTGTATGGAAAAAAATTTGAGTTCGATTTTTTAAGGGTGCCGGGTGGAATATTGTGCACTAGGTCTAAAAGATAAGTGTTAAAAATTTGAGCTAAATCCGACAACGATTTCGAGACGCGCATCGAGGTCAAAGGTCAGATATATGCAAAATTTCACTATTTATATGAAATAAATTTGTGAAACTTCTTAACTTTCTGCATTATGTTACAGAAATATGTAGATATATTTATATTAATGAAAATTACAGTCCAAAAAATATTTTTCAGATTAAACCTATATCTCCTTTGGGTCAAATTGACCCACAAACTGTATTATCGTTAAAATTCGGAAAAAATTTTTCAGTTTTTGTAAAAATGTTGCTACTAAATAATTATTTTTGCAATCGAATGCATAAGAATCGAAATGTGTACGTAATTGTCGTTCTAATGAGATATAAAAGATAAAAATTGGTTAAAAAATTTTAAAGTTCTTAAAAATTCCCCAGACCGTTAACGTATCTCAGGCCACTTGAACAAGAAATGTAAGAACAAAATTAACATATTTTAAGAAATATTAAAATAAAAGCTAATTTTTACTTAAAATATATTCGTGTTTACATTTGTGTGAGTTTCTGTCTTTGTAGAATACCGTTAACCTATTCGCAGGGATGGCCAAAAAAATTCATTTTTTTAACGGCAGTTTCAAATCACCATTTTCAAATTTTTAAAAATTTTGTTAAAAAAATTTCAGAATTTTTTGATCATCACATTGGGATTTATTGAGATCATAATAGAGAATAAAAATATAAAAAAATTATGTCAATACCTCTTACAGTTTTTTTGTACCTACGATTTAAATTTTGTGATTTTCGGGAAAAAATATTTTTTTGACCATAATTTGGCGAATGAGAGCAATTTCCTTACTGTTACGAATTTTAAGTAAAACCTATACAGAATCTTATGACTCAGATAATTCTAGATATACTGTGAAAGTTTTACTAAAATCGGAAAACGTTAACCCTTAACTACATTGTATAAACTAGAGTTTCCAAAAAACCGAAGAATTTCAAAACCGCGGTTTCGGTTTTAAAAAATTGAAAACCGATCGGTTTCGGTTCGGTTTTCTGATAATTTATTAACTATTAAACCAATTGATAATATAGGAACTGCTTAACAAATTTAAAGTTCAAGTTTGACGAGTGTTTACGAGGATAAAGGAAAATTGGTACTTTTTCTTTTAATGGTACCTTTTTAATATATTAAATTAGTTGTTAAGTTGGTTGGCTAACATGCTTCTCAGTAAAGAAATAATCAGGAATGTGGTGCTCAATTGTATTTTGATACCAAAAATAGAAAACTAAACCAAACTAAGGAGTACTTTTTTGTTCTTCAAAATTAATTTTCTATAATATTGAACCTAGAATCAGGAAATTACTTTGAAATTTCAAACTTGACAGTGGTTTAAGAGTGGAACTTTTTTACTTTTTCTTCTAATGGTACTTTTTATTATAATAAATTATTTTACTTATTGTATATACATAATAGTTGGCTGATATGCTTCTGACTAAAGAAAGAATCAAGGATAGAGGGCATAATGATATTGAGGTAACAGAAACTGTTATTGAAATTTCTATAATAATGAACCTATAAGCAGGATATTAAACACACATGATCCTGACTGAGTTAGAATACAAAAAAGGGAATTGCAGGTACTTTTTCTAACTAGTAGTACTTTTTGAATATTTTTTAACTTTAATTGTAGACAAATGATTCTGAATGAGTTAGAATTCACGAAGGGCGATTATAGTCTTACCTTTCTTTTGTATTTTCTATAATAATGGACACAGAAATATGAAATTAAACATTCATGATGCTGAGTAGGAATACAAAATGTGGGTCTTTATGCTTTTTCTAATAATACGTCAGGAATGACCTACAATCCACATTACAACGAATCAATAAACATGAAACTAGAGACATGTTTTCCTGAATTAGTATTAATTTACAAAGGGAGACTTAATAGTACTATTTGTTTATTTCAAATTTAAACAAATCTTAATATATTTTTACCGATCTGTGAGATATTGGATGAAAAAGTTTGTTTCTCATTTCTAAATTTTGAATTTTTCTAGTAAAAATAGATTAAAAGTGAAAACCGAAGAATAATTGTCGGTTTCGGTTTCGGTTTTAGGCCTTGAAAAACCGCGGTTTGGGTTTCAGTTAAAACCGAATTGGAAACTCTAGTATAAACAATAATTTACTATTCCTGAAAGATGAAAATTTTTCCGTTTTCTACATGGACACCGGTACACATATTACCAAATAATTCAGTTTATACCACGTATCAACATTTAGGCTTGACAACAAATGGCGATATCTTTACATTTAACTACCAGGCATTAGAACATGGAAAGAACATAGAAATGAAGAATTCTCAATATGGATCAATTTGATTATCACATCACCAGAAATCATTGCTAAATATGGGAAAGGAACGAGAGTTTTTTGGATTAAGTAAATATTATTTATTTTTTACAAGAAGGTGTACGATTAAGTCTACCTTACCCCAGATCTACAGATAAATCTTCAATAATTGGCCATTTTGTGTTAGTCTATAAAGTCTTCTGTTTAAAAATGCAGTGAAAAAAGTGGAATTCATATTTTATAAATTATCCACGAATAGATTACTTACCGTTGTAAGACCGAGTGTTACTGCTCTCTCTTGTGATAACTTTAATTTATTTTTATTAATATTTTAGCATTATGTATGTACAACATTTTTGTTGAATTCCTAATTAATTAATTATTTATTTTTCAAAAACTGCCAAACAAATTTTATAATTTTTATAATCATCATTTGTCGGTTGGAATCACCGAATTTGGATTTTATAACCGAATTTATTGGTTATTGTAACTGAAAACTTCAGTGCTCTCTGCCAAATTCCTTAATTTAATGTTTACCATATGCAAATTGATTATGTTAACTAATAATATAATTACAGGATCCTCAATTCTATTATAATTTTGATTATTCACTTATAAATAAAGATAATCTGTTGTATTTATACATTTTCAATGACTACAACACAATATAGATTTATTCAACTAAATGTTCATAGTTGCAACCGTTTTCCAACCAATCTTTTTTCTGTGTGTAGACAGAGAAAACAGATTCGTGATAGCAACCGAATTTGTTGCCAATCGAATGATTCTACCTTAGTGACCGAATTTTTCAGTTGTGATTACAAAATTTCGGAAGGGGTAACAAAAGTTTGTTTTATTCAACCGAAATTCTTGTTTATTCTTGAATCATTCGATTGGCAACAAATTCGGTTGCTATCACGAATCTGTTTTCTCTGTGTAGAAACAAATTTTCTTCGGGACTATATACAATTTTTATATGATCCGAAAGGACTACTAAATCAAAAGCATATATAGTAAAACATGGCTAACTTGAGCGGACACCCCTCAGACCTATCCAAACATGGCCAATTTTTTAAACAAAATTTTGGTTTGAGTAAAAAATTTTAAAAAGGCAATGCTCCATATTTGTATAATCCTATATGTTTCTAAAATACTTACATAGTTTTTTTTATATCACACGATAAATAACATCACTGTAGACACTTTTCTAAAAAAACTCAGTTTTTGGAATACATTTTCCCCGTTTTAGGTATTTTGGAATTTGAAAACAAAAAATGTCAAAAATTATAATGCCGTTGATTTAAGTACATTTGAGTCTATATTAGTTTAAAATTTTGTTATGATATCTTTAACCTTTAAAATTCAAATTAATTCAAATTCTATATTATTCTTCATGGAAAATCACCATATTATATTGTTTTTAGTTTCTAAGGTAAATGACGTCCCAAAAATTTATAAAATTATTTAATTTTACTATAATATCAATCTTTAAGTTAAGTCAAATACATATGTATATAAAAAGTCTTCATTTACTCCTTAGAAGTTCCAGAATCCTTTGTACGTATTTTCATATAATGCATGCAAAACTTACACAAAACTTTCTTTTAAGTCAGTATGTGTTTGAATTCAAAATTTACATTAAGTATGTTAGTATACACATTTTGCATGCAACATATGAAAATACGTACAAATATTTCAAAAAAAAAAAAAAAAAAAAACGTAAACGTACATATTTCAACTTTAGATACGTGTAGGTTTTTATAGGGACGAGATAACTGTCAGCAATTTAGAATTTTATCGCCAATATAGCCGATATTCTAAAATCAAATTTGGACCTTCCGTTAGCCCATAAAAAGATCTAGCAAAACTTAAAAAAAACACCATGGACTATTTACATTTCAAATTTCAGCTAATTCGTAAATGTATTATTTGATATTTTTTTTAAACAACTGAGAGCCGAGGTGACCAACTTAAAAGGGCGCCACGCACTAGCCCCCATTAGCACAATGAAACTTAACAAATATAAATCAACTCAAAACACCTCAGCTCCAACCGTGTGAAATTTCGTAACAATATATGCTACAGTTCCCGAGATACCGAATTATTTCCAAAAAAACGTTTATAATCCACTGAGTGTTGCTTACTTTTATGCAGTGTTGCCAGTTTAGCCTTTTTGAGGCTAAATTTAGCCTTTTTATTTACTCTTTAGCTTCGAAATTTTGGTTTTAGCTTCGTGGCTTTTTTCTAGCCTTTTTTTAATTTCAAAATAGCCTTTTTAAGGCTAAAAAAACCACGAAGCTAAAACCAAAATTTCGAGAATAAGCAGAAAATAAAAAAGCTAAATTTATAACAGGTGGCGCAATAGTAATCCTCCTATCAGAAAATGCTATACATTTTGCCGATTATTGGTCAAATAAATAGTCAGCAATATTCCGCGTTCTGGAGCAGTGTAGGGTAACATTGTTTATTAACGTGTCAAAACAGAACTGACATTAGGGGCTAATCGCAAAATTTATAGCATTTTCTGATAGGAGGATTACTTTTGCGCCACCTGATATTAGTGAGACATTTTAATTTTAATGCATTACTGTTTTTCATTTAGCTTTTCAAGATACTCAAGAATTGTGCACTATTAAAAGAACAAATAATAATTGCCAATATTAAGTGCTTCAAAATGAAATAGAGTATTTTACTTATATCTGAAAGCTATAATTGTCTAGCAAATTCACTTTCAAGACTAAATTGTTACTACACATTATGTTCATCGTTATATAATGGACAAGAGTCCTACAAACTCTTGAAGGTTTGTGATACTCGATGGCTGTCATTTGAAATAGTCGTTAAACGTATTGTGGAGCTATGCTCCGAGTTAAAACCAGCAATGCTACAAAGCCTAAAATTTAAGTGATTAATATACTGATTCAAATTGTAATACAATGCAAAAATTTGATACATTATCGTCCCCAATTGAATATTGTTTAATGTTTTCGGCACATTTTTCATACAAGTTTGAAGAATGAGAGATAAAATAAAGAACGGTTTAATTAGTGAAGATTATGAAAAAATAATACGGCAAATTAAACAAATTGATCAAATGCGACAAAGATTATCATATGAAAACTTTTCGCTAAATCGATTTTTTATTCGTTGATGATACACTTAAAATAGTACTCGTAAAACCAAAAAAATATATTATGTATGTGAAAAATTAAACTGCTAATGAAAATACGCAGATTAAGCCTCAGGGGCAGAATATTTTAAACTACAAATAGAAAAATATAGAACCAACAATGTCCATTTTCTGAAATGGTTAATCTTGTATTTGATTTATATTTATATTTTTAGTCCTTTCTTCAAGTAATGCAGAGGTTGAACGACTTTTTAGTACAAGGAAATTGAAAAATTACATAAATATTAAGGGTCATGCAATCTGTGCATTTTTAGACTCTCGGAAATGAACTGTCAAAAATTGTATGGAAATTCGTTTGCACAACTCCGTTAAGTTTGCGTGACAATTTAGACTCGCAAACTTGAATTTATTGTGCATTTGATAAATCAGCTGCTTTTTATAATAAATAAAAATCAAATAAAATACAAATATTTTGTACATGTGAAAATTGTGTGACTTTGGAACAGAATTATTGCATTGAATGGCATTGTGTATGGAAATATTAACCAACAGCTAGAACATAAGCAAAATCTTCCAAACTATGTTTACCATTGTTTATTCCAAAGATTTGATTTTCATTAGAAATTTTTAAAATTTATATTTAGACAATTTTTAAAACTTCTTTTTGAAGCATTTGTTTAATTTATTTTGGTTTGACATTCTTATCAAATATACATTTTTTGTATAAAATTGCACAAAATTTAAAAGGTGGGTTCATGAAACACGTCGCGCAAATTTGCATATTTGCACAAATTTGAAACTTAAGAGTTTAAATGAGTACCCTTATTATTTATTGTATTTGATTTATATATACTCAAATTCTAGTTCTCATTCTGCCGATTATGATAAAACTATTATACCTGTTTTATAATTATACATGTATCTTTAAAAGACTGAAAATATATTAATGTGTATTTTATGTAGTTATTTCGAAACACTAAAATAGTAAATACTTAGTACTAAAATTAAAAAAAAAACACAAAATTTGAGTTTTGTCTGTATAAAATATATGTGTATATTTATTATTAATGATTAATGTTATTTTTTGTTTGCTGCTGTAGTGTACCTTTATAATTTTATTTACTTTTATGAATTTTATGAACATATTTTCTAATTTTTTATTTAAAAATCAATATTAACCCAAATTCGTAATATATAATATTTTAGCTTTTTTTTTGGCCTTTTTTTAAAGCAGTTTGGCTTTTTCTGGCATTTTTTTGAAGTCAATATAGCTTCTTTTTTTACCAGCTCCTGGCAACACTGCTTTTATGATAATAATAAAAATAATAGGTGCGTATGAGTAATAAGTATTTGATATAACACTAAATATCTCTAATACGCGGTAATTTTGTAATGTAAAAAGTGCAGCATATTTCATTGGGTTTTTGTATGATGTAGAATTAATTCATGGGGAGCGTATAAGTAATATAAAAAAAATTTGTAATTAATACATTTTTATACGTTCTGTTTGTGGCGCAGAATGAGCTATGTAGATTAACGGTTTACTTAATTCATAATAAAAACTTATTGTGGATTTATAGCAGAAATTTGTTAACAAACCCTTTAGCTTTATAAACCTTTAATAAAAGTATTGTATTCATAAACGTTTATAAATGGTTTATAACTTTTTTATTTATGCGATTATTATTATTTTTTTTTTAAATACTGTTTTTTTAGCTTTGAAATATTATATACTGTAAGTGATAGCTATTTTCTACGTGCTCTTTTTTAAAATATTTTCCATAACTTTTTCCAAAATTTCGGGTTTAATGGCTTTCATTTCATTTAGTAATTATTAATTCCCCAAGTCTTCTTCAAAAAATGCTGAGAAAAAAAGAAAACTAATAATTAAAAAATGTATAATAAATTCAAACCATAAAGTTCATTCCCACCCTGTATTGGGAAAGGGCTGAATAATCCATTAATTAAAATGTTTAAGTCTATAAAACTATAATAAATACATTTTTTTTGAATTTTAATTTGTCTAGTTTAAATGAGTGGCTTAAAACACAAGGGATTCAAGTGACTTATGTTTAGTAATGAGAAAAAAGTGGTTAAACTTAATTTAAAATAAAAAATGTTGGATGCTATCAGGAACATTTCTTTTTAATTAATAGAGATATTGAGATATATTTTAATCTAACAAGATAAAAAAATACCATATTTTACATATATAAATATGCACTTATACCCCTTGCTTTAATTTTTTTAAAATTTCTAAATAGATAAACTAGTACCTTAATTAGTACCTAATAAGTACCTAATAAGAAAACCACATAGACTAAATTTTTTAAATAAAATTTTATTAAGAAACTTTCGATTCTTTCCGGAATTTCTTCCATTCTATTTGATGAAGTGCTTTAAACCATTCATCGGAAATAGGTGGTATATATGTAGCAAAAAACATCCGGTAGGTTCTTGAATTTCTCGAACTTTATTGGTTAGACGCTTTTTTTTGGAGGACGTTGTGGTAGTAAGTGCACAGCTCGGCCAACATTTCGAGTTTTCATGTTTACTTTGGAAAAGTTTTATTGCTCATTCATAAGATCTTCTTTGTATAAGAGTTTCCAAGGGTCATCCAAAGCATAACCATTTCATTTTTATGATGCCCGGTAAACTGTTTCTAAAAAGTCTTTAAATGGGCTCTAGAGTTATAAAGTCCTCATTTTGCATTGATGTTACAGCTAATTTTTTACTTGCCAAGCTTCTTTTTTTTGGCATAATCTATAATTCCAAAATGTTTGTCGCACTTCATGAATGAACATTTGAAGGCCACAATAGTCTATAAAAATTTATTTTCTCATTTCCTTATATATGTTCTCATTGCACTTGAATCTGCATGTATAGTTGTATGATTTAAGGCGCTTCTTCTGGTGAAGTTTCCCTTTTCTATCTAGTTGTTAACAGGATTTTGCCAAATTTAATATGATTTTATTAATTGCAAAAAAGGGTTCCTAAGTTTGGAGATATTTTCAATTTTAGCTTTTCTCTAAGAAGTTTTAAATTATCGATAAATTTCAAAATAATTTACTGTACGTTTTTCAGAGTGTTAGTAAAATGCACATTTGTTATAAATAAAAAATAGTTTTTTGTATAAACAAATTTATTGACATACATATATAAAATAAAACAAAAAGCAAATAACACAAATGCATCTAAAATTTAAAAAATGCATAATAGAGCATTTACCAAACAAAACATTGTTTTAATGATTATATTTGATTTGTTAAGCATTTAGCTGTCAAGGCAAACCTTTTAAAATTATTAAAACGTAACTCGAAATCAGGTTCAAATGAGATCTCGAGTTAGGTGAGAATGGATTGTAATCAATTATTTATGAGTTTTGAACAATCAATATCAATTTAATTTACCAATAAGATTTTTGATTACTGCGAATGTTTGATTCATCGCACATCAACAGAAAAATCGGAAAAAGTTTTTTACTTCTTTAAAACAAAAAACAATTTCCAATTTAAGCCAATAATTGTAAAAAATAATAATTAAATTTTGTTAAATCTTGAGAAATTTTGTTGTATTGTATCCTAAATTGATCTTTTCTACAGTGGTTCAAAGCCAAACTCGTACACTAGGAAATTTTTTAAATATCTCTTAATTTCGGCTTACATGCTAGAGTTATATAAAAACTGTGTTTGGAAGGCTTGTAGCTTGTATAATTCTCTATTTAATTCATATGTAAAATAAACGAAAAACCATTTAAATAGCACTGTAAATAAGAATTAACCAAAAATCCTTTAAAAGCCAAACTCGTACATTGAATATGGTATGGTGAAAAAATAAGAATACCATAAAAATGAATACTTTTTATGGAATCCTTTTGCTTGAATAAGCATTTACGGTCTCTTAGTTGTACTTTTTACTAGTTTGCGGCAAACGGTGGGATCAATATTCTCCCATTCCTCAGTAAGAACTCTTTTCAATTCCTATTTAGAGGAAATGTGGTGTTGTCTCACTTTATTATCGAGGTAGCTCAAAGGATTCTTGATGGGGTTGATGTCAGAGCTCTCGGCATGTTTCTCCATTACATGAGGACAATTTTACAACAACCACGACCTGACATTGTAAGCTTTATGCTCATGGTCGTTATACTGGTTGCTTTGATAATGGCAATTCCAGATTAAAAATTTCTAAATACATTTTTTGGTCCACTATCGCTTTGATGAAATGAAGAGAAACTAGACCAGCTGTAGATTAAACATGTTGTGGTAAGAGCTCCTCATTAGCTCCTTTCGCCATAGATATGTTTTTCCATTAGAGCCGAATATGTTAAATTTTCTCTCGTCTGTGAACAACACATCTTTCCAAAAGGAAAAATCCTTTGATTTGTGTAGTTTGGCGAAGTTTAAGCGGTCCTTTTTATTTGCCTTGCTAAGCAAAGCCATTTTTCTAACCATTCCACCATTCAAATTCGCTCTAGGAGTATGTTCCGAATGGTTTGGGCGTAAGCTTTATTTCCCGTAGTGGCTTCCGCAATGGAAATAAGTTTGGAAGAGCATGCAAAGAGATATTTTTTACACGTTCTGACAATATTTTATTGTGCGCTTTATTAGTTTTATTTTTTATTTGTTTTGAAGTCCTGTATCGTTTTAGTATGTATTGGATAGTAGAATAACTACTTCCCAGAATTTTGGGAATTTCACGAAGAAAATTTTTATCCCCTGAAAGTTTCACAGCAAACTTTCAGATTTCTTCGATTGTTTGTCCGTTTTGTCTTCCAATTGGATATTTTTGGATAAAACTTTATAATTTAATGAAAGTATTTGATGATTTTTAATTTTGGATCACTTTTCATACAAAGGCACAAAGCAAAGATATTGTTTTCTTAACTAAGATTCGCTGTACGAATTTGGCTTTTATGTTTTTTAATAAGATATTTAATTAAACCGCCCATAACTTCTTACCTTCTAACATAATTCGTGTGTTTAAATACCCATCCGATAAACCAAATACCAATCCAATAAACCCTCCATACATTGTTTTCATGTATCATTTGTAAATAAGCTGCTGGTGTTGAACCACTTTATGTATTTTTATGGCGCCATCCTAATTCATGTATCTATGTATGATACTGTTGATATTCAAGTGCAATTTGTACGGTAGTAACTCATGCAGTTTGTAGCTTTATCTTCATTTATTCTCTCTTCATACAGTTTTTGATTCATACATACGGTTAATTTGTTCTTCTAGCTCTCTTTTGTTTGATGTGTTGGTTCATGCGAGTGTATGAATATGATTTTTTTAACTTGTTGTTTTTGTTATTGTTGCATTTTAAATGCTACTTTAATTTGATTACTTTTCTATGTCTTTATGCATTATTGTGCGCGTGTGTACAAAAACCAAAACTGAGTAGAAGTGCAAAAAAAAATAATAAATAACCAACCGACAGCAAATCATACAAACAGTGTCAGGCAAAACGTTTCAATAAAAGTGGAATAGTGAAGATTTTATAGAAATTTTTATTTATTTTATTTATTATCCTTCTAAATCAATTAAGGAAACAAACACAAATCAATAGAATAACTCTGGTATAGTAGTTTTCTTAAACATTTTTACGTTCTAAGTGTTTTTAACCACACTGTATATCCACTCACTTATAAAGCATAAAATATGAAAAAGATTGTACCAACTAACAACTTTATTGTTTAAAGAATATGGAAACAAAAAAGATGGAAAGAATATTAAGATTGAGGGTGAGATTCCAGCATTGTTTTCTTAAATAAATTACATGTTGTTTTAGCAGTTCAATGCCTTTCTATACTTTTTTGTTTTCATTGCTGTTGTTGTAGTTTCTGAATGTTGGTGTTGTTTTTATTGTATTTTAAATAAATTCCCAAGACTTGTTCTGGTGCATTGTTACTATTTCATCTTACAGTTAATGGTAAGCATTTTATCTTCTATGCTTTGTTGCACTTTATAGAATTATTCATATACAATATTATTGAGGACGGATTTTTAAGTTAATTTAGATAAGGGTCCCCCTTAAAAAAAATTCATTTGCACATAACATTTATCTATATTGTATAATAATTTAGACAAAGTACTAGCATAATAATATTTATTATATGTAACATGTTTATAAAAGGTGGAATATAAGTTCAGCGTACATGATGTTATTGTCTCGTTCGCATTTTTCAGATACCTTTTATGTTAGAAACAAATTTGAAATAACAAAGAAATAGTTAATACACTGAGGGAAAAACAACGTTGCAAAATCGACAACGGTTGGTGTCATTTTGACACCATACGGTGTCACTTTTTTCGACACCGTACATTTACAATTTGTAAACAAACAGGTATGAATCGACAACACAATGTTGTCAAATTATGCGACGTCTCACCTCACCGTGAATAACAAGCCAGTTGGTTTTTATTACGACGATCGTAATGGTATTTATCACTAAGTTTTTGTTTTTTAGAACCCAAAAGTACAAATTATTGAGTAAGTGCTAATAAATTAGGTTTTGTAAACAAAATAAATGCAGTGAAACTAATAAGATCAATGTGGAGATAGCTGAATATAGGGACTATATGGAAGTACAACAGTACTTGGAAACAATAGCCAGTGATCATTTTTTTCATACGTGTATTCAAACATGTTTTTATAAATGCGTTTATATTAAATAGATGTAAAATTAATGAAAAATAAGGTATTTTATGTTTTATTTTAATCGCCATAAATATTATGGTAAATTTGGAAAGGGAAGGGATTACACGATTCCAAATCAAAAAAGAGTGGTGTTAAATCAACAACGGACGGTATTAAAACGGTGTTAAACTGACAACGGCATGGTGACAAATCGACAACGGATGGTGTCATTTCTTCGTTGTCAAATTGACACCGTTCGTGTACGATTTGTGCACATACGGGGTTGATACACTATTGAAACCGAATGGTGTCAAATTGTAAACGGATGTGTCGGTGTAGCGGTATTCAGTGTTTGGTGCATTTTAGGTTGCAAATGGTTGTTATTACAATAGTTTTGCATTGTCAGTGAGCGGTGTTTTAAGCAACTTTGCAATGCTAGTTGCAAATTAGGTAACAGCTGATATACAGAATCATTGGTCGAGAAAATTTACAAAAAGGTGTTTAATTATTTTGTGAAATTGTTTTCAAATAATCCAAAACAGTTTTTATTTCATCTGGCGACTACAAAGAAAAAACTATATTCCAATTCATATATTTACCACATGTTGAACTGGTTTCAATTACTTCATAATTGCTTCAAGTATTCATGTGTTCAAAAACAAAATTTTCTAATATCTTCTACTGAATTTTGAGTTTTGAATTTGAAAATTTTGATAATTGAATATGAAATTTTCGTTATTGGTTGAACTTTTGGTGGACAAAAAATTAGGGCTAAAAAATATTTTTCCCGATTTTGACCAATTGTAGGTCCGACTTACTTTGGTGTTATATACGCCATTGCAAAGGTCTTTGAAATATCTATTATAGGACAATCATAGAGTCTATATTAATGACTTAGTAATCCATATATAGATCAAAAATAGGTAAAATACTGAGGTTGTTCTGGTTTTTCCTTATATCTTAGCCATTTGTGGAGCGATTGTGTCAATATTAAATAGCAACTAAGTCGGAAGAATTCACGTAATATTGATGTATAAATCAGGTATGTAAGTTATTTGGGAGCTACGGAAAGTTGACTTCAACATACAGACGGACAGGCGGACATGGCTATATCGAGCCGGAAGAATATAAGTTATTCGGGGCTACAAAAAGATGATTGCAACATTCAGATGAACAGACGGACTTGGCTATATCGACTTCGCTATCTATAACGGCCCAGATTATACTTATATACTTTGTAGGGTCGCAAATGAAAAATGTAGAAATTTCAAACGGAATAGCAAACTTATACTCTTATGTATATGCTAGGCTGAATCAAATTGTATGGACGATCAAAAAGTAAAAACTCGTATAGCAGAAAGGTAATGTACGGAAAATTCTAAGAAAGTTTCCTTAAGAAACCATAGGTATAAAATCAAATCCTATCTTGCGCATTTCGTCTTTTGTCCAATAAAAAAAACTATTAAAAAACATGTATATACTGAAATATCATTGGAAAAAAGACGAAATACGGAAGATAGGATTTGATTTTACATTGTCATAAAAAACATGTATGTTTATCAAATATTATCGAATTCAAAAGAGTAAAAGTTCAAAATTTTACTATTTATATACATTGAGGCGTTCAACTATTCCTTCATATTGGAGCTTTATTAAGGCCCCATTGGTTATATGTAGAATGACATAAAATCGTCTTTATACTTTATAATTTACACTGCGTAGATATAAACATACCGGTGTTCCTTAAGCTGTATTATATTTATTTTTATACATACATATAAAAACACAGTCAGGAATAAAGCTTAACCTTCAAACTCCTTCCCGAAATAGAATAAGCAATGCAATATATTGTTACAGAACTTCGTATTGTATTTGTTGCATACACATACTTTTACACATATTAAACATATTGTGTACATTAGACATGACTTTAAAAAAAATTGTACTTTGCATGTACTTTTTTGTTGTTGAACCGCAAAAACTAGCTTTTATAAAATTTGAGGTGAAACCCGAGCCTAAAAAGTATTGAAAATTGTAAGATGGTTAACTGTTCGAATAATATAAAATTGCCGATTTTCAAATAACAAATAAATCGTTTAATTTGTGTCGATTAACCGAAAAATTAGCTGCCACTTTTTGCCTCAACGATTTTTATTTCAGTTAGAGTTTAACATGTCCATTACCTGGAAGGTGCTGTATTTTTATTTTTAAGGTTGGCGTGGGATTTCGCCCACTTCAAATTTTTTAATAAAAAGTATCCTTTAATTCCCTCCACACATACAGAAAGACGGTGTGAAAATTTCAGGAAAATCAGTCCAGCCGTTTCGCCATCTATAGGGTCCAAACAAACCCACAGAGAAAAAATTTTTTTTTTCTCAGATTGTTTATATTGATGAAATCTATAAACGTACCAAGTTTCATCTCGGTACGGCTTTTCAAATGCGAGTTATGACTTTTTTCCGGCGAGATTGAGCATTTGAACCACTGTGCGATATTGCCATTTTCTATGTCAAGCAAACCATATCAACGGAGAGTATTTGTGGAAAATTTCAGCTGCGTTGTCTACTGAAAGACATACGGATGAAAAGATAGCTATTTCGTATTGGAATCATATGAAGATACACGATATTATTTCGATATTTTACAAATGGAATGACAGAATCAATATATATATATAGCTATAGTCCCGTTTCGGTTGCTACTGAAAATTGAGAAAATCGGCCCACAAATAGCTGAGATATAAGCAAAAAAACACTCGACCTTTGAATTATTTTTTATCTATATCTGGATTACTAACTAAGTCCTTAATGTAGACAATATGGGTACTTGATGATAGATATTTCAAAGACCTTTAGCGCTAGGAAGTTATAATTTGGTGAATGTTATACAAGATTAGGCACATTCGAATATAGCTATGTTATATGTTTAACTTTCAATCAATTTTCGGTTGTCGTTATCCAATAGGCCTCTAATTTTGCATCACTTATAGCGTTTTCTTTTTTGACACAAAATGTTGCCAATATATTTTGTACCATTTATTAAAGTTTACTCATATTCTCATAATGTGTTAAATTTTTAACGATCACAAAAGAACAATAATCATTGCCATTTTCTTTTATGTAGCTTCTAAATATGCTAAAACTATACTATTTTCTTCCATTTAAACACTTTTAATCAAAAAACTCTAAAACTATTTCATTAACGCAAACGAACTTCAAAAACAGTAACAGTAACACCTAATTAAAAAGTGCAGTCTTCCTAACCCGTTGCTAAAATTGAGGGTGAAACATGTAGCATATTCTAGGTTTTTTAGGGCAACATTATTTGAAAAGAACACCAAAAATGGTAAAAGGCAGAATTAAGGCATCATTTATACCAGAAAAGAAAACTCCATTAATTTTAACAAAATAAAACCCATTCAAAGCAAAACTATTTCTTAAAGGCAGATCTAATGTTAATGTGAAAGTGCATGTAATTGTGTAACTGTGTATGAAAGTTTATAAAGCTTTATACATACTTCTTAAACATACGCGTGGGTGAGTGAGTGAGTGTATAAACGACAAACGCAATCATAAAAATAAGAAAATTTTACAGTTAGTTAACCCAGTGTTAGTTTTTATGTTTTTAATCGTACACAATGCATTCTCGTATCCACCATACTAATACTCGCACAAATTCACGCATACTCTTAAATAATCATACTTATATGCTTTCGTATACATATGTATGTATATCCATATACATAAATATATTTTTAGTTAAGTTCGTTTAAAATCCGTCGTGATTGTAAGTTTCCTTCGTTTTTTTTTTTGTTGTTGTGTTAACTTTTTCGTTAGCACACAAAAGGCTGTGTATCTGTGCTTGTTTGTATTAATACAAGTTAAGGTGTTTGTATGCACATAATCATAAAAATTCATTTGTTTACACCTACACAACGCTACTTTCTCATACACTCTTATATATAAATAAATACATATGTGTATTGAATGTACCTGAAGGCATAAATGTGCAATTTATTTTGTATAAAAAAGTTTTCTTTGTATTCTTACGTTTAGGATGAAGTGGCAACGTACGTACATGTGCGTGATTGTTTGATTTTTATTCAACTTGTTTCATGTTACAATATGTTAAGTTGCACGTTTAGATAACTTTGTAGTAGAAGTTTTCTACTGCTTATTGAGGTAAATTATAATTTGGTGCATTTTACACTCCTGATAATATGAATTTAATATGAGTCTATTTTCTATTTTTGATATCCTCAATTCCAGGATACATAGAACAAAAATTTACAAAGGGTGTTTAAATTTTCCATTATTAGACACAGTAGAAAGCACGTGTCCCAAAAAGTTTCAAGATAAATATAGTAAAAAAAAACTAAAATTTAAGGAGAATTTAAAAAACACAATTGCATTAAAATGCATTTCTGATAAATATTATTTATTTCTGAAGACATTGTTTTTAAGTTGCGAAAAATACAATTCAGTTCAAATCGTTTAGGAACACCATTTGATTTTCCCAGATATGAAATGATACATGAAAACAATGTATGGAGGGTTTATTGGGTAAATTGTCCTCTAACGAATGGGTATTTAAACACACGAATTATTTTAGAAGGTAAGAAGTTATGGGCGGTTTAATTAAATATCTTAATAAAAAATATAAAAGCCAAACTCGTACAGCGAATCTTAGTTAAGAAAACAATATCTTGGTGCCTTTGGATGTAAAGTGATCCAAAATTGAAAATCGTCAAATATTTTTATTAAATTATAAAGTTTTATTCAAAAATTTCCAATTGGAAGACAAAACGGACAAACAACCGAAAAAACCCGAAAGCTTACTGTAAAGCTTTCAGGAGATGGAAATTCTCATCGTGAAATTCCCAAAATTCTGGGAAGGAGTCATTCTACTATCCAATATATACTAAAACGATACAGGACTTCAAAACAAATTAAAAAATAAAACCAAAAAAGCACACAATAAAATATTCAGTGAAGCTGAAGAGCGAAATATTCTCAGAGTGTGTAAAAAAGATCCTATTGCACGCTCTTCCAAACTTACGTCCATTGCGGAAGCCACTACGGGAAATAAAGCTTACGTCCAAACCATCCGGAATATACTCTAGAGCGAATTTGTATCGTAGAATGACTAGAAAAATGGCTTTGCTTAGCAAGAGAAATAAAAAGGACCGCTTAAACTTTGCCAAACTACACAAATCAAAGGACTTTTCTTTTTGGAAAGATGTGTTGTTCACAGACGAGAGAAAATGTAACATATTCGGCTCTAATGGAAATCCATATCTATGGCGAAAGGCTAATGAGGAGCTCTTACCACAACATGTTAAATCTACCGTAAAGCATGGCGGTGGATCGGTGATGGTTTAAGGGTCTTTCTTGGCAGCTGGTCCAGTTTTTCTTCATTTCATCGAAGGCATAATGTACCAAAAAATATATTTAGAAATTTTTAAACTGGAATTGCAAAAACGGAGTTTTTCAAACAATTACTACTTCAACCAGAATAACGACCATGAGCATAAAGCTTACAATGTCAGGTCGTGGTTGTTGTACAATTGTCATCATATGATGGAGAAACCTGGCCAGAGCTCTGACATCAACCCCATCGAGAATCCTTTGAGCTACCTCGATAATAAACATTTCCTCTAAATAGGAATTGAAAAGAGTTCTTACTGAGGAATAGGAAAATATTAATCCCACCGTTTGCCGCAAACTAGTAAAAAGTACACCTAAAAGACCATAAATGCTTATTCAAGCAAAAGGATTCCATACAAAGTATTGATTTTTATGGTATTGTTACTTTTTCAGCATACCATGTTCAATGTACGTGTTTGGTTTTTAAAGAATTTTTTGTTAATTCTTATTTACAGTGTTATTTAAATGGTTTTTCGATTATTTTACATATGAATTAAATAAAGAATTATATAAGCTACAAGCCTTCCAAACACACTTTTTATACAACTCTAACATGTAAGCCGAAATTAAGAGATATATACAAAATTTCCTATTGTACGAGTTTGGCTTTCTCAAGAACTGAAAACTCATATCGACAGACGGCTCCATAGAGTAGGTGAGGAAAACATATTATGAAATTTAAAAGATGATAAGTAAAAGGTCGTTCTTTCACGGAATGGACGACATCCATTTTTTAGCATGAGTTCGTTATAAACTGCTAGATTAGTTCAACTCTCAGGTAAGTTTTGACACATGGATGATGGTAGCCGAATTGTAGACATTTTTTGAAAGATTTTCATTGAACAGAAAACTAATTCTTTTGTTCATATTTTTTTTTTTAATTTTAATTAAACAGAAAATGATTATGTATCACAGAGCATATCGGAATATAAGGCGTTGCTGGCACAAAAGTACTAATTTTTAGAAATCTCTAGTGACCATTTTACATGAAGCTACGAAAATTCATGACTATGAAAGTTTTCATAGTCATGTATTTTGTACATTGTAGAGAGGGGCATGTTGCTTGCAAGAACCCGATTATATTTTACTAACGCCTACCTTAAATTACGCCTATCAACTTAGAAGCACCTTTTGAGTTGATGTAATGATGTCCATCGGTCATGTCGCAATTTTGAAGGTATTTCGACAAGATTGGGAACGTGCGTATTTTTCGTCCTTTGAAATTGGTACATTATGTGATAATTGGTACATTATGGGATATGTGAAAATCCCCCGAACAAATGTCCTCCCGAAATTGGACTTTTTTGTCGTAAGTTTTTCATTTGTATAGGTATGCACACAAATTTATTTACAAATGTGTTCTATATAAAATGAAATAACATTTAAATATGTTGTGCGGATCGATACATAATTGACCATGACACAGGTCCACTTTCGAAAAGGACTTTAACGATCACAAAGCTCATAAAAATAATTAATAATTATAATAAGACCTGCTTCCGAAAATCACTCAAGAAAAACGAATAATTTAAACCTTCTCTTACACACTCAATGTATGATATTATATGCTCGCAAATACTTTCTTACTATTTGACCGTGATGATGATTTAGCCAAAAGGGGTGCGATGATGAGTGAGGAGGCGATCGACCCCTTTTCTGGTATTTCCCTTGTTAAATGCAAGATGGCTGTTCAGCAGAAACTATATGAGACTGCACAAAACAGGTGGACTAATGAACCTTCCTGAGCTACAGCGAGGTCAGCTTGGCCCGTATATGATGCCAGCAGGACGAATCTACTTATAGAATACCATCGTGAGCAAATAAGGCAGGACACTGTTTAATCGGGACACATGCTAGAAGAATGGGCCTACGGTACAATGATTAATGAAGAAGCTGCCATAATGAAGAAGAGAAAGAGACTGTGTATCACCTTTACTGCCAATGTCCGGCTCTGACAAACCTGAGGGAACGCATCCTCGGATTTCCATTCCTATCATGTTTGGACGGGCTATCAAGGATGAATCTGAGACGAATCTATTCCTTCAACCGGGAATCTGGTTGGTTTAATTTGGAGTCAACGGAAGTACTATAAATACCCTGATGACTACCCCTTGGGTATCACAATGGGATCAGGTTTGAATGGACCCAAGTGACCTGTTTGAGGAGCGGCTGCCCATGGAACCTAACCTAACCTCGTATTGTCATGAATTATTGTCTAAATTATATAAAGTCTCAGCTTTTTTAGAACCATTTGTTCACAAAGTTAATTAACAAACCCATGTTATGGATGTAGTAAAAGTATAAGGCTTAATGAAATAGTTTTTTGTCTTGAAGTAAAAGTAATGTATTGGCCAGTATTTCTTAACTATTTTATATATTTACGTAATATATAAATATTAATTAGAAAGTAAACTATGTTTAATGGCTACTTGATTTGTTACTATTGAATTGCATTTTACTTCAATTACACATTTTAATTAATGCTATATAAATTTACCAGCTTTGCATTTTTTAAATCAAATTAAAGTACTTACATGTAAATGTCCATTGTTATATATACATCTCTATAAGTGTAGATGTATGTATCTGCTTACATTCATAAAATTATGTGCATTAATGAACGCACACTCCCACAAAAAAATAAAAACTATTTTGGTTATTCAAGTTTTATTGACAATGGTCGACTTTAAAACACAGCTATATTTGTAAATATTATGAAATCGTATATACTATGTACATTAGAGTGCTCCAAGATTGTATGGACGAAAAGAAAATTTCAAGGTACAGGCGCACAGTGCTTTGTACAATGGTCAAAAATCAAAAATAAGATCATGTTATTGATGTTAATGAAATTTATATTTTTGAATAGACAACTAAATAGCTAATTTGTGTAAAAAAGATTTTTTTTATAAATATATCTTTTTGTCGTCACTAGAGGTCGCTAAAATTAGTACATTTTCAACATTAATTTTATTGAAAAAAATATATTTTTTTAAGGTAAACTAAAATAATTGTTAAAAGTTCATTTTGAAAGATATAAATTGTGATTGGCTCCAAATAAAATAATGTGAATATGAAATTATGGGAAATTACTGTTTTTGTCTGCGTAATTTTTAATAATTAACAGTTTTTTATTGTAAGCTAAAAGTTTGTTGGAATATTAGTAAAATATATGCCAATCGATTTTGATTTTGTTCTACTGTAGAATAGCCTTAAGTATAATAAGTATTTAAGAAAATCTAAAACTGTTAATATGTTGCTTCCGTTTAAATGTATAAAATCACATTTCATAAATTTTCAATTTGACGATTTGCAGAAATAGCTCCAGATTTTTGTTTTTTTTTTTATAAAATAATACCATTTTTTCTTTTAAATAACTAAGAAATATTGCTTTATTTAATAAAAGTAGTTTTATGTTTTTTATTTTGATGTTGTATGTTGTTTTTTTTTTTCTGAAATCCAAAAAAATACCAAAGTTTGATTTAATTTTGCAAAAAAATATGTTAATAGATTTTAATTTTTCCTCAATTTTATCTAATCTCTCATTTGTTATAATGTGAAATCATTATTTGTCCGTTTTGACTAGAACTTTGAAAGAAAATTGTTTTTGATGGCACACAGAAATAATACATTTTTACCGTAAATGTAAGTAACTCAATAATTGTATATAACCTACACATCCTTAGGTTGAAATACTAATATGAGCTTCTGATGATATTAGGAACACATAAAGTATAATCCAACATCCAGTTTCTAATATTGCAGCAAAATCATCAGTCAATGATCATTTAAAAATGTCCGTCTATCCGTCCTGCCGAATTTAGAAAATAAGTAAAATAATTTAATATAATAAAAAGTAAAAATGGTCCACACTTAAACCAAAGTCAAGTTTTAAATTTCAAAGTAATTTCCTGATTCTAGGTTTAATATTATAGAAAATTAATTTTTAAGAACGAAAAAGTACTCCTTTATTGGTATCATAACACAATTGAGCACCCTATTCTTGATTATTTCTTTACTGAGCCAACTTTTATGTATATATGCTAACTAATTTAATATATTAAAAAGGTTCCATTAAAAGAGAAAGTACTAATTTTCCTTTATCATCTAGAACATTCCTCAAATTTGAACTTTAAATTTGTATAGCAATTTCTATATTACTTATCAACTGATTTAATAGTTTATAAATTATCACAAAACCGAACCTAAACCGGTCGGTTTTCAATTTTTTAAAACCGAAACTGCGATTTTGAAATTCTTCGGTTTTTTTGGAAACTCTAATATAATAAATAATACATAAGTCATTATTTGACAACCTTTAAGTAATGAAGATGGTATGTGGTAGTCAGTTAGAAGTTCTAGCTGGATATAAGTACATAAGTATTTATGGTATTCCCGTTTGAATAAAGCCTGTAAAATGTAGTCGACGTTGCCATCTAAAGAAAATACTATTTACATCTGCTGTTCTGCTGGAACTTTAACCGGAAATTCATAGTTGCAATATAGGCATCACATATGACTTCACTTATTTTCTTTTATTCTGTCAGAATTTAAGTAAAAAAATATATATTACTAGCTTGACCCGGTGCGCTTCGCTACCCCTGTCGTAGTTTAGTATTTATTGTTTAAGAACTAAACGTACCAATTTTACCGGTTTTACCCCCTTTTTTCCCTTTCTGGTCCAAGTATTGAAAAAAGTTATAGCCTATTGACGCTTCCAAGTAAGGATCTATCTACGTTCCAAATTTCAATAAAATCGATTCAGCCGTTTAGGCGTGATGCTCAAACAAACAAACAAATAAACAAACAAACAAACAAACAAACTTACAAAGACATTTATCTATATAAATATATAAATGTCTTTGTAAGTTTGTTTGTTTATTTGTTTGTTTATTTGTTTGTTTGTTTGTTTGTTTGAGCATCACGCCTAAACGGCTGAATCGATTTTATTGAAATTTGGAACGTAGATAGATCCTTACTTGGAAGCGTCAATAGGCTATAAATTTTTTCAATACTTGGACCAGAAAGGGAAAAAAGGGGGAAAAACGGGTAAAGTTGGTACCTTTAGTTTTTAAACAATAATTACTAAACGGCTGAACCGATTTTTACATCGACAGGGGTAGCGAAGCGCACCGGGTCAATCTAGTATATTTATATAGATTTACAGAACATTTAGCTATCTATAATGCATTTCCTAACTAGTATTAAATAAACTTGTGCATAATAACACTGTAGCAGATAATATTAAAAACTGATTATATTTTTGTATGGCACAAGCCCTTACATTTAAATAAAAAAAGGGGAGAGTATCTCCATTGTGGAATATCATCGTCATTACTGTAATCAGGTCAGTTTTAAGTACATTCTCAAATTCATCATTCACACAATAATTATGAAAGTAAATTGTACTCGTTCATAGCACTATACTTGTATGTGAGAACATGCTTTTTTTTATATTGGGTGTGAGAATGAGAATAGTGATATTACAGAAGTAATAAGTATATGCAAATACGTACACATATTTCAAAGCAGGCAAAGTTTGTGGAACTTCTGAGGAGTAAATAAAGGCTTTTTGTATAAGTATTTAATATTGGTAAAAACCCTAGGACTTGAGGATTGATATTTTAGTAAAACTAAATAATTTTATAAATTTTTGGGATGTCATTTACCTTAAAAAGTAAAAAAAAATATATAATATGGTGGTTCCATGAAGAGAAATGTAAAATTTGAATTAATGTAAAATTTTAACAGTTATAGATATTAAAACAAACATTGGAACTAATATACCTCCAAATGTCCTTAAATAAATGGCATTACAATTTTTAAACTTTTTTATTTTAAAATACCGAAATTTCTAAAACGAGAAAAATGTATTCCAAAAACTGAGTTTTTAGAAAAGTACCTATTGTGACGTTATTTAACATTTGATAGTAAAAGCACTTCGTAAGTATTTAAGAAACATATAGGGTTATGCAAATAGGATCACTTACTCAAACCAAAATTTTTTTTTTAGAAATTGGCCAATTTTGGATAGGTCTGGGAGGTGTTGTGTCCGCTTAAGTAAGCCAAATTTTAATTCAGACACTTTTGCATTAAGTTCTCTTTCTGGATCATATAAAAATTGTGTATAACCCCGAAGAACATTTTTTTCTACAAAAGAAAAAATATATGGGCGTTATTGGGAAAATACTTGAAAAATACGGCCCTTATTACAATATCCAAATTTGGATGCGTGTAACTTTTTATATGGATAATATAACTCTTAGCAATTAAAAATATAATTGAGAGTAGACTCACGTGTAGTTCTTAATAACAAATATAGAGCAGTACAAATAAGAACTCTGTGGCTTAGTGATTAGCGCATTTGAAATTATGATCTGTACTTTGCGCACAAATTAACATGGATAGCCAGCCAGTCAGACGGATGGACATTGTTTTAGCAAGTGTGTTATAAACATCAGCACAAATGCGTAGTACCCTCCCTACTATGGAGGTGAAGGGTATAAATATAATTTTTTATTCAACATTTAACGAAATTACTTATCAACTTGGTAAATAAATTTCATTGAGAGGCAGTTGTATGTATTTATGTGAAGTTGTTCATTAGTAGCGTTTTATAAAAAGTTAAAAAATATATATATATATTTTTTTTGGTGGTGTGTTGTTCAAATATACTATGCTTTACACTATAGAAATATCCACATATAGAAATAGTGACGGTTGCAACTATGGCACATGAATCATAAAACTGATTATGATCTTGATTAAACATGCAGTATTACTCACCCAGTAAAAACATGATAATAGAATTACTGAATAATATAATTTTCAATTACTACTACAATATATATGTATATACTACTGGCAAATATATTAGTAATTCTTTCGAAAGTGTTTACTACTTAGGCACATAAAAACGTTTTTTTTTTAAAAAAAAAACGTCAATAATAATTGGATGGCACAAACAACCATATAGAATTATTTGGAATATATCTCTGCCAGATAGTTGCTGGATATTTGCTTTTATTGCTTTACAAAAGTATCTTGACCAAAAAAAAAAGTCAAATAATACTTGGGTTAAAAGTTTTAATGAAAAACGTGTGTTAATAATTTTACGATCTCAGTCCTTATTTATTGTTATTTTTGATAATTTCAAGTTCTATAGGGCTTAAAAAACTTTCTTTAAATGTCGGATACATACAAACTAAAGAAAACTTAAGTTTTCTTTAGTTTGTATGTATCCGACATTTAAAGAAAGTTTTTTAAGCCCTATAGAACTTGAAATTATCAAAAATAACAATAAATAAGGACTGAGATCGTAAAATTATTAACACACGTTTTTCATTAAAACTTTTAACCCAAGTATTATTTGACTTTTTTTTTTGGTCAAGATACTTTTGTAAAGCATGTCAGTTATTATGTTTAATGTCAATTGTGTTCATTTTTTGTTAATCTGATTAAAATTAGTGACCAGAAAAAAGTGCGTACTAAAATTATTAAATATTTTCAACAAAACCCAACTTGGTCCTACAAGAAGTTGGCCAAACAATCAAACGTCTGCTATCAAACTGTTTCCAATAATATTAAACAGTACCGGGAGAACTTGTCCGTTGATATAAAACATGGTTCAGGTAGAGGAATTGTCCACATGATGTTTCTAAAGCCAAAAAATAGAAAGCATTTTCAAAAGAGCTCCCAACAACTCTGGTAGGAAAGCTGCCCGTTTAGGTCAGTACTCGGACTATTTGGTACGAAAAGTTAAAGCCGATGCAGGTATAAAAGCCTACAAGGCTAAAAAAGTTCCTGATAGGAACTCTGCTAAAAATTTAGAGGCCAAAGACAGAGCTCGGAAATTGAAGTAAAATTTTATACAAAAAATATACTTGCTGCATAATGGATGACGAAATGTACGTATGGAAAATTTTTCGCAGCATCTGGTTCCATTTTTTATGTTGCAGATGCTCGAGGAAATGTTGAAAAAAAGTTTAGGATCCAAAAGCAGACAAAATTTCCCAAAAAGTTCTTGGTATGGCAACCAATATGCAGTCGCGGCAAAAAAGCCAAACATTTGTTACAAAGGGCTCTATAAATACCGAAATTTACATTAAGAAATGTTTATAAAAAAGAATGTTTCCATTCATAAGACTTCTTAATGTGTCCACTTATTTTTGGCCTGATTTGGCATCTGTCACTATGGTAAGAAAGGTCTTGAGTGGTACAAGAACAATAATGTACCAAGATAGGCAATTTCTCCAAACTGCCTGGAGCTGAGTCCAGTGGAGAGATATTGGGCTCTTGTTAAAAGAGGATTGAAGAGCACAAACAAGATGTCCGGAGATGGACAACCTGTTCGAACAAAGTGACATAAAGCACTATAAAAACCATAATGGAGGGGTTTTCGAAAAAGGTTAAAAATTTCATCATTAGTGATTAGAACTATAAAAATAATTTTTTTTTTTTTTTGTAAATTGGAACAATAATATCAATCAAATAAAAAAAGACTCAAAACTGTAAGTTTAGTGGTTCCATTTTTATTAACATATATGTATGTTAAAAATTTTTCAATCTCAGTCCTTATAAATGTTAATCAAAAAATGTTTTCGGTCTTATGATCTGTTCTTGACAAAGCGTGTTCTGGACGTCCAATTTGGGGTCACATTTTCGCGCATTGCTGGCAATATATCACAAATAACACGAACAATGTCCAAGGCCTCAATTTTGATTTCAAGAATTCTATGGCTACGGTTGGCAAACATCTATGGCTACAGTTGACAAAAGATCTTTGATCCTATTGCGGCAATGGTTTAAACTGACCGCATTTTTGAAGAAATGAAGTCACTCCATATGTAGCAATTTAGTTTATTAACAAACCGTTAAGCCAAAAAGGAGCCTCATAGCTGAACACATATTGGCGAAAGTTGCGCGAATCAAAGAGTGATTTTCTAAGTTAATTTGAAAAATTTGCTAGCGTTGCCAAGCATCAATCTCTCATAATGATTTGCCAGAGTTCACTGATCCTAAATGTCAAAAAGTGAGCGCAATATTACAACTCGTGTGACAGTTAGGGTAGGAGGGTGACCATATGCCACTTTTTTTGAGGCGATCTCAAATTAAAACCGCAATACATATTCTTAATTTTTTTCTTGTTTCGGTTACTTAGATATGTTGGCTTTAGTTTTATTCATTTCAATCTTGCCTATCTCATCTTAATATACATATTTTTTTAAGATTTCTAGACTGACCAAAAATGGCGAAACGACACCACCCATGGGGTAAATACGCCAATGGGATGGGCAGATTTGTCATTTGTAAAGTAGAACAAAACAAAGTAAAATAAACTACATATTTATTTGGTCAATTCACAAGATATCTTATCAGTCATATTGTCCTAATATATCACGACTCGGCAGCTTAGCTTAACTGACTCTTAGGCATTCGGCGTTGGTCTCTGCTGGTTCGTTACGATAACACAATAAACATAGCATACAAAGTAGTATAATTTTAGGACATCTTTTGCTTGAAATCAATAAAAACCATTGTGAAATATTAGGACATTACGACAATATGACATGATAAGAGACATTGTGAATTGACCAATTGTTTGTTTCACATAACTTAACAAAAAAAAAAAAAATTAAACAAATTGTGACTGATTTTTTCTATTTTTATCAACATTTTACTCTACATCACAGGGATTCCTTGTATCTGGCGAATGTGCCCCAGGAGTTTGAGATTTAATATAAATTTTTTTCTTACTTCAAATTAAATGATCGAAAAGACTATTATAACTTATTGTTCAGTATTATTGCCATTCTATCTTCAATCAATATCGTTTTTATATCACAAAAACTAAAGAAGTTAGCACAAGAAATTTACACGATGAAATATTTTCACAACTTATTGAAAAACAATTAATCGCGTCTGCCTTACGTCATATGTAAAATTAAACTTTCCAACTTTCATGGATGGTAAACAATCGATAAACAAAAACTTAACTTGATAATGTAACGAAATCGATTACTCGGTTTTTAAGTTATTCGGTGTTGGAAGATTTGCTCCTTGGTGAATGATCCCCCATCTACTCTATACCTTTTGAAAGTTCTATCTATCTAAACATCATCACTTAACTCTACCTGTTTGATTGTGCCATGCGTTATGAGTAGGGGGCGGATTTTTATGCAAATGCATGTTTCTTATCGAACGTTGGACATTGAGGAAACCATAGTTAATTATTTTATGTTTCGGCACAAAAATATAAGCGCATATCTTATATATTCTTTAAATTTTTAGGCCATATTTTGATTATTTTGAAGCATATTATATGCGCATAATTTTTAGTAATAAATTCATTAAACTGCTTCCCCTAGTTACGAATATCAGAATAATAAAATTAAATAATTTAATGTCAATAATGAGTTCCATTTAAATTTCAAACTTTTTTGCCAACAATAATCCAATGCTCTTTTAATAAACCCCACTGTAAACACAAACCAAATGTATCAGTAATGTGCATGCATAAGAAGCCTGCAGTAATAATAAGTACGTATGATTTGTATGTTCGCATTCATAAACACATACTGGAGCTGATGCTATTTGTTATTTTGTAGTTATTAAAAATTATTAAAACGCTTAAAATGTAGCTGTTAAGTATATTTGCAAATTGTATTTACTTCAGTTTGTTTTTTATTTCACTCGGAGCTTTAATTTATGCTGTTTTATTTAATTTTTTTGTTACAGACAAACTTTATTTAAACAAAAGAAAACTTAATACTTCAAATTACAAAATATGTATTTTCATACATCAACACTTTTTGTTCGTGTGGGTGAAGCATACAATGCGTTACAATTCAGCTTTACTTTACAAATACATAAGCAAGCATAACCACACATACAGTATTAATGTATGTACAATAGGGCAGACTATCTAAACGATCAGTGCCATCGATCAAGAGGATCGAAAACCCAAAATGATCGGTTGAATGTAATAAAATAAATGTTCATGTATTTTCTAAGAAATTATTTATTTTTTATTTGAATTTATTTGAAAATTTAAATTTGAAAAATCCACCACTTTTATAGCCACCACCAATATAATACCGACATCAATTTTTATACATTTTGTATAACAACATTTATTTGAATCAGATTTTGTCAATTTTCAATACTAAATTTTGTGACATTTATTGAGCCATATTCCGGGAAAATATTTGTAGTGTGCCAAGAGATTCATGTACCGATTATTACTATTTTCACAACAGTGTGTGCAACATTTCAATATATTGTCAGCAATACTTTTAGAGAAAATTCCAATACATGTTTATACCTTTCACCTTGGTGAGCAGGGTATATATAAGTTTGTTATTCCCTTTGTAATTTCCACAATATAATTTTCCGACCCTATAGAGTATATATATTCTGGATCCTTATGGATAGCGCAGTCGTTTAAGCCATGCCCCTCTGTCTGCCTGTCTGTCTGTTGAAATCAATTTTCTGAAACCCCAGATATCTTCGGAATCCAAATCTTCAATAATTCTGTCAGACATGCTTTCGAGAAGTTTCCTATTTAAAATCAGCTAAATCCGTCCATAAATAACAGAGATATGAGCAAAAATCCGAGACAACCTCTATTTTTGGCCTATTTTTAATCCATATCTCATAGACAATATGGATATCTAATGATAGATATTTCAAAGTCCATTGCCACGATGTATATAAGGCTATAGTAAGTTGGACTTACAATGGGTCAAAATCGGGAAAAATATTTTTTAACCCGAATTTTTTTGCAAAAAAAACATTTTTTTGTCATAATTTTTTCACTAATAAATTTAAAAAAAAAAAAATTTTAAAAAAAAAAAATTTTAAAAAATTGAAAAAAAAATTTTAATAACAATTTGGAAAAAAAATGTTTAACAAATTAAAAAAAAAATATTTTTTTAAATTTTGTTTTAAAGTATAATTTGGTGAAGGGTATATAAGATTCGGCACAGCCGAATATAGCTCTCTTACTTGGTTTAAAAATATCAACGTTTTATAATAATATAGGAATACACAATACCCAGCCGCTCGCCTCTTTACCTTGCCCGGTAAATAAAATCCATAATTTTGGTTCTACTTCAGTTATTTTACCCGTTTTCAATACGAAACAATTCTAATGGGAAACAAATCATCACGCTGGCGTCCACAAATCATATAGAGAACATATAACAGAGTTATGGAAACCTGCTCACTTACCGATGTTTCGGGCAGCAATGCCTATCTGCAGATTCAAAATGATGCTACAGTGCATATGCATATTACGAGCAGAAACTGATGAAGCTGCCGCTTTTCGAGATATTTGGACGATGCTGAATGAGAATTTACGTCAGAGTTATAAACCTTCTGAGTGCATTACAATTGATGAGCAAATGTATGGATATAGCGGACGTACTAGCGTTACGCAGTATATGCCATATTTTTCTAAACTAGAAAAATATGGCAACGAAATAGTTTGGGCTTGCGATGAATTAAACTTGTATACTGGTAAACTATCACAAGGCGAGAGTAAAACTCATATAGGCGAAATAACGGTTTTAGATCTGGTTTTTCCATACAAAAACTCAGGAAGAAATGTAACAACTAACAACTTTTTTACATTAATGTGTTCTCTTGTACCGAAAAAGATGAAAAATGTAGTTATGTTATCAACTATGCATGGAAAACCTGATGTAGAATCTACTGTTTAACCCTACACATAAGGTTTAAACAGTATTTTATCGATAACTTACATCGAGCTTTCTCAGATATCGCATTATACGAGTTGTTGTAGATGCTACTTCATCAAAGGGGTACATCTGGCCAATGGCTAATGTACAGTGGCAAAATACATATTCTGCGATAATGAGTTGAGTATTTTTAAAAAATATTAAACTTGCTTTCGTCAGTAAATATCACATATTTCCAGAATATGTATACTTACATATCAAATAACACCAGATATGAAGATCTCCACAGAGTGACCAATTAATAATCTCCTCTCTCTATTTCTCTTTCGTACCTCTTGCTCTTCACTCTTTAATCACATCTTGACTGTCCCCTTCTCCATATACTTTCAGGTAAAACAAAGGGACCTACTGCCTGGACCCACGTGAGCTTTCTTCACTTCGCGGCTGCCTGGATACCTTAACTAACCTACATATCAAATGTGATTTTTGAATTTAAACACTTCTGACTTAAAAAAAGTTTGGTGTAACACATTTTGCATGAAATATATATTAAAAAGCGTCCAAATTTGTAAAAGGGGCAAGGTTTGTGGAACTTCTGAGGAGAAAATAAAGGCTTTTATATAAGTGTTTGATATTGGTAAAAATCTTATGACTCGAAGATTAATATTTTAGTAAAACTAAGTAATTTTATAAGTTTTTGGGACATAATTTGCCTTAAAAACTAAAAAATATATGAAGAAAAATATAAAATTTTAATTAATGTAAAATTGTAATGGCTATAAGAGAAAACGTAAAAAATAGTTTTACATGTCCCAACTTCGGATGCGTGTAACGTTTTAATAGGGACGAAATAACTGTTAGAAAGTTTATTTATCTTATTCTGAATTTTATAGCCAAGTAGTCTGACTCTAATTTTTTTCAAATTACTCTCTGTTGCCTGTAGAAAATTTAAAAGGTACCAACACATGTGTAATTTTGTTACTCACACATGTTAAGAGTTAGGTGCTTTTTTACCAACACATACATGGAGTTAGGTACTGTTGTCAAAGAGTCGGACTACTTGTTACACTTTGGTTATAACTTTCAAATGTATCAAAAAATGCACATTATTTTAAAACGTCTGTCCAAACCCGAAAAAAATTTTAAGTCGGACAAAAACTGATTGAGTTACAGGTTGATAAGTTCACTGAATTCGGTTTTTTAGAATAACTTCTGAATTTGAGGGTGTTTCTGAAGTTTTTGACACAGTTTGTTATGTTAGGTCGTTTTCAAAGTTTTTTTTTTCAATGTAGAGCCGTCTTTATAATAAAACCTATAATCATTACGGTCTCTTGTTGTAAGTATTTAGTAAGTTTTTTACCCAATGAAATTATAAAGTGTTATATACCAATGTACAGTGGGCAGAATCAACATTTTAAGTGGGCGTAGTCAAAGAGTATTCGAAATTAAGTTATTAAAATGGGCTCTAAAAAGGTTTGAGAGCGGCGCTATGGGTGCTCAAATTAGGGTATCTTCGACATGTCCAATTTTTAAACACGTGGCATTATTTTGTTTCCCATCCGATTACAAAGATTTTTATATTTTTGGAAAGAAAATATGTATCAAAAAATTCAAATAAAATTTTAACTAGGTGATTTTATATGAGGCTTTATAACGCAATCATTTAAACTAATTTGAATAAATAATTTAGGACAAAATATAAAAAAATTTAACTTGTTCTCAAAAATTGTAAAACTTCTAATATTTCGGACAATCACTAGTATCCAAATATGGTATAAAAAGCCCCTTTTAAAGACCTTTGACATGATACCAACATTAAATATGAAGAATTATATTAACAAGAAAAAATCATATAAACTTCAAAAAGGACATTTTTATTCTTTGATCCAGTTTACCAAGTACTGACCCCAGGACTAAACTTTTGATAAATGGTCTCCTTAATGAAACTAAACCTCCATTTAAATTGGGAATATCGACACCTTATTTTCCCTGCATACAAACTGGTCCACCCTAATGTACATGGAAACGTATGTTACATTTTGTTGTTGTATGTTTTCTCGGTTTGTTAAGTTGTTCCTATGTGTGTGTGTGTTTATTTGTGATTTAATTTTATTTACAATTAGTTTTTACGATATTGACCATACGTTTAATAATTATGTATGTTGTTTAAAAGTAGTTGCATTGCACTAGTATTAAGTATGTAGTAGTATATTGCTCAACAAGGATATGTATGTACGTTCTCCTGCATTTCTATGTATGTATGTGATTTAGTTTAACATTGCAACGGTTATTTTACTTAATTGTATTAGTTACATCTTGTTAGCCTGAATAGAGTGACCACGTTTGTGGCATTTTCTTGTAAAATTACAAATCCTTTTGTTTAGGTCAGGCTTTCGTTCATTATATTATTGTTTAAATATAAAAACAAGTAATAAGGTATGGTCGGACCATACTCTACACTGAGTAAATGAACAAAAATATTTTTCTTTTAAAATTTCAATAATTTTTTTTCGTGAGTGTTTTTTGGAAGTGAGCTTTATGTGGGGCTATGAACAATTATGGATGGATCGCCATGAAATTAGATCGTGTTGTTTAATAAATAAGTGCTCATTAAAGTGATTTTCGGAGAGGGTTTGTGAGGACCCAAATTCTAGGAATTTAGACCCACATAAATTAATTTTTACAAACAAAACTTAGTAATAAGACAAATAAAGAAAGTATTACTAGTTTTATTGGGCAGATGATGGATGACATCCATCATAGTGGGGCGGATTACATCCCCCAATTATTTGGGATTGTTTAATTTCAGACAACCGGAGGACGATAAGGGTACAGAAGGTCGAACGAGCCGTACAGTCAGGGGAAGGTGGTGGGTTCAACACTAGCTGCGAAATTCAACAACAGAGAGTGTCTACGGCAGAGTATGAACAGCAGAGAGTGTCAGCAGAGAGAAGTCAATACCGATGGTGTCAGCAGAGGGGAGTCAACAGAGGGTAAGCAGAGAGGAGTCAACAGCGTGTATCAGAAGAGGATAGTCGCGAGAGATGATATTCAGCCGTACTGAAGAGGACACTAGACAAAGAAGGAAGTAGCCAAGAATACAACAAACACAATATCAACAAGCAATATAACACACACAAGCATCATAATACAGTACCACATACACAGATCAACAACAAACAAACAGTGATGACGATCAAACAATTGAGATGATGTTAGCAACAACCGCTATCGGTTCGAACATTTTTTACTGCATTAGCTACAAAGCTACAATAGTTGTAGAAAACAATAATATATAAGCTAATGTAACAGAGCAATGGATCTCTCTTTTGTGTTGTGCAAGTGAACAAGTAAGACGTGTGACAAGCCGGTAAGATAAAAAAAATATAGGGAGTAATTAAATTGGATTTGGTAACACCGATCCTTTTATAGTGAGCTGGTTTACAATCAGCTAACGAGGCGGATTACATCCTACCTTACCCAAAACAGATTTACATCCGTGGAGGGAGGAGAACAGGGCACTGGCTCAGGGCAAGAGTGGTAGATATTTTTCTTGGCAGTAACACTCGGAAAAATTAGGAACAAGAGTAGATTCTAGGATTACATCCTAAAATATTATAAGAGCAGGAACTAGTGGGCAGGAGTGGTAGGGTACCGGTACGTGTCACCCGATAGTTCACGGAGCAACAGCAAGTTGTTCTCAATAAAGAGGCATTCAATTTGCATTTGTGGCTCAATAAATAGAGTTAAGCTAAAAGATACAAGAAAATAAACAGTGAAAAGAGCCAAGATAAAGTGTTTTAAATTTTATGTTAAGGACCCTGGACTAGACTGAGCGCTACCCCAGCTTCAAACCCGGAGTAACCGGAGGTTCCTTACAGGTTTTATATGGGATCTATGACATATTATGGATCGATCATCATAAAATTAGGAGACATGACTTCCGTATATATAAATTACACATTTATGTCCGATAAAGTCCTATTTCGGGAGGACATTTGTATGGGGCCTAGGTGAAATAATGTACCGATTTTAGACAATTTCAACAGGATTTGTATTTGGGCCGAAATATATTTATTTGCCAAATTTGATCGCAATATCTTTGAGGTGGGTTTTAGAATAATAGGAAATGATAAATTATTAAAGAATATGTTGGAAAGTGTCTCTAGTGAGATCTTTGAATCTGCAAAACGATTTATTTGTTTACTATTATAAGTAATTAGGCTGAAAATGGATGGTATTGGATTAGTGAGCGTGGCATATCTCATATAGAATACATTGAGTATCTGGAGAACTATAATTGCGAAAGTATTTAAACTTGGAACGAATAAATTTCCTATTACTGCATGATGTCTGTTTAAAAATGGGGGGGGGTCGGAACGAGGGGGATGGTCCCTTTCATATATTTGAAAATAATTATTTTCGAATATCTCCGAACCACATACTTATTATTCTACAAAGTCTGGTTGAAAATGGTCGAATTCAAATTAGTGGACATGGTTTCTTCATGTGAAGTAAATAGTTATTTTTGAATTTCTGGAGAATAATAATAGTTAAACCCTCTAAAACTGGCATGAGTTATTTTGTTACCATTGTACATAAATTAAATAAAAACCACTAACAAATAATTAGTTATCTTAGAATATCTGAAGAAATGTAACAGTGAGAGTCTTAAAACTTTGTGTAAATTAATTTGATGCCAGTTGCTGCTGCAGCGCTAAAAATAGAAGCGGATCAGAACAGTGGGGATGGTCTTTCCCATACTAATTTAATATTTATCATCAAATATTTTAATAAACATAACAGCGAGATTCTCAAAGCTTTACATTACTTATAATTGGGATCAAAATGTCAAATATTTATAATCGAATATCGGAAACTATTTTAGTTAAACTTTTCACACACCTTATAAAATTTGTTGAGTACACAAATTAATTAAGTTTTATTGAACATACATATTTAGAACTATAATATTTTAGTACTCAATGCTGTGCATGACTTATTTTGATACCATTGTACATAGTGTTGATGCAAATGGATGTGATTTTTACGGTGGGCGTGATGCTTCCAATACAAGGTAAATAGTTATTTTGGAATATCTGGAGAACTATTATTATGAGAGTCTTCAAAATTTGTATGATTTTACTATTTCTGTAAGATGTTGGGCAAAAATGGACAGAATCGCAGCATTAGACATTGCCCCTATCACACAAATCTAATATTTATAATCTAATATTTGAAGAACGGTTATTGTAAAAGGTCTTTAAACTTTATATAGAATGTTTTGATATTGATTTAGAATGAAAAAAATGTCAAGATAATTATTAGGATATCAACACAGAGAAAACAGATTCGAAATCACACCCGAATTTGGTGCCAATCGAATTTTGTCGGTTGCATGTAGTATCACATAATTCGATTCAGACTACTGTTTATATGTTATTCACAACTGTTAATTAAAAAATAATTTGGTTGGCATAACTAGCTATTTATATATACTTACATTAGACAGGCACAATGAAAAAAATATTTTTTTATTATTACTAAATATAAGTTATAATATATTTATTGAAACTTATGTAACATACATTAATATACTTAAATATATAACTTACTATACGTTAGAAAAGACATTAAAAATCTTCCGTTTTCTTCATGGCATAATTTATATAAAATTTGATTTACTTGAATGCTGCAGCCCTTTCATTATACATACATGCTCCTGATAACCTAATTGATATTTCCAAAAGCTACATGGACACCGCGTTTCAACATTGAAGCTTGACGACTCATGGCGACGTACCATAACGATATTGATCTTTTCGAAAGCCATACTTCATGATAATGCTAAAGAGAATTAACAAAATAATTAAATAATTAAATAACAAAATGGTTGACTATATTGAAAATTCATAATTTTCCTACCGTTATTACGTCCTTTCATCTCCTGAGAACCAGTCAAACTTTCAATTACCAGACATTATCACATCACCAGAAATCATTGGTAAACATGAAAAAGGAACGTGAGATTTTTGGATTACGTAAATTTTGTTTATTATTTACAAGAATGTGTACCATTAACATTAAGTCTACCTTACTCCAGCGCTACTGATAAATCATTAAAAATTGCCAATTTTGTGTTTTTATAGAAATCTTCCTTAAAAAAATACATTGAAGTAAGTGAAATTCATATTTAATATATTACTCACGAATAGCTTACTTACCGTCCTTAGACCGAGTGATACTGCGCTTTGTTGTGATAACTTTTATTTTTTGTTTTATTAATATTTTACTTTTGTGTGTGTACAAATATTTGTTTAATTTCTAATTTATTTTTCGAAAAATGTCAAACAAATTTTATAATCAACATAATCATTTGTCGGTTATAATCACCGAATTTGATTTTTTGATTTTATGACCTAATTTACTGGTTATTGTAACTGATAATTTCAGTCCTCCCTGCCGAGTTCCTTATGTTAATGTTTACCTAACGTAAATTGTTTATGTTAACTAATACTTAATACAATTATAGGAACCTCAATTTTGTTGCAATTATGATTTTTCACTTATAAATATAGATAATCGGTTGAATTTATACATTTTCAATAACTACAACACAATATTGATTTATTCTATTAAATGTTTATAAGTAGTTGTAACCGTTTTCCAACCAATCCTTTTTCTGTGTGTAATAATGAAGCTTATATGACGAACTTCGATATCGAATATTTTTTTTATGTGAGTCATTCAACTACCCAAGAGATTATAATTTATTATGACTTTTAAATTAGTATGAAACATGCCAAAATATTAATATACTGATTTACTAAGATATCTATCGTATCAACCAGGATGTCTGTAGTTTTGTAGCTATATAAATAAATGGAAAACTATAGATGTATTATGCAAAGTAATAAAAGATTTTTGAAAATTACAAGATGCTGTTTTTACACTATTGATGATACGTATATGGTATACCCTTAAAAACTACCAAAAATCTCCGGCATTCATTTAGTTATTTAAAAAATCATTAAAAAGTTTTTAATTTTACTACGATTGGGGTAGCGAGGATCACCGGGTTAAGCTAGTTAATTTATAAAAAAATACATAAGTCATCTTACTTGACATTGTCTTTGAAATGGAAAATCAATACAGTTTTCGCATTCAAAAACAGCTTAAACTTACTATATCGGTCACAATAATTGTGAATAAATTAATTTTTTTTACGAAATTTAATTAAAATTCGTTGATAAATTGTTCATTATTTAACATATTAGGATCAGTTAAGAAAAATTTATTAACATTTCCTGCAAGAGAGTGATCATAGCATAACATTTGTTGGTTTTTTCTAAAATGTTAACATAGAATTGGTATTAAATCAAATTTATGTTTTGTGACCTTTTAATTAAAATATTTCATACAAAAAACTATATGCATGGTCACTTTATGCAGTTAAATTTTAATTTATAATTTAATTTGTGTATTACTTTTTTACAGCCTATTTAAACCAGCAGCTCATATGGCTTCAAAACCTCAAGTACTGCACCAATCGTTGTGCAAAATTGCCAATTAAGTAATTTTCAGTATAATTAAAGTCAACTATTAAACATATTAGGTATATTGTTTAGATAACGAAATTTAATGTTTTGTATGGAAACGTATGCATTTTATATACTTTACCAAAACCAGTTTGCACTATACGGAAACAAGTAGTTTTTATTAGTTAATTAATTTAAAGAATATGTATGTTTTAAGGGAAGAAATCAAAGTAATCGACAAAACATCCGACATTACCCGTTCAAAATTTATAAAAAGAATTTGATTTGTCCAAAATTTTTTTGGTTTGTCTTTTATCGAGTTCTAGTTATAGCCTTCACCTTCGTGAGAGGGTATGTATAATTTTGTCATTGCGTTTGTAATTTCCACAATATAATTTTCCGGCCCTATAAAGTATATATATTCTAGATCCTTATAGATAGCGGAGTCGATTAAGCCATGTCCGTCTGTCCTTCTGTTGAAATCAATTTTCTGATACAAATCAGGATCCAACTCTTTAATAATTCTGTCAGACATACTTTCGATAAGTTTCCTATTTAAAGTCAGCAAAATCCGTTCATAAATAACGGAGATATGAGCAAAAATCCGAGACAACCTCTGAAAATTTCATCAAAAAAAGATAAAAAAGTAACAGAACTTATGTTTGGATGTGTGTTGGTTTCATTGATTTGCATATTTTGTTTTTGTTTTTTTTTTTGTTTTTTTTGTTTTTGCTCATCAAAATGAGACTTATGAACCAGTATGTCAAGAAAATAGATAAAACTGATCCATGTTTTGTCGTTCTTTGAAGAAAGTTTGCAGGTTGAGTACAGTAACACTCAAAGTTGGTATTGCAAGACTTTTAAAGAAAGAAAACGATTTCATGAATTAAATTAATGATTTAAATCTTTTGTAAAATTTCTCAGGAGAAAACCTCGAACATAAAAATTACACTATCTGCACAAGAATTTAAAGAGTTCCTTGAAAAATTTTGGATCGTATAGCAAAGAATAAGATGAACGTTTCCATCAAGATTTAAAAGTGATGGAAGAAAGATACCAAGGTCGCTGGTATGAACATTTGAACACATTCTATTGTAGTATCGGTAGAACAGTGAAACAGAACCCACATTGCTACCATCTTACCGAGAGTCAATAAAAATGAATACCCTATTGTTACCGATATGCACTTTCGCCCTCTCGCGGTCAAGTAACTGCAAATCAGACTTAGAATCACCGGCATATACATGAGGGTTGTATTTAATTTTGGGTCGGAGGATATAAGTGGTGCAAATAGGATTTCGAACGCCGTTTTAGAAAACCGAGGTACTTGAGTGCCTCTTTCGACACTTGAAAAATGTATTTTTCCCAGTTGACATCGCAATGAATTCACATGCCTAGAACATTAAGAGCTTCTAATTCTTTTATATTTACACCACCAAGTCTTTTCGTACTACCCCATTCAGAGATTGTCACAATATCATGGCTAAGTGTAACATTCATGTTTGACCACACTGCTTCCGACAGGCTTGGTCTGAATGAATAAAAGGTCGTTTGTAAATATTAGAAATAGATTTGTAGAAAGGGCGGAGCCTTGTTGTATCCTTCAATTGTTCTTGAACTAGTTTAATGCGATTCTATCTACAAAAACTCGTATAGTGCGATCTCAGAGAAAACACAAACGCATAATAATCTGTTACCCTATGAAAGGCACCAAAGTGTAACAAGTTGTCTGAGTCTCTATTTTTCAATATTACTCTCTCAAGTATACGGGCACCGCACAGTGCTTTGTCCCCATATAACGAATGGACAAAAGTAGAAGGAGCTTTCGTAGAGATGTGGAATTTGGTACACAAGTACCGTTTTGGATTGTTAAAGAAAATACAAATTTTCATCAAAATCGGATGAAGGACTTGCCTACCTCCCATATATCCTGAATATTAAAAATAACATTTTAGCTATAATATTGATTAATATGTCTAACCCATTTTCAGTTATCTCTAGAATTAAGGGTTTATTGTGTTCCAAATTTAATTTTAAGGACAAGGACTCCTTTTGCTTCCATATAAGTCTAATTTATGTAAAATTCGTTTGACGATTTTATACAAATATAAATACCATTTTAATATTCATTCGAAAATGCCAATTTTCTATTGGAGAATAAATGTTATTAATTATAAAATTTCTTATTTATTGGAAATATATATTTTTTAAATACATAATTACATTAAATTAAATAATGTACGTGAGTAACCGTTTAAGTCTTAAACTTGCTAAAATTTAAAATGGTAAATTAAAAATTCATATTCATTGATTTTTATTTCTTAATTTATAATTAAATGTTTTAAAATAAGTAAGAAAGTATGGTCGGTCAAGGCCGAACAAAAACATTTTTCGTTTAAAATTTCAATAATTTATATTCGTGAGTGATTTACGGAAGTGGGTCTTATATGGGAGCTATGACTAATTATGGACCGATCAGCATGAAATTAGATCGTGTGATTAATGTCCATATGAAATTTATTTATGTTGAATTTTATGTGTATACCATAATTTTTTGGAGATTTATGCTCGTTAAAGTGATTTTCGGAAGCGCGTCTTATATGGGAGCTATGACTAATTATGGACCGATCATAATACAATTTGGTGACATAAATTCCGTATATATAAAACTTATTTGGATCAAGACTTGTGTAGATACCTATATAAATAAAACATATATGACCGATAAAGTCCAATTTCGGGAGGATATTTGTATGGGGGCTAGATGAAATAATGGACCGATTTCAGCCAGTTTCAATAAGCTTGGTCCTTGAGCCGAAAAAAATATAAGTACCAAATTTTATTGAAATATCTTAAAAATTGCGACCTGTGCTTTGCGCACAATGTTTACATGGTCAGCCAGACGGACGGACATCGTTTAATAGATGAACCAATTATTGAAAATAACAAAAAAAAAAGCGCAATTTTTTATGAACATTTATTCAAAATTCGAAATACATAAATTGTACAATTGGTATTACAATTTAAATGATTTAATATAATTTTCAATGTGGGAAATTATTAACATTTTATACTAAAATGAACAATAATAATCATTTTTTAAAAATAATTTTTTTCAAAATTGCGGCAAAAATTCCGTTAATTTTATTTTTATTTTAAATAAATAATAGTATTAACTATAAAAAACAATAAGGAAAAAATACTACATTTTACACACTTTGTTTATATTTTCCACCAAAGTGAGATATTTTTTAATTTTTAATATGCACTTTTTAAAGCTATGTAAAAACATTCCAAGAGTGAAATTTCACAACAAGAATTTTTCCTTTTCTTGACTGTATACATAGTTATTTAAAATATTAAACCAAACAACTTTTTTCCAAAAACCTAAATTTTTATAATATTTTTTGTAAATCTATCTTCAAAAGCACTTTCGTTTTCCTGAAAAATTTTCTGACTTTAGAGCCTTCTCTCAATAACAAATATAGCCATATCAATATAATTTTTGGATATGTATATTAGATGTCTTCTTAGCTTTCAAATTATATATATTTTATTAATATTTGGAAGAAAAATTTATATTCGACTTTTGTCTATGAAACAGAGTACTGTGCACCGTGTGAATTCAACACCCTTGTGAGAGTTGTAAACACATCAAAATCTCGAAATTTTAACTAAAAATGTTCGATTAAATATAGTTTAATTTACTTTATATCTTAAACACACATAGCACTATGCGACAAAAAATAATACCTGTACCCCGTTTCTGTAACTATTTGTGAGAAGTTCTCACATCGAGAAGTGTGAAACAAAAAATTCCATCGTTTCACGATTTGGGAGAAAAAAGTGTTTCTGTAACTTAAAGTGAGAAGAGCCAGCACTAATTACGTTTTTATTGGAAATTTCCAATCAAGCTGTCAAAAACATAAAGAAGAAAATAAAAATAAACAAATCAATTTATATTAAAAAAAAATAAAAAGTAAAATTATAATTTTTTTAAAAAATAAATAATTTAATAGTGATCAGAAATGTATACTAATTTATTAATAGAGGCAGAGCAACATGATCGTAGAAATATGTTGCGAATTTATCGCCAAAAATTAAGGAATACAACTGATCCATTTACTATTCCGGAGCAACGTTTTAAAGACCTCTATAGCTTAAGCAAGGAAAATAATTAACATTAATTTAAGTTTTAATTAAAAATAAAATCTTACCTTTTCTTTATTTTTTGTATTCATATTGTATTTTTTGAAAAAATTTGTTTTCGCACCGTTTTTAAATGTGAGTTGTTTTGACAGTTCATGTGAGAAACTTTTCACAAAATTTTCTTACAGAAACACTTTGACACACAAATTTCCAATAAGTTACGTCAAAAAACTTAAATGACAGATAGTTCTCACAAAATGAAATTACAGAAACACTTACATGTGAGATATGAAATCGTGTTTCAATTCACGTTGTTTTTTATTCAATTTCACTGTTTCATGCGAGAAATTTCTCGATGCGAGAGTTACAGAAACGAGGTACTGGAAAGTGATACAATTTTTCTGGAAGGTGCTGTCGAGAACAATAAGAATATGTTTTAAAAATTTGCAGAACACCTCCAAAATCTTGAGTTACGGGTAAAAACCCGGTTTTTCATACCTCTAAGTACTTATAAGCCATTAACTAAGCTGATTCTCAACCGATTTTAATTTTTAAAACGGATTTAAAAAGAAGAAACTGTGGCCTTTCCATGGTATATATATTATTTAAGTATTTTGACAAAATTTGTGTGCATTTCTTCCGCAAACATATTTTTGTTTTTATTTTGTTAAACAAAAAAACAACAAATTATATGTCTGATACAACAACAAAATACATTGACTAACATGTATTTTGTTGTTGCAAGAGATAGGTTTTTGACAACAGACTTAGGTTTTTGACAATTCCGTCTTGTCTCTATGTTATCCTATGCTTAAAATACCCAAATATTGTAATTGTTCAAATGAATAAATGTAAAATAATATTAAACAAACAATTAAAATGTATTTGTAATTAGATTTTTTTTACAATAATGCAAAATTTAAATTGTTTGTGTAAGTTAAGTTCGTGTGAAATATTTCACGTTGAAAAACGGAGAACTGACATGAATGAATATTTTTGAATAAATTTTAAAAACTTTTTTTGGATAAGAAAATCATAACATCCTAAAATGGAATTCCCGTTTATAGGAAATACTCCAGAATTAATTGCTTTAGAAGGGATATAAATTACATATAATTACCTCTGCTGATTTATCTTTTTCACGTTGCAATAGCTTTTGCCTCTCTCTTAATATCTTCAATAGTTACTTGTTGACTAGGTACTTAGAGTAATTTGCTAAGTGTTTGCCAACACTCTGTTATTGGACACTTATTATTATATACAGTGGTGGCCATGAGGTTAGCACACTTCATACTTGCTGTTTTCTAAAGCAAATTATTTCATTTCATTGCAATTATAAATTAAAGTTTTTGGTAATTAGTGTTGTTTATGGTGTGATCAATAAGTCCCGTTACTTTTTTTTTGCATTCTATCGCTATTCTCTTTCAAATTTGCATTTTAGTGCAGTAATATGTAAAATAAGCTGGACACAATTTTAGCACATATAAGTATAATTAAATTTTTTAAAAGTTTTTTGAGGGTATAAATATTAATTGGTAAGTTTAGGTATTATTTAATCAATGAGGAAGACAAACTGACTTAATAAACATTATTTAGATATGGCTAAAAAAAAGTGGTGTACAGAGGAACAACGAAAGATTATTCAACAAATGAACTCGAGAGGAACAAGTATAAGTGAGATTGCTTATACTTTGGAATGCTCCAGGAAGATGGTTTATAATGCACTAAGACATATTCAGAAGTATAAAACATCTAAAAATGTTACACAGGCTCCTCGGCCCAGAAAAACTTCACGTAAAGAGGACTCTTTAATATACAGAGCCTCTGTCGAAGATCCTTTTAAGAGCTCCACCGTAATCCAGAGAGAAATTTCAGGAAAATATGGTATCAACGTGTCCAGCAGAACGATAAGAAGAAGACTTAATGAAAAAAATGTACGTGGATACATTTCTCAGCATAAGCCACATGTTTCAAAAAAGAACATACAAGCTCGGTTGTCCTTTGCTCGTGAGCATTTGGAAAAGCCGTTAATTTTTTGGAAAAATGTCCTTTGGAGTGATGAATCTAAATTTTGTAGATTCGGATCGGATGGTAAGAGGTATGTATGGCGTCCTCCGAACATGCAACATAATCCAAAGTACACCAGTAAAACAATAAAACACGGTGGGGGTAATGTGATGGTGTGGGCAGCATTTTCTGGGTATGGTGTTGGTCCTATAAAAAAGATTGATACTCGTATGGACCAGTATGTATACCAGAATATACTTCTAAATACAATGATACCTTATGCAGAGGACAACATGCCACTTAGGTGGCGATTTATGCAAGATAATGATCCAAAACACACCTCACGCTTAGTGAGGTGTTGCTTGGAATCGAGCAATATCGACGTGTTAAAATGGCCAGCCCAATCTCCGGATCTCAATCCTATTGAGAACCTTTGGAATGATGTGGAGCAGCATGTAATGAGAGAAAAGCCTAAAAATTTGGCCGAGTTATGGAAAGAAGTAGAAAAAGCTTGGAATGATATTTCAGTGGATCACTGTATGGCCCTTGTAGAAAGTATGCCAAGGAGACTAGCAGCTGTGATCAAAAATAAAGGGTATCCAACTAAGTACTAAGTTTTTAGTGAAATAAGTTTTTTTGTTCTGTTACTTTTTTAATATGAATAAACTTTTTTATTTTGTGCTAAAATACTGTCCAGTGTTTTTTTGAGGTTATTCTATTCTGGATAGAAAAACACAAAATATATATAAAGGAATAATGCTGGACATGATGGGACGTGATCTTAGAAGGACAAGTAACACGCATGCAAAAGATATCATAAAAAAATTAAGAAATATAGGAAATATTTGCGTTTAAAAATAGCAAGTAGCTAGTGTGCTAACCTCATGGCCACCACTGTATATGTACAACTTATATGGAAACGAATTACTGTGCGTATTCCCCCAACATTTAAAAAAATTTTTAAATTAAAAACTCTTCTACAAATTTATATAATACTTTTCAGATATTGTATGATTTTTCCAGTCCAAGTATAGTTAGGCTGGCTTGTTGTTGTTTGTTCTTAAAAATTTAATACATTTGTATGTATTTGCATGCAAATACCCTTTTTTTTTTGTTATTTACTTTCAATATGTAAATTTTGTGATCCGCATGAATAAATATAACCTAGAAATAGAAGTGTGGAAAATGGCCTGTTGTAAATCGGCTTAATCAGTTAAAAGTTTAAATTATTGTTATACGGACTTAGGCACATTGTGCCTACACATACATAAACAAGTTTTCATTTTATTTTTCTGCACTACCATACTCACACTCACACTCCTAGTCAGAATACATTGTAGTTGTAGGCGAAAAAATCTTAATTTTAATTTTTTTTACAACCTACTACGAATGAGATCATATTTCATTTGTTGTTTGTGTATTTTTGTAAATAAAAATAAACTGCAACAAGAAGAACATTAAAAACTTGTGTTATTTACTTGACCTCTTGAAAATAAAGAAGAAATATACAAAAAAAAAAAAAAAAAAAAAAAAGAAAGAAAAATATAAAGTAAACAAACAAATCCAAATGAATAAATGCAAGAATATATACAAACAAACAGTCCATATGTTTGTTTGTTAGTAAATGTGTTATGTTGTAGTTTTTACCGTGTTAGTATATGCAGCAAAGTAAGCTCAGTTACAAACCGCCAACTGCTGCCTGATGGTTGGGTTTAAGTTTTCGGTCGTCAGGTCCGACATTTGGTCAGTCGTTTGGTTGATATGTTGGTTGGTTGGTTGGTCGCAACAACAATATTCGGTAGTGTTACTGGTTGCTTAACAAAGCGAATAAATCCACATGCAATAGCAAATGTTGTATCCTTTTTGAAATACTTACACTCACATGCACTGCTAATAATATCCTATACACACATACACATACCCTCACCCAAACAAACAGTTGTTTCTTTTCATACGAATACAAAATCGCAAGGACACACACACTTGCTTATACATACATTTGCATACAAATACTTACCCAAACAAACCTAGTCGCTCACTACATACATACATACATAGTTTCATTCATATGAGTATAACAAACCTTTTGGAAGCAAAATAACATGCAAATTGTAAAACTACATATTCATGTTGTTTTCTGATTGCTATTTCGTATCACAGTCATGGTACAGCTATACACATTTACATATATGTACTTGTATAGGGTGTTTTAATCTATTATGTTATATCGCAAACTAAAAAGCTGCTAAAAATTTATTTAGATTTAGCAAAAAATTGTGTGTATTGAGTTAAAAAATAAATAAAATATATCCCACTAAGAGACCAAAAAGCTCTTAAAGGAATAGACCTAAGCTTTCATTTGAGCAAAAAAAAAAAAAAAAACTTTAAAAAAGGGCCCATTTAAAAAAAAAAAAAAATAGATTTTCCAAAAAAAAAGTCAAAAATTGTATGAATTGGGTTACACAATATTTATTTTGATAGATATCCCACTCGCATCCCACTAAGCGACCATTTTGGAAAAAAATTTGATTTTGCAAAGAAAAAGTCAATTTATTTTGATAGATATCCCACTAAGCGACCAAAAACCTCTTAAAGGAATGGACCTAAGCTTTCTTTTGAGCAAAAAAAAAAAATAAGAAAAGGGCCCATTTTGAAAAAAAAGTCAACAAAGTTTATGATTTTGGAAAAAAAATTACAAAAATTTTGTATTTTTTATTGTTAATTTTATTCCGAAAGATTGAAGAAATAGCTATCTAAATTATTTGGGACACATTTTGTTAAGAACAATAGGTAATAAGTTACATGGATGAGAAAAAGCACCTGCTTGGCCAAAATCATGATTTGACCCCCTCTAACTCAGAATGTTCTCGACCGATTTTGTTGGAAAATTGTGTCTGAATTACTATCTAATAGAACTAACCATGGTGGAAATTTCATCCCAATAGAAAGACATCGATTTCAAAGGTTGGTTCACTTGACATGAAATGCCGCATGTATGAAATCAAACGGTACCAAATGTCCAAATTTTTGAGGGATTTCCCCGCATGTAGTCATTCCTGAGCGCTAATCGTAATTCTCGCTTTTTTTAGATTTTGTTCAACTAATACTTCAGTGACATAAAATTATTGAAGAGAAGGTGCATTTTATTTAATAAGTAAATTGACAATTACTCACCACTTTAGAAAATCACTTTAACGCCTATAGATAATTGTAACTGGTGCACAGTGGTCCAAATGCTCAATCTTAGAGTTTCCAATTCGGTTTTAACCGAAACCGAAACTGCGGTTTTTCAAGGCCTAAAACCGAAACCGACAATTATTCTTCGGTTTTCACTTTTAATCTATTTTCACTTGAAAAATTCAAAATTTAGAAATGGGAAACAAACCTTTTCATCCAATTATTAATCCAATATCTCTAAACACAGATCGGTAAAAAAATTTTAAGATTTGTTTAAATTTTTTAAATTGTATTACAATAATTGCATCAGATGATGTAGTAGGCTACATTTCGCAGGCTAAATAATGCAAAATTTTTGTAACAAAGTCTTAGTTATTTTCAAATATCCGATAAAAGTATGGAGTACTAGCTGACCCGTGCGCTTCACCACCTCAATTGGAATAAAGAAATAATACTATTAAGTCTCCCTTTGTAAATTAATACTAATTCAGTAAAAAATATTTCCAGTTTCATGTTTATTGATTCATTGTAATGTGGATTGTAGCTCATTCTACACGTATTATTAGAATTAAAACAGTACCATAAAGACCCACATTTTGTATTCCTACTCAGCATCATGAATTTTAATTTCATATTTCTGTGTCCATTATTATAGGAAATACAAAAGAAAGGTAAGACTGTTATCACCTTTCATGAATTCTAACTCATTCAGAATCATTATCATAATTTTAAGGATTATTATTATAAAATATTCAAAAAGTACCTTTACAATAAAAAAATAGTAACATTAATTATCCGTTTTGAATTCGCGTTTCTAGGTCCATCGTTATAAAATATTCAAAAAGTACTACTAGTTCGAAAAAGTACCTGAAATTTCCCTTTTTATATTCTAACTCAGTCCGGATCATGTGTCTTTAATATCTTGCTTATAGCTTCATTATTATAGACATTTCAATAATAGTTTTTGTTACCTCAATATCATTATGCCCTCTATTCTTAATTCTTTCTTTACTCAGAAGCAAACTATTATGTATATACAATAAGTAAAATAATTCCACAAAAGTAAAAATTTTCCACACTTAAACCACTGTCAAGTTTGAAATTTCAAAGTAATTTCCTGATTCTAGGTTCAATATTATTGAAAATATAATACAATTGAGCACCCTATTCTTGATTATTTCTTTACTGAGAAGCATATTAGTCAACTCGTAAACACTCGTCAAATTTGAACAATAAATTTGTTTAGCGGTTCCTATATTATCAACTGATTTAATAGTAAATTATATATATAATAATAAATTATCACAAAACCGAACCGAAACCGATAAATTTTTTAAAACCGAAACCGCGGTTTTGAATTTCTTCGGTTTTTTGGAAACTCTACTCAATTTAGCCGGAAAAAAGTCATAACGCGCTTTTCAAAAGCCTTGCCGACATGAAACTTGGTACGTTTATAGATTTCATCAATATAAACAATTTGTGCATGAGTGTGTCTTTTTGTATGTAAATTTTTTCTTTGAGGGTTTGTTTGAAGCATATAGACTGCGAAACGCCTGGAACGATTTTCATGAAATTTTCACACTGTCTTTCTGTATGTGTGGAAGGACTTAAGGGCTAAATGAAATAAAAATCGTTGAGGCATAAAGTGGCAGCTAATTTTTTAAACATTGGAAAGCTACATATATATAGATGACGACAACATAAAAACTATAGCTTAACTCTGTTAAATTACCATTTGAAATTCTAATAGAATTTGAACATTGAACAAAAATTTCACATTTAAAACACATGTACATAATTGCATTTTTTTCTATTTTATGAAAAATTTAAACAGTAATTTTTACTCTTACCTTTGTTATATTTGTTATATTAATTAATTAATTTACTCTTACCTTTGTTATATTAGTGTAATTAATATAACAACGGTAAGAGTAAAAATTACAAAATTTTTTTTTTAATTGTTCTTATTATTTTTTGACGACAATTTCACTTGCACTGTTAAATGTCACTTGAGATATTAATTTTTTAACAAAGAAGCAATTACTTCCTTTTGAAGCAATGTATCAATGCTGGTGTAGCTATTTAAAGAAAACATATGTCAACCATACAAAAAATTTGCTTTAGAAACATTTAAAAAAATTACTTTTTTCTGGCTAGATTGAGCTTTTGGACCACTGTGTGGTGTATGATCTGATTTTAAAATAGATCTAATACAAAATATTTTAATATTTGAAAGGAATTTGTTTTGTTTAATTGATATGGATTTATTATAAGATTATATATGGTGGTGGGCATAAGAAAATGTAACAAAACATACATAAATCTTAGGTATGTCCGTTCATTTGTCTGCTAAAGGTACGATATATCCAGGAAGCTGATGACATTTCCCCTAAAATACTTTTTTTTGGGCAGAAATGTTTAGTTCTAGTTAACACCCAATCCAAGAACACCCTGTTCATAAGTAAATACATAGTATGTTTGCATATACTGTTGCTGTAGCTGAATAAATAGTATAAAAGTTCTTAATATAAATGCTACATAGTATTTAGTTGCAGTAGTACGTAGTATTATGTTATAGTGTTGGAAATACTATTTAGTTGGGTAACCATTTCTTTTGCTACTATTTTGCTTATCCTTATGTTGCTATTTAGTTTTGTTCACTTTATTTTGTAAGTTTATCTTCTTATGTTAAATTTGAATTCATTTTTGTCTCTTGTTTTTGGAATTCAAAATCAGTAGCAGATTCAATTGCAAAAAGGGGGAGGGGGGGTTTAATTGTTAAAGCATGATCATTTTGATTTAACTGCTTTCAAATTTCCACTTTCGGAGTGATGTGATTTTGTGGTTAGTGGCTGTAGTTGTTTGAGTACTAAAGCATCTGGTTAATTAGGGAAGTCATGATTTTCTTGTATATCACGTTAATTGGAATTTTGATTATCATTTGAGGTTACTGTAGTTTAACAGTCAGAGCGTTTCATGTCGTAGCATGAATTCAGATGGGTGCCTTAGTCAGCATTGATTTCTGATACTTAAGGTAGGGTCATACATGGCAAATATTTGACGAAAATTTCGTAACCACTAAATAAAATTAATTATTTATTTAATTAAAATAAATTGGAAACAAGAGATAATTATTATATAATGCTAGCTGAACCCGGTCCGAAAAGGTGAAAAGGTCGATCAACAATTATGCAATAATATTTTTCCTTTTTTTTATGTCATCAGCGGTATAGTGTAAAAATTTGATTTTGCCACGCCTTTCCACCAACAGACCCCAGAAAATCTGACTCTACAGCGTTACCTGGACTATTCTGAAGATTTATTAAAAATTTCATTAAAATCGATCCAGCCGTTTATTCGTAATGTACAAACAGCCATTCTTATATATAGAGATAAATAAATATATGGGGCATTTCATGTCAAGTGAACCAACTTCTGAAATCTGCCAAAAACGTGTTTTTATTCATTCATGTAACTAATTACGTATTGTTCTTATCAAAATGTGTCCAAAAAGTTTAGATATGTAGCTATTTCGTCAATCTTTCACAAAAAATTACAAAAAAAAAAAATAAAATATACAAAAAAGTGTTTGATATTTTTTTTTTCTGAAATCAAAAACTTTTTTGACTTTTTTTCAAAATGGGCCCTCAAAAGATAGGTTAGATCTATTCCTTTAAGAAGTTTTTTGGCCGCTTTTGTAACTCAAAAAATAAAATTGTTGATATATATCCCACTCGCATCCCACTAAGGGACCAAAAGGAATGGATCTAAGCTTTCTTAGATACATGGGAAGCTATGTTAAGGAGTGAGATCGTAAAAATCTTAACACACGTTTTTTATTAATTTTTTTTTTTTTTTTTTGATCAAGTTACTTTTCCAAAACATGTCAGTTATTATGTTTAATGTCAATTATTTTCATTTGTTGTTAACTTGATTAAAGTGATTGACCAGAAAAAAGTGCGTACTAAAATTATTAAATATTTTCAACAAAATCCAACTTGGTCATACAAAAAGTTGGCCAAGCATTCAAAGGTCTGCCGTCAAACTGTTTCCAATGTGATTCAACAGTACCGGGAGAATTTGTGCGTTGAAAGAAAACCTGGTTCAGGTAGAAGGAATGGTTCACATGATATTTATTAAGCCAAAAAAATAGAAAGCATTTTCAAAAGAGCTCCCAACACATCCGGTAGTAAAGCAGCCCGGTTAACTCAGTGCTCGGACTATTTGGTACGAAAAGTTAAAGCCAATGCAGGTTCAAAAACATAGAAGTCTCAAAAAGTTCCTGACAGGAACTCTGCTAAAAGTTTAGAGGCCAAAAACAGAGCACGGAAATTGATGTCTAATTTTATAATAAAAATATTCCTGCTGCATAATGGATGACGAAACGTATGTTCTGGCAGATTTTTCGCAGCTTCCGGGTCAAAATTTTGTGTTGCTGATGCTCGAGGAAATGTTTGATGAAAAGTTTAGGACCCAAAAGCAGACAAAATTTCCTAAAAAGTTCTTGGTATGGCAAGCAATATGCAGTTGCTGCAAAAAAGCCAAACATTTGTTACAACGGTCTCTATAAACCGAAATTTACATCAAGGAATGTTTACAGAAAAGGATGCTTCCATTCATAAGACTTCTTAATGTGTCCACATAACTTACCATTGGTAAGTTATGAGTGGTAAAAGAACAATAATGTAGTAATGTAGAGAGGGTAATTCTCCAAACTGCCTGGAGCTAAGGCCAGTGGAGAGATATTGGGCTCTTGTTAAAAGAGAATTGAAGAGCACAAAAAAGGTGTCCAAAAGTGTGGTAGATTTTAAACGGAGATGAACAACCTGTTCGAACAAAGTGACAGAAAGCACTATAAAAATCATAATGGAAGGGTTTCCGAAAAAGTTTCAAAATTTCATCACTAGTGATTAGAACTATAAAAATATATTTTTTTTGTAAATTGTAATAATAATTGCAATCAAAGAAAAAAAAATCAAAATTGTAAGTTTAGTTTATTAACATATATGTATGTTAAGAATTTTGCGATCTCAGCCCTTATAGAAGATTATTATAAATTGTTTTCTCTTAAATTTTATATCGGAGCTATGACTAATTGTGGACCGATTATTACAAAATTTGGTGAATATATATATGTTATTTGTATTGCATTTTAGTGGAATACCAAAAATTTTCAGAGATTTATGCTAGTTAAAGTGACTATGGTCCGATCATCTCAAATAAAACTTATTTGTGCTGAATTTAGTTTGGATATCTATGTAACTAAGATATTTATGAGAGCTTAACTATTTTCAGACGGACGGACAGACGGACATCTCTTAGTCGACTCAGAAAATGATCCTGAGCAGATTGGTATACTTTATGGTGGGTGTTGGGACAATATTTTTGCACATTACAAACATCAGCACTAACCCAATATACCCTCTTCACTATGGTGGTGTAGTGTATGAAAAGTGGAAATAAATCTGTAAATTCTAAACGGATAGTCCGATTTCAAAATCAATAGAAAACTTGGAATTTACATGCTTAGTCTTGCCGTTTTGAAATATATTCTTGTTCATTTCATGATTAAACATCGGATACCAGATAAAACTAATTTTTACAATGTATGTATTTTGAAATTGTGACTTCTTTTGAAAACTGGATAACATTTTTCAAATATTTATAGAAGACTTTTTGCAAAAATAAGGGAAAAAATGATAGCTGATTTTTTTGGAAATTTTTTTTGAACTCTATTAATGGTACCGAGGTCTGGCCCATAAATTCCCTTTGCTAAATTTTAAAGAACATATTGGGGCATATAAAAGAGGTTTCGAAAGCAGCTATGCGATTAGAAAATATTTGGCGTAAAGTTGAAATTTACATAAAAATATTTCTTCTTCAGACAAATTTTGAAATTAAGTTTCTTCTATAGTACTTCCGAAAATATTACCTTTAAGAAAAATATAAATACATTATTTATTTTGTTTTAATTTTTAGTGTAACCAAACATTAATGTAAAAACTTTTTTTAAATATTTTTTTAATTTAAATACACCTTACTTTTGACTCAGTAATGGTTTTGAATTAATTATTTTTTGTGATTATTTATAAAATCGTTGTTAATAAAAAAAAATCTATTTGAAAAAAAATCGGAAAGAATTTCTACCTACCAAAAAAACCAGACTAAGGTAGGTAGTAAAACTAAAAATTTTATTTTTCAAATGCGAATATCTCTTATACTATAAATGATATCAATGTTTTTTGTAGGTCTGTTCATTTGGCATTACTTTTAGTTCTTCTTATACCGAGATACTCCAATTGGGGGCCTTGAGGCTCAGCCCCCTTTAGTGTCTAAAGTCCTATTTCAAAACTTAAACTCAGTTACACTTCCTATATAGTCGGGAGAAATTCTATCACAATTGAACTATCCATTTAGAAGTCACAGAATGAAAAATTAAAACTTAAACGACCATAGCTCAGCTATTTTATTAACAATTTTCAAAAGGTGTCTTCTCTTGAAAGGTATAACATGTACCTTTTAAAATTAATAATCCGATTTCATATCAATTTAAAAACAATAAAGTCAAATTTTTGTATGAAAACCCTTGGAATTTTTTGATGTAGCAGCAATTTTAAATCCGCTTTGTGAGCGAAAAAAATCTGATTTGATTTCATTAACCCCATTTCTATACCAACTATGTTTTAGAACGACAAGTCGAACGAAAATACATATAAAAGTTTTCATACAAAATTCGTTTACTATATTTTCATCTCTGTAAACTTAAATGGTTAAATTTGGTTACTTCCTATTTTATTTTTCGATAAACGTAAATTTTGTTGAACAAAGGTTTTCTATGTATGAAATTCATAAATTGTATATAGTTTTACTAACAGTTGCCCATCATCTTACGACTCGCTTTGCTTTACGTTTCATACGTAATCCAAATAAATAATTAAGTTGGCATATCTGCAGTCGAGAATATATTGAAAACCATTATTTGACGCACAATAAAATAACTAAGCAGTGATGTAGTGAGTAGAACAGTTGACTACCAAACGGAAGGTTTATGTCGTGGCTGCGACTTATTTTTTTTTTTTTTTAATTTTTATATTTGTAAATATAAAATTCTATAAATAACTCTACTAAAGAATATAAACGATTACTTTTGGAACATCTCGAACCAATATAAGTACTTTTTCGTCAAATTCTACTTATTTTTCTAACACATACTAGTAAGTATGAGTGAAAATATATGTAACTATTTTATATTATGCTCAAATGTATAATAATAAATACGTACGCATCCGTTTTGTACTAGATTCTTGCAGAGACGACAATAAATAAAAAGTTAATGAATTTGATATTTCAGGTCGTACAAATATTAGAATATGTAAATATTGAGCCGCAATGATTTATTGACTTGCTTACATTATCGTTCGTATTTGTTTTCTTTCGACTAAGAATATTAGTGAGCCGCAAAACAGCTGTTTGTCGTGTAAAACGACAAAGTTCGACATCGTGAGCCAGGCTGTAAATTGGTTTTCTAATGATACGAACGCCATTTTGTAGATATGGAAATACTTAAGTATGATAATGTGTTGTCATTAATAATATGTTATCACTGCTTGCCATAGTTGGTATAAATTTGAAAATTTAGAAAACTTCTTAAACTATAGTATTTGCTTTTTTGACTTCATAGGAACTATCAGCGCACAGTGGTATAAAAGATAAAAGAAGGAAATAGATCTAAACGGTTAGTCGGGGTTTGAATGAAATTTCACATGCGCAAAGAGGAACTGTTGTCGAGTGTTCCAACAAGAGGTGTTATTTTGAATCACCCGGTATTTCGGTAGCTGTCACTTTTGAAGCTTTTATTCTTTGACATTTGACAAGCAGAAACCACGCCATTACTAAAAATGAAACGATACACGCTTCAACAACGCATTGAAATTGTTAAAATTCACTACAAAAATGGTGAAAATCTTGCAGTCACAGTTCCCTAAACTAAAGCATTTTTGGGTCGTCGAGAAACACCTTGTCGGACCGCAATACATAAATTGGTGGAAAAAGTCGAGCTGTTGGGACAAGTTGGTGATGTGAAGAATAAAACCCGTGCACGTCGCTCAAGAACAACTGAGAATATTGCTGCTGTAGCCCAAAATGTTGAAGAAACCCCAGGTTTGTCCATTTCTCGTCGTTCTGTTGGAATTCCACAAACGTCATCACACTGTATTTTGGATAATATTGATCTGGACAACGTTTACTTTCAACAAGACAGCGCAACGTGCCACACAAGCAACGAAACCATTGCTCTTTTACGGGAAAAGTTTCCGGATTGTGTTATCTCTCGAAGAGGTGATCACAATTGGCCAGATCTTGTGATTTAACACCTTGCGACTTCTTCCTTTGGAGCCACGTGAATGATAAGGTCTACGCCAATAGCCCAGCGTCGATTCAAGACCTCATAGATAGAATTCGTGAGGCTATCGAGGACGATTTGGTTATGGAAAATTTCATGAAAAGTATATGGTCCTGTAAGCGTGGTCGTGGTGCCCATTTGGCTGATGTTGTTTTTCATTATTAACGGCATACCTTCCTATTCATTATGAAATAAGTATCCGATCATTTATCATATTTTCGTTTTTAAAATTTGTTTTATAAACCTGTAATAAATTTAACAAGTAAAAGAGCTATATTCGCCTTTGCCGAATCTTATATACCCTTCACCAAATTATACTTTAAAATAAAATTTAAAACAAATTTTTTTTTTTTAATTTTTTTAAACAATTTTTTTATTTTTTTCGATATTATTTTTTATAATTTTTTTCCAATTTTTTTTATAAATTTTTTTTTAATTTAAAAATTATTTTTTTTTTAATTTATTAGTGAAAAAAATGTATGACAATAAAATGTTTTTTGTGAAAAAAAATTCGGGTTAAAAAATATTTTTCCCGGTTTTGACCCATTGTAGGTCCAACTTACTCCTAAAGGAGTTAAACCATTTTAAGGACTAAAGGCTTTTAATGCTCATTTTTATTATATTCATACTTCGCTGCAGTTGTCTGAAATTAAAACATGTTTGGTGATAAATGATGTGTTTACACAATATAATAGTCAAGTTCGATATCTGTGAGGTATCAAATATTATTTTAAGCTTAAAAGCAGTCGTCTATGTCAGTTTGTTTATTTAAAAGTGAAAGTGTAATGGGTATATATGGATATGAGGTGCATGGACACAATAATATGACCAGGGTCCATGAAAATTATGATACGCCAGCTCCTTTGTAAGAGGTTTTTGGCCAGAATTAAGACTTTTAAACTTGTATGAATATCGAATTCCCTAAATAATAACACGGTGCTACTTGGAGAATCACCTAGCGTGGATTATAGGTTTTGCTGAGTACATTACAAATGGTGCCTAAAAATTTCAGAAACACCTTTAAATTCAGCAATTATTCTAAAAAGAACCGTTTTCAGTGATGTTCGTCAAATTATCAGCCTGTAGCTCAGTCAGTTTTAGCTCCACTTTAAATTTGTTAACGGATTTGAAAAAAAACAAGTAAGAAAGTATGGTCGGTCAAGCCCGACCAGATAATACCCTACACTAAGTAAATGAGCAAAAACATTTTTCTTTCAAAATTTCAATAATTTATATTCGTGAGCGATTTTCGGAAGTGGGCCTTATATGGGAGCTATGACAAATTATGGACCGATCACCACGAAATTTGGTCATGTGATTAATGTTTGTATGAAAGTTATTTATGTTGAATTTTATGTGTATACCAACATTTGTAGGAGATTTATGCTCGTTAAAGTGATTATCGGAAGCAGGCCTTATATGGGAGCTATGACTAATTATGGATTGATCATCATAAAATTTGGTGACATGAATTCCCTATATATAAAACTTATTTGGACAAAAACTTGTGTAGATACCTATATAAATTAAACATTTGTGACGGATAAAATCCACTTTCGGGAGGACATTTGTATGGGGGCTAGGTCAAATAATGGACCGATTTCAGCCAGTTTCAATAGGGATCGTCCTTGGGCTAAAAAAATGATATGTACCAAATTTTATCGAAATATCTTTAAAATTGCGACCTGTACTCTGCGCACAAGCTTTACATGGACAGCCAGCCAGACGGACGGACGGACATCGTTTAATCGACTCAGAAAGTGATTCTGAGTCGATCGGTATACTTTAAGGTGGGTATTAGACTAATATTTTTGGGCGTTACAAACATCTGCACAAATCCATTATAGCCTCCCCACTATGGTGGTGTAGGGTATAAATACTGATCACGCTTTAAAATTATGTGCATTTTTTTTATGCATTTTTAAGTTACAAGTATTGTTTTTGTTAAGAATATCTAAAATTTATAAACTTTTTTGATTTTTGTCGCTTTTTATTGTTTACTAGCAGATACCCGGCGTGTGCTACTACGCTAAGAAAATCAACACATTTTGTATATTTGTTTGAAAAAAATTAACCTTTGTTTCGAATTATCAGGGCAAATTAGTCCAGGAACCCTTATGTTTCAAAAAGTACCGCACAATTCATAATTTAATCGTTCTGTTAAATTGTTTGTACATCTGTAGAAAAAAAACTTATTTCTTTTTTCTTTATTATTACTTTATTGATGGTGTGGTTTTACAATAAACATTTGTTTAAATTTATAATAATGTACATAAAATATATTTTTGTTAAAAAAATACCAAAAAGAGGGATCAATTTGACCCGTTATATGGTCAATTTCAAAAAATGCCAAAATCCATCTGATATTTTTTAAAAGTTCTACAATTCCATTTAAATTTAATTTCTAGGATATGGAATACAAAAAAGTACCAAAACTCAAGTTTCTCCCGTTTTATCCTCTTAAAAGTACAAAAATCAAAATGTACCACATATCTGTTAACTTATTTTTTGCACAAATTCAGATTAAGTTGAATTTTTAGAGCTAGCTTCATTAGATTTGGAGATGTAGGTACTGATTTTAACCGTTTTTACCCATTTCAAAATTCGAATTTCCAAAAATTAGATGTTAGTAGATTTGCACATCGAAAGAAGTGCGTACATATAAAATTTCAAGACATAGAAATTTTCAAAAGTTCAGAATTGTAAAAAAATAAAAATTGTGAAAAATAAGGGCCAGCAACGTGGACCGGGCTCAGCGAACAAGGCGCTACGAACAAAGTCCCCAAACCGAAAATGAATTCAGGCCCCAAAATTTTATATAGAAAAAACCAACAACGAAATTTAGGGACTTAGTTAATTTTTTGGGGATTTATTTCTTTTCTAAAATTGGGGATTCATAATGAAATTACTCTGGGGTGTATCAAAAACTGGCTTCGCTTAGAAAAGTTTTTTTGCATTGCCGGCCTTCGGACGTGCAATAAGGATTTCTCCACTGGGGTGTATCAAAAACTGGCTTCGCTCAGAAAAGTGTTTTTGCATTGCAGAAATATGTCCTCACCTTGGCCTACAGCCTCCATTAGGTCGCTTTTTAAGTTCTGACAAAAAGTATTATTTTGTAGCAGAGTGTAATTTTAAACTCAAAGTAATTCAGTGATTTGATAGTAAAGTTCTCTTACGCCACTGACGAAATTTTATAAACATATGTTTCAGTGTTCTGGTCAAAATGATTTTATTATATCACACCCTACAGCTTAGTTAATAGTTTGTATTGACATTTTGAATGCCAAAATACCTGCAATGAGAATGAGAGTAAAACACAGTTTGATTTGTATATGTAAAGTAATAAAGTCATTGGGATTCAGGAAAGCATTTTTAACACACTTTGGTTTATATCATATTCAAAACTTATACCTGTTTTAAGCTTACATTGTTCTTTAGTTTTAGTGGGTACCACTTATAATGTCCGACTTGACCAACTATCCCACTCTCGCTCTGGTTTTTGTGAATTTTTCGGTTAAAGATTTTTATATTCATCTACAGAATCACACGGACACACACACACTCACTCGTATCCATACAAACATTCATATAATCTGGTATGTATGCAAAACGTTTCATGTTGTGTTTTATTTATTTGAATGTGTTTTCTTTTAGTTTTTATTTGAAAATGTCTTTTTTGTTTTGCTTTTACCTTTAACTCCAAAGAAGGATAAACATATTTTTGCATCATGATATGAATTCGAAAAGCATGAGCATGAGCATGAAAAAGCAACAAATACAAAAATCTAAAAGTAGCAAAACACTCAACATTTTACATTTGGAAACATTTAATCTCTGACAGCTCGTTACTTTGTTTGGTTGAGTGTGAAATTCATGAGGTACCATAATCCGTGATATGGATCTTGCATTTTATTATTCGTCTTTCGTTTGTTTCTACTCTAGATTTCGTTTTTAAGTAAACAAAAATAGATGCGAGTGGGATGGACTTTAATACCTACTTTACATGGAAATTTATACATACTTGTTTGCTAGAGTATCCATCTGTCTGTTGACCCCATCAAATGCTCAGTTTTTCATTCTACTGTTGTTTTAGACAAAAATTCATTTCAAATGCGCAAAAAACCATTTGTTTAATTTTTTTAACTTTAACTCTTACAGCATGTTGGCTGATTCGTAGTTTTTTTTATTAATATTTCATTTCGCACAGCGTTTGTTTTATCTTCTTTGCTAGCTCTGTTTATATGATTGTAATGAATTTTATTTAAATTTATGTAGTTTAGTTTTTTGGTAATATTATATTTCAACTTGTTTATATAGATTGTTACATTTATTTTAAATTAATTTTGTTTAAATTGTTTCTTCATATGAAATGTATCCCTACTTTGTGAATGTAAACATATGTTTACAGTTTGTTACACCTTTTTTTGGTTTCCGTTTAACACAGTGGTTTTTTCTTTGTTTGTCTGTTTATTGAATGATTTTTCTATATACAAAAACTCGTATTTCACTGCTTTAATTCTAAGATATGTTCATTGATTCTAAAATTTATAATGTTCTATTGTTCACAAACATTTTGTGTTGCTAGTCTACTAAATATACAAACGGGAAAAAATAGTTTAATATGTGTTCAAAAAAGTAATCCAATTTAAGTTTTTAGTGAACGAAAAATTGGCCATGCCCACTAATATTCGGTTCGGTTTTGTGATAATTTATTAACTATTAAATCAGTTGATAATATATGAACTGCTAAACAAATTTAAAGTTCAAATTTTGACGAGTGTTTATGAGGATAAAGGAAAATTGGTACTTTTTCTTAGTTAAAGTTGGCTAGTATGCTTCTCAGTAAAGAAATAATCAAGAATAGGGTGGCCAATTGTATTATGATACCAAAAATGGAGAACTATACCAAACTAGGGAGTACTTTTTCGTTCTTCAAAATAAATTTTCTATAATATTGAACCTAGAATCAGGATATTACTTTGAATTTTCAAACTTGACAGCGGTTTAAGTGTGGAAAATTTTTACTTTTTCTTCTAATGGTACTTTTTATTATAATAAATAATTTTACTTATTGTATATAAATAATAGTTGGCTGATATGCTTCTGAGTAAAGAAAGAATCAAGGATGGAGGGCATAATGATATTTAGGTAAAATTAACTATTATTGAAATTTCTATAATAATGAAGCTATAAGCAGGATATTAAACACACATGATCCTGACTGAGTTAGAATATAAAAAGGGAAATTGCAGGTACTTTTTCGAACTAGTAGTAATTTTTGAATATTTTATAACGATGGACCCAGAAACGCGAATTCAAAAACGGATAATTAATGTTACTATTTGTTTATTGTAAAGGTACTTTTTGAATATTTTATAATAATAAACCTTAAAATTAGGCACAAATTATTCTGAATGAGTTAGTATTCACGAAATGTGATTACTGTCTTACCTTTCTTTTGTATTTTCTATAATAATGGACACAGAAATATGAAATTAAACATTCATGATGCTGAGTAGGAATACAAAATGTGGGCCTTTATGGTACTTTTTTTATTTTAATAATACGTCTAGAATGAGCCACAATTCACATTACAATGAATCAATAAACATGAAACTAGAGACATGTTTTCCTGAATTAATATTAATTTACAAAGGGAGATTTAGTAGTGCTATTTCTTTATTCCAATTGAGGTGGGGAAGCGCACCGGTCATCTAGTACTCCATACTTTTATCTGATATTTGAAAATAACTAAGACTTTGTTACCAACATTTTGCATTATTTAGCCTGCGAAAGGTAGCCTGCTACATCATCTCAAGCAATTATTGTAATACAATTTAAACAAATCTTAAGATATTTTTACCGATCTGTGTTTAGAGATATTAGATGAATAATTGGATGAAAAAGTTTGTTTCTCATTTCAAAATTTTGAATTTTTCTAGTGAAAATAGATTAAAAGTGAAAACCGAAGAATAATTGTCGGTTTCGGTTTTAGGCCCTGAAAAATCGCGGTTTCGGTTTCGTTTAAAACCGAATTGGAAACTCTACAAATATGTGACCAAATTGGAGTTAGTGCGGAAAATTCAAACAATTAAATCACTCAATTTCAAATGGACCGCTATGTTAGCAGTAACGAAGCAATTTGGCTCATTCTTTGATTTGCCATTCATGAAAGATATCCAACTGTTGTTCAATTAGTCTTTCATCTGGAAAATGGTCAAAGAGTGTACTTTACTAAGGAGAATGTATTACAACGATTTGATTGACCACCATCTACAACATTGTCCAGATTTTTTGAAATGTGACGGAAATTCATTAGTGAAAACGCTGCTATACTTGGAATCAATCGTCAAAGAAATTTCAACGGAGGAAACAAGGAAATCTAGTTCCAGTTTTACCCATCTATTTCCCACAGATGAGTGCTTTTATTTGCGCTGTCGAATTGATTACGTGCAAATAGTTGGAGTCTGTTACTTCCTAAGATGTTGTCGTCAGCTATCCAACCGAATTTTTAAGCTCAATAGAATTACCTGTATTACCACCTCACAATCTCCAACAGAAAGTCGAATTGGTAATCATAATGTTACGAAACATAAACCAACCACGACTTTGTAATACCACCCGACTTGCGGTTAAAACCTGATGAATAACGTCATCGAAGCAACAATTCTTAAAGGAAAGTACATACACGCAGAAAAAAAATATAGTTGTGCATGTTTACTGTAACCATTTCAACATTTGTGAATGTTTATTGTAACCATTTCAAAAATTTTAAGAATATTATAGTCACAGTAACTATTTATATGATAATGGTAACAATAATATGGTTAGTTTACGATTCACATGATTGTATCAACCATATATATGGTTACAGTAAAAAATATATGTTTGTGACAACCATTTATATGATGAAGGACTTACCATATTATGTTGCTCTCGGCTTATGGAAATCATAATCTGAGAACAACATATTATGATAAAATAATTCATCATTTAAATGGTTGTCACAAACATATATTTGTTTATTGTAACCATATAAATGGATGATACAATCATATATATAGTTACTGTAACTATAATATTGTTAAAAATTTTGAAATGGTTACAATAAACATTCACAAATGTTGAAATGGTTACAGTAAACTGCGTGTAGATCACAATGGCTCCGACCGACATGCCATTTGATTTTAAACGCTTGCAGTTTCCGGTACGTCTTGAATTCGCAATAACAATAAACAAATCTCAAGGGCAATCATTGCCCTGATCAATTGTATGTCGCTTGTTTCCCTGCTGGAACACCATCAGCATTATTTGTTTAGGCGCTAGACAACAAAAAAAAAAAAAAAATGTCGTGTATCTTAGAGCATTGCAATTAGTGTTTATAAACTGGATAACCGGTTAACCGAAAAACCAATTTTTCCTCGATATTTCGGTTTTTTGGGAACCGGTTAATTTGAAATGTTGATTTTCGATTAACCGGTTTATCCAGTTTATAGCACTCGGTTTTTAAAATTTGGGATTAAATTCAATAAATCGTATGTTTTGAAGAATTTTTTTATTTATACTGATTTGAAATCTAAGCTGCTGATATAAAATATAAAGCTAAACATTTTTAAGAATTACAATGATTGTAAATAGTAGAGGAAGATGAGTTTACTTAAAAACTTTTGCAGAAACAATTACACAAAATGAAACTATTAAAAACTAAAATTAAATTTCGCATAGTTCTTTGCTAAATCTTACTAAATATTTTTGAATGCAGTTTTATTGCCTATTTGGTATGGTCTTTAATGACAAATAATCACAGTTAAGAAGAAGTGTGTTTGCATCTTATAGGTCCTTTTGTCGGACTTGGAACATTTTCTGTTTCATATCCAAAAGTCGAAGTGATAATAAATTTCAAAATTACCAAATACTTATTAAAAAAAATGTATAATTTAATGGACATATTTTGCATATTTATAGTTAATACATGTTAACCATTCCTGACTACTAAAAACTACAAATGTTAAAGCTATGTATCACAGATTATTGCAGATGGGAAACAAATGACAGTTCTCGAAAAAGGAATAGAGGAAATAGAGGCGCAACTGAGAGAAAAATTATTACTCTCTCCAAATTTTATGGCTGACACAACAACAAAATACATTAATTGTATTTTAGTTGCAATACTTAGGATTTTAACAACAGACTTAGGTTTTTTGTCTTTCAGTAACGCTTCTATGTATATTTTATTTTATGATCATAAGATTCATTGTACATATTTTCAAATCAAATGTTAATCAAACATGACCCAAACCTACATATATGCTTAAAAATGATCATTCAAAAATATATATTTTTTTTCTTTTTAACTATTTTTACACATTTTAAACAGCTTCTCACAAATCGAACAAAAACATTTTTGGACAGGACAACGTCTGTCAAGTTATCTTGTTCCTATAAAAAGTTACACGTATCCAAAGTTGAAACATGTAAAAAGGGCCGTATTTTTTAGGATTTTTCCAAAAAAGTCCCTATATTTTTTCTTTTCTAGAAAAAATGTTTCTTCAAGAATCTACACAAGTTTTACATGATCCAAAAAGAAAACTGAATGCTAAAGCGTATAATGTAAAATTTGGCTCACTAAAGCGGACACAACACCCCCCAGGCCTATCCAAACTTGACAAATTTTTAAAAATAATTTTAGGTTTAAGTAAAAAATTCTAAAAAGGCAAAGCACTGATCCACTAAGATGTTCCATATTTGTATAACCCTATATGTTACTTAAATATCTACGGAATTGTTTTACTATCACACGGTAAATAATATCACAGTAGGCACTTTTTTAAAAAAACTCAGTTTTTGGAAGACATTTTTCCCGGCTTAAGAATTTCGGTATTTTAAAATAAAAAATGTCAAAAGTTATAACACCGTTGATTAGAGGACATTTGGATCTATGTCAGTTCATCATTTTGTTATGTTATCATTAACCGTTAAAATTTTACATTAATTCAAATTTTATATTTTTCTTCATGGAAAATTACCAAATTATAATATTTTTGGTTTTTAAGGTAAATAAGGTCCCAGAAATTTATAAAATTATTTAGTTTTAATAAAATATTAATCTGCAAGTCCTAAGGTTTTCAACAGTATCAAATATTTATACAAAAAGTCTTTATTTACTCTTCAGAAGTTCCACAAACCTTGCCCCTTTTGAAAAATTTGTACGTTTTTTCATATATTGAACTTATTGAACTTATCAATCGTGTACTCATTCCACTAAAATCTAGTCTTGATCCTGTTTCGTCACTCTCACTGAGTGGTATGGTCTAATCAACACCCATTGATTTTACTTGATTGCTTGCACGTAAACCAATCAAATAAGATCTTCATATTGAAATCTATTACAAGTTTACAAATATTAAAAAAATAAAAGCACCATTAGGAAAAATTCTAAAGGGTGAGGTTAACCCCTGTTCTATTTTACATGGATCTTTCCCTACTTGAACAAAATCTTATACATTATTTGTAATGTATTGTATGCTATTTGAGTGAAAATAATAGCTACTGATAAGTTGCTTTAAGTCTTATTAATTTTCGAAATAGTATATTAAAATACAGTGCACTCGCGGTAACGTGAACTAATTAAAACCAAGGGAGTTCATGTTAGTGAAATTGTTCACATTAGCGATTGTCAAATTTCATGGAAAAAATATAAAATTGTACGTGTTTTACACTCTTGAGCGTGAAATTCTTTTACTATTATTATCATTATTAAAATATAAAACAAAAATTATTGATTAAAATGCACTACAAAACAAAACAAGCTCACGAGAAAATATACATTGAAATAAAATTACATAGCAAATAAAATTACTCATTCGTTGCCATTAAAAAAAATTATTTAGAGGATACAAACACATTTTTATTCTAAGGATATTCCCTAATCTTTAAAAATCGAATTTAATGTATGTATTTCCGTGTTGTCTACATGCTTAGAAAACAAATGCAATGAAAAAAAAATTGTTCACGTTATAGAGCTTTCTGAGTTTGTTCACGTTACAGAGTAGTCAATGTAAAAAAAAGCTTGTTCACGTTAGGCGGTGTTCACGTTACCGCGAGTGCACTGTAATAATGTTTGGTTAAATAAAACTCTTTCTTTGTGCAAAATAATCACCGCTAAACATTTCTTAAGTTTTATGAACTTTTTAGAAAAGTTTTTAAATGAAAGTATGTCTAGATCCTAGTTTATAACTCTAGTCTATATATCTTTGAAACTTTGTAAAAAAAAAAACAAACCAAATAGTTGTTGGCTTTGTTAGTGCTTTCTTTCATTTTATTATGTTTACTTAACGCTTCAATTTGAGATGTAGGAAACACGAATACTGACGTACAGGGTATTAAAAAATATTGTGATATTAAAAATCATGGATTCAATTTACTAAGCGAAACTATGAGTATTAAAAAGGTAGTGAGTGAGCAAACATGTTTGAGTTTTTCATTTGAATATGTTGATTTTGTATATAGTTACCCGTTCTAAATTAGTCACACAAAATTTTAAGTTGCTCAAAACATTTTCATATCAAGGTTCAGAACATAGAATAATATATACATAGAAGCGTTACTGATTGGGAAAAAATCTAAGTCTGTTATCAAAAGCCTAAGTCGTGAGAGTGTATTAGTACATAGTTTTGAGGTTGTATTGGTGCCTTTTTAATTTTCACCAGATATATAGAGTTCTATAAAAATGTTAAAATTTTAATTTATTTAAATTTTCTTCTATTTTCAATACCAAAAATTGAAATAAAATTCTACCAAAGATAAATTTAAGTGTCAAAAATTAATAAAAATTATTTTTTTCATTTGAGCAAAATTAACGTGTTTCGGAAATAATAGTGTGCTGCAAGTATTAACAAAATTGTGTAGAAGTGTAATAAAGTGGTTCGGTCTATATTTACTCGGAAAATCAAAGTTAAAATTTCAAGTATTTTGATGTGTTTAATTCTCTCACAAGTATGTTGAATTCACATAACACAAGTACGTGTGAAGAGAGTAATTATTGTTACTCTCAGCTTACTCTCAGTTGCGCCTCTAGTTGTACCCCATGATACAAAAATAGAAGGTAGTCTCACTTTCTCTTTTTGTCGCCATATTAACGTTCTGACGTTTATTGCAATTATGAAAAATCGTGCTACCGTATTCATTCTTAAAATCCCATTTTTGGTTTATTTAAAAGTAAAAAAATAAAACAGCAAACAAAAAATTTAATAAAAAAAATGTTAACTAAAGTAATTCGTTTTTGAAATAATTATAAACTATCCCTTATACAGATTCCAAGAAAGAAAAAACACAAAAAGCAAGAAGCCGAAACAAATTTTTAAAATAAATTACACATTAAAATTAAATATTTCTTAAACGTTATTTCCCTTTTTTCATATGTGCCAAAGACTTTTTTATTGTTTACACAAAACTAATTTCAAATAATTCCAATAAACTTCAAAAATATTTTTGTGAGAGAGAAGTGGAGCAACCTTGTATATTTCAATCATGTTGTACCCTATGGTTCAGAGCATAGAACAAATACACATAGAGCGAAAGGAGAGAGATACATATATCAATGGAAAAAATTACTCTCTTTTCTCACATACGGGTGATTCAGTAACAAAATACAGGCAATACATTCTCATGAATCAGGTTCTTGACATCAGACTTAGGTTTTTGGGTCTCAGTTACCTATCTAGTTGTCATCTGTGGTTCAGAGCATAGAGAAAATATGCATAGAAGGGAAACTCTACTGTCAAAGACCTAACTCAGTTGTCAAAATCCTAAGTGGTGAGAATGTATTAGTAAAATAAGCTATGTGAAAACAAAAACAACACTCGTATATGTTATTATTTTGAGTAATTTTTTTGTTTGAGTTTTTTTTATAGTTTCTGCTCTATAGACAAATACTATGGTTCAGAGTTCACAGAATAAAGTAAAATCACAAAATTTTAATTCTATATAAATTTTTAATCGATTATATCATTTTTACAATATTGGTCGCATAGTTATGCTTATGTAGTCCAGATTCAATACATTTTCCCAAAAATCCTTTTATTTTGGACATATAATACTGAACCCATATCCGGGCTTTACATACAGTTACTGTCAAAATAATAGCACCACTAGTATACCCGATTTGGAACAGACGCAGAGACAAAATATAGTTATGCATATTTACATTAACCATTTCAAAATTTTTAAAAGTTTTGTGACAATATTATGGTCGCAGTAATTATTTAAATGATTGTAATGATAATTTTTCGAACAATTTAAAGATTAACATTTTCGAATAACGAATAATTCGAACAATTTCGAAAAATGGAATAAAACGAATACATGTACATTTATATTTAAATTTATTAAATTGCTTAAAATTTTTCCTAATTCCAAATTTAAATAAGTAATAATGAAAATTGTTTTGGTTTTGAAATTCCACAAATAACTAAAGATAAAGGGAGTCTTTCAATCACTGTAGATTAATGTTCCGATAGCTCCTTCTGTAAACATATAAATATTACTGCAAGAAGTTACAATTCTAAAAACAAGTCTTTCAAAATGTTTAGTTTAGGACTTTAACCAATGAAAATAAAAGGAACGAAATAAGATATTTGTTATTTAGGAAAAAAGGCTGAATGATTTAAGAATTGAGTTCGAAACAGAAATTTTAGCGTCAAAACATGACGGGTGGTGTGAACATATCATGGCAAAATATTAACTTAAATAAAAGTGGCGTTGTGATTGTGATTTTGTAACGGTCGTTGAAAGTGATCTTTAGGTTCACATTTATAATGACTACGTTGAAATTGACGACGGCCATGAACCTAAAATATATAAATAAGTGATGTTATTAACCGCGTACGTAAGTGTTGCAAAATATTTAATAAATGTAATGACGAACACAAAATGAAATTTTCAGGGTATTTGCAGAATACACTGTAAATTCTGATTTTTGATTTTCGGTCTGTGGGAGGAGGGGCGTGGCAAAATAAAATGTTTACATTGTACCGCTAATTCCATCTATATATATAAAAAAACGGCTTGACCGATTTTGATAAAATGTTCAGGGAATCTGCAGAATAGCCCATCGAGAAACATTGTAGACCGAAAACTAGATTTTTGATATTCAGTCTGTGGGCGGAGGGGTGTGCAAAAATCACATTTTTACATTATACCGCTAATGCAATATATATGTATATAAAAACAGATGTATGTATGTATGTTCCGCATGGAATCAAAAACGGCTTGACCGATTTTGATAAAATTTTCACGGAATCTTCAGAAAAGCCTAGTGAGTTACACCGTAAAGTCAGATTTTTATACTACACCACTAATGAAATTCAAATGACGTCGGATTCATGCCCACTTTTAAAGTTCAAGGCCAAATGTACCAAATAATTGGATCATTGCTCCCGCTTTCCAATAATGATGAGAAGTTCCTTTAAATTTATATCCCTGGAAATGAAGCTACAAAAGCCGAACGCTATGAATGAACATGTGTCTGCATTTGCTGCAATACTCTTCTGCCGAAACTTTCTCAAAACAATTGTTGGACATCGGAAATGGAAAAATACCAATTGATCCCGCCACAAATTAGATTTCGTTCCCGAACTTCTGCCAAATGCAAATGAATATTCAAGCCGTTGTCGACAAGGTATTTCCAAATCTTACAACCAACTACAAAAATTCGGATTGACTGTGGGAACATGCAATTTTGGCACCAACAAATTATGATGTTAACAAGCTCAATAAGCAAATACAATTGAAACTGCCTGGCGAAGCAATAAAATACTAATCGATTGACACAGTAATGAACGAAGAACAAACAGTCGATTATCCTACTAAATTTTTGAATTAATTGGAATCAGCCGGACTGCCACCACATGTATTAACATTGAAAGTCGGATCGCCGACTTTGTACACTGTATATTCAAATCGAGATCGAGATGCAATATAAAACAGATGTTTTGTAAAGGCCAGCAACGCGGACCGGGTTCAGCTAGTTTTTTATATTTCGATTCAAAAGCAAAAAAATTAAAGTTTTCAAATATTAAAATGAAAAGAAAGACCTTTGACTGTACAGCACTATAAATAACCATATATTCACTTTATAGGCAAAATAACAATGATACTGTAGATTTTAAAGTGTTACCCTCAAATTAACCCATTAATGCCTGACCCCCGAATCCGTTGTCCGATTTTGATGAAATTTTATACAGACAGTACATAAGGCATTTATATTACCGTGAATATTTTTAATTTTTTTTATCTGCCATACCAGAGCCTGCAGGGTCTGGGTATTTTTCTACCCACTTCGGCATATATGGGTTCTAAAATATATGTTTTTTTAATAAGCTGCTTAGAAAAAGGAAGCCCTTAACACATTTTTTTCGATGTTCTGATGATTACGTTGTAGATTTATCAATTACTAGCTACAGGCGCGGATCCAGAGGGGGAAATAGGAATCTGTATCTCGACCGTTCACAATTAATATATATTTTGGTTAATATAGAGAATGTCTAGGAAACATTATATAGAAAATGTATAGTATAGTTTTCACAAATGAATAACAAATTGAGGAGGATTGGAAAAATAATGATATTAAATATAACATAGTTAAACCTACACAAACAAACGACAGAAAAGATTTAACACTTCCCAGCAATTCGACATGAACTCAATACATCCGTAAAATACAGTAAATTATATGTAGGGTCATTCGTCCCGAATGTACTCGTTGTAATGCAGAGTGGAGATAGTCGTTACTGAAACATAACATAATCTAGAGATGGGGACATTTGAAACTTGTTTTTATACCCTACACCACCATAGTGGGGAGGGTATATTGGATTTGTGCAGATGTTTGTAACGCCCAAAAATATTAGTCTAACACCCACCTTAAAGTATACCGATCGACTTAGAATCACTTTCTGAGTCGATTAAACGATGTCCGTCCGTCCGTCCGTCCGTCCGTCCGTCCGTCCGTCCGTCTGGCTGGCTGGCTGGCTGTCCATGTAAACCTTGTGCGCAGAGTACAGGTCGCAATTTTGGAGATATTTGGATAAAATTTGGTACATATAATTTGTTTGGCCCAAGGACGAAGCCTATTGAAACTGGCTGAAATCGGTCCATTATTTCACCTAGCCCCTATACAAATGTGCTCCCGAAATTGGACTTTATCGGTCATGAATGTTTAATTTATATAGGTATCTACATAAATTTTTCTCCAAATAAGTTTTATATATACTGAATTCATGTCACCAAATTTTATTATGATCGGTCCATAATTAGTCATAGCTCCCATATAAGGCCTACTTCCGATAATCACTTTAACGAGCATAAATCTCCTAAAAATATTGGTATACATATAAAATGCAATATAAATAACTTTCATATAGACATTAACCACACCACCTAATTTCATGGTGATCGGTCCATAATTGGTCATAGCTCCCATATAAGGCCTTCTTCCAATAATCACTCACGAATATAAATTTTTTTATTTTTGTTCATTTACTTAGTGTAGGGTATTATATGGTCGGGCTTGACCGACCATACTTTCTTACTTGTTTGTACTGTATTTCAGAAAAAATTTATTTAACCTGTCATAATAAATCGTATGCAGAATACATTGTTCATTTGTAATTAACAAACTGTAGTTAATGTCTCCAAAGAGTCAATTCGCTTCCTCCTAGCACAAGCCTATGTTAAAAAAACTAGTCACCTAACTAATTCTGTGGCTAGTGGAAACCTGAAAGTAGGTGAGGTTGCTTGTTTCGGACGGCTACCACGAACTGTGGGGTCTAAAAACCCCTACATTTTTTTAATATAAGATAATTGTGGTATTCACCATCAGAATAAAAGAACTGGTTTGGCATCATTATTTCATGGTCGAAAAAAATATAGATAGTTTATGTCAACCATCCACCATTTAAATATTTTAAAAATAACCAATCACTTGGTTATTTTTTTATTGATAGAGGACAAGACTACTAGACACAAGGAGGGCATTGGGGACTTCCACTCCCCCCGTTTTTTAAAGCAACTTATTTTCGAATTTTGTGATTTTGTAAAATTGCCCCACAAAGGCATGACCTAATATTACCGAAAAAATTGTTTTAGGTAGTTTGATTCTTACTTTATCTTTATCCAAAAAAAAAATTTTAATATCGCATTCCTAGAATTTTTCTAAAATTGCTCTATTTTTGGGTAGTTTTCTATCCACTCAGCGTTAATGGGTTAAAAAAAAAATGTTTGGCCGGAATTTAACAAGATGTATTGTAAGACCATTTAAAAACAACCATAGTTTGTATATAGTAATACTATTAAAAAACAATACTGAAATAAAGTTGGAAAACAAATTGAATAAAAAATGGATAGCGGCATTTCAATTAATGAAACCTGCGTCATAGACTGCAGCTATGAGCCAACTGACTTGACTTTTCTTATCCAGTCGCCTAGAAGCTCTGAAGGTGTGGTCACATGAAACCCACACGGATTTCACCTTTTTTAGTTTGAACGATTGCAAAGAACAAATTGGCAAATCCGCGCATCTCTTTCAATTGCAATTTGGAAAAATTCAGGCCAATACACTGATGAACAATTTCAAATGATTTGAATTTTAGCCATACAACAATCTGAAAACCATGTAAACTGACAATTTTTGTTGGCAGATAAATTTATTGTCTGGCAGTGAAATTATAAGGTTTTCTTACAAATGTTTGAACTGACATTTTACCTTCCGCTAACAATTTTTCATTGTCAGTACATTGCCAGGACATTACCAGATCTGACAACATTGTAAGATCTGACAAACGTCTATACATAGCTTTAGTGTTTAATATCATTTTGTTCATATTTTTGCATATGAAATAAATCACTGAGGACTCTTACATGCATTTTAGTAACATCACATATGTTAACACCACGTGAAATGTAACATGAATACAGCTTAATAAGCATGGTGGTATTATGTTGCAACAACTACTGCCACGCACGTGGCAATATTAGTTGTAACATTTTAACAAACTAAAAATATACATTCATTCTTACATACATACAGATATATTCTGTGTAGCATATATGTGCATTGTAAAGTTTATTTCACTTCAGACCAAAAATTTTATATGAGTTTATTTAGTAAAATGAAAAAAAAAAAAACGCGGACAGACACATACAACTGCATAAACTCACATTAAGAAATTTGTCTGTGAAACATACACTAACACACATGAAAATATATAGGGATTTTTGCGTGAGCATATTCATTTTGAAACACTACTAAACTGCTTTCTTGTATCTGCGGTACTTGTTCTTATGCGCACATATTTTTTATTTATTTCCTTAAGTGTTTTCATGTCAAGTATGGCTTTAAGATATTTAAACAATAAAGAAACTACAAAATGAAAATAACATTCAGATCTGTGTTCAAATATTTAAGTTTGTTGTAGCAGTGGTGGTCTTGGTGATAGTATGCAGTCGTTTTTCTTTTAAATATAATTGTTAAATAAATTTGTGCATTCATAAGGACTGTCTGTACAAAGTGCATGGTACCCAGCAAAAACATCACATTGAATTTGAAATACAACAGCTTTCTTCATGCAGTATTTTGCAGCCATATTCGCCAACTGAAAAATAGATTTAAACAAATAAATCGAGACTTTAACTGAGGCAACTTATTATATTTTCAAATTACTTATATAAGTAGATTTGCATTTATTTGTGAAAATCAGTTGCTAACTCGTAATAGAATAACTTGTATATGTTGCAGAGTCAAACGCTAGACTTATAAACACAGGATCAGGGTTTCGAATCTCATCTCAATCTAAAATTGTTTATAAAATACCTATAGCTTGGGATATCGTAAACAAAACTATGTACTTCTTCTAATCAATTTGTATTTAGTGTTTCCAATAAATACCTATTACTTCATAGGTTATTTGGTTAGTGAAATTTTTGCTGGGTAGTTAAATTAAAAAATATACTTGTTTGTTAGAAATGCAGCTAAAACTACTTCTCTAATAAATCTGTTTAATTTAAACATTGCCTGCTATACTGGAGGCCAACAACTACTTAATTGTGATTGATCTCGAAATAAATTGCGGAAACAATCTTTGAAAAAAGATAAGCGATTTAATGTTGCAACAGGGGAAAAATGTAAATAAGTAAGAGTGCTATATTCCGCTATGCCGAATCTTATATACCCTTCACCTTTGTTGTGGATGCATTATTCTTTTTTTTTATATAAACAACAAAATGCAAAGCAGTAACTGTTTGTATACAATAGAATCAAAATACAACAATATTTAACATAAGCATTATATTGTTGTTGTCTTAATTTATTTTGCTATGAAATTAAAATCTGCATTTTTATTATATTTTGGGTTAAATTTCGAACATATTATTATTTTCATAAACAATATGTTAACCATAATAATAAATAGCCTCAGAAATACCCTTACTTTAGTATATATGTATATTGATCACTTTCAGCGTATATCATTCTAAATATATCAAGAAAACTTTTACATTTAATTGCTGACGAACAGACTATATTGTAGAAGTTACAAACGAAATGACAAACTTATACATATATAACCTTCTCACGAAGGTGAAGGGTATAAAAACAACAACGCCAAACGAATCACCAACAAAAAAAAAAAAGAACAAAATACGCAAAGCAATGAAACCAACACACATCCAAACATACGTTTTTTTGTCAAAGCATGCAATAAATTGTCTTTTTTTATGAAGTTTTCAGAGGTTGTCTCGGAATTTTGCATATATGTATATCTGTTAGAGGAAACTTCTCAAAAGCATGTCTGACAGAATTATTGAAGATTTGGATTCCGAAGATATCTGGTGTCTTCAGAAAATTGATTTCAATAGACAGACAGACAGACAGACATGGCTTAATCGACTCAGGTGTCTATAAGGATCCAGAATATATATACTTTAAAGCAGGGAAAGGCAAAAGATGGGCGCCGCGTTTTTCATTTACTCTTCTCTTACGTACGTGTATACATGCACTGCAGAGAAATAAACAACTTTAATCAGTCTAGCTTGAGCACTCAAACACGCAGGTTGTGTATCGCACAATTTAAGAATCAGCGCACAGTGGGGGATCTGAAAAAAAAGTGGAAATAAATCTGTAACTTCTAAACGAATACCTCGATTTTAATATAATTTCCCATGGATATAGAGGAGGTGTTGATAAGTTTAAGTTTTGAATTTGTGCTTAAACAACAAAGGGGGGGGCCGAGCCACAATGCCCCAAAGTTGGGCACCTCGGGTATATCAAAAATTAAAAATGATGTCAAATTTTTATATATATGGAATGTACTAGACGAGATCTAAAAAAAACATTGCTCTAACCATATATTATCTCTTATAGTTTACGAGTTATTCGCATTTGAAAAGTAAAATGTTATTTTTTTTTGCCTACCTTGGTCTGCTATTTTGCTAATAACGGATCCAATTCTTTCCCAATTTTCTCGAAGTGTCTTTTTTTGAATTAACAACAAATTTGTCAATTAAGAAACTTTAAAAAATATCTACTGAGTCAAAAGTTATGTGCATTCAAACTTAAAAAAAATAAAAAAGTCGTTATTCCGCCATTTTTTTCGAAAAAAGTAACTACATTAATTTTAAATTATACAGAAAATGAGAAAAAGATAAATAATGTGTTTATATTTTTCTGAAAGGTAATATTTCGGGAAATATTATAAAAGCAAAATAATATAAAAATTTGTATTATTGCGTGGTCCAGAGCCTTCCGAAGTAGACCTATTTTTTATGAAAATTTCAACTTTAGACAACATTTTCTAAAATCGCATAGCTGCTTTCAAAAAATTAAGACCTGTTTTGTATGTCCCAATATGTTCTTCAATATTGTGCAGAGGGATTTCATAGCCCCGAGCTTGATGCCTTCAATAGATTCAAAAATCAAAAAAATCACAATTTTGGGATTTTTTAAAAGTTTTTTGGGAATTGTGTCAAAAACAATTCACTAATTTCTTTTCCTCTTTTGTATTTCGATCAAAAGTTTCTATATAAATCTAAATTTCATTAAAAACGATTCATAAACAAAATTTTTATTGCATTTTAAATATTGAAATTTTCCAGAAAAATCAGCTACCATTTTTTATTCCCATATTTTTGAAAAAAGTCTTATAAAAGTCTTATTTTGGTACAAGATTTGAAGATGTTTCCGCACAAAGTCCAGACGGTGCATCAGCTGTTAGCTGCTGACCGCCAATCGCGTCTAACATACGCTCAAGCTATCCTTAATCACCACTAAGAGGAAGATGATTTTTCATCAAAAATAATCATGAGTGATGACGCCCATTTCCATCTTAGCGGATACGTATGTAAGCAAAATTTACGCTTCTGGGAACTCCGCGTGTAAACCACGAAGAGCCATTACATCCGCTCAAAGTCACTGTATGGTGTGCTGTTTTTGCTGGAGGAGTCATCGGACCTTTTTTCTTTGAAGACGTCGAGGGCCAAACGGTTAGTGTGAATGGTGAGCGCTACAGAGCTATGATCAACGAGTTCTTTTTGCCGCAACTTGATGACGGGCGCCTAATCTCCCGTTTTGGCGATTTGCACTGGCCAGCAAGAGCGCCTGATTTGACCGCTCCAGACTTCTTTTTGTGGGGCTCTTTGAAGTCGCGGGTTTATGTCAACAAGCCTCAGACTCTTGCAGCTCTTAAAGACAATATCCGTCAAGAATGTGAGGACCTATCGCCGGAAGTGTTGGCCAAAGTGATGGAAAATGCCATAAAAAGGGCTCAAATAACAATCAAGTGTGGCGGCGGCCATTTACATGACATCATATTCTCGACTTGATGTAAAAAAAATTAAAAGACCAAATAAAAATAATCCACAAGAAGAATCAAAGTTTTTCATTTTTTTTTAATTACAGCCAAAAAACATCGGAAGTTTACTTTTGCGCCACCTTGTATTAGCACTTTATTTATATTAAACGTAAATACAAAACTATAATTAATTTTTGTTAAAAGATATTTTCTCAAAATAACGAAGTAAGTATAAAATGTTACTGGTCAAAACTAAAGCAACTTTTGTACTTCTGTCACAAAACTATAAAATAAAATTAGTAGTCGATAGCGTAACCTTTATTTTTAATGAAAGCAGCACATCTACGGGGCATTGAATCAATATGGCTCTCAATTTTATCTTTAGAAATGTTGTTACATGCGCCCTGGATACGATTGAATATGGTGTGTTTGTTCGTCTCTTTTTATCTTGCAATCTACGATGCTCCAAAGATTTTCAATATGGTTAAGGTCAGGCGATTGAGCTGGCCACCCAGAAAAACTTACATTTGATTCACACAACCATTCCTTGACAAATTTCGGGTCATTGTCATGTTGGAAAACCCAAACCACAGGCATGTTTTCTTCTGCATAAGGCAGCATTACATTTTCCAACACATTTTTATAAATAAATCGATCCATTTTCTCAGTTATTTGGTGAATTGGTCCAACTCCAGCGTATGAAAAACAGCCCCACACCATTATGGAGCCTCCACCATCTTTTACTCTACCTTTACAATATTGAGGCTTAAGGCGTTAATTTTTTGGTCTTCTTACAGTGAAATTCTTCATGTCGAATTCACGAATTAATATTTTGTCAGCACGTTGTGAAGTTTTTCGCGGTTTACCTCCAGAATGTACTGTCTCTACTGATCCAGTTGAATGAAATCGACTTATTATTCGAGAAATCACTGATTTGCATATTGAAAATTTTTCGGAAATTTGTTTTTGTGAAAAACCCTTTTGATAATCGTTTATAATTTGTTCTTTAAGAAAAGTAGAATACTTGTTTCTAGCCATTTTTATAATTAATGTAAAAATTACTCTAAATTGAAAACTTGTTATAGTTTTTATTAAGTAAGCATTAATAAAAATTAATTCTGAGAAGCAGAACAAGACCACAAAGCTAAATATGAAATTTATAACGGTATAAACAATAACAATTTTTGTAAACATTAATGTTAAAATAAAGTTGCTTAAGTTTTGACCAGATAATAAATGCCTTCATTTCAGAAATTTAAAAAAAAATGGACTTCAAGGATATAAAAATCTATATTTTTTGTTTGGAATATATGAAATATTATAATATCTATCATATTATGAAAAAGAAAAGACTGGTTCCTTCAAAAAAGTAAATGTTTAAGCTCTATAACTGATTTCAGTTGCTTTAGTTTTCACCACCAGTGTATGTACCCTTCTCACGAAGGTGAAGGGTATAACAAAATCATTTGGCGTGATAAAGAGAAGTCTTTAGCTGTACTTAATAAATACACAAATTTTATCATTAAAAAATATTTTTATACCCTTCACCTTCGTGAGAAGGGTATATATAAATTTGTCATTCCGTTTGTAATTTCCACAATATAATTTTCCGACCCTATAAAGTATATATATTCTGGATCTGTCTGTCTGTCTGTCTGTCTGTCTGTCTGTCCGTCTGTCTGTTGAAATCAATTTTCTGAAGACCCCAGATATCTTCGGGATCCAAATCTTCAATAATTCTGTCAGACATGCTTTCGAGAAGTTTGCTATTTAAAATCAGCAAAATCGGTCCACAAATGGCTGAGATATAAGGAAAAAACCAGGACAACCTCGATTTTTTACCTATTTTTTGACCTATATCTGGATTACTAAGTCATTAATACAGACAATCTGGATATCTAATGATAGATATTTAAAAGACCTTTGCAACGACGTATATAAGACCATAGTAAGTTGGACCTACAATGGGTCAAAATCGGGAAAAATTTTTAACCAGATTTTTTTTCCACCAAAAGTTTTTTTCGCTAAATATTAAAAAAAAAAAAATTTAAATTTAAAACAAAAAAAATTTAAAATTTCAAAAAAAAAAAAAAAATTTTACATAAAAACTTTAAAAAAAAAATTCGAAAAATATTTTTTTACAAAAAATTAAAAAAAAACAACTGGAAAAAAAAATTTTGTTTAACTAAAATTACCTAAAAATGTTTATTTTGAAGTATAGTTTGGTGAAGGGTATATAAGATTCGGCCCAGCCGAATATATCTCTCTTACTTGTTTTGTAAACTTTTGTTTTGTATAAAATGTATGAAAAGTGAAAACTCCCATCCACTGGTTTTGTTAATGAGAAATTAATTCAAATAAAAGAAATTAATTAATTGCGGAACAAAATTGCAACAAAAGTTATGACGCTGGACAAAGGAAAAATACCGGAGCTATAGGTTTTTCACTCATTTTGGATTAAATGAAATCAATTGATTTCATTTAAGAAATTATTGATAATGTTGCTTGGATAATAACTCACTGTCATCCATTAGCATTGTATTTAATAAAAATGTACACCACAAAACTGTAGGTTTTTGTCATGTTTATTGTTTGTACACGAAAATATTTTACAATAACATTTCTATCCTGCATTCTCTAAATATTTGTTGTTTTTTTTTATACCCACCATCAAAAAAGATGGGGAGGAGTATATTAATTTTGTCATCCCGTTTGTAACATATCGAAATAATGGTCGTACTTATAACCAAAAAGGTTATCATAAGATTCTGAGATTATCTAGCTTATGTCCGTCCGTCTGTCTATTGAAAACACGATAGGAACCAAACGAAAGGAGCTAGCTGGCTTAAAATATCCAAAAATGCCGTCTTTTCAAAAAGTAGCCCTCATACAAATGTCCCCTCGGAATACTGAGCAGCCATAAATATGCTAATTATGCTGAAATCCTGATAACATTTTGTTTAAATTAGTTCTAAGTACTCTAATCCCCATACAAGGTCCCCCACTGAAAATAACTTTATCATTCATAATTGTTTTAGAACAATTTTTGAGAGGATCGGTCCATATGACTATAACCCCAATATCAGAAAAATATTTGATTGTCAGATATAGATGGTGGGTATACAAGATTCGGCATAGCCGAATATTACACTCTTAATTGTTATTACTTCTTTTTTGTGTGCATAAAATATTTTTTATAAAATATGAATATTATAGATCTTGTGTTTTGCACGTCGCACAGTGGCGCCTGTAGAACCAGTGAGGTTGCAAAATTAAAAAATTGCATGTGCCCCTAAAAAATATTGAATAAACCTCATTTATAGGAAATTGATGAACGATTTCAAATATGCTACTCTTATTACAATCATTTTTGATTCAGAAGATATAGCCCTTCAAAGTTAACTGATTTACAGTGTTCAAAAAAAAAAAAAAAAAACAGATAATTTTTAGGTAATTTGGCTCGCTTTCAGATACAGTATCTTGAAAACTAGATAATGGATGCATTTATTAAGAAATGAACAAAAAAATAAATGTTCCGTTTGCTTTGTTCAGGTAAATCGATATTTACCAACTATCCATTTTTCAATACTTCTCAACTTTGATGGAAAATATAATTTTACTTCCCATAAAATTGATTTTTGCTAACCCATAAGTAGGCACTTAAAAGGCGTAGAAAACTTTTCAAATACTAATTTATAGATTGATCAATTATCTATCATACGGACCACGACTAAAAAAACAAAAACCCTGAATCTTTTTTTCTGGATGATTTTAATAGGAGAAAACACTAAAATGTTGTTATGTGAAAGTATTTAGGGCATATTACAACATTTTAAGTGCAAAAAAATATATCTTAAACTGACTATATTTAATTTTTTTAATTTAAATGGTATGTTTTAGGCTAAAATTGGGCGAAAACTAGCATGTAGTATGAAATGAATTTGATTGTTTTTTTGCTATTATCAAATTGTTTATTGAAACCAAATGTATATTTTCTACTATTTTTTTAGTTTTTGTATACATATACAAGGTGGCGCAAAAGTAATCCTCCTACCAGAAAATGCTATAAATTTTGCGATTGGCCCCTAATGTCAGTTCTGTTTTGACATTTGTGTAGTAAACACATGCGAAATACACGTTAATAAACAATGTTACGCTACACTGCTTCAGAACGCCGAATATTGCTGACTATTTATTTGACCAATAATCGGTCGGTGACTTTGGCACAACGTGAATTTCGTCGCAGATTTCCTGGCCGTCCAACGCCTACTGGTGAAACACTGCGACGTTTAGCCGCTTGCCTCGAAGAGACTGGCACAACAAGAGATGCTGCCAGGCGTGGCAGACCCCGGAGTAGCCGTTCTGCAGAGAATATTGCTGCTGTAGCCGAGGATGTCATGGAAGCGCCGTCGACATCAAACAGACGACGTGCCACGCAAATGACTATCAGTCGACGGTCTTTACAGCGAATTTTGGTACAAGATTTTAAGACGTTTCCGTACAAAGTCCAGACGGTGCATCAGCTGTTAGCTGCTGACCGCCAATCGCGTCTAACATACGCTCAAGCCATCCTTAATCACCACCAAGAGGAAGATGATTTTTCATCAAAAATAATCATGAGTGATGAGGCCCGTTTCCATCTTAGCGGGTACGTAAATAAGCAAAATTTACGCTTCTGGGGCACTGAAATCCGCGTGTAACCCACGAAGAGCCATTACACCCGCTCAAAGTCACTGTATGGTGTGCTGTTTTCGCTGGAGGGGTCATCGGACCTTTTTTCTTCGAAGACGTCGCGGACCAAACGGTTACTGTGAATGGTGAGCGCTACAGAGCAATGGTCAACGAGTTCTTTTTGCCGCAACTTGATGAATTGGGATTGGAAAACATGTGGTTCCAACATGACGGTGCAACAGCACACGCTGCACGTGCCTCAACCGATATGCTGAAGGATGCATTTACCGGACGCCTAATCTCCCGTTTTGGCGATTTGCACTGGCCAGCAAGATCGCCTGATTTGGCCGCTCCAGACTTCTTTTTATGGGGCAAAAAGCCTCAGATTCTTGCAGCTCTTAAAGACAATATCCGTCAAGAATGTGAGGACCTATCGCCGGAAGTTTTGGCCAAAGTGATGGAAAATGCCATAAAAAGGGCTCAAATGACAATAAACTGTGGCGGCGGCCATTTACATGACATCATATTCTCGACTTGATGTAAAAAAAATTAAAAGACTAAGTAAAAATAATCCACAAGAAGAATCAAAGTTTTTAATTTTTTTTTTTTTAATCACAGCCAAAAAACATCGGAAGTTTACTTTTGCGCCACCTTGTATTTGTATTTACAGAATATATATTGTTTTACTATAAGAGAAAAATGTGTCACGTACGATATCAAATTTTAGTTATTATAAAATCATCCAAAGATTATTTTTATTTAAATATGACGGATTGTAAAAGAAAAATATTTGGTTTAGTGTAAGAAATTAAAAGAAAACGTGACGCCTCTCACGATTCGCAAATTATCGCATATTTCTACATGTACCTCAAAATTACTTCCGTTTTATGTCACGTTTTATGTCACTCTTATTTCGCTCGACATTTTTGACAACAACGTTTCGAAAGAACTTATTATTTTTTTAAAATATAGTTCCCTCTGAATGGAACATATATACAAAATTTTTTTTCAGATACTCTTATTTTTGCAAGATCTATTCCACTCTATAGGCATACAAATGTCACGTACGATGACATAGAATTGCCCATATGTTTTTTAAATCTTTTGATTTTATCATTTAAGGCAATATTTATGATTTTTGCAACGAAAAAACTCATATGGCGCCACTGTGCGTCCATCGGTCTGCTGCTTCAATTTGGTTCATTGGTTAAAACTTTATTTTCTGTTTTTTTTCTGCAATATTTTTATACCTTTTAACATGAGTGGTTGTGTTAGGGGTATATAAGTTTGTCATTCCGTTTGTAATTTCAACATTATTCATTTGCGACGCCATAAAGCATATTTAGACTGGCACATTATAGACATCGGAGTTGATATAACCATGGCCGTATGTTTGTTGAAATCAACTTTCCGAAGCCTCTAAACAACTTGCATACGTGATTGATACATCAATATATCCGCTATAGGTTGTTATTTAAAAACCACAAAATGGACCCACAAATGGATGAGATAGTAGCAAAAAACTGAGAATCCTTTTTTTAACAAATTTTTTTTTACAAATTTATTTTTTTACCATAAAATAGTTTTTAATATTTAAAGTGTACATCGGTTAAGGGTACATGAGATTCGGCACAGCCATATATATAACAGTCTTGTACATGTTTTTCTGTTTGCTTGTTTATTCATTTAGCTTGTAATGTAAAAGTTTATGCAAAACTTGTTAATAAAATTATGTTATTATTATGTGTTCCGAGATGTGTGCGCACAATGCACATGCATACCGACTATTGGTATATGAATGTGTGTTTTTGTCTATTTATTGTTTATTTAACCCTTCTAGTAAAGTGGGTTAAAATTGTTTGTAAAAAGACCAAGAGTTTGTGAAAACTACAGAGCTGAACAACAGCACCATCAGCAACAACAAATAAAACAATATAAATCTTATGTTGTAAACTTTTACACCGCATTCTCCACGTATACGGATGTTAATTAAAGTAACGAACATACGAACGAGTAAAGAAACAAGTACATATTGCATAAATCCACTTATATTGTCGTTGTTTTTGTTTATTTTATTCTTTGTTATTGTAATTTTTCAACCAATATTTCAATTAGTTTTACAGCAAAACAAACCAAAATCATTTACATGGACTATATATTTACTTTTTAATGTTAGTAAAGGAACGAAAAGAGAACAATTAATTTTGCTCTAAATACCAATATGAACACATAACAATATTTATATTTTAAAGGCTAAAACTATGTAACGTGGTTTTGTCTTCGGCTGAGGCAACTCGGTCGTGTCCAGGGTCGACTTACGGATCCACAAACCTTAAATAATAACACTTGTATTTACCCTTTCAGGGGGTTAATTTTAATAAATCTTTTTATTGAATTCTATTCTTAGTTTAAATACAATTATAAAAAGATACTACGAAAATAGCTACGATAAGATACGTCGGTTGGTTCGGCAACAAGGATCTCGTTCTCGGGTTCTGGATTCGGTTTTTCGGGTGATTCGGGTTTTGTCTCTCGACTAAATTAGATTTCGGCTGGTCCGGGTTTTAGATTCAGGATCGGCTTAATGCAGGTTCGGGTAGTATATTCGGGATCGTTGCTAACAGGTTCGGGTTTATATCAGGATCGGCTTAATGCAGGTTCGGGTAGTATATTCGGGATCATTGCTAACAGGTTCGGGTTTATATCAGGATCGGCTTAACGCAGGTTCGGCGTTCTGCATTCGGGTTTATGACGACTTAAAAATAATTTAATACAAATAATACATGGGTTCTTAGCTTAGTGGAACAGGCGACCGAAGTCACGGTAAGAACCGGCGACCGAAGTCACGGTAAGAACAGGCGACCGAAGTCACGGTAAGAACCGGCGACCGAAGTCACGGTAAGAACAGGCGACCGAAGTCACGGTAAGAACAGGCGACCGAAGTCACGGTAAGAACCGGCGACCGAAGTCACGGTAAGAACAGGCGACCGGAGTCACGGTAAGAACAGGCGACCGAAGTCACGGTAAGAACAGGCGACCGAAGTCACGGTAAGAACCGGCGACCGAAGTCACGGTAAGAACAGGCGACCGAAGTCACGGTAAGAACAGGCGACCGAAGTCACGGTAAGAACAGGCGACCGAAGTCACGGTAAGAACAGGCGACCGAAGTCACGGTAAGAACCGGCGACCGAAGTCACGGTTATTTATTAATTGGATAATACTCAACCCAAGGCCGAGTATTACCTTAAAAAAATAACAACTAATTTCACGAAAGTAAAATTAGTCGGCTCTTCAGTTATATTTCTATAATTTCCGAGACTTGAGGTGGAGATTCTCGTCTTGTGTGAACCGCCCCGAATGTAACAAAACCTTCTCTACTTATACATATTTCCAAATAAACTAAATGGGAATTATATGACTGATTGTTGTATTTTGCTTAATATTAGTGTGATGTGTGTGGGTACGAACACAAGATGTTGGTATGAAATGTTTATGTTATTGAATACGTTGTAAGATGTATGAAAACAATAGGGGGGTTCAGACGAGATATAATAAAAGGAAATTATTATAACATGTATTATATTTTATACATATAAAAATATGAATAAAATGAAGGAACAAATATAAGCGGTATAAAGGGTACTTTATATACATGTATGTAGACATAGTCAAGGGACTACGTCTACGTTACAACTATTATTCCAAGGTTTTTAGAAAATATAAAAAAAAGGTTTTTTTACAACTTATGCAAAACTGTAATAAAGTCTTTTGTTGCATTATAGCTTATCTTAAATTCCATTAAATTTTCTACATCAAAGAAACTGGCTTATATTAGAAAATAATTCGTAAATTTGTGAACTTTGCATTAACGACACTTTTATTACTAAGAAGTCTTTGGATTAAAACTAATTGCTTTAATAAGTTATGACCAGTCAAATTTGAAATTATACAAAAACTAGGTTAAAAACTTGACATTCTTTACAGTCAAATCACATAGTTTAATATTTTGATAGAGTGTCTTCTAAAATTTAGTTTTGTTCACCTAAAAGAAGTTTATGAACAATGCAATTAAAAATATGCAATACTAAATTTTTTGCTGTACATCGTATAAATATGAGTAAGTTATTTATCTGTTTCAGAAAATTTTAACATTGATTTTAGACATTGATTATTATGGGTATTCTCCTTTTGCTTTATGTAACTTAGGCCAATTATCATTAGACCTTAAAAAATTAGTAAAATATATTAAGAAATCATTAAAAAAAAACAATATTCATGGATATGGACTAGAAGGGAAGAAACATAGAAAATGTCATGGTGTTTTTAGTCAAAAATGCTTTTTTAATCGCCGCACAGTGGGTCAGGATCGTTGTCTTCATCGATGTCTAAAATAGAAAATACAAATTAGAAAATATTAAATTTTAATTTCAAAGTTAAATTTGACCCGAAGACCGTATGAAGTTTAAGAGGAATATTTTTATCAGGGTTCAGAAGAATTCATGCATGAACACTTAAATTTATTCATTCATGTAAAATTGTCATGAATGAAATTTGCAAATTTTTTTTAATGCTCACATTCGAAAATGAGTAGTTAAGAATTTTTTGAATTTTAAGTACACATAAATGAATACACTGTTTTTTTTTTCTTTAAAGTACATATAAGTATGTGAATAGTGAGCAATAAAAAATCTCAAATGCTTAAAATTGAGAGGCTTTCTCATCGCGCTCATTAATGTTCATACACATTCATGTTGTTGGTTTTTTTTTATCATATCCCAGCAGTTCTAGGAGACAGTCCCGAACAAGTAATTTTACCCATCATGTAGGGTGGGAACTAGTTATTTCAATAGCTACGTGGCTAGTTATTTTGACCCTTTTGACTTCAATGATACTGTCTAATAGCTGGTCCAAAGTAGTCAACGCATTGAATTCACATACTGGTTAAATAGCGACAGTTACCTAACTGGTAACTTGATCAGCTGCATAACTAGTTATTATACCCTACACCACCATAGTGGGGAGGGTATAATGGATTTTTGCAGATGTTTGTAACGCTCAAAAATATTAGTCCAACACCCGCCTTAAAGTATACCGATCGACTCAGAATTACTTTCTTAGTCGATTAAACGATGTCTGTCCGTCCGTCTGGCTGGTTGGCTGGCTGTCCATGTAAACATTGTGCGCAGAGTACAGGTCGCAATTTTAAAGATATTTCGATAAAATTTGGTAGATATAATTTTTTCTGCCCAAGCACAAACCCTATTGAAACTGGCTGAAATCGGTTCATTATTTCACCTAGCCCCCGTACAAATATCCTCCCGAAATTGGACTTTATCGGTCATAAATGTTTAATTTATATAGGCATCTAAACAATTTTTTCTCCAAATAAGTTTTATATATAGGGAATTCATATCACCAAATTTTATTATGATCGGTCCATAATTAGTCATAGCTCCCATATAAGGCCTGCTTCCGATAATCACTTTAACGAGCATAAATCTCCTACAAATGTTGGTATACACATAAAATTCAACATAAACTTTCATATAAACATTAATCACGTGACCAAATTTCGTGGTGATCGGTCCATAATTTGTCATAGCTCCCATATAAGGTCCACTTCCGAAAATCGCTCACGAACATAAATTATTGAAATTTTGAAAGAAAAATGTTTTTGCTCATTTACTTAGTGTAGGGTATTATCTGGTCGGGCTTGACCGACCATACTTTCTTACTTGTTTTAACATATACGAGTGCTAATTGACCTCAAATAGTCAGCTCAAAGACATATCATAGTCAGTCCAATAAACGATAGCTTGTAAACAATCCTTTCTTCGACAACTCTCCAATGGATTGCTTCTGGTGGGTAAAATAACTACTTTCTAAATTGCAGTACAAAAAAAAAAAAAAAAACGTTTAAAGTTACTTCATTATAGGTTACTAAGAGACACTAAAGTGCACATAGACTTCATGCTATGTTACATGGGATATCAGTACACTTAAGCAAAAATTAAAATTAACTGTATGAGAATTATATCAATACAATTTGTATAAAACCAGTTTGAACGAATTATCACACAACACGTTTAAAGTGACTACACTCCAGATTGCTTAGAGACACTTAGGTGACAATTGTCTTCACGCTAGATTACATGGGATGTGCAAAGTAACCAATTGTCTTATCTCTGCACTACAAAGACAAAATATATAAATTGGAGTCAGCCAAGTGATAAAACATTTGTGACGATTACTGTCTATAAGGGATACTTTGACTACTTGCTTAACTGCTGGGATATGTTCGGACTTATTTTATATTCATGTGTGAGTTGTTTGTTTTATTTATTTCTATTCAATGAAAAAAATAAGTAAATGTTAAAAATACTGCCATTTTTACATGTTCCAACTTTGGATGCGTGTAACTTTTTATAGGGACGAGATAACTGTTAGCAAGTTTTTTTATTATATTTAGAATTTAATCGCCAATATAGCTGATTTTTTTAAAAAAAATATGACCTTCCGTAGGCCCGCCAAAAAAAGATCGGGCAAAATTAAAAAAAAAAAAAATAAACCCAAATATCTCTTCAACTAAAAGCCTACATGTTTAAGCGTATTTTATGTAGACCTTCTCAAGGTCTATCTATATTTTAAATTTCTGCTCACTTGTATCATAAATGGATTTTTGGCGATTTTTTTTTATGTAAGACACGAGGTGACCAACTTTGAGGGACCAAGCACTGGCCCCCATTACCCCTAGGAAGCTGAACAACTGAAAATCAACTCGAAAATACCTCAGCTCCAACCATATGAAATTTCGTAACAATGTATATACTAGTTTGCGAAATACCGAATTATTTCTAAAAAACTTTTCTAAACCTCTGTTCAACAATGCAAAGCAAAATTACACGCATTCTTATTATCTTCATGTATGCAGCGAAAATAAACAAACATTTTTCATTTGTTTGCTTTTCATTTTTGAACGTTTGTCCAAAATAAAACTTGATGCTGTTCATTTGTGAACAATTTACAAAAATTTTACTTCTCAAAAATGCTCATGTGTATGAAAACAAGTTCCTATTATTTTCTAATTTTTGAGTGAAAATAAAAAACAATACAAATCCTATCATGCATGAATGAATAAAGCAAAAAATTTGCTGTCTCTTCATAAATGAAGAGAACATAACACAACAAAAATTTTAATTGTCTTTTAATGAACATGAGTGACAAATGAATGCATATTTGGTATTCTGATTTTTATTTAATATATGAAATATATTGCAACCTTTTGATATACTGTAATACAGTTACATATAATTTATCTTATTTTAATATTATTTGTATCATTCATTATAATTTTTTACTAATCTATACCAAAATACCTTAAATCGTTAATAACTTTGTAAATATTTCGATTTTTGGGAAAATAAACTCGATCTGTGACGAATCATATTTCATACCAAAAATAGACTTTTGGTATAAAAAGCTTAAATAAATTAAATCCTTAATATCTTCGTAAATAAGTCAGATTGAAGTTAGAATCAAATATAGGGAGAACTAATGGTACTTTCTCGTGTTTCCAACGGCACATTTCGATTTTTAAAATAAAAAAAAATTGATTTGTCAAAATTGCCACCTGTAGCTTGCTCACTAGGCTAACAAGAACATATGTTTATTCAGACAGACAAACGGATATGGTTAAGGCGACTCAGAAAGTAATTCTGATTCAATCGATATACATTAAGGTGAGTGTTACAAATCCTCTCCACTATGTTGTTGTAGGAATATAATATAACAGTAAGTGGTATCTTAACATGAAGTAAACATTAAGTTTTGTTGGAAACGTTAACAACTAACTTTTAGCATTTATTAATCTAGACCATCCCATTGAACATTTTTATTATTATTTCACATAAATTAATATTAAGAATTTTCTAAAACTATGTATTTGTTCTATATTTATGAATTATGATATTTCATGCTCTAAATAAATTTTAATTAATTTACATATTTTCAAAATAGATGAATAACATGTTTTATGTTGAAAATATTTAAGCTCTGATATGAAAATTTAATTATTTGTCTTTGTGTTCATATGTGATAAATTCCTTTATATTTCCGTTTCATTACGTTGACCAAACATAACTCATATATTTTCTTGCTTTAAATGTACAAATATATGTATGTAGATGAGAATACAAGAGCTCGTGCTAAAAATATATATGTACATTCACAAATGCAGACATTCAAAGATATTAAAGAGAAATAAATATGAATAAAACAAAAAACAACTATCACTACAATTTGTCAACCATATTGACCGCATTTATTTAATGTATGAATTATATACATCCTTTGCAGTTTAATCCCACAACAACACACACATATCCAAACTCAAGTCTACTTTTCCTCTTTACTGGCCAAAACAATAAAATGCTCCATCAACTATTTCTGTATATATGTGCACTCAAATGTTTGTATGCGTATACTTTATAACTGTAGTAGTGTGTTTCCTACCATAATTTCCCAGCAGTTTGAAAATTGGCAATTGGAGACCTTACACTACCCAGCAGTTTTAGGAGACAGTCTTGAACTAGTGATTTTACCCATCATTTAGGGTGGGAACTAGTTACATCAATAGTTACGTGACTAGTTATTTTAACACGTGCATGCCCTAAGCAGGGGGTCAATTGACCCTTTTTGAATACAATGAGACTGTCTAATAGCTGGGCCAAAGTAGTCAACGCATTGAATTCACATACTGGTTAAATAGTGTCAGTTACCTTACTGGTAACTTTATGAGCTACATAACTAGATATTTTAACATCTACGGGTGCTAATTGACCTTAAATAGTCGGCTCAAAAGACATATCAAAAGCAGTCTAATAAACGACAGCTTGTAAACAAACCTTTCTTCGACAACTCTCCAATGTATTGCTTCTGGTGGGTATAATAACTACTTCCTAAAGTGCAGTACAAAATAAACTTTTAAAGTGACTTCACTTTAGGTTACTAAGAGACACTAAAGTGAATATTGACTTCATGCTATGTTACATGGGATATCAGTATACTTAAGCAAAAATAAAAATTTACTGTGTGAGAATTATATCAACACAATTTGTATAAACATTTAAAGTGACTACTTAGAGTCACTTAAGTGACAATTGTCTTCATGCTAGATTACCTGGGATGTGCAAAGTAACCAATTGTCTTCTCTCTGCACTACAAGAAGCACATACGTGTCAAATGACCAAAATATTGTTACGAATGTGCAATAGCGATTTGAATTTAACGGTCTGTATGGACTGCCTGCAACATTTATCATGTTAGTAAACACGTCCATCAGTAGAAGCTTCTACTTATCAACAATGTTGGTAGCATGCGGTTGATTAGCATTGTTTGTAAGTATGGTAGCACTGTATGTTTAAGCTGCTAACATTAACATCGAAAGTTCTAGAATTCGAATGTACTAGTATGTCCGTTAAGAGCATTGTAGAAGATTCTCGAGAGATGGCAGTGCGTGTATAAATAGTGGCAGAGGCTGCAGTCGTGAGTTGAGTTTATCATTGGCGCTGTTAGAGTTAACATCAACTGTCTTGTGCATCTAAGGTTGTACGTAATAGAGTGTGTGTGCATTTCTGCGAATTGATAAACGTGTATAAAGACACTGAGTGATTATTTAGACTATTGTTATTGTACATTTTAAATAAATAAAGAGTTGTTACAATTTTAAACTACAAAAACTGCTTTTATTTGCAATCAAAAGTATCCGGTTTATTTAAAGGAAATAAACCCCGTTTTTAAAAGGTAAAAACGTAACAATATATAAATTGGAGTCAGCCAAGCGATAAGACATTTGTGACGATTACTGTCTATAAGGGATACATTGACTACTTGCTTAACTGCTGGGTAGCTATATTACAACTTGTACAACAAACTAGTTCACTGTGGCTGGTAAAGTGGCAGTTAAATGGTTATCATTTATACTACATTTCGCCAGCGTATTCAGTAACAAACAATAGTCAATATTCGCCTTAATTTTTGAGAATAAATTCAAGTAAAATAAAATCCTCTAAAATATACCACTTCGATGGCCACATGTAATGCTGAGTGTGGCCGTTGGTAATTTCGTTCTCTCTGATGTTAAAAAAAGGAAAAATTGAAAGTAGATTCACGTGAAATTCTTAATAAGAAATAGAGATCAGTACAAATAAGAGCTATGTGGCTTAGTGATTAGCGCATTTGACTATAAAACGAGAGGTTATGTGTTCTTAAATGCTGTAGTATTCGTACTATTGAATTTAATAGTGAAGTGTTATGCAGAGTATGCCAATCGGCCACCTGCAATGACATACCCGTGTTAAATTCCCCAGTCAATACCGTTGCGCGTGGTTTGAAAATTCACTAGTGGTAGTTCACAGTGGCTAACTAATTCGATGTCGCGGAACTAGTTCAATGAACTGTAGGGTTAATTCATATAACTTCAACGAATATACATATATTTGTGTAGCCATTAGGGTGCTCTCCAGTTTTCATATGGATGTACGCCATCTAAAATTAATTATAATGAAATTAGTGTTCGTTCGTAACTATAAAAGTAAATTCTGTTAAATTAACCAATATGTGTTTCATAATTTTTTAGTAAAAAAAATGTTATGCCATGGCCAAGGAAAAACAATTTTCTCCGCCATTTGTGAACCTATTTTTTGGATTTTTAATAGCAACCTAGCCGGGTCTATAGTGGATATATTGATGTATGAATCATGTATGTAACTTATTTGGAGCTACAGAAAGACTATTTCAACATACAGACGGAAGAGGTTATGTACTATGTGGATGCCATTCCACTCATGGAAATGTATAAATATAACTTGAAAGAAAATTTTTAATTTAAATTTATTATTTAAAAAAAATAAAGAAGCCAGTGAATTTTAAACCTAAGAGTTAGTGGTTGCAACCAATTATTGATTAAACTGAAATGAAATTTCAATTAATATATAACAATCCAAATTCGGGGTTCTCAGTCGAAAATATGTTGTATTTGTGTGGAAAACATTTACAATTGTGATTTGAATAATAAGTAACATAAATAAAAGAGTTTCATTAAGCGCTTCCTATCTTTAAATTTATATGAAACAAAATAAGTGTGAGATAATATCGAAATATTTGATTCGTTTAAAAGGCAGAGCGTTGTCATGATGGAATATTACGGTTTTATGTCTGGCCGCGTATTCTGGGTGTTTTTCGGCCAATGACGGCTTCAAGTGAATCAGTTGCATTTTTTACAATTTCCCTGTGATGGTCTGGTCAGATATCAGCAGCTCATAATATTTAGGACCATTTTGCTCCCACAAAATACAGAGCATTTCCTTAGCGCCATGGATATAAGGAGTGAGATCGTAAAATTCTTAACGACGTTTTTCATTAAAACTTTTAACCCAAGTATTACTTGATTTTTTTTTTTTTTGATCAAGTTACCTTTGTAAAACATGTCAGTTATTATGTTTAATGTCAATTATATTAATTTGTTGTTAATCTGATTAAAATGAGTGACCAGAAAAAAGTGCGTACTAAAATTATTAAATATTTTCAACAAAACCCAACTTGGTCCTACAAAAAGTTGGCCAAACAATCACAGGCCTGCGTCAAACTGTTTCCAATGTTATTAAATAGTACCGGGAGAACTTGTCCGTTGATATAAAACCTGGTTCAGGTAGAAGGAATGGTTCACATGGTGTTTATTAAGCCAAAAAAATAGAAAGCATTTTCAAAAGAGCTCCCAACACATCCGGTAGGAAAGCAGCCCGGTTAGCTCAGTGCTCGGACTATTTGGTACGAAAAGTTAAAGCTAATGCAGGTTTAAAAACATACAAGGCTCAAAAAGAAGCCAAAAAGACAGCACGGGAATTGAAGTTAAGAATTTTTCGATCTCACTCGTTATTGTAACGGTTCCAATTTCCATCGCATGTAATATTCGGTTCAATAATTGTTTTCTTTTATAGCTTTCAAGTATCATTTCTGACATGCAAAATCGTCTTTCAAGGTCTCTCAGCTTCAACTCGTATGGTAACCAATTTGCCTGCTTTTGGATAAATCCTGCTGCTTGCAAACGTTTTGAAATTGCTCCTACTGATTTTGCAAGCTCTGGTTGTGTTTAATAACCATCTACATGGAGTAATGCCTCCACTTCTTGATCTTCAAAATTATCATTGAAAAATACGTTTTTTTTTAATTTTTTTAAACAATTTTTACACATAAACAGCTTCTCACAAATTCTCAAATCGAACACAAACATTTTTTTGAAGTTGGACAAGAAAACGTCTGTCTGGTCAGCTAGTTTACAATATTTTTTTTTTACTAATTTAATAATAATTTTTTTTTTTTTAATTTTACACTTTTTAAAACACTTGACTCTTTGAACAAACAATTAAGTCAAAAAACTTAATAATAACGAAATTCAAACATGCATCAAATAGCGGAACATAATTCTCAAGAACACATACAAAACGATTGACAGCATAAGTCATCATATTTGTTAAGTTGTTATATAAACTAAGTGTATAGCAAGTATTATTTTAAAAAGTATTGTCATGTGAAGCATTTTTAAAACACAATTTAATATTAATTAACTATTAGTGCTTAAATAAGCTTAAATAAGCTAATAAGTAAGCTTACAAAAAAAAGTTGTAGGAAATCTCTTAAGATAAGCTTACTTATATTTTGCTTATGAAATGGTCTGTTGGGATGATAATTTCCTAGAAATGTCTTTGCCAACATAAATTTTCCACTTAAGCAACAATCAGATTGTAAATTTCAATTGTATGTACGTACATTGGTGGGTCGATTTGTATGGACAAAAATTGTTCGATATTGTGCCATTGATTTTTCGATAGCTTTTGGGATGAGAAAAAAAAAATCAACTACAACACACAGTTTGAATGAGATCTTCATCCGAATGGCACACTACCGTAGGAAAGATCGACTAGTAGAAGGTTCCGTTAAACAAGTGTCAAAGTTTTTGTAATCAAGTAAATCAATCGAAACAAACTGTATTCTATAGCTAAATTTAAGTACAATAAGCTAAATTAAAATCTGAATGTAAATTTCTAAATAGTAAATTGTAAGAAAAAGATATGTAAGGACTATTTTTTTTTTTTTCAAACAAAATGGATATGATTGAGTTAAATCTTTTTCATCTTGCTAGATCCTGTTCTACAAGTTGTTGGAGGTATTAGCTACCCGTAGCTGCATGTTGAATATTTGGACAAGCTGCATTTACGAAGATATTTTATATTATACTAGCTGAACCCGGTACGCGTTGCTGGCCCTTAGAAAACATCTGTTTTATATTGCATCCCGATCTCGATTTTAATATACAGTGTCAGACAAAGTCGGTGATCCAACCTTCAATGTTAATACATGTGGTGGCAGTCCGGCCGGTTCCAATGAATTCAAAAATTTAGTAGTATAACAAATTTAGTAGACAAAATTTAATAGTAAAAAACTGAACAAAAGGGTAGTTTTACGGAATATTTATTAGGTTTTTTGCACCCTAAATGTCTGTAGTAGAAAACCGAATGAAACGTTCAGCTTTACCTTGAACGTGCATTCAGCTTTTTACTATATAGAGTTCAGCTTGTGCAAAAGTAAACGGGCGTTCAGGTTTTAAGTATATTCGTTTAATTTTCGCAATACGGAACGAGAATATACTTTTTTATCTGATGCGTTCAATTTCTTCATTACTGAAGATAAGCTTATTATTTTACCAGCTGCGTTCCGAAAATTAAATAAGAGATTTTTAAATGTGTTTTAATATTAACAAAATTTATTCAATATGTTCTACAAGCATTATTCATACATAACTGTTTACATAATCCTTATGTGTGAGACAGGGTACCCGGGTAACTTTTTGTTTGTACGAAGAATTCCTAGGCGCTTGAAACTTTCTGAGAATTCCTAAATTTTTGTTATATTAATTTTTTATTTGTGTCTCGACTTGGGAGCGAGTGGTAAATCATTTTATATTTTACACCCTTAACAGGGTGACAGGGCACCCGGGTACCACATACAAATTATATGGAAAATATTACGTATACGCTCACAACACAATACTGAGTAATCTTTCTACTGGCTGAATTTATTTGAGTACTGTGTATATATATGGGAATCCCCATTTACTGAATTGACGTAAGGCTAAACTTAAACATTTTTTAGCATTTAATAATATGCATCATTTGCATATATTGCGCAATAATATGTAACTCCCCAAGTTTTGTATGTGGTACCCTGTCACGCTGTTAAATGTGTTTTCTTTTTTTTGTCACACACATAAGGGATAAACAACAATTTCTATAACCTCACCGAAACCTGCTGCTCCTGAGGAAATTCCCTGTATATATCATCGACAATTACCTTAAAATCTGATGGTATTAACATTTTTCCGTAAATTATGGCGTTTTCCAGGATTATATTTATTAATTTGTCTCTGTATTCAGATGACATAAAAGTTATACTGCCTTCAGTAACACAATTTTTTAAAGTACACACCGTCTTGTTCCTCTTCTTAAAAGGCTTGTTACGAGATTCATACACGATTCCTGCTTCTATATTAAACAATTATTAAATATTGACTACATAGGTATATGCACATATATACAACTTACCTTCTAAATCCGGCAATAGAAATTGAATTGCTCTAACAAAACTCAAGGTTAATATATGGTTGTCACTATATAAAATATGAACTACTCACTTTAAAAATCAACACACAAATGAGATTCGGTCAAACTTAACACTTGTTGTTTTTTTTAGAATCCCGTTACTTCTGTAGCCGGCAATTGAAGTAATATTAAATTTTTTAAAAAAAATTGCTAAAAATATTTTTACCACGTCTCGTTCAGATTTACTGAACGATGCGTTTAGTTTTTTTTACTATCCCACTATGCTGAACGGCACGTTTTACGGTATCTATGAAGAACTTTACTGAATTTCGCATTCAGTTATGCTAAATGTGTGTTCAGCGAAGAATTATTTGGTTGATTCTAAAAATCTGAACAAAACGTTCAGGTCGCTAGTAGAAAGGATTGGGTTTTAATATGTTGCGTTCAGAAAAACGTTTGGTTGGTATATTACGAGCTTAACGTCGCGTAGTAAACAAGAAAATAAGCGTTCAGATCTTGGATATTTGAATGCAACTTTAAAGGGGCATAGTAAATGCGCCTAGTAGCATTCAGTTTGACTATTTCTAAATATCCAACAATTGTTTTGAGAAGCTTTCGGTAGAAGAGTATTGCAGCAAATGCAGACACATGTTCGCTCATAGCGTTCGGCTTCTGTAGTTTCATTTCCAGTGAAAGAAATTTAAAGCAACTTCGCATCATCATTGGGAAGCGGGAGCAGTGATCCAATTCTGTGGTACATTTGGCCTTGAACTTTAAAGGTGGGCATGAATCCGACGTCATTTGAATTTCATTAGTGGTATAGTATAAAAATAGATTTTGCCCCGCCATTCCGTCCACAGACCGAAAATCTGACTTTACAGTTTTACTCGCTAGGCTATTCTGAAGATTCCCTGAAAATTTTATCAAAATCGGTCTAACCGTTTTTGAGTTCATTCGGAACATACATACAAACATCCATTTTTATATATATATATAGACTAGCTAAAACCCGGTGTACTTTACTACCCGTATCATAATGAAATAAAAAGTATGGTTTTCGAGGTATTTAGAAATATCTGTTTACTTTGTACGGTAGGTGACTCACCCCGTGTTCCGATCCGTCCTAATTTTTGGTTTAACTTCATGCTGTGATACGAAATTGATTCGTATAATGTTTGAAGACTGTCACAACTATAGTTCTGAAGATAATGGAAAATATATATTTACTTCCAATTGCGCCATTTTTTACCCAAGAAGCTACACAATATTACCAAAGTAAATTCCACTAAGTTTTGCGGCTTCACAATTATTTGCACAATATAGATTGATAAATCGACCCACCCTAACGTACATACATAATATTTTATGATTTATACCTACCAATGCAGTTGTTTGTGCTTTTTAAGTGTTTGTAGTAAGATTCGTAATAAGTTGTTTTCTAAAGGATTTAAGGAAAACTATAGTTTCTGCTATTGCATTATTTTTATTTCCTCTGTTATTATATTACTTGTTAGTGCGTATTTGTATGGAAGAGTGTGTTATTTAAGTTTTGATATGTTTTATTGTGAAAGCTTTCACTGTTTTGTACTTATTTTAAAGGAAGAAATGTAAAAAAGCAGCGAAAGTCATAACTACCAGCATAGAGAGCTTAACTATCGACACTTTGGCTACTTTTAAAATAAAGGAGATTTTTGTTGAAAATCTTAAATGCATCGTAATAATATATTTTATATCCTCTTCTTGTTTTATTTTGTGTCTTATTCGTTTTGCTGTCATGTACGGCTCACAGTTCTTTGCGAAAAATCAGGGTTCAGAAGAATTCATGTAAATTCACTTAAATTTATTCATTTATGACAATTTATCATGAATGAAATTTGCAAAATACAAGCGATTGCTTGTAAACAAACCTTTCTTCGACAGCTCTTCAATGGATTGCTTCTGGTGTGTAAAATAACTACTAAAGTGCAGTACAAAATAAACGTTTAAAGTGACTTCACTATAGGTTACTAAGAGTTACATAGGATATGAGTATACTTAAGCAAAAATTAAAATGAACTTTATGAGAATTATATCAACACAATTTGTATAAAACCAGTTTGAACGAATTACTCACAAAACGTTTAAAATGACTACACTCCAGATTACTTAGAGACACTTAAGTGACAATTGTCTTCTCGCTAGGTTACATCGCATGTATAAAATAACCAATTGACTTTTCTCAGCACTACAAAGAGCACATACATGTCAAATGACCAAAATATATAAATTGGAGTCAGCCAAGTGATAACACATTTGTGACAATTACTGTCTTTAAGAAATACATCGACTACTTGCTTAACTGCTGGGATATGTTCGGATTTCTTTTGTATTCATGTGTGAGTTGTTTGTTTTATTTATTTCTATTCAATGAAAAAAATAAGTAAATGTTAAAAATACTGCCCTTTTTACATGTTCCAACTTTGGATGCGTGTAACTTTTTATAGGGACGAGATAACTGTTAGCAAGTTATTTTTATTTAGAATTTTATCGCTAATAAAGCTGATTTAAAAAATTGACCCTCCCTAGCCCCGCCATGTCTAAAAAACCAAAAAAAGATCGGCCAAAATTAAAAAAAATAAATAAATAAACCCAAATATATCTTCAACTGAAAGCGATAACCTACATGTGTAAGCGTATTTTCAAGGTCTATCTGTATTTTAAATTTCAGCTCATTTGGATCATAAATGGATTTTTGGCGATTTTTTAATGTCAGACACGAGGTGACCAACTTTGAGGGACCACGCACTGGTCCCCATTAACCCTAAGAAGCTAAACAACTGAAAATCAACTCGAAAACACCCCAGCTCCAACCATATGAAATTTCGTAACTAGTTTGCGAGATATCGAATTATTTCCAAAAAAATCTTTTCTAAACCTCTGTTCAACAATGCAAAACAAAATTAGACGCATTCTTATTATTTTCATGTATGCAGCGTAAATAAAGAAAATTTTTTCATTTGTTTGCTTTTAATTTTTGAACGTTTGTGCAAAATAAAACTTTTGTAAATTGTTCACAAATGAACAGCACATTTGTGACCAATTTACAAAAATTTTACTTCTCAAAAATGCTCATGTGTATGAAAAAAAATTTCCTATTATTTTCTTATTTTTGAGTGAAAATAAAAACAATACAAATCTTATCATACCCCTACAAGAAAAGTGATGAACATTTTACCGGTCATATGACTGGCATTGTTGATAGAAATATCCATCATCACGTAGAACAAACTTTCTATCATTTTCTTAAGGCCAATATAAAAAAAGTGATGGAAACTTTTGTGTACGTGTGATTTTGCATCCTTCTCTAATTTATGCATTTTATCGTCCATAGAACATATATCTCAACTGCTTACTCTAATGTTGTTTACTAGTCAACGTTGATATAAATATTAGTCACAGTTGACTATTCAACCTTGATGGATTTACCGGTCACAGTTGACTAATCAAACTTGGGCATATATTTTAAGGCGATCTTGAGTGGCTTTAAAGTGTTTAGGATTCTTGGGGTTATAAACCTCTTCTTCAATATTGCGTCCAAGTCTCTTTTGGTTTTTAATGTTTCTAAAAGTTTAAAATTTTATATAAAATATGTCACAGTAGTATATTTCAGGACAACTAACCTCTTTTATATGGGATCCTGTACTTGTGAACTGTTCTCCAATGACTGGAAAGATTTCGTGGGTTCTTCTGTTAAATGATTATTTTTATTGGCTTCTGATGGTGTAACATCGACCTGAAACAGTTCTTGGTCGGCTTTATCCTCAAATGTACTGTAATTAATAAAAACTAATGTTGTATATGTGTGTCTATTGTTGTGAACTATTTTGTCCACTTACCCAATCCCTCTTCTTTTGAAAATGTTATTTTTTTTTACTTTTTTTTGTATTTACAATAATTAAGCACAATATATTTATTTTTTAACAATCTTCAGCTATTCGCACGACACCTTATAAATGAAAACGTTTCGGGGATTTACTTTTTAATGTCAAAAAATTTAAAAAATACAACTCTGAAACATACAACGATGATAAATATTTCCATAAACAATGACAGTTATATGTTCGGTCAAATATAAAATGTGTGCAAATGTGTTAGTAAACATCTTTTGTGTGTATTAGTTTCGGTCATATATTTCTTGTAGGGCCATGAATGATTAAATCATAAAAATTTGTTGCCTCTTCATACATGAAGAGAACATAATTTTTACATCAATGAAACTGATATATACCAGCAAATCATTCATAAATTTAGCGAATTCGATATCGCCTATTTTCAACATTCTGATAAAAAATATCTTCGGTCCAATTTCACATTCTGGGCCCTATCGTGACTTTAACAGATATATAGTTGGACATAGCTAAATCATATAATTTTATAAAGTGCAATAATTCGAATTGTTCCAAACGGAATGACTAAATCAATGTAACACCCATATTTTTAATGAAATTCCAGTAGTAACATTATGAATACTTGAGACAATTTTGTGTTTGTTTTTAGATGTTATTTTTTAATGTATTTTTCAGATGTGGTCATTATTTGGGAAGTATGATCTATTATGGAGCGATCACCATAAAATATTGTGCTTTGATATCGATGTAGTTGATGCTTAGTTTGGTCTCAATAACGACATTTACAAGAGTTTTATAGCTATTCGCAATTATAGACTGATCATAACAAAATCTGGTTGTTTGAATTTGCATACTTACATACAACTGATCTGTTTAAAGTTTTGGTTTAATATCGATATTTATGAAAAATTTATGTTTTTTTGAATTGGTTATTATATGGGAGCTAATTAATTATGTCCCAAGCTTCATACAATTTGGTGTATAAGAGATTTATGTGTTTTTCAAAAGTGGTCCTTATATGCGAGTTATGACCAACTATTTCAAGGAATTATGTGCCATTTAAACTTGAAGACGATATTTGTATGAAGTTTATGCGTATTTAAGTAATTTTAGAAGGTCGACTTCGATTTATATATAAACAAGTAAGAAAATATGGTCGGTAAAGCTCGACCATAGAATACCTTACACTAAGTAACTGAGCAAAAATATTTTTCTTTTAAAATTTCAATCATTTAAATTCGTAAGTGATTTTCTGAAGTGGGTCTTATATGGGAGCTATGATTAATTATGGACCGATCACTATGAAATTATGTCGGGTTATTTATGTCTATGTGAAAGTTATTTATGGTAAATTTTATGTGTATACCAACATTTTTAGGATATTTATGGACGATAAAGTGATTTTCGGAAGCGGGTCTTATATGGGAGCTATGACTAATTATGAACCGATCACAATAAAATTTGGTGAAATGAATTCAGTATATATAAAACTTATTTAGGGCAAAATTTTTGTAGATACCTATATAAATTAAACATTTATGACCGATAAAGTTAAATTTCGGGAGGACATTTGTATAAGGGCTAGGTGAAATAATAGACCGATTTCGGTCAGTTTCAGTTGACTTCCTCCTTGGTTTGAAAAAAATATATGTACCAAATTTTATCGAAATATCTTGAAAATTGCGACCTGTACTTTGCGCACGGACGGACAGCGTTTAATCGACTCAGGACTATTATTTTTGCACGTTACAAATATCAGCACAAACGCAGTTTAAACTCTTCACTCTGGTGGTGTAGGATATAGATATATTAGGATTATTTATGCCGAAGTTTAACCAGATAGTGATATTTGTAAGAGATTTTTGCTTATTTAAGTGATTTTAATAAGTGGAATTATTCGATTGCACCCAAAGAATTTTTGTCCTTGTAACAGAATATCAGTTAATAAAGAAGAATTTAGGTTGAAGCTACCAAAGTTTTGTTATCCCTTCTAACATTTTGTAGCCATAACTGTAAAATTCGGTCACCAAGGCAGAACCATTCGATTGACAACAAATTTGGTTGCTACTATGAATCTGTTGTCTCTGTAGGCATCTTTGTATCATATTCATGCAAAAATTTGGTGAAATAAGGTGTGCAAAATTGCATGGTATTATCTGCAATATATTTTTAAAATATGAAATGTTTTGCAGCTTGTCTTATATTTAGGTCATTACTCTTGTTCTACTTGACCAATTTTGCCCATTGTTTATTAAAACAATTTCCGATCAACAATATAAAATAAAATACAAAATATTTGGTGAAATTTCATCTACCCACATACCATAGACCTATATTTCCAATATATCGTTGGTTGGTTTATATAAAAATGCTTCTCATGTTAACTTTGCCATTATGCACATAAGTTGCCTAAGATATTTTCGGTGTATAATATGATTGTACTATTATTATGGTTGAAGGGGAATCATAATATGGTTCGGCGCAATTATATTATGGCTGTAATATACTGTAATATGACCGTTGATCTACAATATGATTACACATTATCATACGAGTATAGCCAATAAACAAAAAATAATAATAAAATATTATATTATGGTTAAGTAGGATCATATTATGATTATTTTCCAGTTTTGCAATCTTCAAACTTTCTACAACCATTTCTGGTATGTTTGTAATTCGATTCGAATATAAGTCTGTTCGAATTTGTATGCTTAATACATTGAATTTCGAAAATGTTATCTTTCGAATCAAATAACACAAATATTTTGAATTAGTAAAATTGCTATCTTTGGACCAACTAATTCCATCCAATATATGACTCCCAATTTTTTTTAGAGCAATCCTGTCTCTCTTTATTTATCCACTATTTAAAACAGATTGGCGATAGCTATCACCTGTCCCAAGCTAGAATTTTTATAAGGCAGCTCTATTTTGATTGTTTTTCTAAGCGATAGTGCGACCTCATATTTTCAACAAAACTTATACTATATATAGCCATCATTTTAACAAAATATCAAATACACCAAGGCAATTATAAATATTGACCGTAACATGAGACTTATTAAATCCCATAATAAATTAGGTCAGCTTGGCCATTGCGATTGCGAAAACTGTCAACTAAAAAATCAACTAAATACTTCTTAATGCTTTCTGTCTTACAAAGTGGTAATAATATTTTAGTTATTTGTTACTTTTTATTTCACATACTTGTTTTAACAATTATAGATAAGAACCAAACAAAAAAAGGCACCACTTAAAATGATTCATTATAACAATGAAGTAGAGTATTTTAACCATGATCCATGATGACAAATTGCAATGAGGATTTATTACTCTCAAGCGTTTTATATATGAGTGTGTTATTTAATATTTTTTATTATTACAAATATTTTATATGGATGAATGTATAAATTTATATAGTTACTCTATGAATTTACTTTGCAAGTACTATTTGTGCTAGTTTCTGACAGTATATGATTGACACTAAATTACAAGATTTGAAATCAACAAAATATATTTTCACTACATGATTTAAACGTTTATTTATCACAAGAGATTTACAGCATCAACTATTGTCATGTATTTTATAAAGTAAAAAGAAAATTTACTTTTTTTATGCTCATAAATATGTAGTTTACTGTATGTTCGTCTAGATGACTGCTAAAACATACACAATTTAGCAGATTTATAAAACCTAATGAATTGTAACATTAGAAATTACTTGTTCAAATATTAAATTGATGTATCATTTGATTGTTAAAAAATAATACAATATAAAAAATATAAGATTATAGTGGAATTGTTTGATTCAATACTTTATAAATGAGCAATATGAACGGAATTGAAAAGATTACTTGAAGTTGTAAGGAAAAAAAATTAAAAGTGATTTAAACTAGAAAGTTGAAATTATTTTGTGAGCCACCAATATTATACTCCTCCTATTCATCCAATCAATAATTTGTATCTAAAAATCATACTAATAGATTTTGTAAATATCGGTCCATACTTGACCAGATTATTTTATGACTATCGCCCCATAATAGGTCATGGCTCCTGTATAAGGCCCACATCCGCTGAATATATTAAACGTGAAAATATCTGTGATGTTTCACTTTTAAGGCTCGAAATGCTGCTATATAATTCATTTTTATATGCAAAATTGAGTCAAAACAAAAACTTACTTTGAAGTTTGTCAAAATATTTGTTTACCCTTTTTATACCCTTCACCATGAGTGGCAAGGGTATATATAAGTTTGTCATTCCGTTTGTAATTTCCACATTTTTCATTTGCGACCCCACAAAGTATATATATTCTGGATAGTTATAGATAGCGAAGTCGATGTAGCCATGCCCGTCTGTATGTTGAAATCAATTTTCGGTTTCTATATAAAATCGAGAAAATCGGCCAACAAATGGCTGAGATATAAGGAAAAAACCGGGACAACTTCTATTTTTGGACTATTTTTGATCTATATCTCGATTGCAAAGTCATAAATGTAGACTATATGGATATCTAATGATAGATATTTCAAAGTCCATTGGAACGATGTATATAAGGCTATAGTAACTTGGACATACAATGGGTGAAAATCGGGAAATAGCTGTATTAACATTGTGTGGAAACACGTCTGCAATTTCTTGCCGCAAGTTCGTCGTAATAACTTCTACAAACAACTTCTGGAAGCAGACTTCCGCAAGTTTTGGTTTGAGTAGATACACTCCAGGAAATAGTTACAGAAGTTCTTCCGCAAGTGACTTGCTAGTGGACACACGGCTTATCATCAAATAAAGTCTTATTGAAAATATTGGTTACGTTTTATCGTATAAATATTTGATCAATGTGAACGTACCTTTAGGTGTATATCATTGATGTCAGAACACCATGAAGAGAAGACGAATACCAGAAACTTTCAAAGATTTGCAGATAATTTTTCAGAAAAGTATATCTTTCGCGAGTGACATTCACAGATATTTTAGAACTCAGCTATTTTATTGGGCAAAAACTCGAAATCGAATAATCTAAAAAATAAAATAAAAAAATTTGAGAAATTTTAAATTTGTTTTGTACTTGTTTAATAAATATTGAAGCATATTTTTCCCGATCGCTATATTTCTCGTAATTAACAAATTCCAATTCTATTGCTAATAGCGCTCCAAATACTAACACAGCTAGATTTGTATACCCTGTGCTGATGTATGTAACGACTAACTCAGACTAACAGTCTGAGGCCCGTTTTCTCAATGTATCGACAAACTGTCTGTTACTAAATGTCGACATAAATTTATTAGGCCGATAAACTGTCCGTTAACAATTTTGGCTTTCTCAATATACCGACAAAAAACATTATTTTCTGTTGGCAATACCTCTCAAAATAGATGTGAAAGATGGGAACCCTGCCTTCAAGTGACAACATGTTTACATAAATCAGCTGTTTAATGTGGCCATCGACAGTCGGAATCTTTTAAAAAATGCATTATCCTCCATGTCTGCCAAGTAGTTAGGGCTGGCATGATAAACTCTTTCAGCATTCACTTGGAACTTATGTTATTTGAGTTCGTCCTCCATCAAATTAATGTAATTAAACCTTTTTTTTATAAAATCTATTTAATTTCGTTTACAAAAACACATAAAAACTATGAACAGCAGTCAGCTGTTATTTATTTATCTGTACGATAAATAAATAATTGGCAGATGAGGTCGGGTTAGCTTTGCGATAGAATAGAAGCAAATGAGACATTGAGAAAACCAAATTTCTTTAATCTGCAGTTTTTCGTTGGGAAAAAAGATAATCACCTAATGAGAAAACGGCCCTGAGACGATTAAACCATGTCTTGTTGTCCGTTTGAATATCTGGCTGTCCATGGAAACCTTAGACTGGTCCCAATTTGGAGATATTTTGATTAAATTTGGAACATAGATTTTGTTTGGCCCTAGTACGAATATCATAAGAAAAACGTTGAAACTGTCTGAAATGGTTTCACCATTTCACCTTGCCCTAGACAAATGTCGTCCCGAAAAACTTTTTTGTCGTAAATGTCTTATTTATATTGGCATCTACACAAATTCCTCCGCAAATAAAATTTATATAAAAGGAAATCACATCCAATTTTTTTTTTCGGATCAATCATTAATTGACCCTAATTCCCATATAAGGTCTCTTCCTATAATCATATTAAAGAGCACATCCGCACTAAATCTCTTAAAAATATTATTATCCGCATTAAATTCAAAACAAGTAAGTTTTATATAGACAGTAGTCTATATGACGATCGGACCATAATTGGTCATAGCTTCTATATAAGGCCCACTTCCGAAAATCAGACAATGAAAAAAAATTATTGAAATTTATATAGAATAATTATTTGATCATAGACCCACTGTTGGGTATTAAGGACTGAGATCGTAAAATTCTTAACACACGTTTTTCTTTAAAACTTTTAATCCAAGTATTATTTGAATTTTTTTTTTTTTTGATCAAGTTCCCTTTGTAAAGCATTTCAGTTATTATGTTTAATGTCAATTATGTTCATTTGTTGTTAATCTGATTAAAATGAGTGACCAGAAAAAAGTGCGCATTAAAATTATTAAATATTTTCAACAAAACCCAACTTGGTCGTACAAAAAGTTGGCCAAACAATCAAAGGTCTGCCGTAAAACTGTTTCCAATGTTATTAAACAGTACCGGGAGAACTTGTCCGTTGATATAAAACCTGGTTCAGGTAGAAGGAATGGTCCACATGATGTTTCTAAAGCCAAAAAATAGAAAGCATTTTCAAAAGAGCTCCCAACACCTCCGGTAGGAAAGCAGCACGGTTAGGTCAGTACTCGGACTATTTGATACGAAAAGTTAAAGCCAATGAAGGTTTAAAAACATACAAGGCTCAAAAAGTTCCGAACAGGAACTCTGCTAAAAATTTAGAGGCCAAAGACAGAGCACGAAAATTGAAGTCAAATTTTATACAAAAAATATACCTGCTGCATAATGGATGACGAAATATACGTATGGAAATTTTTTCGCAGCTTCTGGGTCATTTTTTTATGTTGCTTATGCTCGAGGGGATGTTGAAGAAAAGTTTAGGATCCAAAAGCAAACAAAATTTCCCAAAAAGTTCTTGGTATGGCATGCAATATTCAGTTGCCGCAAAAGAGCTAAACATTTGTTACTAAGGGATCTATAAATACCGAAATTTACATTAAGGAATGTTTACAAAAGATGATGCTTCCATTCATAAGACTTCTTAATGTGTCCACTTATTTTTGGCCTGATTTGGTATCTGTCACTATGGTAAGAAAGGTCTAGAGTGGTACAAGAGAGGCAATTCCTCCAAACTGCCTGGAGCTGAGTCCAGTAGAGAGATATTGTGGTAGATTTTAAACGGACATGAACAACCTGTTCGAACAAAGTGGCATATAGCACTATAAAAACCATAATGGAAGGGTTTTCGAAAATGGTTCAAAATTTCATCACTATTGATTAAAATTATAAAGATATTTTTTTTTGTAAATTGAAACAATAATTTCAATCAAATAATAAAAGATTTAAAACTGTAAGTTTAGTGGTTTCATTTTTATTAACATATATGTATGTTAAAAAATTTTCGATCTCAGTCCTTATATGGACGTACTTGACCGGCTATACTTTGTTGCTTTTTAAATTTTAATGAGTGAGTATTAGGGTCCTATATTTGAAACAAAAATTCGACTTTTCGATCTATCGACTTTTTTTCGTTTTTTAAAAACTTTTTTCGTTTTTTAGTTAAAACGACTTTTCAACTATTTTCGACTTTTGTCAACTTTTTTACCATTTCTTGTAAAAAATACATGATTAAAATACATTTATTAATGCAAATTTTGTAATGCTTAACAGTAAAACAGAAATGTATCAAGGCGATAATGTATTAAATAATATTATCACTTTTGTTTCTAATAGTAAAATTTAAATTTAGAAATAGTAAACAAATTTACATTACTAATTTGCCATGTTTATTATCAAACACTTTCCTAAAAGTTTCTGCAATTTGAGTATGTACGATATGTCAAAAGTTTGTGCAGAAAAAGCTTTATTTGATAAACATTTATTTATTATTTATGTTTGCATACACTAGAAAAAAGCAGGTGTACCAAAATGGAATATTTGTATATAATGTCGCAATTAAATATATATTTTTTAACAATCTAAAAAGTCGACTTTTATAGACTATTCGACTTTGTTCGACTCTTATCGACTAATAAATCGAATAATCGACTTATAGAAACCTAGTGAGTATCAGGTTTCTCTTACAATAACAGGCTTTCATACAAGTTTATTATTAATTTCTAGTTGATTGAGAACTAAGTTAATCAAATAAATATCGCGTACAATGAGACAGCGTATTAATGCTTCAACATGTATCAGCGTATACGACTATAAAATGGCGTTAATGTCATACGAAAAACATTTTAGTCAAATTCCCAAAACTTATATATTTTCTTCATATCACATGTGCATTTGCATTTTGATAAATTGATTTTCTTATAATATAATATTATAATGAAATTCCTTAAAGTACCACTTTTTTCCGCAAAATACTTTGCAGTAACGCCGGTGAAAATTGTAGCGAATATTTGAAATAAATATTTAAACTTCAATTCATCCTTCTTGTATACATTACTATCAATCGCAATATGTATGTAAATAGCATTGAACTCATTAATTAAATGGCCTGTAATTATTTTGCACATAAATTAATATACCCTATATTGTTCACTGCCAAAGTAAATCATGAAATAATTGATTAAGAGAGAGAGAGATATACACTGGCTCTTATTACTGACTGCTGATGTCAATTTAAATATTTATTTTTTCAATTACAAATACGCCTGGTAGTCGTTACTAGCTGCACATACACTCTCACTTATGGCTACTCCCATTTATGCAAACGTGACTGTGTGCATCATGTTGGTAATGCTAGCAATTGAAACAGTTAAGTCCTACAAAATCCAATAGCCTTAAGATCAAAAAAAGAAAAACTGCCAAAAAAAATCTTCTCTGAATCAAAAGAAAACAAATAATAAAAAAATAGCAAAAATAAACACAAAAAGAAATCGCAGAAAAAATATTTATTAAAAAAAATAAGAAAAATAAGAACAGAATGTATTTGACTTATAAAAGCGGAAATAACACGATTTGTGAGAGTGGGCAGGAGCTGGAGAGAAATGAAAAATCGTTCTGAATGCTATATCCGGCAGTTGCTAATGTGAAGTTAAAACCAAAGTATAAAATAATTAACATGCGGTGATATAAGATTTTTAATGTAATGAATACGATTATATGTGCAAATAATTCATTTATTTTTGATACCACCTTAAGGAATTATAAAAAATCATAATATCGACTATATGATTAGAATTCCTCTGATAATGAGTGTAAATATATAACAAAGCAATACCGTCAAAAAAACGATCATTTGCATTATCTCAGAAAATACCATAGCTGCAAAATATACCATTATGATTTAAAATTTTTTTGGATCTGCAAAAAATTCGCTAACACGTACACCCACAGGAAAAATTAATACATCCGTGTACAATTTGACACCATTCGGTGTCAATAGTGTATCAACCCCGTATGTGCACAAATCGTACACGAACGGTGTCAATTTGTCAAAGAAGAAATAACACCATACCGTTGCAGATTTGACACCATACCGTTGTCGCTTTGTTACCGCTTTGTTGTTGATTTAACGCCAACCTTTTTGATTTGGAATTGTGTAAGCCCTCCCTTTCCAAAGTTACCATAATATTTATGGCGATTAAAATAAAACATAAAATACCTTATTTTTCATTAATTTTACATTTATTTAATACTAGATGGCCCGGTGCACTTCGCTACCCCTGTCGTTTAGTAATTATTGTTTAAGAACTAAATGTACCAATTTTACCAGTTTATAAAGGTATAGCCTATTGACGCTTCCAAGTAAGGGTCTATATACGTTCCAAATTTCAATAAAATCGATTCAGCCGTTTAAGCGTGATACTCAAACAAACAAACAAACTTATATATTTAAATGGATAAACACATTTATAAAAACACTAGCTTGACCCGGTGCGCTTCGCTGCCCCTGTCGTAGTAAGAAAAGGATTTAAGGATTTTAGAAAAGGATTTAAGGATTTTATTAAAAAAAATCGGTTTTCCCCCTGTTTATCCCTTTCTGGTCCAAGTATTGAAAAAATGTTATAGCCTATTGACGCTTCCAAGTAAGGATCTATCTACGTTCCAAATTTTAATAAAATCGATTCAGCCGTTTAGGCGTGATGTTCAAACAAACAAACAAATAAACAAACAAACTTACAAAGACATTTATATATTTATATAGATGTTGGAATACTCGTATGTAAAAAATTGTCAATGGATATTGTTTCCAGGTACTGTTGTTCTTTCATATACTCCCTTTATTCAGCTATCTCCACATTGATCTTATTAGTTTTACGGCATTTATTTTGATCACTTTTTGTTCACAAAACATAATTTATTTAACACTTATTTAATAATTTGTACTTTTGTCTTCTAAATAACAAAAACTTATTGATAAATACCATTACGTTCGTCCTAATAAAAAGCAACTGGCTTGTTATTCACATTCAGATGTGTCGGCCCATAATTTAACAACATTGCGTTGTCGATTTGTACCCGTTTGGTTACAAATTGTATACGTACGGTGTCGAAAAAAAGTGAAACCGTATGTGTCAAAATGTCACCAACCGTTGTCGATTTTGCAACGTCGTTTTTCCCTACGTGTAGGTTATTTTTTTAGTTTAAGAAATATTTAGCTTATCGGATATATTTACGATAAAATTCTGAATAAAATAAAAGAAAATTGCTAACGGTAATATCGTCCCTATAAAAAGTTACATCAATCCAAATTTGGAATATGTGAAAATAGGGCCCTATGAAGGGCAGTACCCCAGGGATTTATCAAAAATTCGCACTAAAATCGGATTTTCAGAAATAATTGTCTCATAAGAAATTTTTTTCAAAATAAAAGTCGCACAGCTTTTTAACGTTTCATTTTAAGAAAAAACAAGAATGAATCAAAAGTTCGAGAATTATTGGCAAATCCGCAAAATATTCAATTTTTAATCAGTTTTCATTTATTTACTGGACATACCTTTAACTACACTCTAAAAAATGCATGTAAATTTAATACTATAAAGTATGTAAGTTTTCATGTAAAATTGCGCAATATGCGTAAATTTAAAATGTTAAATGTTTATCAAAATCAATTACATTAATTTATCTGCAAAAATACAAACAAAATGTAGTATTTTTTAATGTTTATAATATAATAGGCATTTTATGTTTAAAATTACATGTATAGTGCATAAATAGAAGTTTTACACACAAAGTGTGTAATCTTTCTTCAAACGTTTGATATAAAAATGTCAAAATTTTATTTCTTTAGGCACACCAAAAGACTAAGAATTTTTATCTGCGTATTGAATTTATAAGTCAAATATTATAATAAAATCCCAAAAACTGCTACAAGTTTGTATGACTAACCCCCAGCAACACGAAGTCTGGTTACGTGTAAGCTAATAGTTATACTGACAGTTTTCATATAAAAATAATTTTAACCGACAGTATAACTATTTGTTAACGCATAACCAGGCTTCGTGTTTATGGGAGTAAAAGCATTATCTCAGAAAAACTTCAAAAACCGTAAAGTACATAAAGAAAGCATGCATTTGAAGACCCTACAAAAACTAAGTATATACCCCATGAAAACAAAACTACATCTTTAAACAAGTAAGAAAGTGTGGTCGGTTAAGCCCGACCATATAATATCCTACACTAGGTAAATAAGCAAAAACATTTTTCTTTAAAAATTTCAATAATTTATATTCGTGACTGATTTTCGGAAGTGGGACTTATATGGGAGCTATGACCAATTATGGACCGATCACCATGAAATTAGGTGGTGTGATTAATGTCTATATGAAAGTTATTTATGTTTCATTTTATGTGTATACCAAAATTTTTAGGAGATTTATGCTCGTTAAAGTGATTATCGGAAGCAGGTCTTATATGGGAGCTATGACTAATTATAGACCGATCATAATATAATTTGGTGACATGAATTCGGTATGTATAAAACTTATTTGGAAAAAAAAATTGTGTAGATACCTATATAAATTAAACATTTATGACCGATAAGGTCCAATTTCGGGAGGACATTTGTATGGGGGCTAGATGAAATAATATACCGATTTCAGCCGGTTTCAATAGGCTTGGTCCTTAGGCGGAAAAAATTGTATGTACTAAATTTTATCGAAATATTTTCAAAATTGCGACCTGTACTCTGCGCAAAAGGTTTACATGGACAACCAGCCAGACGGACGGACGGACATCGTTTAATCGACTCAGAAAGTGATCGGTATACTTTAAGTTGAGTGTTAGACTAATATTTTTGGGCGTTACAAACATCTGCACAAATCCAATATACCCTCCCCACTATGGTGGTGTAGGGTATAAAATGAATCATTAATAAGGACTGAGATTGAAAAATTCTTAAACATACATATATGATAATAAAAATGAAACCACTAAACTTACAGTTTTGATTTTTTTTATTTGATTAAAGTTATTATTACAATTTACAAAAAAGAAAAAAAATATTTTTATAGTTTTAATCACTAGTGATGAAATTTTAAAGCTTTTTCCATTATGGTTTTTATAGTGATTTCTGTCACTTTGTTCGAACAGGTTGTCCATCTCCGTTTAAAATCTACCACACTTTTTTTGACACCTTTTTTGTGCTCTTCAATTCTCTTTTAATAGGAGCCCAATATCTCACCACTGGCCTTAGCTCCAGGCAGTTTGAAGAATTTGCCTCTCTTGGTACAAATACCACATTATTGTTCTTTTACCACTCAAGACCTTTCTTACCATAGTGACAGGGTGTCAAGTCAGGCCAAAAATAAGTGGACGCATTAAGAAGTCTGTAACAAATGTCCTGTAACAAATGTTTGGTTTTTTTGACGCAACTGCATAATGCTTGCCATACCAAGAACTTTTTGGGAAATTTTGTCTGCTTTTGGGTCCTAAACTTTTCTTCAACATTCCCATGAGCATCAGCAACATCAAAATTTTGACCAGGAAGCTGCGAAAAATCTGCCAGAACATACGTTATATCATCCATTATGCAGCAAGAATATTTTTTATAAAATTTGACTTCTATTTCCGTGTTCTGATTTTGGCCTCTAAATTTTTAGCAGCTTTTGGGGGCTCTTTCGAAAATGCTTTCTATTTTTTGGCTTTGTGTTAAAAATTTTTGATCTCATTCCTTATTGTAAACATCTATTTTCGACATAATTTCCTTTTACATATTACCACAGAAATACATAAATCTATGCGCAACCAACGGAATAACCATTTAAATATGCCGTTTGTTGTGAGTATACAACACAAAGTTTAATTTACAACTACAAAACTGGAGATGACATTTCAAGTAAAGTTTATACAGCTTGTGTTAAAAAAATGAATACTCGAAAATAAAAAATGTCATAGTAAAAATATACAAACAAAACAAAAAAATAAAAAAGTGAAAACGTAGTTTGGAAAAAATTAAGCAAATGTGGAAATCAGTAAATCCGATTTGCATGGATTCTGAGGTTTTCTTTGGCAACAGCATCATTGGCAGACGTCAGTCAGGAAAACAATGCTACAAAACAGTAGACTGGTATTGTATGTTAGATTTTTCAGTTGCTGTATTGTTAACAAATACATATACATACATAAATTTTAATACATAAACAACTGTTCACATAAAATATGGCTACTCTATAGAAGCTTTAAAAAAAAAACTTGTGTCAATGGCCTGGCTAACATCGTTCTCAAATAAATATGGACCAATGACGATGGCATACCAAAATACACACCAGTGACTTTTTCGGAATGCATTAAAAAAAAAAATCGTACACAAATTCCTTGAAAATCCGATATTGACGAGAGTAATGATTGTAAAGAAAGAAGCTAATGCTTTCAAAAAGTACTGTACATTACCAGGCACAGAGTTCGTATGAAAGTGCAAACAAAAATGTATTTAGCACAGATTACATAGATATGAATCAGTTGGTTCCAGCAATATGACAATAGCAAACAAACAAAAGCAAATGTCCAATTTCGTTGCCTATTGAAAACTGTATTTTTTGTCTCGCTCTGCAAACCACAACTATTGAAAGTGGTTGTAGAACGTCAAAATAATCATTCGGTTCGATATTAATTTTTTGAAAACTCATACTCATATCTATAATAATCTGCTGTTATGAAAAGCAAAAAATCCAATTTCAAATGCAAAAGTAGAAGTAAAAAATCAAAATTATGTAAAAAAATACTAATTTTAAAATAATATATTAAGTGACAAATAATATTTTTTTTTTATAAATTTGTTTTTTAAAAAAATTGTGAAGTTGCTGTGAAGATTTTGTAGCAAACGTTTTAAAACCAAAATATTATGAGTTGGAATATGATTATTTCACTTTCCTGTAACAGACCTGTATGTTACAAAACGATATTACAGGCAGAAAAAAAATATAGTTGTGCATGTTTACTGTAACCATTTCAACATTTTGATAAGTTGTTTAACAATATTATAGTCACAGTAACTATTTATATGATTGTGGTAACAAGTATATGGTTAATTTACGATTCACATGATTGTATCAAACATATATATGGTTACAGTAAACAAGTATTTGTTTGTGACAAGCATTTATATGATGAAGGACTTACCATGTTATGTTGCTCTCGGCTTATGGATATCATAACCTGAGAACAACATATTATGATAAAATTATTTATCATAAAAATGGTTGTCACAAACATATACTTGTTTACTGTAACCATATATATGGTTGATACAATCATGTGAATCGTAAATTCACCATATTATTGTTACCACAATCATATAAATAGTTACTGTGACTATAATATGTGTCAACGAACGCATCAATAGCTTGGTTTTTTTTGTGTTATGTTTTGCAGTGAATAGGTATAGAAAATAGTTACCTAGTCAGTACTGATACAGTCTACTGGTGGATTTTCAATGACAAGCTAATGTTAAATGTCAACAGAAAACTTTCAAATATTGTTTGAAATATGTTTGAGATCTGTCAGTTTTATTACTTATTTGGAAAGTTTTATAATGGTAATCACAGTTTAAGAGAAATGCGTTGATGACTTATAAGTCCTTTTTTAGTATTTAGCTCATTTTGTAGTGTTTTTAAATTGTATTTTTTCTCATACATTTGTATATCCACTTTACCATGAGTGGCAAGTGTGATATAAGATTGTCATTCCGTTTGTAATTTTCACATTTTTCATTTGTGACCCCATAATATGCTGGATCGTTTTAGATAGCGGTGTTGATGTAACCATGTCCGTCTATCACTCTGTCTGTCTGTATGTATAAATCAACTTTCAGAAGCCTCCAGATAACCTACATACATGATTGATACATCAGTATATCCGATACATACATGATTGATACATCAGTATATCCGCTATAGTTTTGCTTAGGTAGCTATTTCGTTATTAATCGAGAAAATCGGCTCATAAATGACTGAGATATAAGCATAAAACCGCGACTACCTCGATTTGTATACCTATATAATTCAGACATTTCGCAGCAGTTCTAGGAAACAGTCCTAGTCCTAGAACTAGTGATTTTATGCATCATTTAGAGTGGGAACTAGTTACTTTACTAGCTACGTGACTAGTTATTTTAACACGTGCATGTCCTAAGCAGGTGGTCAATTGAACCTTTTTGACTACAATGAGACTGCCTAATAGCTGGGCCAAAATAGTCAACGAATTGGATTCACATATTGGTTAAATAGCGTCAATTACCTTACTAGCTACAGCTACATAACTAGTTATTTAAATATGTACGAGTGCTAATTGACCTCAAATAGTCTGCTAAAAATACATATCATAGGCAGTCCAATAAAAGATAGCTTGTAAACAAACCTTTCTTCGACAACTTTCCAACGGTTTGCTTCTGGTGGGTAAAATAACTACTTTCTAAAGTGCAGTACAAAATAAACGTTTAAAGTGACTTCTCTATTGATTACTAAGAGACACTTAAGTGACTATTGAATTCGTGCTATGTTACATGGGATATCATTATACTTAAGCAAAAATAAAAATTAACTGTATGAGAATTTGTTCAATACAATTTGTATAAAACCAGTTTGAACGAATTACTCACAAAACGTTTAAAGTGACTACACTCGAGATTACACAGACACTTAAGTGACAACTGTCTTCACGCTTGATTACCTCTGCACTGCAAAGAGCACACACATGTCAAATGACCAAAATATATAAATTGTGATAAGACATTTGTGAAGATTACTGTCTATAAGAGATACATTGGCTACATGCTTAACTGCTGGGTTAAGTCAAAAAAAGTCTTATTTCGGGAAGACATTTTAATAGGTAAAAAAAAATGTATGCGCCATACTTTAAACTGGGTGGTGGATTTATATTATGGTTGTGTAGGGTGTGGAAATTGAACGGAGCATTAGAATTATTTTTAAAACCAGTTAAATGAAAATCAGCACTTTAAATTAACAGGTTCACAAAAAACCGAAATTGCGAAGAAAAAACATTTTTTCGGTTAACCGATTTTTATACCCTACACCACCATAGTGGGGAGAGTATAATGGATTTGTGCAGATGTTTGTAAAACCCAAAAATATTAGTCTGACACCCACCTTAAAGTATACTGATCGACTCAGAATCACTTTCTGAGTCAATTAAACGATGTCCGTCCGTCCGTCTGGCTGGCTGGTTGTCCATGTAAACCTTGTGCGCAGAGTATAATTTCTTCTGCCCAAGGACCAAGCCTATTGAAATTGGCTGAAATCGGTCCATTATTTCACCTAGCCCCCATACAAATGTCTTCCCGAAATTGGACTTTATCGGTCATAAGTGTTTAATTTATATAGGTATCTACACAAGTTTTTTTTCCAAATAAATATTATATATACCGAATTTATGTCACCAAATTTTGTTATGATCGGTCCATAATAAGTCATAGCTCCCATATAAGACCTGCTTCCGATAATCACTTTAACGAGCATAAATCTCCTAAAAATGTTGGTATGCACATAAATAACTTTCATATAGACATTAATCACATGACCAAATTTCATGGTGATCGGTCCATTATTTTTCATAGCTCCCATATAAGGCCCACTTCCGAAAATCACTCACGAATATAAATTATTGAAATTTTGAAATAATAATGATTTTGCTCATTTACTTAGTGTAGGATATTATAAGGTCGGGCTTGACCGACCATACGTTTTTACTTGTTAAACACTAATAATGAAACATATGTAAAATGGACTTCTTCCGGCTTCCGGGATCAACATTTTATGTTGCAGCAAAACGAGGTAATGCGGACTTAAAATATAAATATACAAAAATATTGAAATTTGGTAATGGTTTAGCAAGGAATTTGCAGTTGTTGCCTGCAGAGCACCCCATTTATATAAAAGAAGATTGCCTATGATTTGGGCCAATTTAACTTCCAGTCATTATTCAAAAGCTGCATTGAATTAGTATCGAAGAAATCAAGTCGACGTAATGGAATAATATATGACCACCCCAAAATTGTCCAAGCTTCGAAAATTTCAGCAATATTCGGCTAATTTCAAAGGAAAGTTAAAACGAAGCGGTACTATAGATCTTGAAAATAAAAAATTTTAGCGATTTAGGATAAGTATGCAGCGTAGGTGAATCAAAATGTTGCGCAACGATCCATTAAAACCAAAACAGGGATAATAAGAGGAAATCAATTTTAGTTACTTCTTAAATACTAATAAATGAGTATCAATTTATGGTTCAAAAGTATTCAATAGCTTTTTTTGATACATAAATATTAAAACATTTATGCGACCTGATTTTATGTGAACAATTCTCTACATACATTTACAGTTGAAGCCAGCTACCCATACTTATATACAAACAAATTTATACTTTTACATATGAAATGAATACATCTGTATGTGTGTGTAATTTGTGCATACATTGGTAATAAAATAGTATAAACCTTTTCTATGTATGAGTATTGTTACAATCGCCAGGACTAATATGAAAGGAGCAAAATGATGAAGAAAAGCCAGGAGAAAAAAATAACAATTGCAAATCTTGTAAACATTTCAGCATTTTTTTGTTCTCATTGCCTCTCTATTGTTTATGTACTTGTTGTTGTTGTTGTTATTTGTATAATGTTCTTATACGTTGATGTTTTTAAAATTTTTTTTTTTTGTTGGTGTTCAAAACGTTGCTTTATATTTCGTATCCGTATTGTTGAAGTCGGTTATACGTTTTACAATTCTTGTTAGTATTTTGTTTGCATGCTTTTTTTGTGTTATACTTGTAGTAGTGGTAGAAGTTTACAGTGATTTTTACATGTAAGCATACTTGTAAGCCTCATGTCCACAATTGACGTGCCACTTCAGTTTCCTGCTTATAGGTTGAGTGTTTGTGTACGAATGTATGAGAGTTTACATGTTATTCTTATTGTAGTTTTTTTACATTGTTTTTTTTATCTCTTATTTTATTTACTATTTATTTTGTTTAGTTTTATATTTTAAATTTTAAAATGTATACATTTTTTTAATAAAACTGTATACTGTATGATGTACTTATTTTAGGCAAAATTTAGATGTGACCTTGTGTTGGTAACAAAATTATATGTTATTTAATTTTATGAGCAAACATTATATTACTAGATAAATAATATATGTATATTCTAATGGTGTACATGTGATGTATTCTTCTGTACCAAATGTTTGGAGAATAGTTGAGATTGAATTAAAATTTCTTCTATTTCCTATGTGTTTTGACTTGGCTTATTATCATATAATTTTATTAATATTTTTATTGGGCATATTGAAAATGCGCGAAGTGCTAATCCTTTGAGGCCAAAAACGAATCAAGCATATATCGGATACTCTGTTCAAAAGTGAAGTGTATCCGAGAGAGAGCGTTCTAAGGACTGAGATCGAAAAATTCTTAAAACACGTTTTTCATTAAAACTTTTAACCCAAGTATTATTTGATATTTTCTTTGATCAAATTACCTTTGTAAAGCATGTCAGTTATTATGTTTAATATCAACTGCGTTCATTTGTTGTCAATCTGAATAAAATGAGTGACCAGAAAAAAGTGCGTACTAAAATAATTCATTATTTTAGTACGCACTTTGATTCATACAATCAAAGGTCTGCTATCAAACTTTTTCCAATGTTATTAAACAGTACCGGGAGAACTTGTCCGTTGATATAAAACCTGGTTCAATTAGAAGGAATGGTCCACATGATGTTTCTAAAGCCAAAAAAATAGAAAACATTTTCAAAAGAGCTCCCAACACATCTGGTAAGAAAGCAGCCCGGTTAGCTCAGTACTCGGACTATTTGATACAAAAAGATAAAGCCAATAAAGGTTTAAAAACATGGCTCAAAAAGTTCCGGACAGGAACGCTGTTAAAAATGTAGAGGCCAAAAACAGACCACGGAAATTGAAGTGAAATTTTATACAAAAAATATACCTGCTGCATAATGGATGACAAAATGTATGTATGGAAAATTTTTCGCAGCTTCCGGGTCAATTTTTTTATGTTGCAGATGCTCGAGGGAATGTTGAAGAAAACTTTAGGACCCAAAAGCAGACAAAATTTCCCAAAAAGTTTTTGGTATGGGATGCAATATTCAGTTGCGGCAAAAAAGCCAAAGATTTGTTACAAATACCGAAATTTACATCAAGGAATGTTTACAAAAAAGGATGTTTCCATTCATAGGACTGCTTAATGTGTCCACTTATTTTTGGCCTGAGTTGGCATCTGTCACTGTGGTAAGAAAGGTCTTGAGTGGTAAAAGAACAATAATGTGTATTTGTACCAAGAGAGGCAATTCCTCCAAACTGCCTGGAGCTGAGTCCAGTGGAGAGATATTAGACTCTTGTTAAAAGAGAATAGAAGGGCATAAAAACAGTGTCCAAAAGTGTGGTAGATTTTAAACGGAGATGGACAACCTGTTCGAACAAAGTGACATAAAGCACTATAAAAACCATAATGGAAGGGTTTTCGAAAAAGGTTCAAAATTTCATCATTAGTGACTGGAACTATTGTATTGTTTTTTTTTTTGTAAATTGTAACAATAATTTCAATCAAATAAAAAAAGACTCAAAACTGTTAGTTTAGTGGTTTGATTTTTATTAACATATATGTATGTTAAAAATTTTTCGATTTCAGTCCTAGCATCGATCGTTCTACATTGTCGGATGGACCACAGTGTGGACTAGAGTTTCCAATTCGGTTTTAACCGAAACCGAAACCGCGGTTTTTCAAGGCTTAAAACCGAAACCGAAACCGACTATTTTTCTTCAGTTTTCACTTTTAATCTATTTTTACTAGAAAAATTTTAAATTTAGAAAAGAGAAAAAATCAATTATTCATCCAATATCTCTAAACACAGATCGGTAAAAATATCTTAAGATTTGTTTAAATTTTTTAAATTTTATTACAATAATTGCTTCAGATGATGTAGCAGGCTATCTTTCGTAGGCTAAATAATGCAAAATTTTTGTATCAAAGTCTTAGTTATTTTCTAATATCCGTATAGCAGTTCCTATATTATCACAGATTTAATAGTTAATAAATTATCACAAAACCGAACCGAAACCGATCGGTTTTCAATTTTTTAAAACCGAAACCGCGGTTTTGAAATTCTTCGGTTTTTTGGAAACTCTAGTGTGGACTATAAAAAGGCTGAGGCAAAACTTCTCATCCACTTCATTCTAAATACTTTTTGAACATGTATTGCAACATGTGGCCTAGCGTTGTCCTGTTGGATTATTATGGTTTGATGTCTGGCCGCATATTCTTGGCGTTTTTCGGTCAATGCTCGCTTCAAACGAATCAGATGCATTTAGTACAGCTTACTTGAGATGGTCCGATTTCAGCAGCTCATAATAGATAGGGCCCATTGGCTCCCACCAAATACAGTTAATTACCTTTGAGTCTTAGATAATTGCTTTGCTGTCGATTCGGCTGGTTAACCGAGCTTATATACGATCTTCATCGCAAGTAATGTTTCGGTGCAAAAATTATATTATTTTATATTATTTTATAATGATACAAGCCACATGACCTTGTTAGACACTTCAACCAGCATAATGTTTTGTAAAATAAAAAATATTTAAATTGCTGTTAATAACGAAATATTTTAAAAACTAAACTTAAGCTGCTAGGTAGTCAATATTGACTAGTCGTAGTATTTTATGAAAATTATATTTGCCAATTTATACTATTTTAAATAAAAAACAAATAAAATAATTTTATAACATTCAAGCATAATTTTGGAAATTCAAAATCGTCTTTCAGGGTATCTCGGCTTCAATTGGTATGGTACCCAATTTTCTTGATTTTGGATGAATCCTGCTGCTCGCAAACGCTTTGAGATTGCTGCTTGAGTAGCTCCCAATGATTTTGCAAGCTGCTGATGAGTTTTACAAAAATCTTCATGGTGTAATGCCTCAAATTCTTGGTCTTTAAACTATTTGACTGGTCTGGGCGATCTTTGTCTTCCGTGTCAAAATCACCACTGTAGAAACCATCTCTCACACGTTGAAACCTATAGAACACATTCAACATAAGCTTTGGTGAGCAATAGGTGTGCTACAGCGGCAATTTTTTTCAAATTAAAGAAATAAAGCAAAACTTCCTGCATATGACGATTCTTTGGTACAAAATTCGAAATAATTTTTGGGTATTAGTGACAGATATGTAACCATCAAAATGACATATAAGTTATTAAAAACAAAAAACGAGTTCAGAGATACGCCATCTATTGTAAATCCCCCATTTTTAAATAATACAATCAATAAATAATTTTCCAACGTTTAAATAATTTGCACAACTGATGTGACCTATTTTGAGATCTCGCAGCTCCTGAGGGGTCTTTGGGTTCGTCATCAAAAATTAAACCCGATTACTTCTGTGCCGCGTATGTCTCACGCAAAATAATCAAGTACTTTACAAAGAATCTCTTCAATTACGAATATTTGTTTTACATACATACTTTTCTAGATATTGCCAACGAAATATTCTTAACAACAACAAAAAAAAAGGGAATAAGTTTTAAAGTACATTTTTAAAAAATGTTCTTCGTCAACATTTAAAAGTTGTAATTTCTTGTATATGATAAGTGCTTTTATTTCAAGCAATATTTGTATGCATGTAAAAAAAAAAATTAAATTCATATTTTTTTTGGTACCAGTGTGTACTAAGTTCCTTAACACCAAATTCTGTGTACATATGTACGTTGTTTTTGTCACACAGCATATAACTAAACACATGTTGTCGAATTTATTTCTTGGTGCTGAAATCTAAAGAACTTTTTAATATTTCAACAAAGTATTTTGAATTAGATGCATTCATCGTAGTTGCAAGTTTGGTTAAGTAAATTCTTTTTTTTTCTGGCTTCATACTATTTACTGTTGCTTGTAAGTAAAATTGTTTACATAGAGTAAATAAAAAGTAACATTTTATTTAAAATATTAAGGAGAGATACAGATAGATTAGTTTTTTCAAATATATATATTTTATATTCTTTAAAGTAAGCTAAAAATTACAATAGTTAAGCCCTGAATATAAGAATTTATGAAATTTTTTATAAACTCTTCATAAGTTTTTACATTTGTTGATTAATGGGAAATATGTGTTCAATTAGTATTAGATATTAATAACAACATTGTTCCCATTCTATACAAAATTATTTTTTAAAGGCAGGTCTAATGTGCGTGAAGGTTTCAAACTCAAGAAGCATTTTGTGAGAAAGAAAAATTTCAGTATACACTAGCAGTGTTGCCAGTTTAGCCTTTTTGAGGCTAAATTTAGCCTTTTTATTTACTCTTTAGCCTCGAAATTTTGGTTTTAGCTTCGTGGCTTTTTTCTAGCCTTTTTTTAATTTGATAGCCTTTTTTTAAATAAATATTTTTTTAAATAAAAAAGGCTAGAAAAAACCACGAAGCTAAAACCAAAATTTCGAGGATAAGGAGAAAATAAAAAGGCTAAATTTATATTTGTGAGACATTTTCATTTTAATTCATTACTTACTGTTTTTCATTTAGCTTTTCAATATACTCAAGAATTGTGCAGTAGTAAAAGAACAAATAACAATTGCCAATACCAATTGTTTCTAAATGAAATATAGTATTTTATATCTGAAAGCTATAAATGTCTAGCAAATTCGCTTTCAAGACAAAATTGTTATTACACATTATATTCATCATTATATAATGGACAAGAGCCCCACAAACTCTTGAAGGTTTGTGATACTCGATGTCTGTCATTTGAAATAGCCGTTAAACGTATTGTGAATCTGTGCTTCGAGTTAAAACCAGCAATGCTTCAAAGCCAAACATTTAAGTGATTAATATACTGATTATAGTTTGGTGTATTATTTTTTTTAAACCAGTAAGCAATTCAGCGGATCCAACAAAGCTGTTTTCTGATTTAAAATTTCTTCTCCATTATTTGTGTTTTCAAATTGTAATACAATGCAAAGAATTTGATATATTATCGTCCCCAATTGAAAATTGTTCAATGTTTTCGCCACATTTTTCATGTAAGTTTGAAGAATGAGAGGTAAAATAACGAACGGTTTAATTAGTGACGATTCTGAAAAAGATAATACGGCAAATTAAACTGATTGAGCAATTGCGACAAAGATTTTCATATGAAAACTCTTCGCTAAATCGATTTTTTATCCGTTAATAATACACTTAAAATAGTACTCGTAAAACCAAAAAAATATATTATGTATGTAAAAAATAGTAAATGCGTAGTACTTAAATTAAAAAAAAAAACAAAATTTAAGTTTTGTCTATATAAAAATATATATGGGGCATTTAATATCAAGTGAACCATCTTTTGAAATCGATGTCTTCCGATAGTTAGTTCTATTAGATAGTAATTCAGACACAATTTTTCAACAAGATCGGTCGAAATCTTTCTGAGTTAGAGGGGATCAGAATTTGACATTTTGGCCAAGCAGGTGTTTTTTCTCATCCATGTAACTTATTACCTATTGTTCTTAGCAAAATGTGTCCCAAATAGTTTACTTTGCTATTTCTTCAATCTTTCGGAAAAAAACATTTTTTTTGACTTTTTTTGCAAAATCTAAAACTGTTGACATTTTTTTCAAAATGGGACCTTTTTTTAATTTTATTTTTTTTGCTCAAGAGAAAGATTAGGTCCATTCCTTTAAGAGGTTTTTGATCGCTTAGAGGGATTCGAGTGGAATATCTATCAAAATAAATATTTTGTAACTCAAGACATACAATTTTTGAAATTTTTTTTCAAAATCTAAATTTTTTTCCAAAATGGGCCCCTTTTTTAATTTTTTTTTTTGCTCAAAAGAAAGCTTATTTCCATTGCTTTAAGAGGTTTTTGGTCGCTTAAGTATATTTGTATATTTATTATTAATGATTAATGTTATTTTTTGTTTGCTGCTGAAGTGCACCTTTATAATTTTATTTATTTTTATGAATTTTGTGAATATATTTTCAAATTTTTTATTTAAAAATAAATATAAAACTAAATTCTTAATTTATAATATTTTAGCTTTTTTTTTGGCTTTTTTTTAAAGCAGTTTGGCTTTTTCTGGACTTTTTTTCAAGTCAATATAGCTTTTTTTTTTGCCAGCTCCTGGCAACACTGCACACTAGTGATGGGATTTAAACATTTATATATATTTAATGCCAATGTCTAAAACATACCAAAATGGGTCGAGTAGTCCAAAGTACTTTTCCGAAAATTAATAGGATTTAGATCCCTGTAATTTGTTGTATGAAGTAGTGGTATTCCAATTGAAATATACTATTTCATCTGATAAAAAACTTACATCTGACATGCTTTGTGATGATGGTAACTGGCTGGATGATGATGGCATCTTACAACAACTTTCTAAACTCAATTATAAAGATTAACCACACTATGATATAAAAGTGTATGAAACATTTAAGAGAGCTATATTCGACTGTACCGAATCTTAAATAGTCTTCATCAAAGTATGCTTTAAAACACAGATTATAATTTGTATACCTTACACCACCATAGTGGGGAGGGTATATTGGGTTAGTGCTGATATTTGTAATGGGCAAAAATATTATCTCACCACCCACCTTAAAGTACGTATACCACTTTGTTTAGGATCACTTTCTGAGACGATTAAGCGATGTCTGGCCATGTAAACCTTGTATTCAAACTGCAGATCGCAATTTCAAAGACAATTCGGCAAGATTTAGTACAAGCCTACTGAATTTGGTTAGAATCGGTTTGCTATTTCTCCTAGTCCCCACACGATTGCCCTATCTTAAAATTTTTAAACAAAATTCAACACAAATATGTTTTATATAAATCGAACTCCATAGTTAGTCATAGCTCCGATATAAGGCCCACTTCCAGAAATCACTTTAACTAGCATAGATCTCTTAAAAATGTTGGTATTCAAATAAAATTCAACACAAAATTGTTATATACTTATAAACAAAAGTCATGTCATGAAATTTCATAAAGATCGGTCATAATTCATAGCTCCCATATACATTTTAAAATAAAACTGTTAATAATCATCTGCTCGGTGTAGGGTATCATATGGTCATGCTTGACCGACTATACTTTCGTACTTGTTTTTTATTGAAAAATAATTCAAAAATTGTTGGTGAAAAAAAACTCGGATTAAAAAATATTTTTGCCGTTTTTGAACCATTGCAAAGTCTATCATTAAATATCCATATTGTCTATATTAATGACTTAGTAATCCAGATGTATATCGAAAATAGGTAGTAGTGATTTTTTCCTTATATCTCAGCCATATGTGTGCCGATTGTCTTGATTTTAAATCCAATCATTCTGTTCCAAATTCACACAATTTTCACATGTACAAAATATTTGTATTTTATTTTATATTTATTTCTTATAAATAAAAGTAAACTAAAGCAGCTGATTCATCGAATGCACAATATATTCAAGTTTGCGAGTCTATATTGTTTCGACAGTAACGCCCAAATCATGCCAATATAGTATTGACCATGCTCTAGTGCCACTCAAAACGTAATAGTGCCAAAAATGGAACTAATGTCCCATAAATCCCATCACTGGTACATACTGCTAATAAGTACCAGTGCAAGTAAATTTGTGTACTTTAAAGTCGCATGTAGCAAAAAGTTAGTTTGTCATGCATATTTATTCATAATTTAGTGATTCTTGTTTAGTTAGAGTGTGTGTGAATTTTGTTGAATATTTATACCGTGAGTTTGATGTAATAAGTTCCAACATGTTAAAAAAAATTCATGTAAATAAAAAATACATATAAACAAATGTTTTGATTAGTTGAATTATACTTATTTAATATATTTGCGAGAATGGTTTATTTAGGTATTTTGTTAACAAGAATAAATAAATGTATATTTCTAAAATAAATAAAAATTTAACTGGGTTTTTTCAGCGTTTTTAAGCATTAAAGTGTACTAAAAATACATTTATAGATATTGCACATCGTTACCTAAAACGCAAAACGCCCTAACTGACAAAAATTTCAAAACAAATTTTTTACAAATTGCGATATATCTTAATTTTCAAAAAAGTAGATTTTTAATTTTTTGTTAGGACATTTTTCGTTTTAGGTATCGATATACTTGTAAATAGACGTAACCACTAAACCAAAAATATATTTGAATTTTTTTAAATCACTTTTTGAGTCGATTAAAAGAAGTGCGTCCGTCTGGCTGGCTGTCCATGTAAACTTTGTGCGCAAAGTACATGTCGCAATTTTGAAGATATTTCTATAAAATTTGGCACACATAATTTTTTCAGCCCAAGGACCAAGTCTATTGAAACTTTCTGAAATCGGTCCATTACTTCACGTAGCCCCCATACAAATGTCCACCCGAAATTGGACTTTATCGGTCATAAATGTTTATTTCATATAGGTGTCTACACAAACTTCGCTCCAAATAAGTTTTGTATATACGGAATTCATGTCACCAAATTTTATTATGCTCGATCCATTAGTCACAGCTCCCATACAAGGCCTACTTCCGATAATCACTTTAACGAGCATAAATCTCCTAAAAATGCCGGTATACACATAAAATTCAACATAAATAACTTTCATATAAACATAAATCACATAACCAAATTTCATGGTGATCGGTCCATAATTTGTCATAGCTACCATATAAGGCGCACTTCAGAAAATCACTCACGAATATGAATTTTTGAAAGAAAAATGTTTTTGCTCATTTATTTAGTGTATGGTATTATATGGTCGTGGTTGACCGACCATACTATCTTACTTGTTTTAAACCTGCATTAGCTTTAACTATTCGTACCAAATAGTCCGAGCACTGAGCTAACTGGGCTGCTTTCCTACAGGATGTTTTGGGAGCTCTTTTGAAAATGTTTTCTTTTTTTTTTTTTGGCTTTAGAAACATCATGTGGACCATTCCTTCTATCTGAACCTTGTTTTCTATCAACGGAAAAGTTCTCCCGGTACTGTTTAATAACATTGGAAAAAGTTTGATAGCAGACCTTTGATTGTTTGGCCAAGTTTTTGTAGGACCAAGTTGGGTTTTGTTGAAAATTTTAGAGCGCATTTTTTTTGGTCACTCATTTTAATCAGATTAACAACAAATGAATATAATTGAGATTAAACATAATAACTGACATGTTTTACAAAAGTAACTTGATCAAAAAAAAAAAAAAAAAATCAAAATAATACTTGGGTTAAAAGTTTATTAAAAAACGTGTGTTAAGAATTTTACGATCTCACACCTTAATAACATTGGTACCAAATTATTAAAGTTTACCATCCGATATCACACATAAAAACAAGAATTTTCCGTAACCAAAGTGACTTCTAAACAGCGAGTTAGTTAATTGCAAATAATTTTTATTTGCAAATAGGCTACGTATAAACGCAGTATATATCTTACATATAAGGCCCTCTTCCGAAAATCATTCACGAAAATAAATTATTAAAATTTTAAAATATTTTATTTTTTTCATTTACTATGTGTTGGCTATTATATGGTAGGGCTTACATTTTACTGCAAACTTAAACATATTACAACTTCTGATACATAATATCTTAAGAAACATTTTTATTAAAATTAATACCGAAAACTTGTACAGTTGTATTACACGCTATGTGAATATTAGAGTTCAATTTTTAAAATAATGGCGATCTTTTTTGGGAAGATTTTCACTCCTTAAGTTGGTGCTACGCACCTAAAGACGCGGATTTTGAGCTCATTTTTCTGTAAAGCAAAAACGGTTGAATAAGTATATTTTTTTTTATTCCTCTAAGATATAGTTTAAAGTTCAATTCAAAGTATTTTGTGTAATTAAAACATCTTAAATCTTAAAAAAAAATATTGTTTAAGTATAAAAACAATAAAATGTGAAAAGTAGAAAATAATTCTCAGGATATTTTTGCCAAGTCTCCTGCTAACAATGGCAACTTAAGAGCAAGAAAATACTTAATAGGTTGCTCCGAGTACTTATGTGTTTTCTACTTATGTTTGCATGTTTTCATATCTCGCCGCTACAAATGTGAATGGTGTGCTTAGTTTTTTCCATGCATTTGGAAATTTAAATCAACTGATTATATCTGTAAAAAAGTTTGTATTGCAAAAGGCAACTTGTTAAAAAGTATATATTGGATAGGAGATTTACATATGCTCAAGAGTAGTTACAAGTTTGAAAACAAAATCCATAAGTTTGTGTGGAAAATGTGTCAGTTTATGATTCTAAAGGAAAAAATATAAAATTTATCAAAGCTACGTACTCATATTATAACGACTATGATAAACTCACTCACGACTGCAACTTCTACCACTATTTATACACATGCATCTTCTACAATGCAATCTTCTACAATGCTCTTAACGGACATCTCTATTGCAAAATCTAACAATATGTCAGCGAAAATCAATTACAGACACTGTTCTCAAGTTTTATTTAGCTTACTTAGGTATTCAAATTCTCATCTTAGACAATTCCTAGATATATAATGTAGAAATAAATCTATGTGTGTAAAAATTAATTTTTTTTCTATAAAATAAACTGTGTTTTTCAAAAAAAAATTTAAGATATTTTCACCAAAAATGCTGTATATCACGTAAATACAAAATTCGCTATATTTAAAAAACGTTAAATGAAGTATTTAGATTCAAGTGTGTATTAAGAAATAAAAAAATTATTTATAAAAAAAAATTTTTAGGATGTAAAAGTTCGAAGTATTATTTAAATATTTCATAAAATTTTTAACTAATTTTTCATTATAATTAAAAACTATGTTCGCTGTAATGCCTTGAATATGCAGTGTTAAATTTTTGTTTCGAATTTTCGGAATATAACATTTTATTAGGGTTAAAGCTAAAATAGTAAAATTTCAACTTTCTTAAAATACCAGCCACATATGCCTGCCACAACATCCACCAGAATTATTATACTCAAAATAAGCATACGTTTACGTAGACCAGTTTTATGGAAACAAAGTTTTACATTCTAAGCTGCATTACCCAACATTTTAAGGAAAACCCCCCAAAAATGTTGTATTCATGAAAATATAAACCGCGATATTTCGAAAACGCGAGATGACTGGAAAAAACCAAGTATAACATAGTAATGAGGGTTCATCAGCTTGTACAAAATTTAGTTCAAATTTCGGATACCAAAATGTCTGCTCCACAGTGTTATTTTAAATAATAAATAAGTAACCATTTTTTGTTAAAGCTTATAGCTTGTTATTTGATTTGTATTAGGGTTATCATTCGAATCAAATTTATTCGACTAAACTAGGGTGACAGAAATGTTAATCGAATGAATAAACATTTAAAATTTAGAATAAACAAATAAGAGTGCTTTATTTAGCTCCGCCGAATCTTACATATCCTTCACCAAAGTATACACTAAGACAAATATTAAAAACAGCTGAAAAAAGATTTAGGTGAAAAAAAATGTTGATGAAAAACATTTTTTTAGGTGTAGAAATCACGGTAGTCCCGGGGTTTTGCTTATATCTAAGCCATTTGTGGGCCAATTTTCTCGATTTTTATGCCTTTTTTATGTATTTTCTTCCTTATCAAAAAACTAATTTCTAAAGAAATTCGCACGTTAAAGGTGATGGTGATATCAGTTTTTCGAAAAAAAAAAAATAATAATTTTGAACGAGTTTTAGTCATAAAATTTTTTTTTAATGATACCGCCATCGTTTTTAGCGTATAATTTTACCTTGGATAGGATATATTTAAAAAATTTTAAATTTTATTGGAAAAACTGCTATCGCCATCGTATTAAAAAGGTAATATTTAAAAAAAATTAAATCAGTCGATAACTACTAAAAAACCTTAAAAATACTAGTTGAGAAAAAGTCAAAAAATTTAAATTTATGCGCATCGAAAATGATTTTTTTGATATGTCGTAGAGGAACTGGCACTTTTGTAAGGAATTTTCGAATCACTAGAACCTAAAATGCTCTACTTTCTAGTATTTTCATTTCATTTTGTACTTTTCTCATACATGTTTTTTGTATTTACTTTTGGTATTCTGTTTGTGTTGTATTTCTTTTGTTGTGTCATCTTGACACATTTCCCTAGAGGTTGATTGCCGTTTAACAAGAAAATAAAATAAAAACATAGAAATTAAACAAGAGAAAATTTTAAAAGAATGATAGAGAGGTAAATAAGAAGTAATTTATTAAAAAAAAATATACAGAAAATTAAAACTAAAATTTTTTGATTGGTGTATAGAATGCTTTAAGAAAAGCGCTAAACAAGATTTTTCCGAACCACATGATATATACAACATCTACATTGTTAGAATAGTTAGTAGATTTCTTTTAATGTTAAATACATATGGGCAATTCCACGAGAATGTCTACCACGACTGATAAAACAAAAACCCTTGAAATTTTTTTTCAGGATGATTTGAATTGGAGAAAACATTCAAATGTTATTATGTGAAAGTATTTAGAGCTAATTACAACATTTTAAGTGCAAAAATAATAGTTTAAACTGACTATTCATTTTTAATTTAATTGGTATGTTTTAGGCTAAAATTGCGGTCAAAACTAAGCTCCCAATTAGCATGTAATATGAAATAAATTTGACTATGTGTGTTTTTGCTATTATCAAATTGTTTATTGAAACCGAATGTATATTTTCTATTATTTTTTTTTTAGTTTTTGTATACATTTACAGAATATATATTGTTTTACTATACGAGAAAAATCTGTCACGTACAGTATGTCACGTGCGATATTAAATTTTATTTATTACAAAATCATCCAAAGATTATTTTGATTAAAATATGATGGATTGTAAAGGAAAAATATTTGGTTTAGTGTAAGAAATTAAAAGAAAACATAACTCCTCCCACGATTCGCAAATTTTCGCATATTTCTACATGTACCTCAAAATTACGTCCGTTTTATGCTACGTACCTTTATGTCTTTATTTCGCTGTATATTTTGGACAACAATGTTCCGAAAGAACTTATTATTTTTTTTAAAAAATAGTACACTCTGAATGGAACATAACGATCAAATTATTTTTCAGATTGTCATACTTTTGCAAAAACTATTCCACTCTAAAGGCGTACAAATGTCACGTACGATGATATGGAATTGGCCATATGTTTAAGGTTTTAGTTCATTCATTAAATCATTGAATTTTGGAAGACCTCAGATCTAGTTTGAAGCCTTGATACAAGCTTATTCATTTGTTGGAATTTTCTATATGTTACTTTACATATTAAAGCAGAAAATGCAAGATGATATTAATGAGGATGTTAGATATCTCTATGGAATGTAGTAGATGCATACGAAGCTCTTAATATCCTAGACGTGTATGTGTAGAAAAATAGGGTAAACATAAAGAGTCTGTAGTTAATAAAACTACATTTATTTACAAAAGTTAAAAGAAAACTCAATTATTTATTGAAAAATATAAAAAACTAAAAACTCAAAATTCAAAGCTAAAATGATTAAAATATTATTATACACAATTTGAAATTAAAAGTTTTAACAAGAAGTTTTTAGATATCAAATATGTGTCCCCACAGGTTCTTCAATAGAAACTTCCGCTCTATGACAGTTGTTAGCGGTGATATTGTTAATGCAACTTCTGTTGAATTGGCTGTCATTTATTCAGTTTGTTTTGCCAAATCACTATGGACGGATATAGCGTTTAACAACATGTGCAAATGATAAAATTGTTTTCTCAAAATGGGTGTTAAGTTCCGTGAGCTTCGGCCATTTTATGATATGGCCCATTTCTGAATGAATGCGTACATCAACCCACAAAAATTGTCGAAGTTGCTATGATACCAATTCATATGAGATCAAAGAGCGTCCAATGCAACTGGAAAAAATTACTGTTTGGTGTCATTGAGCACGAAGTCGGCCAGGATATTGCCATCAACGGCGGGCGCTAAAGGTCGATGATTACTTTTCGGGCTGAATTGTATTGAATGGACAACAACGCTACATGCCACATAGCTCCTGCCTCATTGGTCATTCCGTACGAGCAATTTGGGGGTATAGCCATTTCACGTGGAGGTGATGTGACTTGGCCACCGAAATTGTGCGATATGACCCCGTTAGACTTTTTCTTGTAGGGTTTTCTTAAGTCGCTGGTCTATGCTTATAAGCCAATGTAACAAATTCTGCCTGATTTATGCGCCAGTGTTATGGAATATTTGAAATTTCAGATACTTACCACACATCGAAGCTGCAGCGGATATTTGCACGATGTTATATTCCATACATAATGTCATCAACTTGCCTTTCAAACGAATAAACAATTTCGATGATATCTCACACACACATTGTTTTATATAAATTTAAAAGTACGAAGCGCTTAATGAAAGATCATTTATAAAGAAACAAAAATCAGTATGTTTTTGGAGCTCCTATCTAATTATACCCTACACCACCATAGTGAGGAGGGTATATTGGATTTGTGCAGATGTTTGTAACGCCCAAAAATATTAGTCTAACACCCACCTTAAAGTATACCGATCGACTCAGAATCACTTTCTGAGTCGATTAAACGATGTCCGTCCGTCTGGCTGGCTGGCTGGTTGTCCATGTAAACATTGTGCGCAGAGTACAGGTCGCAATCTTGAAGATATTTCTATAAAATTCGGTTCATATCATTTTTTCTGCCCAATGACCAAGCCTATTGAAACTGGCTGAAATCGGTTCATTATTTCACCTAGCGCCCATACAAATGTCCTCCCGAAATTGGACTTTATCGGTCATAAATGTTTGATTTATATATGTATCTACACAAGTTTTTCTCCAAATAAGTTTTATATATACAGAATTCATGTCACCAAATTTTATGATGATCGGTCTTTAATTAGTCATAGCTCCCATATAAGGCCTGCTTCCGATAATCACTTTAACGATCATAAATCTCCTAAAAATGTTGGTACACACATAAAATGCAACATAAATAACTTTCATATAGACATTAATCACACCACCTAATTTCATGGTGATCGGCCCATGATTGGTCATAACTTGACCGGGCTTGATCGACCATACTTTCTTACTTGTTTTATTAAGCATTTATTTGTTTCCTTCGGTAATACGTTTATATTACTATACACGTTTTAGCATTTCAATTATATAAACTACATACATATATGAACCGTAAACCAAAATTTTTTGTCCAAAACAAGTTTTCATCGAACAGCTAAATTTTAAAATTTTACTCAGTCTATTAAATTAAAAATTTTAAATAATAAAATCTGAAATGTTTGTATGCTATTTGCAATATTTATCAAATGTGTATTTTATTTTTAGTAGCAAAAGTAACAAAAACAATATATTGTCACGAAAAGTCCTAAAAATCCCATTTAAGCCCTAAAATAATAGATGAAATGTCACAAGTGTGCTACAATGTATATTTTAACTTCCATTTAATATAGTGTTATTGTTGCATGCTGTGATAACAGTTGAATGTATTACAAAATAGCGTTAGTTTACATTTCATTTTATACAGTTTATACAGACGGAAAAACAAGTGTTGTAACAAACAGTAATAGGCTTAGGCAGAAGAACAGAAAAATCATTAATGCTGGAAAATTCAGAATAAAGTTATGGAAAGCTAAATACCAAAGTTATGAAGAGGATCTAATTGTGTTTTGAGATATTTAAGAATTGGACGCATGAGGTCAGTTAAACAATAGATGTTGTTCCTCAACAGTTACTGAAACCACGGGCATTGTATGTTAGTACATCACACTCTAAATATTCTTGTTGTTTTTGGATTTGTTTCATTAAAAAGAACATTTAAGTTCAGGGACCAAATTCTCCCACTCGTAATCGAAATAAATTTAAAACTCGTTCATTATCGAGCACAATCATTATAATTTTCTATACATCTTATTCGCTGTCGAATAAGAGAATCCCAAAAATAAAAAAACTCGCACGTTCGTATAAGTATTCGATCGTGTTCGACTGCGGTAATTAGCATGTTATCTTCACCAATCTAAATTTCATAAAGTAAATCAAATGCAGTTGCTCAATTGCTATATCAGTTTTAAACATGCGTAAATAACATAAACAGATTTAATTCTAATGTAGGTTATCTAAATTAGATGATTGATTTTTCTAACTATGTCCACATGCAGAGAAAAAACATGGTTCTGGTAAACATAATCTAAAAGTAACATATTACGATAAGATTTATGATTGTAGTCCAAACATATTATGATTATTATTAGTATCATAAAATATCATAGTATGATTAAATATATTTGTAATATCAATGTCATACAGGATCATAATATGTTCTGAAATAATCATAAAATACAAATTAATCATAATATGACCCAATTAAATCATATTAAGATCCAATGAAATCATATTATGATCCAATTAAAATATTATTGACAAATTCTGTGAAATTTATTGTTGTTGTATGTTATTTCGCATAGTATCACAGTGTACATGTATAATGCGTCGTAAAGTCCGTGAACATAATTACACTTTTGGAGTGACATAATCTCCATGATATTTAAAAAATAATTTAAGTATTTATATATATTTTAATTTAACTTCTATCAAATTTACCGTTGTAAATTTAAAGTAGTAATAAAACGATAGCTATGCTTTTTAGTGAATATACGTGTTATATCTGAAAATAATCTGACCATTATGGGTATCATTGAAGGCGCCGTGAAATAAAGCCATAGGCAATAAGGTCTATTGCTCAACGAGTTGGGAAATAAGACCATATGACCTTATTTCCCATGGAATAAGTGAAATAAAACCATTATGGTATTATTGCATCTTAGACAATTTTTTGTTTGCTTAAATGGCGAGCAACTATTCGGTTTCGCAGAAAAATATATATCTGCTAGGCGGCCTGCGGCCGCATTTAGAGGCTTCTCCTCCATATAACGCGGCAGGCGGCTTCAAATGAAATGAAATTTTTCATGCAAATGATAATAAAATATTTTTTTTTCGCGGCACTACCTGTGTCATAATATCTTTAACCAAAGTGACATAGTGTCCATGGACATTATGACAATACTAAAAGTGACATAATGTCCATGGACATATTGTCACGTCATGGGGTGTCATAATGTCCATGGTCATTATGTCAATGGACACTGAGGCATGCCACCAGTGTTGCCAGTTTAGCCTTTTTGAGGCTAAATTTAGCCTTTTTATTTACTCTTTAGCCTCGAAATTTTGGTTTTAGCTTCGTGGCTTTTTTCTAGCCTTTTTTTAATTTGATAATAGCTTTTTTTTTAATAAAAAAGGCTAGAAAAAACCACGAAGCTAAAACCAAAATTTCGAGGATAAGGAGAAAATAAAAAGGCTAAATTTATATTTGTGAGACATTTTCATTTTAATTCATTACTGATTTTCATTTAACTTTTCAATATACTCAGGAATTATGCAGTATTAAAAGAACAAGTAACAATTGCCTATACCAAGTGTTTCAAAATGAAATATAGTATTTTATATCTGAAAGCTATAAATGTCTAGCAAATTCGCTTTCAAGACAAAATTGTTATTACACAATATATTCATCGTTATATAATGGACAAGAGCCCCACAAACTCTTGAAGGCTTGTGATACTCGATGGCTGTCATTTGAAATAGCCGTTAAACGTATTGTGGATCTGTGCTTCGAGTTAAAACCAGCAATGCTTCAAAGCCAAACATTTAAGTGATTAATATACTGATTATAATTTGGTGTATTATTTTTTTTAAACCAGTAAGCAATTCAGCGGATCCAACAAAGCTGTTTTCTGATTTCAAATTTCTTCTCCATAGTTTGTGTTTTCAAATTGTAATACAATGCAAAGAATTTGATACATTATCGTTCCCAATTGAAAATTGTTTAATGTTTTCGCCACATTTTTCATGCAAGTTTGAAGAATGAGAGATAAAATAAAGAACGGTTTAATTAGTGACGATTCTGAAAAAAATAATACGGCAAATTAAACTAATTGAGCAATTGCGACAAAGATTTTCATATGAAAACTCTTCGCTAAATCGATTTTTTATCCGTTAATAATACACTTAAAATAGTATTCGTAAAACCAAAAAAATATATTATTTATGTGAAAAATAGTAAATTCTTAGTACTTAAATTTAAAAAAAAAAACAAAATTTAAGATTTGTCTGTATCAAAATATATATGGAGCATTAAATGTCAAGTGAACCATCTTTTGAAATCGATGTCTTCCAATAGTTAGTTCTATTAGATAGTAATTCAGACACAATTTTTCAACAAAATCGGTCGAAAACTTTCTGAGTTAGAGGGGATTAGAATTTGACATTTTGGCCAAGCAGGTGTTTTTTCTCATACATGTAACTTATTACCTATTGTTCTTAGTAAAATGTGTCCCAAATAGTTTACATAGCTATTTCTTCAATCTTTCGGAAAAAAACATTTCTTTTGACTTTTTTTGCAAAATCTAAAACTGTTGACATTTTTAGTGGGATTCGAGTGGAATATCTATCAAAATAAATATTTTGTAACTCTAGACATACAATTTTTGATTTTTTTTTTGCAAAATCTAAATTTTTTTCCAAAATGGGCCCCTTTTTTAAATTTTTTTTTTTTTTTTTTGCTCAAAACAAAGCTTATTTCCATTGCTTTAAGAGGTTTTTGGTCGCTTATGTATATTTGTATATTTATTATTTATTATTAATGATTAATGTTATTTTTTGTTTGCTGCTGAAGTGTACCTTTATAATTTTATTTATTTTTATGAATTTTATGAACATATTTTAAAATTTTTTATTTAAAAATAAATATAAAACTAAATTAATTTTATTTATAATATTTTAGCTTTTTCTTTTGGCATTTTTTTAAAGCAGTTTGGCTTTTTCTGGCCTTTTTTTAAAGTCAATATAGCTTCTTTTTTTGCCAGCTCCTGGCAACACTGCATGCCACCAAAAAATTTATTTTTTACGTGAAAATAGCTAAACTTTTTTTTTTTTGGTTTAAAGAAAATCATGATAAATCGAAAACGGCATAAATTATATAGATTTGTTGCTTTATCGCAAGCCACATTTAAAAAGATGAAAAAGGGATATTTATCATAAAAATCGATTTATTATTTTCGAATTCATTCACAATTCATTTTCACAAAATTTTAGTTTTTTGTTTGATATAAATATTTATTTATTTATTTATTTATTAGGCTTATAATTAAAATTATAATCTAATTTTAACTGGGCAATGGCAACTTAGGCCTTCAGCTCGATGTATACATAGATTATAAATAAAATTGAGTAGTTAGTGTTATTCTTCTGATTGATTGAATTTTGAAAGCATTTCCCCAATGTTATGTGCAAATTTTCACATATATATTGCGTTTCAATCGGCTCAGTAGTTTTGGAGTTATAATAATAAATTAACGCAAAAAATATATTTTTTAAGTGAAATTAACAAATTTTTTTGTTTTAAAAAAATCATGAAAAATGAAAAGCGGCAGAAAATGGGATACTGATCATAACAATCGATTGATAATTTTCGAATTCATTCACAATTAAGTGAATTTGCTCATTTTCACAAAATTTTGGTTTTCTGTGTGATATAAATAAAACTGAGTAGACTCATACCTAACAGAAGTATTTATCGTTTATGTAGTTTCTTTTAATTAAAAAAAAATCACGCTAATCTACAAAAATAATACTTTAATATAAGTATAATCATGCAGGTGTTAAACATTCAAGTTACGAAAATTTTTATAATTTTTTTAATATGAGAAATACATTTTACATTCGAGTTTTTCGCCAAATAGTTTAGTATGTTTTCCGAGAATATTACAGTTTTTTTTATTAATTAGCTTATTGGAAGGTTTTTATGGTATATAGTGAAAAATTTTTAACCCCTTTACTTAAAAGGATGAAACTGAAAGAAATTAATTTTCAACATTCTTGCGATATCATCAATACATCATTGAATTTAAATAAAGAAAATAATTTTGTGTCGAATACCAATACAAAAATGTTTTTTTTTTAAATTTTAGCTTCCATTTATGAAATATTCAACCAAAACAAGAGCTGCCCAAACAAATCTAAAGATAGGTTTAAAAATTAAATGTCCCATATATGTTTTATCAATAACATTTTTCGCTGCATCAAACCAAACTGTCAGTTATGTTCCCCTGTGAATTTTTTTACTTTTTGGAAATTGCAGGATTTTCTTTTCCTAAATCATATTTTTATTTACGACTTTACAATTGGTACCAAAAGGTGCATGTAAGAAATTTCATTGCGATACGACATTTGTGTCGAAATTTCTTATTTAGCCTATTTGTTCTAAAATCCCAAAGAAGGGAATACCCCACCGAATACAGTATAGACATTTCTTTGCGATATGCTAAAGCAATCATCCCATAACATATACATAATACATATTTATAGTCTTTAAAAAAAAATAATTATAAGCTAACATTTTGAACCAACCTTGTTTTGTCATGCTTATGTTTGAAAAATAGTTATTTTCTGCACAATGTTACATTTACAAAAATTTGTATTATGTATGGTAATTCTTTAATGAAAATTGTTAAATTAAACATAAATTATTCATTTAACGTTTGAACATCATTGCAGATCGATGATGAGTCATTGAAAGTCGAAACTAAAAAATTATAAAATGAAAATGTTTCCGACATGGGAATAGTTTAGAGTTGGTCATCATCGTTCTTTTTACTGATTGTTCATTTTTGTTCAGAACAGATAAATGAATAAGTTTGTTTTTTTTTTGTTCAGTTGTTAATTATAAGTCTGCTGTGTTTGGCTAACTAAGCTATTGAATAATTTCTCAGTGAATGTATTTATAGATAGATGACAACTGCTTTTGGAAACAAATTTTTTTTATAATGATGAAAACATTTTTAATAATGCAATACAGAAATGTCAAACGAACAAAAATAATAAAAGAACAATAAGACTGAACCCCTTCACATTGTTCAATTGACTGAATTGTTCAATTGAACTTGTGCGTTCATGAACAATCCAACTCTAGAATAGTTATTTCTCTCAAAAATATTTATTTTACATTTTATTCATTAGCATCTAAAAATTATTAAGAAGTTGGCAAAACATTACATGTTTTAGAAACTACATTTCATTATCTTTCCATTGATATATAAAACATTATATCTAATTCTTTATTATACTTTAAAATAATGCATGCAATTCACACACCTTGTAAAAAATTCTCTACTATTTTGTTCAAATCAAAGACTGCTTACTATGCACTTCTCATTTTTTCATGTACCCTGTATTGTATATGTTTTTCTTTGCTTCATTGTTGTTTTTGACAATTGTATGTGCGAATATTTAAAGTGAGCTTAAGTAAACTTGTATTAACCTAACATTCAACAATTTGATGACCTTATGCGCGTTCATAAATGTGCAATTGTTAGGTTCATAGACTCCATGGCAGAGAATTTTCATTTAAAAAAAATAATTTTTAACAAAAATTTATTTTTTTTACTAAAAAATTTTTTTTGTTAAAAAAGTAAATTTTTACTAAAAAAGTAAATTTTTACTAAAAAAGTAAATTTTTACTAAAAAAGTAAATTTTTACTAAAAAAGTAATTTTTTACTAAAAAAGTAAATTTTTATTAAAAAAGTAAATTTTTACTAAAAAAGTAAATTTTTACTAAAAAAGTAATTTTTTACTAAAAAAAGTTGTTTTTTACTAAAAAAGTAATTTTTTACTAAAAAGTAATTTTTTACTAAAAAAGTAATTTTTTACTAAAAAAGTAATTTTTTACTAAAAATTAAATTTTTACTAAAAAAGTAATTTTTTACTAAAAAAGTAATTTTTTATTAAAAAAGTAAATTTTTACTAAAAAGTAATTTTTTACTAAAAAAGTTATTTTTTACTAAAAAAGTGGTTTTTTACAACAACTCGATAAAAAAAATCAAGAGAAGATATTAGTGTTGCAAAACAAAGAAATTTAGAAAATAGTGCTACACTTTATCAAATGTGTGGGAAATATTTAGAGCCAACACTTTACTTCCGCAAAAAAATTTTCTTTCCTAGGTGAGTTAGACTAACTGTGGCGCTATGCTGAGATGTAGATTTTATGCGAATCTGACACAGTTTTGGATACTATGATTTCAAGCAAATTTTTTAACACTCAACTAAAATGAAAGGTTAGACATGGTAAAGTTTTATCGCATAACAGCTAAACAGCTGACAATTGTCGAGCACAAAAATAGTTGTCATTTGGTCCATAATAGTTTAGCTAATAACAAAAGCTTGCTTCACGGTAGTGATTATCGAATTAGAAAATCAATGAATTCAAATCTCTAAGGCCCGTTTTCTCAATGTATCGACAAACTGCTACAGCAGCAATATTCTCAGTTGTTCTTGAGCGACGTGCATGGGTTTTATTCTTCACATCACTAACTTGTCCCAACAGCTCGAAATTTTTTTCATTTCTCCAAATATTTATATAGCGTATTTGTTGCAGTTCTGTGTATTATTATTTTGTTGCGCATATTTAATAATCTTGTCCTGATTATAAAGTTTACATTGATTGGTGTACACACTGTTAAACTTAAATTTATAGATATTTATAGATATTTATAGGTAAATATATATATGTATGTATTTTCATAATACTGTATCATAAGAATATTTTAAAACAAGTACGTGATATTTGATACTTGTTGTCAGCATCAAGTGTTAAGAAACGACAACAAATATAACAAATACAAATGCAAAAATGTAGCTACATTTGCAGTCTTTTTTCTTCCATTCTTCATTTTCCACATCAAAAGTTCGAGTTAAACCAAACATTAACTAACACAAACATTTATAAGTAGTATGTGTAGAAAAAATAATAAAATACGGTCTACTACATATAAATATTTATAATACGTATAAATTAGGCTGGCCCTTATATTGCACATTTCCGATATTCGTTGGTCCAAAGATATAAAAATGTTCATCATTATCTGAAATACAAATTTTGAAAATTTTGGTAAAATTTGGATTACTTTCAGAGGTTGCACATTTTATTCGAGTTTTGGGTCAAAGTAGCAATATTAAATAAATTTAATGTTGCAGAAAAATTCCAATTAAAAATAAGTTTTTTTTTTTATTTCACGATCCTTAAAGATAAAATATAAACATTTTCCATTTTAATTTGTTACCAACAAAAATCATAAATTCTCCAATCCCAAATTTTACATTTTCAAAATGTTTTTTTTAAACAAAATTTAAAAAAAAATTAACCCCATGCTCTTATTAAGCTTTCAGTTCACTAAATTTTTAAATGAAATTCGTTGATTACACAGCGGAACAGACATTTTGATGCCCAAGATTTGAACAACGTTTTGTAAAAGTTGATGAACCCTCGTTCGAAGTATCGAGGTTTTTATATTTTCATTGAATACCCTATTTTTTGGCGTTTTTCTTCAAAAATTTGGGTGATGAATCTAAGAATGTGAAATTTTTATGGCATGAAACTGGTCCACATATATTTAAAACATTCTGTCTTTGATTTTCATGAAAAATCCTTTTGGATGGTAAAATGTTCGGTAAAACAGTGAATTTCATAACAAACATTTTTTTTTTTTTTGCTGTTTTATTTGAATTTTTGTTATTTCTCTGTCTTATACAATTATCCTCTATCTATTCAAATAATTAATTTTCAAACATTTTATTGGAATGATTTCTTCTTGCAATTCATGTTTTCTTACATATTTTTGCATGGTGAACATGAATTTTACATTTGTCAATCATTTATCAAAATAGCGAATGCCGATTCTGAATTGAATCACAATGAGAATATTTTAGCTTTTTTCTTTTTTTCTTGGACCAGCTCTCAGAGGATGACCCCTACTCAAGCAATGCATTGTGTTGGAACTAGGAATATAGGTTATGGGAAGGAGGATAGAGGGAGTAGTGTTTGTGGACATTTGATTTGAATTTTCCTACATTGAAAGGGACAGGAAATACTTCGACAGGAAGCTTATTCCACAAACGGACGGTACGGCTAAAAACGAATTTTCTCTGTAGTGTGTTGTGCGATCCACTGACCAATCGAATGGATGAGCCTCCGCTGATGAATGCGTATTTCGTAAGAAACTACGGGTATCGGGAACAAGTTCCATAATTTCATCAGAACACGTACCATTGTAGTATGGATAGAACAGTGAAACACAACCCACATTGCGACGATGCTCCAGAGAATCAATAGAGCTGGATACCCTACTGTCACCGATAAGTACCTTCGCCCTCTACTGTACGCGGTCAAGTAACTTCAAAATAGATTTCGAAGCACCGGCCCATACATGAGAGTTGCATTCCATTTTGGGTCGGATATAAGTGGTGTAAATAGTAAGGAGATCAGATGAAGTGAAGTATTTCTTACACCGTCTTAGAAAACCGAGGCACTTGAATGCTTCTTTCGGCACTTGAAAAATGTGTTTTGTCCAGCTTACATCACACTGAATTCTCATGCCTATAACATCGAGAGCTTCTGATGCCTTAATATTTACACCACCCATTGAAACAGATGAAGCAACATGATCTGTCGAGCGTTTATGTGTTAACATATAACATTGAGTCTTACGTGCATTAAAATTGACTCTCAGAGATTGTCACAAGGTCTTGGTTTAGTGTATAATTCATGTTTTGCCTCATTACCCCAATCTCCGAAAGGCTTGGCCTATAATTGAGTGAATATGAATGGCATTTGTTGCTGTCATCTGCAAAAGAATAGATAGGGCTGGAAGTTTGACTTACAAGGTCATTTAGAAAAATAGGAAATAGAGTAGGAGGAAGAACGGAGCCTTGCGGTACCCTTGAATTAATTTTGAACTCATTTGATGAGATCCCACCTACAACAACTCGTATAGTGCGATCTCTGAAAAAGTTCGATATAAATCGAGACAAGTCATTACCGACAACAAAAGCAATAAGTTGCGATAAGAGTGCACCATGCCACACCCTATCGAACGCCTTAGAACTTTACTTTCGCCAAAACGGTGAATGGAACGGCCCCGTAGAGCGTTCTCTACGAAAGCCGTACTGCCGGTCGCTAAGTAAATTGTTCAACTCTAGATATTTCAAAAGATGGTGGTTAGCCATAATTTTCAGGTTATTAGTGTCTCCCTTTTTTGGAATTAGCGTTACATTGGCAACCTTCCAACATATAGGAAATTCTCCGATACGGTATAATATGCTGAAAAGGTTTGCTAACGGACGGGCTAGCGTTGAAGAACACTGCTTCATCACCAGTGCTGGTATACCATCCGGCCCAGGAGACTTGTTTGTATTGAAGAATTTTAATAACTTAAGTAATACCCAAAAAAAAAAAAAACAGTTTTTTGGCTCTCCTGAAAAGTTCAGTTTTTTAAAATAAGGGATTTTGAATATAGGCCTTGGATGTGTTTCTTTTGAGTATAATAATTCTGGTGGATGTTTTGGCATATTTCTCTGATCTTTCAAGAATGTTGAAATTTGACTCTTTTAGCTTTATCCTTTGATAAATTTATATGTTTTTTATGACCATGAGATATATATAGGCAAAACATTTTTACCAAATTATATTATACCCTAGAATGTATTTAACGTATTCATGAGTTCTGTAGCGTAGTTCCGAGAGAACGTTAATAGGTGTCATGAACCGATTTCAATAGAATTCAGCTTTCCATTCCGTTATCTATGAATTGCAACAAATGTTTCACTTGCTAGTACTGTTTGATAATTTTAGAATTTTGAGATCTTCATCCGTAATATATCTATAATAAATGTAAAAACTAGTTTCTAGTAAAATTTTCAATGATGAAAATCTTTGTTTAACATTATAAATTATTGGTTATGTAAATCTATCTGTAATTTCTTTTATTGTTCGACAATTATTGATCGAATAATTTTTTATTCTAAACTGAAAACTTTTATTCATTCGATTAAGAACATTTTTTTCTCGATTATTCGAATAATTTTTATTTGAATCACAACTCTAGTCCCTACGCTAAGCCATGATAGGTAAAACCGGTAACATTTTTATTTTTAATCGTTATTTAGTGTTTTTTAGAATCAAAAACTATTTTTTTTTAATTTTTTGAAATTACATTTAACAATTAAGTTTATTATTTTCGGCTGTGCCGAGTCTTGTCTATCAATATGTGACAATAAAATATTTTTCTGACACAGGGGTTATATGGGTGCTAGGGAAAATTATGGACCGATTCTCACAAAAGTTCGTAGATTTAGGCTCATATAAAACTAATTTGTGTTCAATTCCATCACGATATTAATTACTATAAGACAATCATGAATGTTTAAGTAATTTTCTGAGAGGGACCTTGAATGGGGACTAGGGAAAAATGGTGTCTTAGTACATTACATTATAATATCAGAGTACTTAGAGCTAATTTGTGAAAAAATTGTATGTGGATTGCCGCATAATCAACAAATTAAATACTGCTTACACAGTATTGCGGGGGTACATTTGTTTGGGGTCTGGGTGAAATCATGGACTGATATTTCCCAACTGCAATACCAAACAAACCTTACAAACCTTCAGCCAGCTAGCTCCATTCCCTTGGGGTAACAAACAAACAGACGGACGTACATAACTAGATTGTCTTAGATTCTTATAAGGACCCAGAATATATATTATTTTTGGTTCTACGACCAATATTACAATATGTTACAAAATCAAAGATACAATCAATATGCCCCCCATTTGTTTGATGGTGGATATAAAAATTGTCAAATTGTAAAATTTGGATTTGATAGTTGAATGAAATTGTATTACTTTTTTGGTATCAAGTTATAATCGGTTAACGATTTTGATATTTTATATTTAAGCATCAAATACAAACATTTTTATACCCTTCACCATGAAGGTTTATATAAGTTTGTCATTCCGTATGTAGTTTCTACATTTTCATTTGCGACCCCATAAAGTATATATTCTGGATCGTTGTAGATAGCGGAATCGATATAGCCATGTCCGTCTGTCGGTTGAAGTCAACTTTCCAAATCCCTTAAATAACTTACAAACATGATTGATACATCAATTTCGGTTGCTATTTGAAATCCAGAAAATCGGCCCACAAATGGCTGAGGCATATGGGAAAAACCAGGACAACATAGATTTTTGACCTATTTTTGACCTATTTTTGACCTATTTTTGACCTATTTTTGATCTATATCTGGATTACTAAGTCATAAATATAGACAATATGGATATCCAATAATAGATATTTCCTAAGACCTTTGTAACGGCGTATATAAGGCCAAAGTACCTACAATTGGTCAAAATCGGGAAAAATATTTTTTACACCGAATTTTTTTTTCACTAAAAAAAATTTTTTGGGAAATTTTTTTTTACAAATAATTTTAAAAAAAAATTAAATAAATTTATTTGTGAAAAAAATGTTTGCCCTAAAATTTTTTCCCCTAATAAATTTAAAAAAAAATTATTTTTTTTTTTTTTTTTAAATTGTGTTTACCTAAAAATTATTTAACTTTTTTTCAAAGTATAATTTGGTGAAGGGTATATAAGATTCGGCACAGCCGAATATAGTTCTGTTACTTGTTTTTTATTAATTTTCTTATTCACAGTTAAATTTTTTTGGAAATATTTTTATATTGATCTAAAACACAAAACTTCAAATAAAATCAGCATTTGATTTGTAAAATAATGGCCACCCTAGTTTACATACACATACACTTATCTATGTGTTTATGTAGGTACTTGTATATTGTTTTTGATGTGTGATGTTACTGATGCCTCATAACTGATGATGGTGTGTGTTGTTAATGATGTTGACGTTATTGTTGCTGCAATTGCCTTAAATGCATTTTGTCTTTAGGCCATTTTATAAAGGCATAAGTAACACTTCCTTATTATGTTGATTGTTGTGCTATCGTATCATGCTGACATTCTCACTCTGTCTCTCTGACCTCTTATGCTTGTGGATCTGTACACTCCTTTGCCACTTCTATGTCGTCTTGCATACAAGTGGAATTGTTGCTACTTGATGCAGCAACCGCTGGGTCTTTAAAGAACACTTCATACTCAAACATGAAGGGTTAATGTGTTTGTTATTGTATTGCAGTTGTTGGCCTATCTATGTGATGTTAAAAGGATAACAATGTTGTTGGTGGTTTGTTTATGTGTGTTCATATTAAATATGTGCGATATGTATTGTATGTGTATGTTTATGTTTATGTGGGTTTGTGAGAATATTGTTTGGTCGATGTCATCATATATCATTTTAAGTGCATATGTTGTCATATTAAGCATCATATTTATCTCGTCGTTTTGACGCCACTGCCATGGTAATAGTCAACCACTATGTTTCATAAGATTTCTTAAACACACACAAATACACACAAACCCACCTACATATATCAGCTATTTGTATTTATAGTGACTTAATATACACATTTACACATATGCACGTACAAATATACCCGCATAACAATACTTACATACATACATATATGTATGTACAATGTACATATAATCATTGTTCTCATCTTTATGGTATCATCCTGTAAGTCTTTGTATGACGCCTGTTTTTCTTCTTGAACACTTGTTATGAACAGACTTAAACACTTGCATGCGAACATACACATACTTTTGCATTCAAAAGGATCATTGTCTTTATTATTATTATTGCTGTTGTTCTTCTTATTGTCTCTTTATGTATCAGTCATAGATTCAACTGATATGGCTACTTAGCGGTAGATATGTACTTACGATACATAGTTGATAACGTGGCCAATTCACATATATGCAAAATATTTAGATAACTTAATTTTAATGAAACCTTATAAACTAGTACGATACAGCATGCACTACATGTTAACCATTAAAAAGCAACATGTGAGTCCAAAATCTTAGATCAACAGCAAAAGGCTTGACTAACCACTACACAGATTTGATGCAACATGGCTACCTAAGTACAAAAATTATCAAAATTTGGATTCCATAGATAGATTTTTTTTTTTTTAAATTTTTATGTAAAATTATAAAGTTTGTTAAACGTTTCTCCACATGATTAATGATATCTCAAAAAGGGTCAGTCTGATGCTATTAAAATAACCTTCAATCCATTAATATATTACGTTTCACTCTGCTCCATGTTTCGGTGTTACAATAACAAATTTAAGTAAACAATATATATTTTTTACATGAAAATAGCAAATTTGTTTGTTTTAAAAAACTCATGAGAAAATCAAAAAACGCAGAAATTGTTCAGGTTTATTGCAAAGCCACATAACGTATGCGGAATGAAATTGCAACAAATATCTTGACACTGGCCAAAGAAAAAGTACATTAGTGTTTTAGTACTTATTTTGAATTACGTTATGTTTTGCCTTAATATTTTAAAACCCTATTTGAAAATCTGACTTTTAGTTATTTCCAAATGTTAACAAAATAAGAACTACTTTGATATAATAATTGCAAGTTTTTCCATATTTTATCTATTTTGATGGGGAACAATTTGTTATATTTTACATCAAGTGGCAGAGAAAGGCAGAGAAGTGAACTTTTTTTGGAAGTAAATAATCCTATTATTGATAAGATGTGCAAAGTAGAACATAGTTTTTTTTCTAAAAAATTATATATGGATCTTAATCAATCAGATGTAAATTGAAAATTTTGACTTTTTTGGAATTTGATTTGACCATCAATTATGATTAAAATTAATCATTTCATAAAAAGAAACATCACAGATTATTTTTTTAAAAATAAAGTTCTTCTTAACTGTTCCATAATCCAACTGTCACGTCCTGATGATTATGGTGTTTTCCAACACGCTTCAAATTCCAGACTTTCAAAAGTGAAAAAATGTCCCAATTTTTTTTTTAATTAAAAATAATTTTAGAGTTTTAGGACCTTTTTAAAGAGAAGAGTTTTCGTAGATTATTTAAAATAAAAATCGAGAAAAATAAGACCATGAAACTCAAATAGGAGCTCATAAAATTGCAAAAATCGGTATTTTCAACACCTGTATATAAATTTCTTCATAACTGCCACAAAAGTACATGAATATAATAAATTTTTTGCTCTCATTAAATCAATACAATGGGCTATTTGATAAAGGTTTTACATATTATTTGTTTTAACGTTGGAAACGTTATAATAGCAACAAAATGGGATTTTGTGAAAATGGGCGAAATCACTTAATTGTGAATATATTCGAAATGAATTAATCGCTTTTTATGATCGATATCTCATTTTGTTTCTATAATATGTGGCTTGGCGATAAAGCCATAAATTTCGTTTTTTCATGGTTTTTTTTAAAACAAAACAAACCTATTTTCACGTAAAAAATATATTTTTTGCTTCAATTTGTTAATATAACTCCGAAACTACTGAGCCGATTGAAATGCAATATATATATGTGAAAATTTTTACATAGCATGGGGAAGAAGAACATTAACTACTCAATTTTATGAATGTATACCAAACAAAAAAAAAAAAAAAAAACTAAAATTTGGTGAAAATTAGCGAATTTTCTTAATTGTGAATAAATTCAAAAATAATCAATCGATTTTTATAATCGATATCTCATTTTGTTGCTATTATACGTGGTTTTGAGATGAAGCAATAAATCTGAACAATTTCAGATTTTTCATGAATTTTTTAATAAAAAAATATTTGCTATTTTTACTGAGCCGATTGAAACACAGTGTATAAACGGATTAAAGATTATGTAAATCTCAACTTTAATAAGTTTATTTTAATAACATCGAACTGACCCATTTTGAGATATCTTTAACTATGTGGAGAGACGTCTAAAAAAATTAACAATTTTACTTAAAAATTTTAAAAAAACCTCTCCATAGAATTTAAAATTTGGACCATATTTGTACTACTGAAACCACAATACATCCAAATTGTGTAGTGGTTTAAAAAGCCTATACATTTTGTTGCCCTGTGTAATCATTCACCTCTTAACCTTTTGATTATTAAAAAGTTACGATTATTAAGGACTGAGATCAAAAAATTCCTAATACACGTTTTTCATTAAAACTTTTAACCCAAGTATTATTTGATTTGTTTTTAATCAAGTTACCTTTGTAAAGCATGTCAGTTATTATGTTTAATGTCAATTATAAACATTTGCTTTTAATCTGATTAAAATGAGTGACGAGATAAAAGTACGTACTAAAATTATTAAATACTAGCTTGACCCGATGCGCTTCGCTACCCTTGTCGTAGTAACAATCGGTTCAGCTGTTTACTAATTATTGTTTAAGAACTAAAGGTACCAATTTTACTAGTTTTCCTCCTGTTTATCCCTTTCTGGTAAAATTATTAAACTATTGACGCTTCCAAGGATCTATATACGTTCCAAATTTCAATAAAATCGATTTAGCCGTTTAGGCGTGATGTTCAAACAAACCAACAAACAAACTTACAAAGACATTTATATATTTATATGGATTTTCAACAAAACCCAACTTGGTCCTACCAAAATTTGGCCAAACAATCAAAGGTCAGCCGTCAAACTGCTGCATAATGCATGACGAAACGTACGTATGAACAATTTTTCTCAGCTTCCGGGTTAATATTTTTATGTTTTTGATGCTCGAGGGTATGTTGTGGAAAAGTTTAGGACCCAAAAGCAGAAAATTTTCCCCAAAAGTTATTGGTATGGCAAGAAATATGGAGCTGCGACAAAAGAAGCCAAAAATTTGTTACTAAGGGCTTTATAAATACCGAAATTTTCATCAAGGAATGTTTGCAAAATATGGTGCTTCCATTCATAAGACTTCTTAGTGTGTCCACTTATTTTTGGTCTGATTTGGCATCCTGTCACTATGGTAAACAAGCTCTTGAGTGGTACAAGACCAATAATGTGGTATTTGTACCAAGAGAGGCAAATCCTCCAAACTGCCCGGAGCTAAGGCCAGTGGAGAGATATTGGGCTCTTGTTAAAAGAGAATTGAAGAGCACAAAAAAGTGTCCAAAAGTGTGGTAGATTTGAAACTAAGATGGACAACCTGTTCGAACAAAGTGACAGAAATCACTATAAAAACCATAATGGAAGGGTTTCCGAAAATGGTTCAAAATTTCATCACTAGTGATTAGAACTATAAAAATATATTTTTTTTTTTTTTTGTAAATTGTAATAATAACTTCAATCAAATAAACAAAAAAGCAAAACTGTAAGTTTGGTGGTTTCATTTTTATTAACATATATGTATGTTAAGAATTTTTCGATCTCAGTCCTTAAAATATGCTTTGCAACTTACAAGAGCTTTTCAATTTATTAGATATCCATACTTACAATTTCAAACTTGCATATTATATCCAACATAAATTAGATTCACTGTTATACTTTTTGGCTGAACATTTTGAAGTTTTTTTTTAATATATCTTGAGCGCTTATAATTAAAATAAAATGTTGATAAGTGCATTTAAATTATGTTGTAATTTGTAACAGTTTAAGACATATCTTGTTGATGGCTGATCACAAGGAATATTACACGATCTTTCCAAAGTTTAAAGAATTGTTTATAATTTTTTGAAAATATCCTTAAATATTTCACATCAAGGCTGTTCGCGATTGTTTGGTTACCGAGTTATCTGGTTAAACTAATTTAAAATAACCTTTGTGTACCGTGAACACCCTTTTAAGTTGGTTATTTTGAAATATTGAAATAATGAAATTTAGTTGCCCTACTAAAAACATACAAAGCAAAAACATTTTCGCATTACAACCGAATTTTCTATTGCACAATTCCTTTAAATTTACTGAATATATTAAGGGTTCTCATGTAAACGCTTAAATGTCTCGCAAGCTGTGCAATCTGTGCATTTTTACACTCTCGCAAATGAACTGTCAAAAATTGTATGGAAATTTGTTTGCACAACTCCGATAGGTTTGCGTGACAATGTAGACTCGCAAACTTGAATTTATTGTTTATCTGATGAATCAGCTGCTTTTGTTTACTTTTATCTATAAGAAATAAAACTCAAATAAAATACAAATACTTTTTACATGTGAAAATTGTGTGACTTTTGAACAGAATGATTGGATTGAATAGCATTGTGTATGAAAATATTAACAAACAGCTAGAACATAAGCAGAATCTTCCAAACTATGTTTACCAAAGATTTCGCTTTCATTAGAAATTTTTAGAATTTAAATTTATAATATCTTTAAAACTTTTTCTTTAAGTATTTGTTGAATTTATTTTTGTTTAAAATATTTATCAAATAGACATTTTCTGTATAAAATTGCACAAAATTTAAAAGGTGGGTTCATGAAACACGTTGCGCAAATTTGCCCATTTGCTAAAATGGGAAACTTAAGCGTTTAAGTGAGTACCCTCTTTGTACTTGTTTTCAAAAAGCATATTAACCCGATTCACAATTTTGTGCAAATGGTCTTGCATTATTGTTTATGCATTGCATTTTTACTTTACACTAACAAAATATACAGAAATGCACCATTACATGAATTTGCGATACAACTGCACAATATTGTGAATACCGCTATTGTATGGTTTGTTTACTTGCTAGTTTTACTATTTTCCAATATTTTGTTCACTATTTGTACTGAAAACTGCCAAACTATTACGAATACAAAAACTAGTAAGTATTCTTTTACATTTATTTTAATTAAGAATAAACAATGATAAAATATTAACATGAAACCTGTTTCAAATTGAGCCTTTTATAATTAAACAACATCCTTTATGTACATACATATTTAAAAGGAGCATTTTGAACACAACAGGTAATAGTAACCATTCCACTGAATAAACCACTTTTCTATTTCTGGGAAATCAATGTCTTTTTATCTACAAAGTATGACAATACCACAATTGAGAAATACAAATAGATTGTATGGATTTGTTTACTTATACGAATACATGGCTGAAACTACCTATACCTATTATTATACCTATACCTACCTATACTTATTATTATATGTATATTCTGCGCATTCATCATTTCAAACAGCAGTGACGTTTTTTAGACAGCTAGTGCTAAGGAAGCTGAGTTAAATGAAATTGTCTGTACAAAGCCTTTGGGAAAATCATTATCGGGAATAAAAGAAATAAACTTCACCAAACTGTCGAAGCAAATGCATATACCAAAGTTTGCATGGACAGCCAGCCAAACAGGCGGACGGACGGATAACGTTTAATCAACTCAGAAATTGATTGCCAAAATAACAGGTTTTTAGAAAAAAAAAATTATTTGCTGAAACATGCATAAATGTGCACAACTCGAACATCTTTAATATTGCTTTTGAGTTCTTTATCCGCAACCAGACACCGAATATCGGTTGTATATCCCACAATATATACACACATATATATTTTGGGTTCTTAGAAAACCGAAAGACGATTTAGCTATGTCTGTCGGTTTGTCTGTCTTGAAAGTAATAAATTATTTTTGTCACAAAATTTTTGTTTGTAAATTTTTTCTACAACATTTTATTTTGTATAACAAATAAAGATAATTTCATTTTGGAAAGTAGAAAACACTTTATTTATCTTTTAAACAAAAATTTATTACAATAAGATTAATTGAAACGTTTATTTATTATTTTTCCTATGCATATCCCTGCTTTTTTCATCATATTATTGTGAATATTTTCCCTTTTTTGCTAGCATATTTTAAGTTGGTTTGTACATATCTAAACTTGAACAATGTTTTGTTCACTTTTTTTACTGAAAACTTTTAAACTAAGTAGTAAGAATTTACTTTTATTTTAATTAAGAATAAACAATCTTCATATTCTTGGAACGTCTTGTTTCAAACTGTTTCAAATTTAGCCTTTGGTCAATAATGGGTATTTTAAATATGATACAAATACTTTAATTAAATTTTTGGAAGTTAGTATAACTTTTATAGTGCCGATCGTCATAAAAGCTTTTACCTTAATTCTTATTTTGGTTGAATTTCAGTAACGATATTTCAAGAGACTTATGGTTGTTAAAGTGATTCTCGAAATGTGAACTTTAATTTGAACTATTGCCAATTATTGACTGATAGTCACAAATTGAAGTTGTATATTTGCTGTATAATTGAATATAGTTGGTCTATCTTGATGTTTATTTACGATACGATATTTATTTGCAATAATTTGATTTTCAGAAATGGGCCATATATAGGAGCTATAACCAATTAAGGACCGATGTGCACGAAATCCACTAGTATGACTTTTGCACACATATAACTCATTGTGTTCTGTCGTCTGTTCCGTCCACACGCATTTTTTATTCTGACCGCAAATAAGTGTCGTGATCCGTATATTACTCAAAATTTGTAGTAGTGTTCTTGTGTTTGCGTCGTGTGTCAACCAATAACTAATTAAAAGCCGAAAAACTAATAATACAATTAAATAAAATATAATACATTTGAAATTAAATTATATCTGCATTTACAAATTACATACTTAAAATAAAACAAAACATAACAAGAAAATAGAAAGGGAACTCCAAAATAAAAACAAAATATTATATCAACAATTAAAAGACAAAACTCCAAAATAAACCGCAAAAATACACTAACAATAACCACAGCAAAACAACATACAAACACTCTCAGAGAACAGTGCTAACACAACATCAATAGTGTTGGCACTACGGGCCGTTCTCTGTCGCAATGACCAGATCAGGGCTTTTATGTCCTCGTTTTGTTAGCGCCATTGTGAAACAATTTCCTCTTCCCAACTTTTCCCCTCCCTGATATTTTTTTTTTATGATATTGTTATTAATTGTTGTTTGACTGCTTGGTGACGAATGTATAACTCTGGTCAATAAACAGTATTTTTAACAACAATTAACTTATTAGACTTCGATATCATTTAAAATAGACAATTTATTTGAATTTTCCTCTTATGATAATGACAGGCTGCTTCCGGCTTGACTTTTGCAACATACGCGGGTTAAGGGTGAATTTTTTATCTGTGTATGCTCACGTTTGTTTTCATAGGCCGGATTTGTTTGCCTTAAGTGAAACGCAGGTATCTGAGAATGCTGATCCACAAGATTTTCAGATACCAGTGTATCACTTTCTATTGCTTCTTAATTTGCACCGGGGAATTGCCATGTACATTCGCAATGAAGGTGTGTACCAGTACCAGCAATCATTGGGTACGTATGTTGCAGAATTTAATTGTCTCTCAAAATCAGGGCACACTATTTGCACTTCGGGTTTCTCTACAGAAGTCCAAGCGCGGGAAGCGATATTACTATATCTAGCTTTGATGCCCTTTCCGACTCCATATCGAAGATTCTTGAGAGTTGTACTAACAGTGAAATAGTTGTTGCTGGTGATTTCAATGTTCACAACTCCTCTTGGCTTCGCCATTCGAATCATACAACCACAGAAGGCCAATATGTTGAGTTATTCGCGGCGCGCAATCACCTTGCGCAACTAGTGAATGAACCATCACATATTTCACATGTTGATGGGCACCAACACAATACCCTTGACCATCATTGCACCATTTCCGCCTTCTTTTCGCTCTCCGAACTTCGTAACGTTTCACAACCAGCTACGAAATGTTCTACTTTTATTAACGAAAAGGCTCATTGGGCTGAGCTCAACGATTTGTTTCGGCATTTTAATTGGAACCTCTGTTGCATGGACAACAATGTCAATGCAATGGCGAAAATGGTCGAAAACATAATTATGATGGGGATGAAAACCTTCATTCCAACAAAGCAGATTTCGATTAAATCTATGGAAAAGTCCTGGTTTAATCAGAAGTGCAAAACTGCAATCAGATCCAGAGAGGAAGCATTCAGAATCTGGCGTGGTAACAAAAATGCCGAAACTGAATCGCTGCGCAAAAGGGCGAGACCTTCGTGTGTCAAAGTGCTGACACGTGAAAAATCTCTACACGAGCAACGCCTCCGAGCCAAAGTTCTTGCTGCTCCCCGGGGCAAAAAAAGCTTTTGGTCATTCGTTAAAAGAATAAGGAATAATGCTCAATTCCTACTCTTTTAAAGGATGGCCAATCATTCAGTGACCCTGGAGAGTATGGTTAACCACCATCTTGCGAAATATCTAGAGTCGAACAATTTACTTAGCGACAGGCAGTACGGCTTTCGTAGAGGACGCTCTACGTGGGATTTGCTTGCCTTCGTATCGGAAAATTGTGCCGTTCCATTCACCATTTTGGCGAACGTAAAGTGTTGGCTATAGATATTTCTAAGCCGTACTTATTGCTTTTGGTGTCGGTAATGACTTCTCTCGATTTATATCGAGCTTTCTCAGAGATCACACTATACGAGTTGTTGGAGATGGGATCTCATCAAATGAGTCGGGTCGATTTTAATGCACGTAAGACTCAATGTTGTATGTTAACACAAAAACGCACGACAGATCATGTTGCTTCATCTGTTTCTGAATTCAGTGTGATATTCGCTGGACAAAACACATTTTTCAAGTGTTGAAAGATGCATTCAAGTGCCTTGATTTTCTAAGACGGTGTAAGAAATAGTTCACTTCATCTGATCTCCTTACCACTTATAGCCGACCCAAAATGGAATACACCTCTCACGTATGGACAGAAGTGGACCTTATACTGGGGCTATGACCAAATATGGACCGATTTTCACAAAATAGATTACTTTGATTTTTGTAATTCGCAATTTGTATTGTTACGTTTTCACCTTTTAAAAACTTGGTTAATTTCCTTAAATAAATCGGATATTTTAGCATGAAAATAAAATCAATTTAGTAGTTTGTAACAACTCTTTATTTATTTAAAATTTAACATTTTAAAGAGTCAGTGAGTATTTTTACATACCTTTCGCAGAAATACACACACTTTATAATGTACAAGTATACATTGGTAATGCAGTTGATGTCTTTGCTTAACGATGGTTCAAGTTCTTACCGCCAATTTATATACGCTGCAATACCATCTAGAAAGCTCTATTACTACAATGATCTTCAAACTGGAATATTCGAATTCTAGAGTTTTCGATGTTAATCATTATTCATTTAATGTTTCCATACTTACAAACAATGCTTAACTCAAAGCTTTTATGCAATGTTGTATGCTCTACAGCAATGGTAATATTACCCACAGATATGTTAAAGTTTGAGTAGCAATGCTGTATGAGAGGTATTATGCAACTTTAAACTAGCCGTTAAAAACTCTATATTTGAATTCAAGTACAATTTCGTAAGTATATTAACGAAGTTAAATGCAAAGCCAAAAGTTAACAACCGAAATAATTATGCCTCGTTCAATACATATATAACTGATGTGCCTTCGTTAACAGAAGAGTATAATCGCTAATACAGTCTTATACGAGGTACTTCCACAGGGCTTAATGTTTTATTGCGTTAATTGATTTTATGGACCGCTTGAAAATTTCACAAAATTTCTTTATTTTGTTCCATAAATTTTTAGTAGTAACAAGTAAGAGTACTATATTCGGCCGTGCCGAATCTTAAATATCCTCCACCTAAATACGATAAGAATTGTAGAAGTTGCATTGGCATAAACACTTTAATATCCATATTCAATATTTGTTGTTAGAAGTGCGGTCCTATTATGAGGATTAAGACAATTGGTCAATTCACAAGGTCTCTTATCAGTCATATTGTCATAATGTCCTAATATATCACGACTCGCCGGGTCATCTTAACCGACTCTAAGGCATTCGGAGTTGGTCTCTGCTTTTTTTGACTTTTTTTTTTTTGAAAAATCAAAAACTTTCTTGAATTTTATTTACTTCTAAATGGACCCATCTATTTATTTTTGTTGAAAAGGAAGCTTAATTTTTTTCCTTTAAAATTTTTTGATCGCATAGAGAAAATATACATAGAGCGGAAACTCTGCTGTCGAAGACCTAACTCAGATGTCAAAAAACAACACTCGTATGTGTGATTATTTTGAGTAATATTTTTGTTAGAGTTTTTCTTTTTTAGTTTCCGCTCTATATGCGTGTAATAAATTTCTGCAGTTGAGTGAAAATCCTTATTCAAGAAACTCAAATTAAATATGTAGACTTACTTACTTTTTTTAACACTTTTCGTTTTAACTAAGGCTAACGGAAATGGCTTTTAGTTATAACAATAATGAAACATAGGTTTAATTTTGCTTTTTATTAATACATTTATTTATGTTATATTTTCTTTTAGTATGATTTCTTTTATTAATTTGTTTATTAATAAATTTATATCTTAAACTGTTTGTGGATCTGAAGTCATCTCTTAAAAATTTTACAAAATAAACAGACATAGAGTTTAAGATATTTTCTTAATGTTTTTAGAGACTGTTTTTTTTTTCTGAAACGGAATATATCGTTAATGATAATTTTAACATAATGATGAATAAATGATGGCTACAATTTTCAAAACTAATGAAAAGCTAAATTATCATACTCAATTTAGCTGTAGTTATACAAAATTTAACACATTTTAAAAACGTATTGTTTAAGTAAACGAAATAATATTTCTATAAACAAAGTATCAAATTAAATATACTAATAATAATTTAATACACATCGATCGAATATATGTAATTAATGTTATAATTATAATTTTTTTTTATATTTATAAATATTTACTTAATATTTATAGATTTAGTTAGATGCTACATAGATATCTGGTTTAAATTTTGAATTTATTTGATGGTTTTTTTTTTGTTTTGTTTTCTTTTATTTTTAATTACTATTATGAAAAAAGAAATGAAATAAAAGTTTTGTTGGTTTAGAGAGTGTAGGTGAGGTGTAGGATTGTTTTTTTTTATATATATTTTTTTTTTTTTTGTAATTTTTATGATAATATGATAATATTTTTCAATAAATTTTTTTTTGCTCATTTCAGTTGTATTTGTTATTATACTTAATAAAAAATTTGTATTTTAAGTATATTTTATTAATATTATTTCATGTTTATTTATATTATGTTATAATAAACCATTGTGTTAGCTAGTTGTTTTTGCATTATAAAGTTTTCTAGTTTTAATTTCAAATTATTACTTTTCACTGTTATTCAAATACTTATTAAATGCCACACATCAATTATCATTTCTAGGAAATAACTTTTCCGCTTTAATGTACTTTTTTAAACAAAATTTATATTTGTTCTTTTTTTTTTTTTTGTTTTTACTATTGTTATTAAAGACTTATTAGTTAAATATTTATACATATTTGTAATTTTGAATTTATAAATATTTTTTTATTTATTTGGTTTTTTATTAATATTGGCAATTTTTTTCCTATATATTCACAGAGCCTGTTGGCGTAGAAAAATAAACGAATTAAAAAAAAATTATAATCATATATGTATATTTTTTTTGGTATTATCTTTTTTTTTCACAAATTAAATAGTGCTTTAACATGTATATAAATACATATTTGGTTTAATAATATTTTCATCTCTCTTTGAAATTATATATTTTTATATAATTTAAGTTTTTAATGTTTTTTTTTTTTTTTTTTTTTTTTTATTGGTGGTCTTGAAGTTTGAAAAAATGCTGTTAGTTTTTGTTATTAAATATTTAGTTTTTAATATATTTACAAGAATTTAAAATGTTTTCTGTTTTACGTTTTTTTTATTTTCTAGGTTTTCATCAATAATTTATAATCTAAATTATAAATAGTCACTGTTTGATTTAATACTAGTTAATAAAAAAAAATGTTTTGTTGTAAAAACAAAAATTATTAAATGTAATATATTGGTTAAACCGCTCAACTTACTATACACATATTTTATAGAAAGGGATTTAAAGCAGTATCGGAGTAATCTATATACATGTATATAAAATAGTAACGTTATGCTATGTTCACACTTGGGATTTTAAACGCGTTTAAGCAAAATGTTGATTAAGTTAATCAAAGCCGTTCACATTACGCTTGAGATGATTAAGTTGACAGTAAAGTGATTAAGTTTACTAATAAAAAACAACAAACAAATTTATATTTCTTTAAAACATTCAAAATGGAAAGAAATCTATATAAATATATAAATTTCTTTGTAAGTTTGTTTGTTTATTTGTTTGTTTGTTTGAGCATCACGCCTAAACGGCTGAACCGATTTTATTGAAATTTGGAACGTAGATAGATCCTTTCTTGAAAGCGTCAATAAGCTATAACTTTTTTCAACACTTGGACCAGAAAGGGATAAACAGGGGGAAAACCGAATTTTTTTTATAAAATCGTTACATATTTTTTTTACTACGACAGGGGTAGCGAAGCGCACCGGATCAAGCTAGTACTTTAATAAAGTTATCAGCAGATTATTTAAACTTATTAATGATGGATTATTTCTGGTTGTTTATGAAAAATTTATTTATCCGTAGTACACTTGAAAGGTACGTTCATTGTTGCCGATGCTGCATCGTAATCAGTTTAAGGTACACAGAAAAAATTAAATTATCTGAACGTAATATTTAGAAATAGTCAAACTGAATGCCTAGGCGCATTTACTACGCCCCTTTAAAGTTGCATTCAAATATCCAAGATCTGAACGCTTACTTTTTTGTTTACTACGCGACGTTCAGCTCGTAATATACCAAGCAAACGTTTTTCTGAACGCAACATATTAAAACCCTACTAGCGACCTGAACGTTTTGTTCAGATTTTTTGAATCAACCAAATAATTCTTCGCTGAACACACATTTAGCATAACTGAATGCAAAATTCAGTAAAGTTCTTCATAGATACCGTAAAACGTGCCGTTCAGCATAATGGTATAGTAAAAAAAACTAAACGCATCGTTCAGTAAATCTGAACGAGACGTGGTAAAAATTTTTTTAGCAAATTTTTTTTAAACTTTAATATTATTTCAATTGCCGACAAGTGTTAAGTTTGACCGAATCTCATTTGTGTGTTGATGCTTAAAGTGAGTAAGTCATATTTCATATAGTGACAACCATATATTAACGTTGAGATTTGTTAGAGCAATTAAATTTTTATTGCCGGAGATAGAAGGTAAGTTGTAACTATATATGTACATATACCAATGTAGTCAATATTTAATAATTGTTTAATATAGAAGCAGGAATCGAGTATGAATTTCGTAAGAAGCATTTTAAAAAGAGGAACAATACAGTCTGTATTTTAAAAAATTGTATTACTGAAGGCAGTTTAAGTTTTTTGTCATCTGAGTACAGAGAAAAATTAATAAATATAATCCTGGAAAACGCCATCATTAAGGGAAAAATGTTAACACCATCTGATTTTAAGGTAATTGTCGATGACATATACAGGTAATTTCCTCAGGAAGAGCAGGTTTCGGTGAGTTTATAGAAATAGTTGTTTGTAAACATTTATGTATGAATAATGCTTGTAGAATATATTGAATAAATTTTGTTAATATTAAAAAAACATTTAAAAATCTTTTATTTAATTTTCTGAACGCAGCTGGAAAAATAATAAGCTTACGTTCAGTAATGAAGAAATTGAACGCATCAGATAAAAAACTAAATTCTCGTTCCGAATTGCGAAAATTAAACGAATATAGTTAAAACCTGAACGCCCGTTTACTTTTGCACAAGCTGAACTCTATATAGTAAAAAGCTGAACGTACGTTCAACGTAAAGCTGAACGTTTTATTCGGTTTTCTACTACAGGCATTCAGGGAGCAAAAAACCTAATAAATATTCCGAAAAACTAAACGTTTGTTCAGATTTTTACTATTTAATTTTTTCTGTGTATGTTCAGGTGATTCTACGTACACAGAGAAAAGAGATTCGTCGTAGCAACCGAATTTGTTGCCAATCGAATGATTCGGTTGCACACATAGAATTTTTCGGTTCTATCAACAGAAAGTCAGTTGATAAATAAGAATTTCGGTTGCAGCAACCAAACTTTTGTTACCACTTCTAAAGTATTGTAGCCACAACTGCAAAATTCAGTCACTAAGATAGAATCATTCGATTGGCAACAAATTCGGTTGCTATCACGAACCTGTTTTCTCTGTGTAATTAATAAAATTATTAACTGTTAATCATGTCAATTTGAAGTGATTAACAAATCATTTAAATGAATGGATAATCATCTCGATTTTAAAGTGATTAGAGCTTAATCACGTTTCAGGTGATTAACTCTTCAAATGTTAACATAGCATTACTGAGTGACTGGCTGATAAAATATCGCCCAGCCATATCGCCAAAAGGTACAGACATTAAATTTGGATTATATTTTCCCCTCTCGCTTTGTAGATTCCCAGATGTATTTTTGGAAAACGGGTAAATTCGGTAACCATATAACCTCTTAACTAATAGAGATACAAACAAAATTTAAAATGTATCTTTATCTACTTAAAAAATTAGCTGCCTTTTTTTGTCACCCTATGTATATTTTAATCCAATATATATGTTAATAAATGTTGTAATCATTTTATTTACCAAATATACCTTTGGTACTTTTTTGAAATTCAAGCCCTTTAGGGTTAAAAATACGAAAATACAGTTTATTAACCCTAATCCAGTAAACATGTGCCTCTCAAAGACATATTTCATTTTGCACTGTTGTAACTTCCTTAATTATATTTTCTAGTTCTTACTGCCTCGTGAATTCCTACTTTTAATTGTTTTATTTAAAATTTACCAATTACAATAAATTTATTTTTGTTTAGTTTATATTTTGTTTCAATCAGAAATGTTCTTACTATGTGTCTATCAGTCATATATGGCAACAGTGCTGTAGCCAATTATTACCTATATGGCTTGTGAATAACAAAATAAGATTAAAGAACGGGGTTTCCAATTTTATTTGTCATTTAACGCAACACAAGAGAAAACAGATTCGTGATAGCAACCGAATTTGTTGCCAATCGAATGATTCGGTTGTACACATAGAATTTTTCGGTTCTATCAACAGAAAGTCAATTGATAAGGAAGAATTTTGGTTAAAGCAACCAAACTTGTGTTACTCCTTCTAAAATTTTGTAGCCACAACTGTAAAATTCCGTAACTAAGTCCCCTTTTACAATACAGAAATTGAAAGGCAGACAGACGAAGTTTGATCGCGAGGGGTTGAAGAGGTAGAGTGTGTAGTGCACGACTATTTGTACTAGGCATTTTTTGTTTCTCTTTTCCACACTTCGCAATTTTCATGTTGTTGCTTCGTACCATTTTTCTCACATCAATGTTTAAATGCATTTAACAATGTAAATATTAACACAGCGAAAAAGAACGAAAAAAAGGAAACGAAAAATTTCTGTCTGCGATTATAAAAGGTTTAGACAAGTTCAAAAGAGAATGAGAAAAATATTTGCATTTCAATTTCTACATTGTAAAAGGGGACTAAGGTAGAATCATTCGATTGCTATCACGAATCTCTTTCTCTGTGCAGCTTTAATTTTTTGATTCAGATGTGTTTTTTATTCAGAAGTGAAGACGAGAATTTTTTGCGGAATGTCAAAAAGATTACTATAGATCTTTTTCAGAAGAAATTTAAAGAATAATAGGGGAAATTTACTTTGACGAAGCTCTCAATCAAGAAGATATTAGTGAAAATGTTACGACACCTCTTTTTCTGAAGACGTGGATGTTATTGCAGAAAATATAAGCTTTTCAATGCTTCTTTGACGCCGATGTCATCAACATTATCGTTGATAACATTAATATTCATTGAAGTAGCACTCATGGAACAAAATGGCAGCCAGTAGACCACATCGAAATCCAATCTTTTATCGTCCTATTATTTAATGCTGGCCTAAAAAACAAGATATTATTAGTTGAGAATAGTTCTGGCACCCATTATTTGGTTGTAACATTTTCCGAGCCTGCATGCCAAATCACAGGTTCATAAAAATACAGCGCCATATTCTACACGGCCCCATAGAAAAGAAAAGCAAAGGATAAGTTTGCTCCTATTCGTGATCAATAGGATTTTACTATAGTCATATAAACCTGGTACATACTTGACAGTTGTCTAGCAATTGGTGCCATATAGAGGGCGAGTGTGTCCAATGTTCGTTCCATACTACACGAATACAAATTCTCAAACCAGCCAAGGTAGACAAATGTGCGACGAAGATGTTATATGTGTCCTCCTAAGACATGTAAGCAGACTTTCAGTATTTGCCACAAAAAATACTTGTGTGCCTCTGAGACACATTTTGATTGGATTTGTCAGAAGATTTTCCTGACTTGATTAGGGTTAATAATTATTAAGCCAATTATTATAAAATATTAAAATTTTGTTTGCATTAGTTATAAACAACTTAACCAGCATGATTTAGTAACTCCAGAACGAAAGTGTAGATTGAGCCAAATCCGGGCAAAAGTGTAGATTGAGCCAAATCCGTGTAAACAGTGTGGTACATTTTAAAACGTATTTTTTCTTGAGCACATAAACAAATACAGTTTCGAGTTGTTCAAGACCTATATTTGCCGCAAACATTTTTGACAAAATGGAGTATTGGCAAATTTCAAAATTCGCGGTGTTTTTTACAGGGAAAATGAAAATTGCTACTTTTTCTTCTAATGATTCTTTTTTAATATAATAAATCAAAGTATGAAAACAAATAAAACATTTCGCAAACGTTTGCAAAATGTGCAAAACAAATCAAGATTTTTAAATAGTATTGTACATGAGCAAAAACAAATCAAAAACTTTTCAAGTGACAAAGAGAGAAATCGAAAAAATTAGCTTTACACTCATCTGCATTATTTAATTTACCGTTGCAATCGTACATTTCAGTACAAAACATTTTGTTTGTTTTCCTTCTCTAATCTCTATTATAATGAGCAAATCAATTACCAAATATTTGTTAAACGTTTTTTCTCAGAATGTTGCAATATTGTTCTTACTCTTTTCTAGCTGCGTACGTTTATATTACTCTATGTATTTTTTATGTTTGGTTTTTGTATTACTCACTGCAAAGAACAAAACAAAACGAAAGCAAACATTTCGCTTTGTTTGTTTCCGTACTCTGTAAGTATTAAGTTATTTAACTGATATGCTTTTGATTAATAAAATAATCTAGGATAAGGGCCCTAATGGTAATAAGGAATAGGAAAGAAAGAACTACATTTGCTATATTTTCGTTCTTCAAATGGTACTTTTTAAACACAAATGAATTATAGAACGTAGAAAACATAGAATAACATCATTATAATATCGATGTCAAAAGCATATGCTATGTCCTTAAAAACTACGTCAAATGTCTGATTTGATTTTGTGTCCAATAACCTACGTTTCATTCCAAAATACCGAATTTAAGGTTCTATACAGCCGAATATAGTTTATTTTTTTCCTACTTTCTTATTGAATTTACCTAAACACCGTTTTCCATAATCCCTTAATATGTAAAATATCGCTACAAAAAAAAAAAAAATCTACAAAAAGACGAATATGGATATCAGTAGCGATTGCCAATAGAATGCAATCCAAATATCTTAGAAAAAACTAATCATTCGATCATTTCTAAATAATTCGAAAGTTCTTTTAATATATTGGATGTTAATTTTAACCTTTGTATTGCTTTAGATAATGCAGAAAAAAATTAAAACTTCGACTTCATCTCTTTAAAAATTGTAATTTCTTCCATTATACATAATGGAAACTAAAAAACCACAGTAAAAACGTCTTGAAATCTGTCATAATGAAGAAATAAAAGAAGTGATTTGTAAATTTCCCCATATCTAGTTTGTCAAGAATTTAATTTTAGTGAAATGATTTGCATGTCTGTTTTTTTTAATAAAATAAATATTTAGAGAAATAATCTTACAGTTATCTTAAAAAAAGAACTCTTTTCACAAAATACTGTTTCCAAAAAAAAAAAAAAAAATAATAAATATTTACTTCTACATATAGGCTAAAACTCTTTCAAAGTAGTCTGCTTTGCCTTCCCATAAACGCCGCCATATTTTAATGTTACACCTCTCAAGCGAAAATTCTGAAAACCCTTGTTTTTCTTTATTCATGTTATTAATTGTGTTTATAACCGACATTTAGAAGGCTTTTTATTAACACACATCCATACATAATATGAAATCGGTCTTACTGAGCCACACCACATCGTATAAGTAACATACAATACAATTTAATTCAAAAAATACTTATACGTTACCAAATGTTAGAATATGTGAATATTGGAGTTTTTAATATAACATACGTAAGAGTAAGGTCATACGTATGAGTAATATATAATTATAGAATTTTTCGAACAAAATAAAAAAAAGTAGCATACTTTTTGGGTAAAATATAAATAAAACATCTATATAATTACCATTAATACAAATCAATACATTTTATGAAAACTTTTAATATTATACATATTACATATTTTTTATTTGAGTTAATTGTACTCACCGTTTTGGTTAAATATTATATAATTTTTGGAATTTTACAATAAAATACTTTGCTATAATTAAATTATAATAATTATTAATAATATTATCTAAATATACATTAATGGAAGTAAAATTTTTCTATAATTTTTTACTTATTTAGTTAATGTTTTTCTTTTATATTTATATATATTTAAAGCGTTAATCTTTTAAAACTAATAGCTTAAAGGCAGAAAATAAAAAAATAAAAAATGAAATTTTTCATAAACAAACTCATATTCGTATTCATAATTTACACAAAATACAGTTATTTCAACACAATTATGAGTGTTATTAAACCCTTAAAAAAATAATATTATTTTTATATAATATGTAAATTTAAGTTACACAAAATTATTCTATATATTTACATTTACTGCTAAGGATATTTATTTCCATTATTACCATTTGGTTTTGCTGGATTTTTTTTTTTTTCACATACATATGTTTTTTTTAATACAATTTTCTTAGTGATTTAATTTTCTGCTTTAAATAATATTTTCTTTATGCTACTTTCTAATTTAAGAGAATTTGGTTTTTATTTGGTATTTATATATAGGTATGTATGTATATTAATTAATTCATAATAAAACTTTGGTTTAAAAGTTTTCTGGTTGTTTGATGGTTTTTGTTTTTTAATGATTGTAAAAAGTTTTCATGGATGAATTCAAATAAATTCTTAATTAAAAATGTTTATTTTTTCTTTTTTTGTTCCTTGTTTGTAAATAATACATGCATGTCTTTGAGGGGTTATGTTTTGTTTTTTATTTCTTTGGTTTCGTTTTTTAATAATTAAAATTAGTTACACATAAACAGGCAGCTACTACTAATAGTAGCAAAGAGTTTAAGGTTTGTATATGTGAAGATTTGCTGCCATAAAATGTTACACTTAAATCACGCATTTCATTATCTGCAAAGAGAAAAAGGTATTGTTTTTAGTGATTAAAAAATAGTATCAATAACTGAATATATATTAATAACTAAATATAAGAATAAAAACTATGTACCAGAATTGATTATAAAAAAGTCGAATATACTAAATTATCTATTAAACATGAACTTTTGCATGATCTGACAATGCCAAAACATAAGTTAAGGCTAACATATTTATCATGATGAAGTTATCTAATGAGAAACGTTGAAAAATGTTTAAAAACAAAATTAATGAATCCGAAATCCAATATATCCAACTGGCTTTGAAAATTCGAAAAATATACATTACTAGAAAGCAACAAACTGCACGTGTTTCAAAATTCACCACTACACATCCAAACAAATGTTTATATATATTTCAGAAATTTCCAATTATATTTCTAAAGTTTCTAGTTATTTGTGTTTCAGAATTTGTAAATTATTATACATCATTAAAATGGTTGTGCTACAAACATATACTGAATTACTACAATCATATACATGATTTCCACAATTATGTGAATAACAACTTAAACATGTTTTGGTTACCACAGTCATATACATAATTAAAGTAACCATAATATTGTTAGAAACGTGTAGAAACGTTGAAGTGGTTATGTTAAACACGTACTACTACTATATTTATTCTCTGGGTATAGTATTAGATGATTTTAATTGAGTTTTGTTAGATAACTTACGAAACACATGATGCAAAACTGATTTTCCAGGGTTGCACTCAATTAAAACCAAAAGTTCCACTTCTCTTTATGAACTATGTTGTAGCCGGCGTAGAGCTTAACAACTTTGCTGAACATAACTTTATAATATTCGGACACTTAATTGGTCAAAATGCATGTAAATGCCACAAAAAATTACAATTTCCCATATACGATATTTAAGGAGTGAGATCGAAAAATTCTTAACATACATATATGCTAATAAAAACGAAACCACTAAACTTACAGTTTTATTTTTTTTCTTGATTTTATTGAAATTATTATTACAATTTACAAAAAAAAAAAAAAAAAAAATGTTTGTAGTTTTAATCACTAGTGATGAAATTTTTAACCTTTTATGGAAACCCTTCCATTAACGTTTTTATAGAGCTTTTTGTCACTTTTCTCGAACAGGTAGACCATCTTCGTTGAAAATCTAACACACTTTTGAACACCTTTTTTGTGCTCTTCAATTCTATTTTAACAAGAGCCAAATATCTCTTCACTGGCCTTAGCTAAGGGCAGTTTGGAGGATTTTTCTCTCTTGGTACAAAAACCATATTATTGTTCTTGTACCATAGCAGTTTGGAGGATTTTCCTTTCTTGGTACAAATACCATATTATTGTTCTTGTACCACTCAAGGGCTTGTTTATCATATCGACAGGATGCCAAGTCAGTCCAAAAATAAGTGGACACATTATGAATTCTTATGAATGGAAGCAGCCTTTTTATACCCTACACCACCATAGTGGGGAGGGTATATTGGATTTGTGCAGATGTTTGTAACGCCCAAAAATATTAGTCTAACACCCACCTTAAAGTATACGGATCGACTCAGAATCACTTTCTGAGTCGATTAAACGATGTCCGTCCGTCCGTCCGTCCGTCCGTCTGGCTGGCTGGTTGTCCATGTAAAGCTTGTGCGCAGAGTACAGGTCGCAATCTTGAAGATATTTCGATAAAATTTGGTACATATCATTTTTTCTGCCCAAGGACCAAGCCTATTGAAACTGGCTGAAATCGGTTCATTATTTCGCCTAGCCCCCATACAAATGTCCTCCCGAAATTGGACTTTATCGGTCATAAATGTTCAATTTATATAGGTACCTACACAAGTTTTTCTCCAAATAAGTTTTATATATACGAAATTCATGTCACCAAATTTTATGATGATCGGTCCATAATTAGTCATAGCTCCCATATAAGGCCTGCTTCCGATAATCACTTTAACGAGCATAAATCTCTTAAAAATGTTGGTATACACATAAAATGCAACATAAATAACTTTCATATAGACGTTAATTACACTACCTAATTTCATGATGATCGGTCCATAATTGGTCATAGCTCTCATATAAAGCCTGCTTCCGATAATCACTTTAACGAGCATAAATCTCTTAAAAATGTTGGTATAGACATAAAATGCAACATAAATAACTTTTATACAGACATTAATTGCACCACTTAATTTCATGGTGATCGGTCCATAATTGGTCATAGCTCCCATATAAGGCCCATTTCCAAAAATCGTTCACGAATATAAATTATTGAAATTTTGAAAGAAAAAGGTTTTTGCACATTTACTTAGTGTAGGGTATTATATGGTCGTGCTTGACCGACCATACTTTCTTACTTGTTTATAAAAATTCATTTATGTAAATTTCGGTATTTATAGAACCCGTTGTAAGAAATGATTGGCTTCTTTTTTTTTTGGCCTCTAAATTTTTAGCAGAGTTGCTGTCAGGAACTTTTTGAGCCTTGTATGTTTTTGAACCTGCATTAGCTTTAACTTTTCGTACCAAATAGTCCGATTAACAGACATTTTCTAGAATATTCTATAATGAACTTTGTTCTACTGAGTCGGAGGATGACATGATAATACTTAAACGAAACTGAAGATATTACTGAGAGGAAAATTGTTGGGAGCTCTTTTGAAAATGCTTTCTATATTTTTGGCTTTAGAAATATCTTGTGGACCATTCCTTCTACCTGAACCAGGTTTTGTGCCAACGGACAAGTTCTCCCAGACCTTTGAATGCTTGGCCAACTTTTTGTAGGACCAAGTTGGGTTTTGTTGAAAATATTTAATAATTTTAGTACGCACTTTTTTTGGTCACTCATTTTAATCAGATTAACAACAAATTAATATAATTGACATTAAACATAATAACTGATATGTTTTACAAAGGTAAATTGTTAAAAAAAAAATCTAGTAATAGTTGAGTTAAAAGTTTTAATGAAAAACGTGTGTTAAGAATTTTACCATCTCACTCCTTACTTGGGTATTTAACCGATTATTTTTGATCAGTTAATAGTTCGAATAATTTAAAATTGTTGATTTTCAAATAAAAAAAAACCGATTAATGTATGTCGGTCTACCGATTAACCGACATTTTCTAGAATGTACTATAATGAACTTTGTTCTACTGAGTCGGAGGATGACATGATAATACATAAACGAAACTGAAGACATTACTGATACGAGTCTTTTATCAGAAATTATCAAAACTACTAATGGCTTTAAGTTTGTAATAGCTAAAGGTAAGTTTAAGTAATAGAAAAAGGATGCTTTTGCTATTGGGAACATAAAGGCAAGATGTAATAATGACCCTAAAAGTATTCAAAATGTAAAAAAAATCCAGAAAGGACTTCAACGGTATAATGGAGGATTCTATATGCTTAGAAAAAACTAAAAAAAGTACTCAGAAACTTGAAATTGTTTATCATGCCTTACTTTCTCCAACATCTACAATCAGCGAGAGAGTTGTTTTCAAGTCGAGTTGTATTACAATAAAATAAAACAAAAAACATTTAAATTATATATATTTTTTTTAAAGATTATTTCAGATGAGTGGCAAGGGTATATAATGTTACGAATGTGCAATAGCGATTTGAATTTAACGGTCTGTAACGACTGCCTGCAGCATTTATCATGTTTATAAGTGTGGCAACACTAAATGTTTAAGCTGCTAACATTAACATCGAAAGCTCTAGAATTCGAATGTTCTAGTTGTCCGTTAAGATCATTGTAGAAGATTAACGAAAGATGGGGTGTGTATAAATAGTAGCAGATGTTGCAGTAGTGAGTTAGTATATCATAGGCGCTGTTAGAGTTAACATCAACTGTCGTGTACATTTGAGTTTGTACATTATAAAGTGTATGTGCATTTCTGCGAACTGATGAACGTGTATAAAGGCACTGAGAGACTATTTAGACTGTTGTTGTAAATTTTAAATAAATAAAGAGTTGTTACAAAATTTAAACTAATAAAACTGCTTTTATTTGCAATCAGAAGTATCCGGTTTATTTAAAGGAAGTAAACCCCCGTTTTTAAAAGGTAAAAACGTAACAAGAAGATTGTCATTCCGTTTGAAATTTCTATATTTTTCAATTGCGACCCCACAAAGTATATATATTCTGGATCGTTATAGATAGCGGAGTCGATATAGCCAGTTCCGTCTGACCATCCGTCCGTCTGAATGTTGAAATCAACTTTTCGTAGCCTCCAAATACCTTACATACATTATTCATACATCAATATATCGGGTATTTTCCCGGCTCGGTTGCTATTTAAAATCGAATCCACAAAAACCAGGACGACCTCCATTTTTAATTTATATCTAGATTACTTAGTCATTAATATAGACAATATTGATATCCAATAATTGATATTTCAAAGACTTTTGCAACGGAGTATATAAGACTAAATTAAGTTGGACCTATAATAAGCCAAAATCGGAAAAAATCTTTTTTTGATTTAAATGTTCACATTCTGTTTTTTATGACAAGGACTGCAACTTTGCCTCAGAGAGTAAATCAAAATTTTGAACTGTTTGCAAGATATGAGCTTGAGAAAATTATCTCTTTTCTGCATAAATTTGTTTTAGCCAATAAATTAAAAAAAAAAGATTTTTAAATTTTTTTTACCTTAAAATTTTTATTTTAAAGTATAATTTGGTGAAGGTTATATAAAATTCGTCACAGCTGAGTATAGCTCTCTTACTTGTTTTTTTTTCTGTTATTTATCTTTTTGTGGAATTATGTTTTCATACAAAAAAATACTTCGAAATTAAAATAAAATTAAAATTAACCGATTAATAAACGATTAAATCTAAACCTCGATTAATTTTTTGCTTGATAAACCGATTAAATTGAGTACTCTGATACTTACTAACTTCAAATCGATATATCTCGATTCGTACACTTGACCAGCGAAACGATGGGACTATATACCGATATAACATTTCCCGGTGGGATGATCACTGACCCCTACCACTGAACATTTCATTTTATATAATTTGAAAGTAAATTTTATTTCGGCTTAGGTTCATTTATTACAATTAATCAGTAATAATTCAAAGAATACCACTGAATCATAAATGAACTTAATTCAGTAAATTACATTTACAATAATTTTATTTTAACATTTAACAGTGGGACCGACTGTTAATAATTTTAAATTTTGTACTATTTTTAACTTTACTAGAGTCTAATAAAATCATATAACAAAAACTGTTACATTATCCATATATTTAGAAAATCTCTTTGATACATTTTATTAATACATTTTACAGAATAATTTTCATGCAATTTTGGGACTGTTCATTTGTTTAAAAGATTTTACTAAATATATAAATAAAAAACTAAACATAATATTGACATTTAATGGAACCAGTATGTTTATTTATTTATTATATTATACTTTATTGAACATGCACTTATAATTGAAGAAAAAAGTATTAAATACACACAAGTTTAATTAATAAAAAAAAAGTAATACATATAGAATTAAAGTTAAGAAAGAAATTAAAAAAGCTAGAAAAGTTGTAAAAAAGTAACTTTAAAAGTAAGTAAGAAAGTTAAAAACAATACAGAGAATTAGAAAAAAGTAACAGAAAAAGTTTAGCACTTGTTCTTTTAAAATTTTCAACCTGTCACATGTGCGAAACTAAAACTAAAAACAAAAACTAACCTGACAAGTGACCGTGATTTAAAAAGTTTGATAGATCAGTAAGTCCATCTGTAATTATTTAAGTGTTCAATACGTTTGTAGGTGTACAAAATTGACAGCAAGGAGTACTTAGAACTTAAAAGTTTTTTTTTTTTTTTTTGTAAAGAAACAAACCAAACAGAACAGAACATTAAACAAACAGAAACAAATGCGGAGTGAAGTAGGAATAGATGAGGTGTTAGTTTTTAAGTTTAAAGAAAATAAATCTTGAGATTTTTGAAGGAAAGTACAAGGAAAGTAATAAAGCAGTGATAGTTTAATAAACATGTTAATTTTATTACTTAATGAAAGTTATTTGGTTTAAAAATATTAAGAAGTATTTGTAGGTCGGCGTGTATCAATTTATACTAAAATGTTATTAGTTTTGCAAAGAATACAAGACAAAAAGTCGTTAATTGCGTTTGATCTATACTGACGTCCTTCTAAATTAATCATGAGTGGCTAAGACCCTTTCCCTCTGTATTGGATGATAATTCAAATTAAATTGTTTGTGACTATGTGATTCCTCGTAGTATTAACGAAGAGCAAATTAATGAAATCAAACTCAATGCATGATGTATCATTTTAGCCGAAGTTGCCATCGTATGTCCAATGCGATTACTATGACTAGTAAGTAAGAGAGAAAGAATCATTATCAATAAGTTTTTATTTATTAAAATTTATGACTTGAATCTGAAGGTAAACAACAAACAGATTCTGGAGGCTATTAAATAAAGTGTCTTAAAAGCATGCAAAAACTTTTCCGCCGAAGTTCTCGCTGATTGAAAATAACGCAGATGGTGACTAACATTGGCGGCGTCCAGTTAAATAATCTATTGCTTTTTGGACACCTTATAGCTGGACTCAAATCTTTCAAGTTGGTATTTTTATATAAGTTCTTTCCATTTACAATCCTAATGCTACCACTACACATTACTGATATCATATATGAGATATAGATATAGTTTACTTGGTCGTTTCATTTTATAAAATATTGCTTTTTGCACTTTAGAATTTGACTCCAATCTTACAAGGTAGTGTTCTACATAAGTGCTTTCCATTTGCAATCCTAAAGCTACCTTTAAACTTAATGAGTTGAATAACTAAGACTTGTTTTCATCAGCTGTTACAGAAAGATTTTCTAGATATGGTTTGCATTTAAGACTACAAAATTATATAATTTTTGGGTATGTATTGAATATGATTCATTTAACATTAACCGAAGATGAGAACTCTAGACAGAATTTTTAGGAATTGAATTGAAAATATTAGCAGCCAATATACTATCATCTGCCCGTTCTGGAAATGAAATGGTTAGAGGAAAAAGGCCAGCTTTAACACCAGTGATAACAGGCCCAGTAGACTTATTAATAGTGAGATCTGGAGACAGCTTTACAATAACTACTGATACTCTTTTAGTTGTGTGGTTTACGTAGAGCTTGCTACGTTTAAGGAAGTAAGTAGAATTGTTATAATTTGGTTTTGAGATGACTACTCCACCCAATTTTATCGGTGCAAGGTGCTAAAAAGACTAAATCTAACTTGTCACATTCAGGTGCCCAGTGTCTCAGAAAAAGATTTGTCCACAGAATAAGAGAATAACTATTTCCTACATTTAGAGAAAGCTGCGCCATTTTATTATGAATTATGCAATTAGAGGATAGAAAGAAGTAAATTCATCTTTGCAAAATTTTAAGTTCATATATTTCGGATATCCAGCATCCAGAGGCAGGTTGTTTGGTGGACCGATATGTAATCAGAGGTTCGGTTTAGGAATCAGATACCAGATTTTAATCAATAAACAAACATTTTTGTTCATGAAATAAAATTTATACAAAACGATTTTTTCTACTAGAAACTAAATTTTTGTGTTTATTTTTTGTTCAAAACTAATTTTCAAATAAATTCTTTGTGACATTTGTTATAAAAGTTCAAAACATAGAGAAACATAGAGCAGAAACTAGAAAAAAACTATAACAAAATATTACTCAAAATGATCACATGTTACGAGTGTTGTTCTTGTTTTCAAATAGTTTTGTCTACTAATACATTCTCAGCACTTAGGTTTCTGACAACTCAGTTAGGTCTTTGATAGAACAGTTTCTATTCTGTGTCAATTCTCTATGGTTCAAAATATTTGTAAACGTTTTTCATCGGATGATAAAATTTATTAACAAAAAAATTTTAAAATAATTTAATTAAAAAATGTACCAAAATAACAAAGGCATGTTTTGCAATAAATTGCAATATAAAGTCCTATTTTCTTTAAATTACAAGCATATGGGCAATTCTACGAGAATGACTACCACGACTGAGAAAACATAAACCCTTCAAACTTTTTTTCAAGATGATTTGAATAGGAGAAAACACTAAAATGTTACTAATGTGAAAGTATTTAGAGCTTACTACAACATTTTAAAAGCAAAAATATTAGTTTAAACTGACTATATTTAATTTTGTAATTATATTAGTATGTCTTAGGCTAAAATTGTGGCGAAAACTAAGCTCCCAATTAGCATGTAGTATGAAATGAATTTTACTCTGATTGCTTTTTTGCTATTATCAAATTTTTTATTGAAACCGAATGTATATTTTCTATTATTTTTTTAGTTTTTGTATACATATATTTACAGAATATATATTGTTTTACTATAGGAGAAAAGTCTGTCACGTACGGTATGTCACGTACGATATTAATTTTTTTTTATTATAAAATCATCCGAAGATTATTTTTATTTAAATATGGTGGATTGTCAAGGAAAAATATGTGGTTTAGTGTAAGAAATTAAAAGAAAACATAACTCCTCTCACGATTAGGAAATTTTTGAATATTTCAACATGTACCTCAAAATTACTTCCGTTTTATGTCACGTACGATATGCCTTTATTTCGCTCTATATTTTGGACAACAATGTTTCGAAAGAACTTATTATTTTTGTAAAATATAGTACACACTGAATGGAACATAAAGACCAAATTATTTTTCAGATACTCTTATTTTTGCAAAATCTATTCCACTGTATAGGCGTACAAATGTCACGTACGATGATATGGAATTGTCCATATGTCTGTTGTCAAAAACTTAAGACTTGCATCAACAAAATACATGTAAATCAATGTATGTATGTATCTTGTTGTTGTGTCAGCCATATAATTTATGATAGGTAATTATTTTTATTCTCAGCTTTCTCTAATTTGTGCCTCTAGTTGTATCCTATGCTAGTAAACCTCTTAAATATGTTCGCATTGAAATAATATGACCGGTAAATCTTTTAACATACTTGCAGATTACTTCCGAAAATCACGTTAACGACCAAAAACACCTAATAAATGATGTTTCCAAATCACATGTTTTGTGTTGATCGGCCATTTGTATATCGGCCATATAAGATAGCTTTAATACATACATGCATATTGAAACCCTTTAGATATTATTATAGATATATGAACAGTGGAAAAGTTGTAGCCCTTGTCATAAAGAACAGAAGTTGTGAACATATAAAATCAAAAATCTTCATCTTCAAGATCAAAATCGCAAAAAACTTTAAAAATTAGATTTTTTTGCCTTTTTCCTCCTATTCAGGTCCATAGGTAGCAAACCGTTTAAAATTCAAGGAAACAATCAACTACCAAAATGTACCTAAGATCTCAATAAACAACGTTCTAGAACATATGAAGTTCCTAGGAATGATTCTTAATAAAGTTTTAGGTAGGTGAATATAAGTTAGTAAGAAAAAAGTACAGAAATTAAGTGTTTTAGGCCATAAACTACTAAATTATTATAAACTAATGCATACTTTTAAGCAGCTTTAAAAAATTGTATTTCTAAATTTATTTCGAATTTTTTTAAGTCTTTTTGCGATTTAGATCTTGAAGATGAAGTTTTTTGATTTTATATTTTCACAATTTTTATTTTTTACAACTTTGTCTTAGGCAGTGTTGCCAGTTTAGCCTTTTTGAGGCTAAATTTAGCCTTTTTGTTTACACTTTAGCCTCGAAATTTTGGTTTTAGCTTCGTGGCTTTTTTCTAGCCTTTTTTTAATTTTAAAATAGCCTTTTTTAAAAATAAAAAAGGCTAAAAAAAACCACGAAGCTAAAACCAAAATTTTGAGAATAAGCAGAAAATAAAAAGGCTAAATTTATATTAGTGAGACATTTTAATTTTAATTCATTACTGTTTTTCATTTAGCTTTTCAACATACTCAAGAATTGTGCAGTATTAAAAGAACAAATAATAATTGCCAATATCAAGTGTTTCAAAATTAAATAGAGTATTTTACTTATATCTGCACACAGAAAAGAGTTCGATTGGAAATCAGTTCCCATTTCAAATATTTAATAAGATGAACTGAAATTAAGGTATCATAATTAAAAAACTATAATTTCAATAGATTTTCTATGATAGGTATTGTAAAAACACAATTTCAATCGAATTATGGTTCTGATAGTACTTATGTTAGTTATCTTAACCAACTTAACGTTTTCTAAAATTTATGTTACACACAAAAAAATAATCGAGGCTATATTATCTAAGCTTAAATAGTTAATTTCTTTTTATATGAAAACTAAAAACTAAGTTTTATTATCTATGCCAATAGGTAATTCAAACAATACACTTTACCTAAAAACTATGTTAATATAACTATTGGAATTAGTAATTTGATATTTGGTATATTTTTTGTTTATTTTATTGTCAATTGAAAATATTTTTGGTGCAAAAGGGTATGTATGAAATTATCTAAAATTTTAGTTATATTAACTAAGAAACTTTGTAAATGCCATTCTACCCTTGCGCTTAGTTAAATTTATACTATATTTTTAGGAAATATAACCTATGGATTTTTTTGTGTGTATTAATTCGTCTGCTATGACTAAATTAAATTCACCAATATTCGTATCATCCCCAAATATTAGTGGTTGTAATCGAAAAATTCGATTATGATATATAAACTTCAAATTCGATGTTCTCAACCGAAAGAAAAATTTCAATCATTAGAAATTTTTGACAAAATAATATGTAAATTAAAAAATTACCTGAAATTCACAAAATAATTTATTTTATTTATTATTTATACTAAACAAATTAGAATTAGGCGATATACATGAAAGGGTGAGTATATTGTATTTATCTTAAACGATTCATTAAAGACGTGTTCAAATATTGTTTTAGGTTTCATAACAACAATCACATCTGTATGGTAAGGAATCGTTTAGCACTATATCTCATCTTTAAATTTAGTTGCAAGGAGCCAGTTCCTTCGCAATCGGAAGGAATCCATGCTATCTTGAACTCGTCAACAAAACACCGACAACTTTGTCTGCGTTTTAAAATGTATGTTATCTTTCGTTCTCATATTGTCTTACTGAATTTATTATTTCAAACATTTTGTTTAAGGATGCAGAAAGGTCAAGCTTTACAATCTGTACCAGGCTGAATTTATACAAGAAAATATGTTAGTCATAGGTTTTGCATTTCATATACTACATACACGTCTTTTATAAATTGTCACCTACCATGCGAAAGGGTGTAACTATCAATTAAAAAAATTCAAATAAGTAAAATTATTGTAATGTAAATTATGCAATTTTGCACATACCCAATAAACCAAACGATATTAAAACGATATCGAAACGATATCATCTAGATGATATAAACTATCATATATGATATCGTTTGCGTGTCATAAACGATAGTTTTTCCGGACTAAATTGTACCGTTCCTTATAATATCGTTTTTCCAGGCAATTATGATACCGTTTTCGCTATCATAATTTCCAATAAAAACGATAGTAAAATCGCCATGCTACAGATTTTATTCTGAATGCTATTTAAATGCTATTTAATACTAAAAATTATATATAGTTTAATCTCTTATACTAGATATTTCGCTGAAATCAAGGCATATTTAAACATCTTGGCTGAAATAATACAAAAACCTGGAAAGGAAAAATAACATCATACATATTTTCATCACATTCATACCGCTAATTTTTGCAAATATTTTAACGTTTCAAATATTGCATACAAATCACCATAAAATTTAAGAAAATTATCGCGTTTTCATTACCTTCCCACTGTTTAAATCAAATAGTATCGTTTTAAATGTTTAATATTTATTTTGTTTTCGTATGTTGTTTGAAAATTTTGAATATAAATTATTTTTCAGTTTGAAGTTTTTTTCAAATGTTTGTGGTTTATTTATTTATTTTATTGGAAGGAAAATTTTTTAAAACTATATTATGATAATATCGTTTTCAATAATAATATATGATATCATAATCGCCACCATAAGGTAATACCGATTTTGCTATCATATCGTTTTCTGGTTTATTGGGTGAAGATATATAATAATACATAAAAATTTTCCTTTATATATTATGATTTTGTACATATTTTAAGAATAAACACATTCTACTTTTATCAATAAATGGGAGAAAAGTTAAAAAAGTCTAAAATTTATTTCATGTGCTAGAAAAAATCGGAATTACCCCTACTAACAGATTCTGTCCTCACTACCGAATTGTTTTATTTTAAACAGTTAAGGGTACCATTAATTCAGCAATAGAATAACACAGCTACCATATATTCAGTTATCCCAATCGAATTTTGTGATAGTACGTGGAACCGACAAAATTCGATTGGCGACAAATTCGGTTGTGAACACGAATCTGTTTTCTCTGTGTGAAAGCTATAATTCTCTAGCAAATTCACTTTCAAGACAAAATTGTTACAACACATTATATTCATCGTTATATAATGGACAAGAGTCCCACAAACTCTTGAAGGTTTGTGATACTCGATGGCTGTCATTTGAAATAGTCGTTAAACGTATTGTGGATCTATGCTCCGAGTTAAAATCAGCAATGCTACAAAGCCTAACATTTTAATATAATGATTATAATTTGGTGTATTGTCTTTTTTTGAAACCAGTATTGCACAAAGTACAAAAAGTAAATAAATCATTTGTAAGCAATTCAGCGGATCCAACAAAGCTGTTTTCTGAAAATAAAATTTCTTCTCCTTAGTTTGTGTTTTCAAATTGTAATACAATGCAAAGAATTTGATACATTTTCGTCCCCAATTGAATATTTTTCATACAAGTTTAAAGAATGAGAGATAAAATAAAGAACGGTTTAATTAGTGAAGATTCTGAAAAAATAATACGGCAAATTAAACAAATTGAGCAAATGCGACAAAGATTATCATATGAAAACTCTTCGCTAAATCGATTTTTTATTCGTTGCTGATATACTTAAAATTTTACTCGTAAAACCAAAAAAATATATTATGTATGTGAAAAATAAAACTGCTAATGAAATTACGAAGATTAAGCCTCAGGGGCAGAATATTTTAAACTACAAATGGAAAAATATAGAACCAACAATGTCTTTTTTCTGACATGGTTAATCTATTATTTTATTTATATTTTTTGTCCTTCCTTCATGTAATGCAGAGGTTGAACGACTTTTTAGTATAATGAAATTGAAAAATTACATAAATATTAAATCTCGCAAATGAACTGTCAAAAATTGTATGGAAATTCGTTTGCACAACTTCGTTAAGTTTGCGCGACAATTTAGACTCGCAAACTTGAATTTATTGTGCATTTGATGAATCAGCTGCTTTTGTTTACTTTTATTTATAAGAAATAAAAATCAAATAAAATACAAATATTTTGTACATGTGAAAATACACACTGTGTAATTCACTCTAACACACATTTATTTGAAAATATTAAAAGTTACTGAATTATGTAGAAACAAAAGATTGAAATATTAATAATTTACTAAAAATAGTTTTATGATATATATCATGATATATAGCAAACTAAAATTTCATTAAACAGTCGAGATATTTTTTTGAAAAGAAAATTAAATTAGAAATTGAAATGTTTTGGGGTTTTAGTTAAAAATTACTAAAGTAAATTTAATAGCCATAGTTCAGTTTTTATCAAATAAATAACAAAAACGACTATAAAGCTCTATCAACAGGTTTATTGAAACTGTGATCGTCATTTACAAGACCCAGAACTGATGCTATGTTGGAGTTTTGTGTTCCTTACTCCAGACTCTACACACTTCACACGTTTTATCATCCTAATTTCTAGCTAAATAAAATTATGACTGCTGCTTTCAGCTCAGTTGTGGCATTTGGTTGTCCAAAAATTCGAAATATGAAACTGTTGGTGTTCTGTATCTCTTTTATACATAAATCAAAGCCGTTGTAAAGTATATATGTAATGAATTTCGCCTAAAGACAAACTCTAGCGTTCCCATTTGTTACAACCCTAAATGTATTTTATTATTTTGCTGAATTTTTATTTTTAAACACCAATTCAACTTTCCACTTCAACATTAATTTCACCACACACAGAAACCAGCATTATTCTGTATTGTTTATCAAAGACTTGCAAATATTTTACGTTGCTGACCAAAGAACACAGCTGCATTGTGTGTTTGTACGCATCGGTTTCTATTTTTAAATTGTATTTTGTGGCAAATCAAATTACAATTTTAGTGTGATATATTGGTTAGATGTATTTAAGCAAATAAAAAAATAAATGCGACAACAACAAAAAATTGTATAAATTGTTATGCAGTTAATACATTTTAGTGCAGGCAAACAGTTTCACCACCAACAAAAATTGTTAGTTACACTAAAATCAAAAATATTCACAAATGTATATCTTCACACAAGCAGCTAACTATTTGTCCATGGGTGGGGGTGTGTGAGAGTTAGAATCATGTTAACCTACTAAAAATACCACGTGATGATGACGGCGAGTGCGATGTCCATCAATGAAAATCAATGGTTTTGTTTAACATTTGGTATAAGAAAAAAAAACTAGAAAAACCACACAAATAAAACCAGAGCACAAAGCATACTAGTCAAGTACAATTACATGTTTTATGCCCAGTTTGCCCAGAAGGTTTACACAGACACAAAATTGAGAATCAATTATGGTCGTATCGAAATACCCTACAAGTGAATGCAGAATAAAAATGGTATGTTAAGCCGAAATAAAGCTAGAAAATATTTTCTTTGCTAAAGGCTAGATCATGCAAATCTTAAAAGTTGACATTTTGAAATCTTGCTGCTAAAGAAACTACTTATTACAGACAAATTGAGAATTTTATTGACCAAAATAAAAATTAGAAGTATCTACTTTTTCATAGCTGTTACCTCAGTGAGAGGTGAGACATTTAAATTTCTATGCAGTTTAAATGTAGTGGCATTTGGTATACACACTCAACATTCTCAATATTGCCTTTAGGACATTTTCTCTATACACACTCAACATTCTCAATATTGCCTTTAGGATATTTTCTCTACACAAAATATTTTAAATTCCAAAAAGTCTGCACAGCAAAATGTTTGTTATATATAACGTGGATTTACTATTCTCTGCAATAACTTTATTAGCTGAGATTGCAAAAATTTTAATGAAAATAGTCAGAAATAGAAGACAATTTGGGAGTATAATGCAACAAGGGAGTATAAACTATATTAGCATGGCTCTGATCTAAAACAATTTACAATACATTAAAGTTTGGTTTATTTTTTAGAGATGACTTCCGTTATATTTACTCGAGTTGAAGTGATAATTTCGCAGTTAAGATCGTGTTAATTTCGAAGTGTAAAGAAAGTTATAAATAAAAAATTAATTTTGAAATTATAAATGGGTTCAGAACAACGGATAATTATGTCAAAAAGTTGGTATACAATAGTACAATTAAATATGAGTGCAGGAATACAACTTGCAAGGGAAGATTAAGTTTGCTCCCAGATGGTAAGTGCTAACCAGTGTTGCCAGGAGCTGGTAAAAAAAGAAGCTATATTGACTTCAAAAAAATGCCAAAAAAAGCCGAAAAAAAAGCTAAAATATTATATATTAAGAATTTGGGTTTATATTTATTTTTAAATAAAAAATTAGAAAATATGTTCATAAAATTCATAAAAATAAATAAAATTATAAAGGTACACTTCAGCAGCAAACAAAAAATAACATTAATCATTAATAATAAATAATAAATATACACATATATTTTCAGTATTTTAAAGATACATGTAAAATTATAAAACAGGTATAATAGTTTTATCATAATCGGCAGAATGAGAACTAGAATTTGGGTAAATATAAATAAAATACAATAAATAATAAGGGTATTCATTTAAACGCTTAAGTTTCCCATTTGTGCAAATATGTAAATTTGCGAGACGTGTTTCATGAACCCACCTTTTAAATTTTGGGCAATTTTATACAGAAACTGTCTATTTGATAAGAATGTCAAACAAAAATAAATTAAACAAATGCTTAAAAAAGAAGTTTTAAAAGTTGTATAAATTTAAATTCTAAAAATTTCTAATGAAAGTGAAATCTTTGGAACAAACAATGGTAAACATAGTTTAAAAGATTTTGCTTATGTTCTAGCTGTTGGTTAATATTTCCCTACACAATGCCATTCAATCCAATAATTCTGTTCCAAAGTCACACAATTTTCACATGTACAAAATATTTGTATTTTATTTGATTTTTATTTCTTATAAATAAAAGTAAACAAAAGCAGCTGATTCATCAAATGCACAATAAATTCAAGTTTGCGAGTCTAAATTGTCGCGCAAACTTAACGGAGTTGTGCAAACGAATTTCCATACAATTTTTGACAGTTCATTTGCGAGAGTCTAAAAATGCACAGATTGCAGGACCCTTAATATTTATGTAATTTTTCAATTTCATTATACTGAAAAGTCGTTCAACCTCTGCATTACATGAAGGAAGGACAAAAAATATAAATAAAATACTAGATTAACCATGTCAGAAAATGGACATTGTTGGTTCTATATTTTTCCATTTGTAGTTTAAAATATTCTGCCCCTGAGGCTTAATCTTCGTAATTTCATTAGCAGTTTAATTTTTCACATATGTACATAATATATTTTTTTGGTTTTACGAGTAAAATTTTAAGTGTATCAGCAACGAATAAAAAATCGATTTAGCGAAGAGTTTTCATATGATAATCTTTGTCGCATTTGCTCAATTTGTTTAATTTGCCGTATTATTTTTTCAGAATCTTCACTAATTAAACCGTTCTTTATTTTATCTCTCATTCTTTAAACTTGTATGAAAAATATTCAATTGGGGACGATAATGTATCAAATTCTTTGCATTGTATTACAATTTGAAAACACAAACTAAGGAGAAGAAATTTTATTTTCAGAAAACAGCTTTGTTGGATCCGCTGAATTGCTTACAAATGATTTATTTACTTTTTGTACTTTGTGCAATACTGGTTTCAAAAAAAAAGATAATACACCAAATTATAATCAGTTATATTAAAATGTTAGGCTTTGTAGCATTGCTGGTTTTAACTCGGAGCATAGATCCACAATACGTTTAACGACTATTTCAAATGACAGCCATCGAGTATCACAAACCTTCAAGAGTTTGTGGGACTCTTGTCCATTATATAACGATGAATATAATGTGTTGTAACAATTTTGTCTTGAAAGTGAATTTGCTAGAGAATTATAGCTTTCAGATATAAGTAAAATACTCTATTTAATTTTGAAACACTTGATATTGGCAATTATTATTTGTTCTTTTAATACTGCACAATTCTTGAGTATGTTGAAAAGCTAAATGAAAAACAGTAATGAATTAAAATTAAAATGTCTCACTAATATAAATTTAGCCTTTTTATTTTCTGCTTATTCTCAAAATTTTGGTTTTAGCTTCGTGGTTTTTTTCTAGCCTTTTTTAATTTTAAAAAAGGCTATTTTAAAATTAAAAAAAGGCTAGAAAAAAGCCACGAAGCTAAAACCAAAATTTCGAGGCTAAAGTGTAAACAAAAAGGCTAAATTTAGCCTCAAAAAGGCTAAACTGGCAACACTGGTGCTAACTTGCCAAGAATTATGTTGTGCACAACCTCAAGAAGGAAAAATAATTGTATAAGGAGTTAAAGGCTATTAATAGAATTAAGGACGAATACGAAGATCTTGCAGGAACATTATTAGGCAATACTTCTGCAATGAGTTCAATAAGATTTTCTTTCCGTAAAATTTGTGAAATATATTTCTAATGCTATTTAAAAATACTTTCCGAGAACGCAATTAAATTTATTGACTCATAAAAAATAAAAAACCGCGCGATTTTTTGACCCTATATGTCTACAATGAGACTGTCTAATAGCTCGTCCAAAGTAATCAACGCATTTGATTCACATACTGGTTAAAAAAAGTCAGTTACCTTACTAGCTACCTAACTTGTAACTTGATCAGCTACCTAACTAGTTATTTTAACATGTACGGGTGCTAATTGAACTCAAATAGTCTGCTAAAAAGACATATCATAGGAAGTCCAATAAACGATAGCTTGTAAACAAAGCTTTCTTCGACAACTCTCCAATGGATTGCTTCTGGTGGGTTGAATAACTAATTTCTAAAGTGCAGTACAAAATAAACGTTTAAAGTGACTACACTCCAGTTTACTTAGAGACACTTAAGTGACAAATGTCTTCACGCTAGATTACCTGGGATGTATAAAGTAGCCAATTGTCTTATATCTGTACTACAAAGATCACATACGTGTCAAATGACCAAAATATATAAATTGGAGTCAGCCAAGTGATAAGACATTTGCGACGATTACTCACACATGCGTTTTTACTAACGCATACATAGAGTTAGGTACTGTTGTCAAAGAGTCGGACTACTTGTTATACTTTGGCACATACCATAGAGAAATATACGTAGAGCAGAAACTCTCCTGTCAAAGACCTAACTCAGTGTGAAAATAAAAAAAAACACTCGTATGTATAATTTTTTTGAGTAATATTTTTGTTTGAATTTTTTTGTATGTATATTTTCTCTTTGGCACATACTATTTTGAAAGCTTTAAATGAGTTTTGTTTAAATTAAATATTTTAGCACAGATTCTTAAAAAGATTGTACCTTTTATTTAAGCTGCTTTACTTCTTGTTGAAATACGCAAATATCTTACACGTTTTAATGCTTTCAGTAGCTGCCTTCACGCATTAAAAATTATTATTTATATTTAAAGGAACTACATCATGTTACAGTAGATCATACTCAGAACGAACTAAAAGTGACCGACAAATTCAAACATAATGCATTATTATAGCATTTTCTTTCATCTACAATGTGTAATAATTGCTTATACGAAGCGCATATATCTTCATGTAGCTTTATTTGCAAATATTGATTACAAATAAGATTTTTTCGCATCAAACATTTTCTTTACAAAACTTTGATCTTGTTTTATATGATATTTTATTTTATTTAGTTTCCCAATACCATGTTCATTATAAAACAAGGTTTGACTGTATTTAAATGTCATGTATATTTTTCTATATGCGCATTGGACATATTTCTATACGTAGATGTCTAGAACTATATGCACATAGGTACAAATACATTAGAAATGTATGTTTGTCAACAAAATGTCACTAACTGATGTTGTTTTTAAATAATCTTAAAGTAACAAGTAGTTATTATTACATAGATATGAGTATGGAAAGTTATTACTGTCAATGAAATGTCTTTATATCGTTATGTATGCATATAAATATTACAAGAATTTATATACGTTTATTTGACATTTATTTAAGGACGAATAATACTTATTTATATATGTATAAAAAACAGCTTATTATTATTATTTAAAAAAATATATGAATTTGACATAAATTCAAACTATGACGAAAACATCTGTTAAAAACAGTTAAAGATTTGTATTGAAGTGTTGTTATGAACTATGTTCTTTGACAGATATTAAACTGTGTGAATTTTGTTGATTTTTTCTAAAGATTTACTTATTTGAAAACTGTGACTTTTATAGGTTCAGTGAAAAAGGTTAGTGAGGTGTATAATTTAGCTCTATACGATTTTTCAAAGAATTTCTATGAAATTTTTTATTATTTTGAAGGTATTGCATTTTCAAATAACTTCAATCATTATAAATACATCTAAATGTCTAGTAATCTAAAGCAAAAATCATCCACATAGGTAAGGAATTTACCATATGTTTTGTTTAAAATTTCAACTTTAAAATTAAAAAATTTAAATTCAATTAGTTTTAGTGAAATTTAGTGATAAAAGTGTCATTAATACAATGATGTAAACATGATTTGATTAGATTTGCTCCATTTATGGTTTTTTGATGGCCTTTCTATACGCATCATCAAACAAGATTGGGAGTATATTGATTTTCTGATTCCGTTTGTAACATATTTTACACTTTATTGTTTTTTTTTTTAATTTTTTGTTGTGTTTTTTAATAGAACATACATGTTTTACTTACGACATGGCAAACTTGAACAAAGATGAAACACGAGAACTGCGCAATGCAGAAAGTGACTCCGATTTTTCAGATTCGAAAATTGATAATATTTCAGAAAGCATATAAAACAAACTAACAAATACTTATTTTTTTCAAATAAATGTAAAAAAATCAAAGAAAACCAAAGAAAATATACTATGGACCAAATGGTCCCTTAATATAAGATTCGTAATTTTTTATTTTTCTTAGTCCTGTTTTAAGTAAGAACCTTGTATTTTTGTATATAGCATTGGTCTATAAAAATACCACTTGAGCTAAAAACCTCACCTTTCAAAAATTTCAAAAGAATCAATTAACAAATTTAACGATACGGGCTTAACCTAACAGCAGGGTTAAGAAATTAATCTCTCTATAAAATTTTGTACAGTTTGGAGCAAAATTTATTCAACTGCACATAGAAAGACATAACTTCATACTGATGGTACATGCACCAGATTCAGCACAGCCTTCTATAAGGATATTTTTTGTTACAATTTAGCACTGTTTTTTTAACGCTTTTGTTAATGCTTTTAATAACTAAGTAACTGAAATTAAGCATTACGTAAGCCGTATCGGTTTAGTTTTATATTTCAATCACAAGAGGATATAAAGTCTTACATTCGATTGACAGCATTCAAAAACCTCTATAAGGACTGATATCGTAAGATTCTTAACACACGTTTTTCATTAAAACTTTTAACCCAAGTATTATTTGATTTTTTTTTAAATTCAATTATGTTCATTTGTTGTTAATCTGAGTGCGTACTAAAATTATTAAATATTTTCAACAAAACCCAACTGGGTCCTACAAAAAGTTGGCCAAACGATCAAAGGTATGCTATCAAACTTTTTCCAATGTTATTAAACAGAACTTGCCCGTTGATATAAAACCTGGTTCAGGTAGAAGGAATGGTCTACATGATGTTTTTAAAGCCTAAAAAATTGAAAGTATTTTCAAAAGAGCTCACAATACCTCCGGTAGAAAAGCAGCCCGGTAGGTCAGTACTTGGACTATTTGGTACGAAAGGTTAAAGCCAATGCAGGTTCAAAAACATACAAGGCTCAAAAATTTCCTGACAGGAACTCTGCTAAAAATTTAGAGGCCAAAGACAGACCACGAAAATTTAAGTCAAATTTTATACAAAAAATATACCTGCTGCATAATTGATGACGAAATGTACGTATGGAAAATTTTTTGCAGCTTTTTTATGTTGCAGATGCTCGAGGGAATGTTGAAGAAAACTTTAGGACCCAAAAGCAGACAAAATTTCCCAAAAAGTTCTTGGTATGACAAGCAATATGCAGTTGCGGCAAAAAAGCCAAACATTTGTTACAAAGGGCTCTAGAAATACCGAAATTTACATCAAGGAATGTTTGCAAAAAACGATGCTTCCATTCATAAGACTTCTTGATGTGTCCACCTATTTTTGGCTTAAGTTGGCATCTGTCACTATGGTAAGAAAGATCTTGAGTGGTAAAAGAACAATAATGTGGTATTTGTACCAAGAGAGGTAATTCATCCAAACTGCCTGGAACTAAAGCCAATGGAGAGATATTGGGCTCTTGTTAAAAGAGAATAGAAGAGCACAAAAAAGGTGTCCAAAGGTGTGGTAGATTTTAAACGGAGATGGACAACCTCTTCGAACAAAGTGACATAAAGCACTATAAAAACCATAATGGAAGGGTTTTCGAAAAAGGTTGAAAATTTCATCACTAGTGATTAGAACTATAAAAATATATATATTTTTTTTTGTAAATTGTAACAATAATTTCAATCAAATAAAAAAAGATTAAAAACTGTAGGTTTCGTGGTTTCATTTTTATTAATATATATGTTTGTTAATAATTTTTCGATCTCAGTCCTTATTATTTAGAAAAAAAGTTTTCTGGAGAGAAAAATATTAGTTTATTTCTCTTATTCATTATGAAATTTTAAAATTAATACATTTTAAATTGAATCTAATTTGTGACATCACTCAATTACAGCATGATTTTTTTATATTATTTAGTGGTTTAGTTTTAGATAAATGGAAATAAAACAATCAAGGATATTGAATGATTTACGTTTTAAGATATGATGTTAGTTCTCTTTCGTTTGACATCTATAACCAGGGCAAGTAAAAACTACAAAAAGAAGGAATTTTAATTTCACTTTCTTTGAAAATTTTAGGTGTTTTTAAAGCAAAAAAAATGTCACGAGATAAAAACCTGAACTGTATAGTTTACATTGACTTTATCACATATTAAAAAATTTGCAAAACAATTCTAGACTTTTTTTATGCGGTGAATTCACAGTACACCCGGGTTGCGTCGCATCGCTTCGAAGTTGTGTCGTTAGTCCTTCGATTTGAGTCGTGTTTGTTTCAGTTTGCGTCGCATTGCTTCAAACTTGCGTTGATAGTGCTTCGACTTATGTGGTATGATTTTATTGAAAAATCTTTTTTTTTTAAATAAAATTAAAAATCTTGAAAGGAATTAAATGAAAATCAATACAAGTGTATGAAAATCAGCTTCGGTTTGCGTCGCGTTTCTCCGGTCCTAATTGGCGATGCAAACCGTGTATATAGACTCAAATTGACATTGATTATTATATTGGGTGTATGATTTAAAAATGAAGATTTTTTTTTTTAATTATTAGCATTTATTTTGAAACAATTGTACAATATAAATTTATTCAAGGTATTGGCTACTGTTAGCTATGACCCTTTCCCATCTTTCTGACAACATATGAATTCAGAATAGAAAGAACTGTTCATCTTTTGAGCCCAAGAACGAATCAAGCCAACATCGAATACTCCATGCCAAGCATCGATCGAAACAAATAGTAGTCGGAGAGGACACGGTCTGGACTATAAAGCTGGGAGGCAAAACTTACCAATCACTTTATTCTAAATAATTTTTAGCAGGTATTTCGGCCAATGCTCGCTTCAAACGCATCAGTTTGTTCGGTTCTGGTTCCCTGTAATGGTCTAGTCAGATTTCAGAAGCACATAATATATAGTACCCTTTTGCTTCACCAAATACAGAGAATTAGGTCCATGGATATTTGGCTTTGGTGTCGATTCGGCTGGTTGGGTGGGATTCACATACGATCTCCTACGCTTCGGGTTATGGTAATGGATCCATCTATCATCGCAGGTAATGATTTGGTGCAAAAATATTTTTTTTTTTATAGCTCAAGCAACAATCGTCTTTCAAGGTCTCTGGACATCAATTCGTATGGTAGCCAATTTCCCTGCTTTTCGATGAATCCTGCTGCTCGCAAAAATATTTTGAAATTGCTTCTTAAATAGCTACCAATGAGTTTGCAAGAACTTGTTGAATTTTACCACAAACTTGAAGGAGTATTGCCTTCAGTTCATGGTCTGTAAACTTTATTGGCTGGCCTGGGCGATCTTTGTTTTATGTGTTATTTTTAAGTCATACACCAATACAAAAGTTATAAACCACCAATTACTTATTATAAAGTATTTTTTTTAAGTTTTTTTTTTCAATGGCCACAACTTCTAGAGACGACAAGTTAATGAAATAACTTGTATGGTCTAAAAGATATAGCAATCATTTTAATTTAAAAGAAATAAATAAATAATCTTTTCCAATGTGAACTTCAATGCAATTTAGTGTAAGGACATTGTCTTTCATTTTCTACAATACAAGCAGACAGATATTTGCCTTCTCTTTGGCATATACAATTATATGAATACAGCCGTATGTATGTAAGTATGAATGAATTTTTTTGTGATTCTGTGTATGTGTGCCTGTGAGTAAGTGTGAGCAAGTATAAGCACATACTAAGGCAAATATCGTATTGCGTGTCTATTTCAATTCATGTTTATTTACTTTATTTTGTATTGCAACATTTGTCTCTACTTTCTTTCTTTTCCTGCTCATTTGCTTTCATAAAAGTGCTTTTGTACAACTGCCTGACTGTGTGTGTGTGGGAATGTATTTGTGCTTGCTTGACTGAATGCATGCTATCGCTTCACTTTGAACCAACTGCCTGACTCCCAGCAGTTATGCAAGTAGTCAATGTATACCTTTTAGACAGTAATTGTCAGTAATGTCTGATCACTTGTCTAACTCTAATTTATATATTTTGAGTCATTTTACACGTAAGTATGTGCTCCGTGTAGTACAGAGAGAAGTCAGTTGGTTACTTTATACATACCATGTAATCTAGAGTGAAGACAATTGTCACTTAAGTTTTTAAAAGTAATCTAGAGTGTAGTCACTTTACGTAATGCGTGATTCGTACAAACTGGTTTTATACATATTGGCCCATAATCATAATCAAAAATAAAGTATATTTTAAATAAATAATGGCGTATTTACTTAAGAGTGGACTTTAGGTCTACCATAGACAAGTTAAAGTATACTTCTGACGTTAAAGTCGACTGTAAATATAAAACTAGCTGAAGTTGTTTTTAACTCATTTAACAACAGCATCAGCTGTTCTTCGCCATGTCAAAAACTTCGACAAAAAGTCAAAAATGTTTAAGTTACAAGATATTGGCAGAGATTTTGCAATTATTGAATATTGAATCAATAAAATTAGTACCAAGATAGAATAAATTTGATATTAATATTTCATTTTCTATTTTTCCACCACAAACTGTTTTTTTTTCTTTAGCTTCCCGGTTACATTTATTGTTGGTCACTTTTTTTTTTTTTTAATTTTCTAAGTCAGCAGTTCAGCGATGACACTTGTCTATATTTTGTTGTATATTGTATGAAAACATTTTCTACATTTGAGGTGACACCCAGTTAAAGTCGGTTCAATTTAAAACATGCTTTAATTTTGACTATAGTTAGAAAATAATAAAAAGCGGGTTTTTATTTTAAAGTTGTTTTTAAAAAGAACCGACTCTATTGTTTGACTGTGATTATGGGCCATTGTATTGATAAAATTCTCATACAGTTTATTTTATTTTTGCTTCAGTGTACTGACATCCCATGTAACATAGCGTGAGTTCAGTTGTCACTTAATTGTCGATAAGTAACCTAATCATTTTAAATGTTTATTATGTACGGCACTTTAGAAAGTAGTTATTCTATCCTAAATAAGTAATCTATTGGAGAGTTGTTGAAGGAAGGATTGTTTACTAGCAATCGGTTATTGGACTGCATATAAGATTATTTGTACTTAATTAGCACTAGTGTATCTTAAAATGACTAGTTATGTAGCTGATTAAGTCACTAACACCTGAGCATACAGAGGTGACAATTTTGACGTTCGTTGTTCTAGGAGAGTTCTCGTGGAATGAGAAAGAAATAACATTTTTTGGTACCTAATTTAGCGTGTGTTAAAGTTAATCGCTGTATGTTATATGCAGCATAAATATAAACAAAAGACAGTTTTGATAGAAAGACAGATATATAAAACTTTGTTATCCTCTGTATACTTTATGGTAGCTTTGTACAGTCTCGATATGCTCGTGGCTAGTCATATAACTTGCTGTCAGCCTAAATGATAAGGACTGAGATCGAAAAATTCTTAACACACCTTTTTCATAAAAACTTCAAACCCAAGTATTATTTGATTTTTTTTTGATCAAGTTACCTTTGTAAATCATGTCAGTTATTACGTTTAATGTAAATTATGTTCACTTGTTGTTAGTCTGATTAAAATGAGTGACCAGAAAAAAGTGCGTACTAAAATTATTAAATATTTTCAACAAAACCCAACTTGGTCCTACAAAAAGTTGGCCAAACAATCAATCTTTTGAAAGCATTTTCAAAAGAGCTCCCAACACATCCGCTATGAAAGCAGCCCGGTTAGCTCAGTACTCGGACTATTTGGTATGAAAAGTTAAAGCCAAAAATATACAAGGCTCAAAAAGTTCCTGACAGGAAAGCTGCTAAAAATTTAGAGGCCAAAAACAGAGCACGGAAATTGAAGTCAAATTTTATAAAAAATATTTCTGCTGCATAATGGATGAAAAGTTTAGGACCCAGAAGCAGACAGAATTTCCCAAAAAGTTCTTGGTATGGCAAACAATATGCTGTTGTGGCAAAAAAGCCAAACATTTGTTACAAAGGGCTCTATAAGTACCGAAATTTACATCAAGGAATGTTTACAAAAAAGGATGCTTCCATTCATAAGACTTCTTAGTGTGTCTACTTATTTTTGGCCTGACTTGGCATCCTGTCACTATGGTTACAAAGGTCTAGAGTGGTACAAGAACAATAATGTAGTATTTGTACCAAGAGAGGCAAATCCTCCAAACTGCTCGGAGCTAAGGCCAGTGGAGAGATATTGGGCTCTTGTTAAAAGAGAATTGAAGAGCACAAAAAACCTGTTCGAACAAAGTGACAGAAATCACTATAAAAACCATAATGAAAGGGTTTCCGAAAAAGGTTCAAAATTTCATTATTAGTGATTAGAATTATATTTTTTTTTTTGTAAATTGTAACAATAATTTCAATCAAATAAAAAAAATAATAAAAACTCTAAGTTTAGTGGTTTCGTTTTTTATTAACATGTATGTATGTTAAAAATTTTTCGATATCAGTCCTTAGGTAAAATTACTAGTTCGGGACAGTTTCTTAGAGCTGCTGGGCTGTTGTGTATATTTCATAAAAAAATATGTGTGTGTATGAGGAACTATTTGTGTCTGTTTGCATTTGCTGAAATGTATGTAAATGTTGCGTGTGTCATACGTTTCCATAGACACTTTGCTATAGATTTGCATTTAATTTAACAAAGCAGCCAAAAAAAAAAAATTCCGAGTTTTTTTTTATGCATGTTCTCTTTATTACTTGGACTAGTTCACAAAAAACAATTATATGTATATGGAGGAAAAATCTTATTTGCATAGCAAATCGTTTATGTGTTTTCCCCATTTTTTTTTTTTTTTTATTTATTTTTCTTTCTGTGAAATGATGTTTGTTTTGTGCTGGTTGGCCTTTTATTGCACAAAAGAAGGGAAAATATTTTATAGCAGTGAAAAAAAAAAAAAAAAATAACTGCAGTAATTTGGTATTCCAAACCATACAAAAAAGAATTGTAAAGTTTTGCATTTAAATTGTTTTCGTTTTGCTGCAATTTAAATCTATAATTTGAGTTTTTTGTTTTCTAAATACGTACATACTTATGTATGTATATAAAGGCAAAACAGACTGTGTTTATTTCATCAAAGCAAAAGAACTGTAAACTGTTGAAATAATTAAAATATGAGTGCAAGATCCTCCTCTACAAATATGGAAATAAGTGAATGAATGTCTATGTATCTTAGTCCATTAATGCCGGATGGGTGGATGGTAGATTTGTTTCAGAAAAATTGTATCTAGGTTAACGTGAAGAGTATCGCAAATCAGTTTTTATGGATATATAAAGGAAGAAAGCGTATACTGCAGATAATATTGTTATCCTATAAGGTCATGTGTTGGTGGGGTATCAGTTGGTCAAAAGTCGGAAATTTTACAAGTTTAAAAAATTTTAACATAAACGACACTAGAAAATTGCAGGAATGGTAATCAAGAAGACGCTCTTAATCACTTATAGCTTTATATGTCGCCTATTGAAAATAGTTTACTCATCTGGGTAGGTCTTCTTTCCTGGACTAAATTTATGGTTGCATGGCGTGTTAATTTAAACAATTTCTTTTCCGCTTTAAATGATTCCAAAACATATGAATATGGATTTTATTTTTCGAGTACAAAAGAGATTTTTTTGTATGATATTAAAGGATCAGATATGTGATTTTTGTGCATTCATGACTAAATTATAACGGGGCAATGAATGTGTTTATTTCCTAATTTTCATAGCGTACTGATACTGTTCTAAGACCTATTTGCCTGTTATTGCTAAGTTTTTAGATGATTAAAAAATAAATACAAACAAAATAGAATTTCAATTAGATATTGCTTGTGTGAAATTTTCTTAAAATCGGACAACGTAATCGTGCATCAGGCATTAATGGGTTAATGTCAATGCAACTGGCAACAGGTAAAAAATCGGTCAACATAAGAAAACTGAAGACAGTGTTTTTTAGACATAATTTTCAGCAGCTGTAATAGACAATTAATCTGAAATATCGAACTAATATTCTATTAAAACAATACTTTAATGCTAGTTCCACCTCTAAGGGCAGACTCAGTATTACGAGTGCAGAAATCAATGGAACTTTCGACTGTCCTTATAATAATTTGGTGGACATCTATAACAAAATCGATTATCAAGGGAATAAATAAAGATTATGAGGGGAGATCTTCGCCGATAGCTTAAAGCGAAAACAGGCTGTTAGTAGAGTCCTACACGCAGAAACAAAATATAGTTGTACATTGTTACTGTAACCATTTCAAATTTGTGCATGGTTACAGTAACAATTTAAAAATTTTTAACAATATTATAGTCACAGTAACTATATATATGATTGTGGTAACAATAATATGGTTAATTTACGATTCACAAGAAAATTTCAACCATATATATGGTTACAGTAAACATTTATATGTTTGTGACAACCATTTATATGATGAATAATTTTATCATAATATGTTGTTCTCAGATTATGATATGAGAGCATCATAATATGGTAAGTCCTTCATCATATAAATGGTTGTCACAAACATATACATGGTTACTGTAACCATATATATGGTTGAAATTTTCTTGTGAATCGTAAATTAACCATATTATTGTTACCACAATCATATATATAGTTACTGTGACTATAATATTGTTACAAATTTTTAAATTGTTACTGTAACCATGCAAAAATTTTAAATGGTTACAGTAACAATGTACAACTATATTTTTTTTCTGCGTGTATGTTGCTAAAAGAGTTTAATCAATTTTCATATTATTTTATTTATCAACAAGTCAATGGGTCTGACTTAGTCACATTAAAATATGAAAAAGTGCAATATTTTTGAAGGAAGGAGTTTAAAAGTGGCATATTTTTGAATCTAATTGAGATATTGACTTGAAATTTTTTTTGTAATATCAGAAATTAACTTATCTAAACAAAGAAAATTAGTTCGGAAAAAATGTGGACCAAATTGTTCCTAATATTAGCAATCCTATCAAAATTTTGATAAAAATTTTAGTTTTAGAGCTCAATAAATATGTAATATGTAAAAAATCTTATTTTATTAACAAAACTAATCGAAATTTGCAGGGTTTTTTAAATTTCTCATTATAGGTCAAATTCCAAAAGGCGTAGGGACGACATGTTCGAAAACTATGGCAAGTTTTTTATACCAAAATGTTCTGGGTAAAGATGTCTTACAGAAAAACATAAAATTATTATATGTCCTTAAAGATATTTTTTTTTTAAATAAAAAGAGAGTTAAGTCACCTTTTCGAACAGCACAAATCTACTATTTTTGGAATTTTTAAATTGAAAATCGTTTATTTTTGAATTCGTAATTGCTATTGCTCTGAAATCTTTTGCATATTATTGGTAATTTAGTTTTCTAACTAACGAAAAAAATTTGAGTTTATTCGGTTCAAAAGTAGGCCCTATATTTTAAAAAAGCGGATCAAGGTATGGCAAAATTTTAAAATTTCAATTTTTAAATGCTTATAACTTGGAAATTATAAGAGACAAATAGCACACGCAAGCAAGACCTGATCGAGCGCTTTCCAAAAATATAAAAATCTTTGAAATCGGATAGGAAACAAAATAATGGCACGTGTTTAAAAATTTTACATGTCAAAGATACCCTACTTTGAGCACCCATAGCGCCGCTCCTGGAGCAGTTGTAGGGTCCATTTTCATAACTTAAACTCGAATTATCCTTGGCTACGCCTATGTCAAACTTTATCTTGATCGGATCAGCCGTTTAGAAATGCCAGATTTATTTCCAAAAAATTTTGATTCTGCCCCACTGTGCAATCTAATGGTTTACAGGCTGAGATTTCTGCAGTTAAGATGGCCATGAATTGATAAAGATCGTATCGGTTTTCTCTAAAATGGGGATGATACTATGGATGTAGTAGCAAATTGGTGGACTTTGTTTTTAACCCTTATGTGTGTGACAAAAAAAAACACCTTTAACAGGGTGACAAGGTGACAGGGTACCCTCATACAGAACCTATAAAGTTACATATTATTGCGCAACATGTACAAGTGCTCCATATTATGAAATGCCAAAAAAAATGTTTAAGTTTAGCCTAACGTCAATTCAATAAATGAGGATTCCCATTTATATACACAGTACTCAAATAAATTCAGCCAGTAGAAAGACTATTCAGTATTGTGTTGTGAGCGTATACGTAATATTTTCCATATAATTTATATGTGGTACCCGGGTGCCCTGTCACCCTGTTAATGGTGTAAAATATAAAATGATTTACCACTCCCTCCCAAGACGAGCCACAAATATGTGCATTATAAAAAATAAATACAACAAAAAGTTAGGAGTTCTCACAAAGTTTCAAGCGCCTAGAAATTCTGCATACATAGAAAATTGCAATTAAATTACAGAAACTCGGGTACCCTGTCACACACATAAGGATTAAAAGTGGAATTGAATGGATAGGGCTAAGAGTTTCATAGAGTAGGGGTATGTACCGGGAATATGACTTATCAAATGAGATGGCCAAGTGCTGGCATGACTACAGGTGCGAAATAACTTGAATATAAATGGCATCGGTCATTAGCAAAATGTATATTCTTCGGACTCAACTGTGAAAAGTAAAGGTAATTTCTAGTCTCTGATTTGCAAGGTACGACTCCAAGAGTTTGTATCTACCTTATAAAGACGTGTACGGAAACATTCAGAGAATGCACTGGATTTACGTGACCCAACTCATCTGTGAAGATGAATCTCAAAATGATAGATGTCTTCATGTGTAGAAGTTGTCTGATTAAAGAGAAGGATAAACGGTAAAACACTGCACTGAATTTACTTTAAACAATTCATTTGATGTAATTAGATGAAACTTAGAAGTATACATGTCTTCGTTCATACAACGGAACAGTTGAGTCCAAAACTAAACTGAATAGTTTAGTTATGGAATCATAACAGTTGACGGGGACCATTATATAGTTTTCCATACCATGGCTCTTTCTTATCAACGGGATCGATGCTGTAGGATCCACATAAATAACGTATGCGGAATGAAATTGCAACAAAACAGAAAACGCTATATTTGTTTCCAATGTTAAAACAAATAATACATAAAACCTTTATAAAATAGCCCATTGTATTGATTTAATGTAAGCAAAAAATTTATTATATTCATGTACTTTTGTGGCAGTAATGAAGAAATTTATATACAGGTGTTGAAAATACCGATGTTAGCAATTTTCTGAGCTCCTATTTTAGTTTCATGGTCTTATTTTTCTCGATTTTTATTTTAAATAATCTACAAAAACTCTTCTGTTTAAAAAGGTCCAAAAACTTTCAAATTATTTTTAATTAAAAAAAATTGGGACATTTTTTCTCTTTAGAAAGTGTGGAATTTGAAGGGTGTTGGAAAACACCATAATCATCTGGGCGTGACAGTTGAATGATGGAACAGTTAAGAAGAACTTTCTTGTAAAAAATAATCTCTGATGTTTCTTTTTATGAAATGTTTAATTTTTTGTACACATTTCATAATATATTAATTAGAATTGATGGTCAAATCAAATTCCAAGAAAGTAAAATTTTCAATTTATATCTGATTGATTAAGATCCATATATATTTTTTGGAAAAAAGATTATGTTCTACTTTGTACATCTTATCAATAATAGGTTTATTTACTTCCAAAAAAGTCCACTTCTCTGCCTTTGTCTGCCACTTGATGTAAAATATAATAAATTGTTCCCGATGAAAATAGATCAAATATGGAAAAAATTACAAATGTTTTTTTAAGGTAGTTCTTTTTTTTTGTTAACATTTTGAAATAACTAAAAGCCAGATTTTCAAATGGGGTTTCAAAATATTAAGGCAAAACATAACTTAATTCAAAATAAGTCCTAAAACACTAATAGCTCATGTACTTTTTCTTTAGTCAGTGTCAACTTTTTTGTTGCAATTTCATTCCGCATACGTTACTTATAATACTAGATACTAGGATTGCCTGTTTAACGTAGTACTCCATAATTAGACAATCAAAAATTTGCAATCTTCCTAAAAGAAGAGAACTTATATAGAAATGGTGATGTTATTAGTCTTTTGATGGTATAGATCAACTTTTATTAATAGAGTTGTTTGGCTTTGAAAGAGTAGTGTCCTAGAATAGGAAAGCTTATTAGATAATATCCAAACGTACTAGTCACTACAAATATTGCAGATGGGAGAATTGAATTGATTTGCTTACTGTAGTAACTTGATAAGCCACATTAGTGTTGGGTATTCCTTACATTTTGCGGTTTTTTAACATTGGAATTGATATTTAAGACTTTTAGTTCGCCACACTAATAATAATAAAAGGAAGGGAAGTAAGGAAGAATTGGTCATGTGAATAGTTGGTTTATAGATCCGTTTTAGTTTTAACACTTTAATTGAAAGGCATATTGATCTAGGATGCAAAAACTAACGTAGTTTTCCTACTGTTGGATAGAAATTGACATCTGTTATATACAATGGCTTAATGCTTCATTTAAGACTTGTTTCTTCATTGAAAACTATGAAAATTACAACAACACAGGAAAAATTACAAAGAACTTGCACTAGGGCAACATAAGGATTTGCAAAACAATTCATTATGGAAACTATTTAATGATTCTAATTTTGCTCTACAGTAGGTACTCACTGATTTCTATTTAACAATAATACACAAAATGCAGAGCGTTTGCAAAACCTAACCAAATACATGTCGCATGTGCCGGTCAGAATTACTGACAATTTTGTTATTGTTTGTAATATGCATTTTTCGCATTTATTTTCCTGTATATCCTTATAGTCCCCTTTTGTATGCACAATAAATTTCATATAATTCGCTCTGCTCTGTTTGTTAAAGTTGCACTTTTCCCCACACAGTTTTTATTTTAATGCTATAATTCTCTATAATTGCTCTTTTGGTTTAACTTTTAAAAACAATTTTATTTTATTTTGATTTTTTCATTAAATATATATATTTTTTTTTGAGTTTAAACGAGTATAAAAGGTCTTTTGCTACATTATAGAATGAATATGTATTTATTCTTAATCCTTGGTTTATTGTTTTTTATATTTTTATTTATCTTCGTTTTGCATGCAATAAGGAAACAATTCTTATTATTTTTGTTGGTCTGTTGGTTGGTTTCTCGTTTGGATTGTTTGTTTGTTTGTACTTTCATTTCGATATCGATAATTTTAATTGTGGTTTTTCGTTTCCCTCTTTAAGTAAGTAAAAGCTTCACACTCGTTGATGCAATATAAAGTGGCAACTGTGTCCAAGTACAGGGATTTTAATATATATTCGTATTTCATTATATTTGTTTGCTACTTATTCTTATTTAATAATGAAGGCAATAACTTATACAAAATGAAATGTGTAGTTGAAACTTAAATGATATAATAAAAATAATAATGAAAAAACTTAAAACTAATAAAAACATAAGGAATTTTTTTAATAAAGAACGTTAATAATGTTCTTCTACTTACCATTCGATGACGTTGAAAATACAAAACTCTGCGAGTAATCACTCCAGCCATAACGATTTCTGAATAAAAGAAAAAAATATATATTAATTTTATATTTAATCATGGCTCAAGTGAATCTTATATAAATTTGAATATAGTGTAAAATATATTCAGTGAAAAGGTCTACACATGTGGTTATTAAAATAGGTGTGTGCATTATATTTAAAAAACAATAAAATTTACTTCAATAAGTATTATTTTGCATTTTTCAATCAGTTTTCAGAAAAGTTTTCTCAAATGAATATCAATGATTTCCATTAGCTGAAATCAATCCATTAATATTTTTTTTATTTAAATTTCTTTCAGACTTGGAAAATAATTTTTAGGTGGCAAAACCCAATTTTTTTTTGTGTCAAACCTATTTTTTTCATTAAAATCATACTAATTACGAATAAATTTCACATTAAAATGTATCTATGTATCTTTTGGAGGAGTCGTGGTCATCTTTTGCTAACACATTGTGAAAACAAATATGCCTCCATAATGTAGACTTCATCAAAATAATGACTCTAAGGACTCATCAAATTGATAGAGTGCGTGGTTTTGGATGCAGAACTTCAAAATTGTTTAGTAGCCAAGTCCATCCCAAGTCCAAAACTGATGCAGTAAATTAAATAAACACATTTCCAAGAGTTAGTGTAGAAAATTCCAACAATAAAGTCACTCAATTTCAAATGCTCCGCTATGTTAGCAGTAACGAAGCAATTTGGCGCATTTGTTCTTCATTTGCCATTCATGAAAGACATTCAAATGTTAGCAGTATACTTATCTGGAAAATGGTCAAAGAGTGTACTTTACTGAGGTGATTGTTGACCAAATGCGGAATTTGTCAGAACGCTGCCAAGATATTATACTTGGAATCAATCGTCAAAGATATTTCAACGGCGGGAACACGGAAATCCAGTTGCAGGTTTCTCTGTCAGTTCACCGAATCAAAATCCGATCTCATCCGAAAACAAGTAAGAATGTATGGTCGGCAAGCCCGACCATATAATACCCTACACTACGTAAATGAGCAAAAACATTTTTCTTTTAAAATTTCAATAATTTATATTCGTGAGAGATTTTCGAAAGATGGCCTGATATTACAAAAAACATGATTGGTTGAGCAAACGTGCTGCGAAAAACATTGATGTCAACGAATTGAATTTTAAGATTTGTAGTGAAATTGCTGTCGAATTGATGACGTACAAATCGGTGGATTCCGTTACTTTTCAAGAGTTTTTAAACTCGCTGGAATTACTCGGAATTCCACCTCGCAATCTCCAACTGAAAGTCGTATCGGTAATCATAATTTTACGAAAATGAATAACGTCATCGAAGCAACAATACTTAAAGGAAAGCTCCAAGCAGACGACATGCCATTCGATTTTAAACTCTTGCGGTTTCCGTTACTGCTTGCATTCGCAATGACACTACTTACACTCGCATTAACGTTGAAAATCTATGCTTCTCGCATAGTCAATTGTACGTCGCATGTTCCCGTGTCTGAACACTCAAATCAAATGTAAATCAAACATAACCCAAACCATAGGGTAACATAGAGACGATACGTAATTGTCAAAAACCTAAGTCTGTTGTCAAAAACCTAACTCTTGCAACAACAAAATACATGCTAATCAATGTATATTGTTGTTGTATCAGACATATGATTTGTTGTATTTTTGTTTGACAAATCGGAGTGTCTCGTCTCTATGCCCTAAACTATAGAGAAAATATACATAGAGCGGAAAGTAGAAAAATACTGAAACAAAAAAATTACTCAAAAAATTACACATACGAGTGTTCTTTTTGTTCTCACATAGTTTTCTTATAGTTTTTTGGTCACTTACAGGCGAGTTTCCGCTCTATGTATATTTTCTATACTCCAAACCTATAAAAATAAAAATGTTCATTCAAAAATACAAATTCATAAAATCGAACACAAACATTTTTTCTAATTTGTACAGCACAATGTCTGTCGGGTCAGCTAGTATATCATAACTTAAGCTAAGCCAAAAATAGATCACATACGTGAAATTTTGTGGCAGCTTTTAATGATTTTATTTATAGGTGTTTAAAATATCAATGTTCGCATAGTTTTGAGTTTTTAATTTCGAATATTCTATAAACTCACTTCAATTTAAAAACCCTATATTCGTTTTAATTTAAAACATTGAGAAATGCATGGAATTTGTCCTGAAAACCACCAAAATCATCTGGTTGTGACAAATGGAAGCTCGAACAATTATGGATTTTTTTTGAAAACACAACTAAACTAACATTACATCTGTTTTATATAATTTTGATATGCTGAAGTCAAATGTAACAAATATTTTAATATATTGCTGTCAGTTTTTTCTCAAGAACGTGGAATTTAATTGAAAAATCTAAGAATTGTTTATATTTTTAAAATCTACGGAATTTTTTCTTCTAATTGAGTATCATTTTCTAGTATAATATTTAAGGATGTTTGTTGGATTAAGCAATTAATAGCAATATTAAGCTGTTTCAGTTTATTGTCAGTAGTTTTTATTACAGCTAATATATTTAAGTGTTTTTGAATTCAGCAGAAACTAAGTAGACAACTTTGCGATTAATATTTTGCATTAAAGTTGGAAAAACCTTAAAATATCAGAAAATTTCGCGAATCTGGCAAAAGCAATTGTGTATAAATAAAAAATTCATAGCAGATTTTTTGCAAAAACAAGAAGAAATAAGTATTTTTATATTATAATAGATATTTTTTTATTTAAATGCGAATATCTCTTAAATTACAAGAGATAATACAAGGTGGCGCAAAAGTAAACTTCATATGTTTTTTTGCTGTAATTAAAAAAAAAATGAAAAACTTTGATTCTTCTTGTGGATTATTTTTATTTGGTCTTTTAATTTTTTTGCATCAAGTCGAGAATATGATGTCATGTAAATGGCCGCCGCCACAGTTGATTGTCATTTGAGCCCTTTTTATGGCATTTTCCATCACTTTGGCCAAAACTTCCGGCGATAGGTCCTCACATTATTGACGGATATTGTCTTTAAGAGCTGCAAGAGTCTGAGGCTTGTTGACATAAATCCGCGACTTCAAAAAGCCCCACAAAAAGAAGTCTGGAGCGGTCAAATCAGGCGATCTTGCTGGCCAGTGTAAATCGCCAAAACGGGAGATTAGGCGCCCGGGAAATGCATCCTTCAGCATATCGGTTGTGGCACGTGCAGTGTGTGCCGTTTCACCGTCCTGTTGGAACCACATGTTTTCCAATCCCAATTCATCAAGTTGCGGCAAAAAGAACTCGTTGATCATTGTTCTGTAGCGCTCACCATTCACAGTAACCGTTTGGCCCGCGACATCTTTGAAGAAAAAAGGTCCGATGACTCCTCCAGCAAAAACAGCACACCATACAGTGACTTTGAGCGGGTGTAATGGCTCTTCGTGGGTTACACGCGGATTTTCAGTGCCCATTTCAGTACCCATTTGCGTGGCACGTCGTCTGGTCGATGTCGACGGCGCTTCCATCCTCGGCTACAGCAGCAATATTCTCTGCAGAACGCCTACTCTGGGGTCTGCCAAGCCTGGCAGCATCTCGTGTTGTGCCAGTCTCTTCGAGGCGAGCGGCTAAACGTCGCAGTGTTTCACCAGTAGAAGTTGGACGGCCAAGAAATCTGCGACGAAATTCACGTTGTGCCAAAGCCGACTGATTATTGGTCAAATAAATAGTCAGCAATATTCCGCGTTCTGGAGCAGTGTAGAGTAACATTGTTTATTAACGTGTATTTCGCATGTGTTTACTACACAAATGTCAAAACAGAATTGACATTAGGGGCCAATCGCAAAATTTATAGCATTTTCTGATAAGGGGTTTACGCCACCTTGTATATAGCTATAACGAGATTTTTGAGATCTATTACAATATATTTAATATATACTAAAATCTTTCAAATCGATAAGAAACATTTGAGATCGTTTTAAATGTTTTTTATACCGGCTCTTGGTCTTTAAAGTCCAAGTTCAAACCTTAAACTGAATTACAACTATTCTATAGCCATCGGAAATTTTATTAAAAACGGACTATCCAAAAAGTTTAGTGAAAAAAACGATAGAATAATTTTTTGTTGAAAAAAAATGGGGAAAAATATTTTCATGAAAAAAATGGACATATATAAAGTTATTTGGGGCTTTGGAAAGTTGATTTCAACATGCGAAATTCCTATATAAAACGTTCTGTAATATATAGAGTTTATGAGGTCGCAAATGAAAAATGTTGCTGATATCTGATATTTATTTACTCCATAATTTGTATATTGTATGGAAGACTTCATCCATTTAAGTAATAAACCATTTGCTGTGTATTTTATTAATGATAAAAACAAAATTATATAATTTTATTACAATTAGCCACCTTAAAATAATATTTTTGCTTTAAAATTAGCAACTACTATACTTTAGTGTTACTTTTTCTTAAAAAAAAATAACACTGAATACCATGCTAAAGATTTAAATACGAAAAGTTTATTTTAGCGACTAATATAAAATGAAAAATAAACTAATTCAACTAGATTTCAACCCCAACTCCAAAAATGCTTAATGACAGCAAATAGCAGAGAAGCGAAGTAAAACGAAAAAAAAGAAAAAATAAAAATAAAATAACTAAAACATTCTGTAATGTGTTAAAAATGACTAGCTCAACAGAGAAAAACTATGGCACTTACCTCGCTTGAACTGTAGCTTCGTAATGTTGATCTGGATCTAAACCGCGTATCATATAGCTCATACCCTGTGTGTAATGATGTGATGTAGGTATGGCGGGTAAGACAACGTCACGCCAATCGTTGCGACCCCAATGTATAACATTACCGGCACCATAGCTACCATAACCGCCACTGCCGCTCATGCTGTTCATGCTGCCAATACCACCTAGACGATAATTGTGCGCATTGACACCCATCATGCTGCCAGCATTGCTGCCACCGTACATTTGCAACATAGACGAAGATGAGGATGAATGCGAATCAATAGTGTTATCGACCTCTTGTCCTTGTTGCAACCTTCGGAAGGATAATTTGTATTCTTCAATGGGTGTATGAGATTCCACAGTCCAAGAAATATTGTATCTAAAAATAAAACAAACATGAAAATAAAAGGGGGATAAACAAAAACACATGGCATTATATTAATAAAATGTAATGTTGCAAGTTGCACAAATATTTTAACGTTATACTCTCGAATGTCAATACAGTGTTGTAAGTGTATGTGTATATGTCTGTTTGTGTATTTGTATATATAGAAAATGTTATTTTTGTTTTTCTTATTCAAACTGACTTGAGTGAGTCACATTGCAGCAAATGCTGAATTAATAAAGTTGCCATTACTTTGCGCGCCACAATCAACCAATGACAATGACTAAGGACACCAAGTACAAGTAAGTTAACTTTGTTATTTTTACTTAGTTTAACTTTTTTCTTTTTTGTTACAGTTTTGTTTAGAAATGTCTTAGTTTTACTCAACAGTTTTTAGTTACCAGGGAAAAATATTCTAGTGGCAGCTGAAGAGAAGTCATTGAAAGAAGAAAAAATAATGGAGCAACCATCTAATGCTTTTGTTTTGCTTTATTGTTAAAGTCATCAAGTGGAAAAAATAACCAGAATAGAATCTTTTCAAGTTGAGAGGGTTGGTATTAATGGTTTAGCAAATATTTGCAATATGAACATATTTGTATGTTTAAATTTCATGTTAATTGTTGAAATTAAAGATTAGTTTACATATTTTCTAAAATACAACAGTTTTTCACAATTTTAATACAAATGTATACTTAAATATATAAATATAGTCATTATATAAGAACGTATGAGTGATATGTAACTATAGTAAGTATCCGTTATTATTTATACGTCACAAATAATTTGCAATATATCTTTTAAAAAGTATTTCAATAAGTACTTGGTGCTATTGGAAGGTTTTACTTTAGAGGAGTTAAAGAAACAAATTTTTGGCTACTATTTTTATCATTACACTATGTGTCCAAAAGCCAAAATTTCGGCAAAAATTATTTCCCAGGGAGCTTTGTGTAGAGACCTCTGTTGCTGAAATAAGCATTTTTTAAAAGTTAGCAGGAGGGGGTTAACCCCTCACTTTTCTTATAGCCCCCCACCAACTCACCAAACATTTTCAAAAAATATTTTTATTTATATTCTCATAGTACTTTCTACAAAAAGCATTTCTGCGTTCCATGACCAGTAGACTCATCGAAGTCGTAGCTCAATAAAGGACAAATTCTTCGACATTTGGAAGCTTTCTGATTGACTAGAATTCTGTTTTCTGTGTGGTTAAGCAGAGTTTTCAGGTGATTTAATGCCATCCGGCATTATTTAAATTTTTTACTACTCAGCAGCTTGAAAACTTAATTTCAAAAATGCAAACTTTTACAGCTACTTATATATGAACTGAGTTGATGATTGTGAATTCTTCCTGACTTCTATACATTTATTTGAGTAACATTTTTATTTGATTTATTTATTTATTCATTCATTCAGTTATAGAATCCTAGCCAATAAGCCATAATCGGTTCACATTTTAGTTTTGTTACAGATGCAACCAAAGCTATATAAATTGGGAACTAAGAAAAAAGTTTGAAGAAGAAGGAGAATAAAGAGAAAGAGTTTTTGTGGACAGACTAACTTTTGTAATATGAGACAGGCTATTACTGACACCAAAAGTTATAAGTTTTATAATAAGTTTACAATTTTCCAGTCTATATCTAGGTACTATATATAGCCTCTAATATGATCAATGGAACGGTCTATCTTATAGAAATTTTACTGCAGAAAGTCACCTAATATTTCTTTTTTGGCAGACTCTATCTAATGGATTGGGAATACATAGAGGATCCAATTTAGTGTTTTCATCAAGGGTAATATAACGATTGTTGCGACATGAAATCGCTTAGTAAATTGTCTATAATTTCCATAACATTAGTATGAGCAGAATGACTAGGAATGCTAGCGAATTCCCCTTTGCAGTTCTTAAACGAATTGTCCATAATCTTCAAAATTTTAGAAAGAGCATCAAAATTTAATATTGGCCTATAATTTGCAACGTTATACGCCTATGTCTTTTTCAAAATTGGCATTAGATTAGGTAGGAAAAAAATCGACTCGGAATAAAGCTAGTTTGCCATACGGTCCAGGAAACTTATTTATGTTGTGAACCGTTGAAAGTTCAAGCAGTAATTAATTGCTTTCTGAAAGACAAATAATTCTCCCAAAAGTAAGCATTGCAAATGGGTGAGTGAAAGTTTAGTCTACCATTAAATTACTTTACTTTTTTAATGAACTAGCTGATCTAGCCGATCTATATATATTTAAATTGAAAGTGAAAAGGAGGCAGTGTTGTAAGCTCTTCAAGATTCTCCATAAAATGTCTCTTATTAGGAAAAATGAGAACTGAAAAGGAGGCACTAAAATTAAGTTCTTTTTTACCAGGAATTTTTGATTTTTTTTTTTAAATTTCAAATCGAGTAATAAAAAAATCAGCCAAATCGCTCTAGCCGTTCTCACTTGATGCCATTACATACATGGACCATTTAATTTTGACATATATAGACGCCCAAACGCTTTTAGTACCCAGGCGATCAATTAAGGTGCTACTTGTATACTATCTTATATCTTTGTCATATGCTGATATATGTACCTGGAATGCATTTTTTTAAAACAAATGTTATGTTTAATAAAAGGTTTTTATAAAAATTAAAATCGTGAATATAATTGCGAGTTTTTGGAAATGGAAAAGAATAAAATTGTAAATGTGCGGAGGACTCCCAAGTAGAGTTTCGTGTTCGGTTTTAACCGAAACCGCGGTTTTTCAATGCCTAAACCCGAAACCGACAATAATTCTTCGGTTTTTACTTTTAATCTATTTATCTATTTTCAGTAGAAAAATTCAAAATTTAGAAATGAAAAACTAACTTTTTCACTCAATGATTCATGCAATTTCTCTTAAAATAAATCAATGTAAAAATGTCTTAAGATTTCTTTAAATTTTTTAAAAAATTTAGCAGGATACCTTTCGCAGGATAGACAAAGAAAGACACAAACTAATTAAAAACAAAATATTGATCATTAGAGTATTTCCTGACAATTAAACTTCAAATGACTGTTTATTTCACTTAAAAAAAATAATGCAACATTTTTATAACAAAGATTAAGTTATTTCCAAATATCCGATAAAAGTATGAAGTTAGCTGACCCGGTGCGCTTCGCTACCCCAATTAGAAGAAAGAAATGGTACTATTAAGTCCCATTTATGCATTAATACTAATTCAGTACTACATGCCTATAGTTTTATGTTTATTGATTCATTGTAATGTGGATTCTAGCATATTCGAAACGTACTAAGGACTGAGATCGTAAAATTCTTAACACACGTTTTTCATTAAAACTTTTAACCTAAGTATTATTTGATTTTTTTTTTTTTTTTTTTTTTTGATCAACTTACTTTTGTAAAGCATGTCACTTATTATGTTTAATGTCAATTATATTCATTTGTTGTTAATCTGATTAAAATGAGTGACCAGAAAGAAGTGCGTACTAAAATTATTAAATATTTTCAACAAAACCCAACTGGGTCCTATAAAAAGTTGGTCAAACAATCAAAGGTCTGCTGTCAAACTGTTTCCAATGTTATTAAACAGTATCGGGAAAACTTTTCCTTTAACAGAAAACCTAGTTCAGGTAGAAGGAATGGTCCACATGATGTTTCTAAAACCAATACATAGAAAGCATTTTCAAAAGAGCTTCCAACACAACCGGTAGGAAAGCAGACCGGTTAGCTCAGTGCTCGGAAAAGTTAAAGCCAGTGCAGGTTCAAAAACATACAAGGCTCAAAAAGTTCCTGACAGGAACGCTGCTAAAGATTTAGAGGCCAAAAACAGAGCACGGAAATTGAAATCAAATTTTATAAAAAAATATTCCTGCTGCATAATGGATGACGAAACGTATGTTCTGGCAAATTTTTCGCAGCTTCCGGGTCAAAATTTTGATGTTACTGATGCTCGAGGAAATGTTGAAGAAAAGTTTGGGACCCAAAATTACACAAAATTTCCCAAAAAGTTCTTGGTATGGCAAGCAATATGCAGTTGGGGCAAAAACGCCAAACATTTTTTACAAACGGCTCTATAAGTACCGAAATTTACATCAAGCAATGTTTACAAAAAAGGCTGCTTCCATTTATAAGACTTCTTAGTGTGTTCACTTATTTATGGCCTAATTTGGCACCCTGCCACTATGGTAAACAAGCCCTTGAGTGGTACTTGTATCAAGAGAGGCAAATTCTCCAAACTGCCTGGAGCTAAGGCCAGTGGAGAGATATTGGGTTCTTGTTAAAAGAGAATTGAAGAGCACAAAAAAGGTTTCCAAAACTGTAGTAGATTTCAAACGGAGATGGATAACCTCTTCGAACACAGTGACAGAAATCACTATAAAAACCATAATGGAAGGGTTTCCGAAAAAGGTTCAAAATTTCATCACTAGTCATTAGAAATATAAATTATTTTTTTTTTGTAAATTGTTATAATAATTTCAATTAAATAAAAAAAAAATCAAAACAATAAGTTTAGGGGTTTCATTTTTATTAACATATATGTATGTATGTTAAGAATTTTTCCATATCAGTCCTTAAGTGTTAATGAATCTTGAAACAAAAATGCACTTAAGTTTCTTGAGGAGTTAGGAATCATAATTTAAAAATATACTAAATAAAATAAATGCTATGATAAACGTTATAATAAGAAGCTAGAGATATATTACTTTTTCATTCATCTGATGATAACTTTTAAAACAAAATTAAAAGTCAGTAAATATCTAAATTAAAACTCATTTACAAATATCTGTAACTTTAAGCACTTACTATAGTAGTGACTATAAAATATATGACACAGCTAAGCTGTACCATTTCATCTACATTTTGAAATAATAACTTTTAAGATTTTATTAACAATTCGTTACAGACGTGTATGAGTTCATTATCCAGCATTAAGTTTCATTTTTCATTTACATTTTATTTGCTAGATGGCAATAAAAACTTAAACTATTAACTTGTTTTTTATCTACGTATGTATATTATGAATAAAGTTTATTTATTTCTTAGTTTATTATTACAATCAACATCTCAATAAAATTAACAAAAATTATAATATAAATAGAGTTTTGTGTGTATTTTATTCATACTTGTATAATAATGTCTATAAAATTCACAAGGATTTTGCGGAAAAGAAAATTCTTATTATGACATAAAAACGATTATTAACAATTGATGATAAACTCATATAACAAAAATGTTGTACAATTATGAATAGAAAATACAAATATAGTAAGTCAATCTTTTACAATAATGACACAAGAAATTGAATACGTTTCTTTCTTGCTTTTGTAAAGGAAAAGGAAATTTGGCGCCGTTGATGTATGGTAGAAATTTAACAAAGAAAACAGCGTCTAGTAAAAAGTATATATACGAATATATGTATTAAGTATCTCTTTAAAGCCATTTAACTTCCGGTTAACAATAAAAAGTATTATTTTCCTTAGTTTTTTTTTTTATACTTATACTGCACAGAATAAGACATTGTTAGAGTTAAATAAACCTACATAAATATATTTCTTTTAACAATTTCTTCATCTTAAGTTACTGGTAGTTACTAACTACTACTATGTCTTTTCGTTTATGTTGTTGTTACATAAGGTCGTTCGTTAGAAATGAAGTGGTGGGATAGAAAAAGTAAACTGCAGTATAAAGTTCAGGAGTCACTATACTGTGCGAATATAATGATGTTGTCAACAGTTATTTATTAATTTATTAAGATGAGCAAAAAATAGAATGACAAAGGAAACTTGTATTACTTAAATTTCACTTACAGTTTAGAGAACAATAAAAGAAAAATAATATTATCTAAGAATTTTATTTTCTTTTACTTGTATTAGGATTTAAGAATTGTTAACTGAATTATAAAATTAATTCTTTTTCTTAAAGAAATAAGTTGTATTCTAGGTTTAGTAGTTTTTCTGTATTGTTTTATTAATGTACAGTGGAGCAAGTGTGGAAGATGGAATGGATATTGTGTTTCAATAATTAATAATATTACTCTCTTTTGTGTACAATATTGGTGCAAGATCGATTTATATCTTCATACATATAAAGGTTTGCTCTCTTGAAATTAAAAAAAAAAAAATATAAAAAAAATCAATTAAGAAGGCAAATGACTAACTTGAATTTTTAGGGATGTGTTGATCGTTTAATCTTGGTCACAGAATAAACCCGTAAAAACCTTGCCTCTACAATATCATTAATATTTGAGTTTAGAATAACGACTAATTTCCGTTTAGATATACTTTTTATACCCCACACCACCATGGTGGGGAGGGTATATTGGGTTACAGCTGGTGTTTGTAACGTGCAGAAATATTATCCTAATAACAACCTTAACCCTCTAACTGGCAAAATCGAAAAAATTATCCAATGAAGCCAAACATTTTTTTTCAAGTAGACCTAGTCAATAGAACCACAAGTTTTAAGGCGAAAAAAACATTCTGAACGAACACAAGGTAAAAAATTGTGAAGGCCGACTGTAGGCGGTCTTGTCGGTTTGCATGTAATATAACACCACAGGTAAATTTTATATATAAATAAATTTTATTGAGAGAAGGGAACAAACAAAGTTACAGTACACATTATTTTCGATGGTGGTAGCTCCAGAAACATTTTTTATCATATTGATCGCATAAAGCCAGGTCTCATTGGGAGCAAACGACTTGGGAGCAACGACATTTTTTGCAATATTTGCACTTTTTTTCGACTTTTTTCTCCACACAAACAAGAAAATGATCGTTAGCATTGAACTGAACATCAGCAACTTGATGAGCAGCTCGTTTCCCAGCACCTCATTTGCCAGGCTTTACAGACCATATATTTTTCAAGGAAACAAGTCCAGCAGGTATTTCCTCACGCAAATCTGAAAGCTGTAAAAGCGGTTATTTAATCGGACAGACGTTTGCGTAAAATGAATGCATTTGTAAAGACCATGTACACAAAATGGTAGAAAAACCTAATCATAATATTGCGAGACTTAGCTCAAATATGTTATCGACGCTGGAGACCATCCATGAAATCTACTGCACCCATGCGATCATTGTATCCTCGAATAATTTGAGGGCAGTTAATTTCGATAAATTTCTTTTGCTTTCTATCATATCGAGGAATATTTGATTGTTTTTCACCTGGATTGGTTCTTCTGAAACATTCGATACCTACATATGTCGATGATGGGCGGATATAGATATGTATATCTTCTTCCATAATACAGTATTCACAGCGACTGCATGTATTGAGTTCATGTATTCTACGCAAAGTCATCTCTGCTCTTTGTTCATTTTGCAGCTTACATAAAAGCAAATCATGATCAACAAGTAATGTGAAAAACATAAATTCCTCTGGCTCGTAAATAAACTAATAGCGGCTTCAATTTGTAAAAGTTACCAAAATACAGGATGTGATGCATGAAATTATAAATCTCCATACATTTAAGGTAGCTCCAATGTCCGACGTAGATTTAAAAACGGTATGCAAAACCGTTAGAATCACAAAGCACGAACCATTTGATACCCCTTTTATGCGACTTATTGGGCATATATTTTCGGAGATGGTGTTTTGTCTTTGGAACATCAGTGGAATCTACAGAATTCTGGTGTCTACAGAATTCTACAGAATTGATGAACTCGTATATAAGGACGTTTAGTAATATCCATCTTTAACACAATAATAGAATAATAGGATGCACATACTAGAGCCATAAGCAAACAATCGAGTTTTATGAACAAAATGTAAAAACAACAATGTGGGACATTTTTGTACATTACATTCATTATTTCGTTTTTAAATCAAACTTTTTATTTCTTATTTCACTTGAAATGCATTTTTAAACTTAAATATAAAATGTTATCTTCTTACCGTAAAATTTTCAAGTCAAGTTTTATTCTAAATGTTGCTTTTTAATAGCTAAATTTGTGAAATAATTTTCGATGCTAATTTGTTGACTTTTGGCACTTGATTGATCATAGCTGACAAACGACTTGTCAGAATATTTTGGGAAGTATAACAAATGTAAAAAAGTGTTATCTAAAGACAGTTTTCACAATTTTTAAGCGAACAAATGTTTAATACAGCTCTGGGGCCCAAAAATTGCGGAACTCCTTGAGGCGGTCTTACCGGTTAGAGAGTTGAGGTATACCAATCACTTTCTGAGTCGACTAAACAATGTCCGTCCGTCCGTCTGTCCATGTAAACCTTGTATCAAACTACAGGTCGCAATTTTAAAGATAATTCGACAAAATTTGCCACACATTTTTGTATTTTTCCAAAAACTAAGCCTGTTGAATTTTGTAAGAATCGGTTTATTATTTCTTCTAGCCCCCCTACAACTGCCCTATTTACAAATAATTAAGCTCTCATAAATATCTTAATTATAAACATATCCAAACCAAATTCGGCATAAATAATTTTTATATAATTCCCTATAAGCACCATTTTCAATAATTCCATTAATGTGCATAAATCGTTGAAATATGTTAGTATCCAAATAAAATTCAACACAAATATGTTTCATATCCAAATTTTTTGATTATCGGTCCATAATTAGTGATAGCTCCTACATAAGGTCCACTTCCGAAAATCGCTTTATCGAACATAAATATCTTAAGAATATTGGTATTCAAATAAGATTCAATACAAATAAGTTTCACATCAAAATAAAACAGTTTTTTAATCACGTACTCGGTGTAGGGTATCATATGATCGGGCTTGCCCGATTATAATTTCTTACTTGTTTCTAGTCAACTAAATATAAGTGTATTATGTATTTCCTTTCAATCTTACCACTGTGATGCTTCCAACTAGTCAACTCAAGATTCATTCAATCTTTTGTTAGACATGCTTATAGTTTTGCCATCAATTGTTGTTTTCAACATTCATACGTTCACATGTCTGCGACTCTACATAGTTTTTTTTTCGTTTGTCTACTTTTTTTTCTGACTTATTTCCAAGAACTAATCCAATTTAAAATTGTATTTGTCGAGTATGTGAGTATAAAAGAATATGTCTTCTTTTCTGTACAACACTAATATCACATGCGTACGCTTGAGGCATTCGGATTCACTCGAAAGAATTAATAGTTGAAAAGAATGAAAATAAAGAGAAAGATAAAAAAAAAATACTAAAACACAAATATATTCGAGACGTTTTTATTTGCTTTAGAAAGTTTTATTGTCCTGCAGGGTAGTCTTAAAATATTAAAGTTTTTCGTCATTATTTTTTTAAGTGATTTACCCTAAGTGTTCAAAAATATTTGTACAATTTGAAAGTTTATTTAAAAATTAAGTTTTGTTATTGGTTTTGTAAAGAGTAAAAAAATATATACTCTTATGTGTGAGGAGATACTAAAATAAGTGAAATGAAATTTCACAATTGTCTTTATTGGTGGATATTTGAAGACAAATTATGCTACATTTATATATGTTGTAGAAGACATTCAGCCGATGAAACATTAAAATTTAATAATTTCATTTGGTATATACCACAATTTTATTCGTTGCGTTTGTACAGACATGATAATATATTCTATTTGAGACTTATATGAGTTTGCGGCTTGTTCGCATAGGAAAGTGGCTTCAGAATGTTGGAGTTAAAGTAATCTGAAGCAGACAAATCAGAAACGGAAAAAGTCACCACTGTCACGTGTGCTGTATGTACAGGTGCATTGTCAGGAAAAAACCATCCACCTTCCTGCCCCATTTCAGAAAATGCTGGCAATAAAAAGTCTCTATATCGCTATTCAGTTTTAACAACTGAAAAAATAAACACACATGACACTTCCGGCATAAATTCCAAACCATGTGGTTCACAGTGCCGTTCCGTGAAGTAACGAATAACGTATGCGAAATGAAAGTGCAACAAAACAGAAAACGCTATATTTTTTTCCAACGTTAAAACAAACAATATATAAAACATTTATAAAATAACCCATTGTGTTGATTTAATGTAAGCAAAAAATTTATTATATTCATGTACTTTTGTGGCAGTTATGAAGAAATTTATATACAGGTGTTGAAAATACCGATGTTAGCAATTTTCTGAGCTCCTATTTGAGTTTCATGGTCTTATTTTTCTCGATTTTTAACTCTATTGAACCGTGACTATTACAAAGATAATATTTTTAGTTATTTAAAGATATTTAACACATACATATTAGCCAGAATTGAAAAATACTGTCCAAAGTTTTATGATTTTCTTATAAGTAATCAAGAATTGTTCAGTCATGAGTTCTCAACATATGGTCATCGATGTACTAAATAAGCACTTGTGTAGAAATGTGTTTTTTTTTTTTTAAATTTGTTGCTGCATTCTTTATCAATGCCGATTAATGATTTTCATGCAAATAATCGTTAGTTTTTCTTGTGAACATTTTTAATATTTTGCCCTTGGCTAACAATATTAACTGTACAACTTTATCTTTAAATATCTACACTCTAATAAACAGATACACTCTTATGCTTCATAATTTAAACAAGTTATTTATTCAGCTTCATACTCCATAGAATAACGCAACATTACCACCTTCTTAACATGAACAGGAGAGGAATACAATTCTATTATATATACAAGCACGTGTTATTTTCAATATCATTGTATTGTAGGAGCATTAGAAAAATAAAAATGGATAGATGCATATCAGTAGTGTCTGCTCCTTTTCGTTTTACTCCTTGCCTTCTTGGAGTATAATGATATTTTCTATTGTCTACTGCTGCTCGTGTTTCTGATGCTATTATGAGCACCATAAGAATAATAGAATGTATGAAATTTCGTTGGCTTTTTTCGGTTGAATGCTTGAAGTATATTGGTGAAATTGGTAGTCGATTGTATGCATGTATGTATAGGCAAAGAAGAATGTTAAAGACAAGTTAACAATACAGTTGCACAGACAGACAGAGTGATAGATACACATACTAGTATGAGTTCGTACGTTAACATTATTGTTATTATTATTTCCATTACAGCATCTTTGCTGGTGATATGTTTTCTCTGTTTATTATTTTCAATGGTATGATAGTTACAGCCACTTCAGGTTATCAGACAGCTCTTTCTCCAGCTAGTGGCATTTTTGTGTTGATATTTTTTTTTTTTGTTTTGGCTGCCTAAACATGCTTAATAGTAATATGTTTTAAATTTTCTAAATTTTCATATTTTACTTAATTTTTTTCGTCTGCTACATGCTGAAAACAGGCATTCAGCTACAATTGCAAAATATTTCTTTTACTGAATTCACGTTATTTTTTCGTTTTTAAAATTCGAGTATATTAAGAAAACAAAAAGTTTGGAGAATCGTTGAAACTCAATTCAGGGGCAGACTCAAAATATTTTGAAAATAAACATGAAATTTCTAACTGGCTGATCCGATTGGTATAAAATTTTATAAAGGCGTAACAAAGAAATATTCAAATTTATTATTTTAAGATGGATCCCAAATACCGCCTAGGAGTGACGTTGCCACCGTGAGAGCAACACGAGATGCTGCCAGGCGTGGCAGACCCTGGAGTAGCCGTTCTGCAGAGAATATTGCTGCTGTAGCCGAGGATGTCATGGAAACACCGTCGACATCGACCAGACGACATGCCTAGCAAATGGGTATCAGTCGACGGTCTTTACAGCGAATTTTGGTACAAGATTTGTAAAGATGCTGACATGACAAATATTATTAGTTTTCAATAACAATGGAATAAATATCACTATTTTATGAATTGCCATTTTAAAAGCATTTAAACCATTTGTTATGAAACAAATTTAAATAAATTTAATTTTACTTGCTTTAGCGTTCTGATATTTTATTTATATAATATTGCAGAACGAATTTATGACAAGTTTACCAATAAATAAAAATCATAAATGAAAATCGCAAAATAAAATATCATAAAAATTTATTTAAATACATTTTTTTTCCTATTTTGTACCACTGTATATCTATTTGTTCTCACCACTCGCGACAAATAAGATGCAAATTAACATATGGTAGTAACTAGTTACTTCTTAAGAATTTGTAGTTCGCGCTTGTTTTTATTAAGCAATTTGACTAATGCTTTTGCTAAAAATATATAAGAACCGTATTAGCTTGAACACGTTTTTATTACAAGTATTAATTAGATTGTGAAAGCGTAATAATTGGTTAAAATAAAAGTAAAGACAGCGTGGTTTTACAGAATTTCTAGAAGCACAGAATTATTAAATTTTTAAAATAAAATCAAAGTTGCTAAATCCAAATAAAATTGGTTCATATCCTATAAACTGTGCGTAACATAAATATTTTTCGATTTAATCCTTGGTGCCACATCCCTACGGGTAAATTCTTTTTATACATTAAATTTAATATTTAGCTAATACCATCCAAATATCTCTACAGATTTGGCACCAAATTTAGAATTTGAGTATTGTCTGTAGGACTCTTTATAACCTCCAGATCAAATATTTTTAAAACTGCCTGACAAAGTTATTTGTTCTTATAAATGCCTTAATTTATTTGGGAACAATCTCAATATTCCATAACATCACACGTCAACAACGGTCCATAAGAAAATCCCAACATAGCTCTGAAATTGGCTAACATACATGGATCATTTTCCAGTCACCATACCACAAATCTAAGAAAATATTCAATATAACACGAAGAGAGTTCAAAATTCTAGGATGTACATCTAGTCGTGATCTAATTTGCTCAAAATTATTAATTAACTTAACTACACAAACTACAGCATCAGATTGAGTCATTTTTCTTAACCTATTTTAAATTAATTGGAAGGAAAATTAATAAAAGCAGAAAAAAAAGGATTCCTACAGGGGACATTACCCAAATGTTGCTAACACCCTTTGAAACATGTTGCTAAAATCTTTTTGTTAAATTTGTTTTTTTTTTTTGTTTAAGTAATGCAGAATATGTAAAAGAAAAAAAAAGAAGAATTACAAACATTGAGGTTCAAACACACCAAAATCAAATTTATAATTGTCTCCCTTCAACGTATTATCTAGGCATTGCTGAATGGCCATTCAACGATGGATTCATTACGACAAATGTAAGTGTCATCTCATTTATTTACATATTTTGTATTTAGTTATTTTCACTACCAGCTTTGTGAACATATCAAAGATCAATAGAAAAAAATAAATAAAAAATTAATAAATTAGTGTTAAAAATGAGAAAAATAAATAATTATAATTTGTGATAAAGTGAAAATTTATATTTTAAATAAAAACACCTATTGTTTGAATAAATAATATGTAAAATTAAAAGAGATCAATTATAAATTTGTTTAAAGTGAAGAAGAAGAATAATTAAGAAAAATAATAAAAGAAAAAAAAAAAAAAACAAAATTATAGAAAAAATTTATGAAAAAAAGCAACAAAAGAGTAAAATAATAATTAAAATTTATTAAATATTTTTTGAAAGTGATTTTTTTAAAGTTAATACTTATGGAATATAAATATCTACTAGCTGCATTTTATTAAGTTCAGTGAGTTTCTTAAATTACAATTAATAAATTAACCTAACCCCTTTACGTATTTACTTATTAAATTTCCACGTCCCTGTTCTTTTTTTTTATTTTCGTTTATTCTCAATAACTGACCTACATTAACTTGACCTAATTTTGATTCTGCTTTCCTCACATTCTTACTTTTAATACAGGGTAAAAAGATCAATTTGATACTGTAGATACATTATTTCTTAAAAATTTTTTTTTTATATAAAAACAAAACTTAATTTAAACTTCAAACTATTTTGTTGTTATTTTTTTTATTAATACATTTACGAGTAAACATAAAATAAAATCACATCAATGAATTGTAAAAGTAATATACTAAGTAAAAAATATTTGAAAACTGTTATTATTAATAGATATAGTGTAATAATTAAAATCTTTATTTAATGAAATGTTTCTATTTGATTTTTGTAATAAAATTAATATCATGAAGTGCTAAAATTTCAAGTTTTTGATTCTTTCGGCAAAGCCAGCTAGGTAGCGATACCACTATGTTAGGGATCATCAGGAAAATATATTTCGGTATAGTAGTAGATGATCAAGGTAGGGATGGGCATATTGTTGCATTTACCAGCTATTGGCAACAGGAATTTTAGATGCTATAATACCTCCATTTCATTTCAAATTTTGTGTTTCTTAAAAATTAAATTTAATGTAGCTTGCTTCGTATACTTTTGTTTAAAGACTGTTAATTTTTTTTGTTTAATTCGCATGCAATAAAATAGTTATTATTATGTGGTTTTTTTCATCTTGCGTTAAGTTCATGAACCCTACCCGATAGCGACGAGCCAGAGCCGGAAAACGAAAGCATGCGAGAACTTAATAAGCTATTTATTGAAAATAATACATTTCTTTTGGTTATATGCTACAGATTTGAAGATGTTTCCGTACAAAGTCCAGACGGTGCATCAGCTGTTAGCTGCTGACAGCCAATCGCGTCTAACATAGGCTCAAGCCATCCTTAATCACCACCAAGAGGAAGATGATTTTTCATCAAAAATAATCATGAGTGATGAGGCCCATTTCCATCTTAGTGGGTACGTAAATAAGCAAAATTTACACTTCTGGGGCACTGAATTTTCGCTAGAGGAGTCATCCGACCTTTTTTCTTCGAAGAACTCGCGGCCCAAACGGTTACTGTGAATGGTGAGCGCTACAGAGCAATGATCAACGAGTTCTTTTTGCCGCAACTTGATGAATTGGGATTGGAAAACATGTGGTTCCAACAGGACGGTGCAACGGCACACAGTGCACGTGCCACAACCGATATGCTGAAAGATGCATTTCCCGGGCGCCTAATCTCCCGTTTTGGCGATTTGCACTGGCCAACAAGATCGCCTGATTTGACCGCTCCAGACTTCTTTTTGTCGGGTTTTTTGAAGTCGCGGGTTTATGTCAACAAGCCTCAGACTCTTGCAGCTGTTATAGACAATATCCGTCAAGAATGTGAGGACCTATCGCCGGAAGTTTTGGCCAAAGTGATGGAAAATGCCATAAAAAGGGCTGAAATGACAATCAACTGTGGCGGCGGCTATTTACATGACATCATATTCTCGACTTGATGTAAAAAAAAATAAAAGACCAAATAAAAATAATCCACAAGAAGAATCAAAGTTTTTCATTTTTTTTTTTTTTTAATTACAGCCGAAAAACATCGGAAGTTTACTTTTGCGCCACATTGTACAACCAATTATAGTCCGATCTTCACAAAATTCGATACAGCGATTTTTATGTATATGGGGCTATAAATAGTGAGTGAAAAATTTCATGGTAATGAATTTACCCAAAATCACAAAAGACCATGTGAAAATTATCAAAATTTTTGGAGGTTGCCTTACATTTTGACCCATAACCCTGGTTCTACTAATTCATAAGGATCAATAATATATATACCTTGTTGGGTCTCAGATGAATATTTCTCAATGTTACACACGGAATGACAAACTTATATATACCCTCATTCACCACTTGTGGTGGTGGAGGGTATAAAAATACTAAAGAAATATGATTGAAAAAACTAAAGTTTTAGCTATTGGTTTTTTTTTTTATTTTTTTAGGATTTAAGAGTTCATAAATATGTGTGTTGAAAATGTCAATATAATTTTTTAAATTTCAAAACATAGAATAAAATATACATATTTACAAAATACATGTAAATTTAGAGTTACAAAAAACCGAAGAATTTCAGCGATTTCGGTTTTAAAACATTGAAAATCGATCGGTTTTGTGATAATTTGTTAAATATTAATTGTTATAGAAACAAAATCAGTTGATAATATAAGAAATGCTATACAAATTAAAAATTCAAACTTGAAGGGTGTTCAAAAGGATAAAGGAAATTTAATTTTAATGGTACTCTTTTAATATTTTAAATTAGTTATCATAGGATACAATTAGAGGCACAACTGAGAGTAAGCCGAGAGTAACAATAATTACTCTCTTCACACGTACTTGTGAAATTATTTCAACTATTATATGCTATGTTCACATTTGCAGAGTTAATCACCTCAAACGTGATTAAGCTCTAATCACTTCAAAATCGAGATGATTATCCAGACATTTAAATGATTTGTTAATCACTGCAAATTGACATGATTAAAGCTTAATCATTTCATTAATCACGTAGAATCACCTGAACATACCTCATACTGATGACGATGTAGCATCGGCCACAATGAACATACCTTTCAGATGTACTACCGATAAATAAATTGTTCATAAACAACCACAAATAATCCATCAATGCTCACAATTCCATCATTAATAAGTTTAAATAATCTGCTGATAACTTTACTAAAGTATTTCTTTCCATTTCGAATGCTTTGTTTGTTGTTGTTTATTTGTCAACTTAATTACTTTACTGTCAACTTAATCATCTCAAATGTAATGTGAAGCTTTGATTAACTTAATCAACATTTTGCTTAAACGCGTTTAAAATCCAAAGTGTGAAAATAGCAATAGATTCTTAAAAATGTTGCTATTCATATAAAATTCGACACAAATAAATTTCATGTATACAGAAGATGCGCCACCTAATTTAATGCCGATTGGTTCATAATTAGTCATAGAACCCATATACATTTTAAAATAAAACTGTTTGTAATCATCTTCTCGGTGTAGGATATCATATGGTAGGGCTAGACCGACTATACTTTCTTACTTGTTTTAAATGAGTTTGTATCATTCTTTATTAACATTAATACGAGAAATGTAGCCTGCTACATCATCTGCAGCAGTTATTGTAATACAATTTAAAAAATTTAAAGAAATCTTAAGATATTTTTTCCGATATGTTTTTAGAGATATTGGATGAATCATTTGATGAAAAAGTTGGTTTCTCATTTTTAAATTTTGAATTTTCCGGCTGAAAATAGATTAAAAGTGAAAACCGAAGAATAATTGTGGGTTTCGGTTTTAGGCCTTAAAAACTGCGGTTTAGGTTAAGGTTAAAACCGAACTGGAAACTCTATGTAAGTTAGTTTATTTTGCTGTTGTGTCAGCCATACAATTTGGAAGATAATAATTATTTTTATTCTCAGCTTAAAAGAAAAATTTTACATGCAACAAATGATCAGCTGTAGGTTTTTATTTCGTGCGAAAGAAGAGTCGCTGATGTTATTTCGTGTGGAAAAATAAGGTTGCCAGATGTATTTCACATGTTTTCCACAATAAGAACAGAGTACTGCTTCTGCGAAATTATTTCCCATATATTTCATTCCAAATATTTTATATGTAGTTTAACACCATTTCACACGAAATTTTGAACAGAGTACTACTACTCTCAGTTGCGCTTTTATTTCTACCCTATATTTCAAAAGACTATTATGCTTTTAATGAATAACAGAACAAATAATTTTTAAAAAATAAATAGTAAAATGTTTATGAAATTGAATAAAATCGTATTTACATTTTACACTGTAAGATATTACTTAGGGAAAATAAACCCAAATTTCTTTGCTTTATTATTTTTTTTTAAACATTACTATGCAGTACTAGGTCGCTTGTTACTTGCTACACATGTATTTTGCACATATACAAGTACTATATATATTTTCAAATATGTTATTCAGTGAAAAAAAAACATAAAAAAAACATAACCTTTTAATGATAACCTGATTTAATTTTTCTTCAACTCCTTATGTTCCATTGAGTATTGACTATAGCAGTGAATGCGAATACATAAAAAGACAAAACCCACTTTTCAGCATCCAGACGCTTTCATTGACTGCTGCTTTGTATTTGCATTTATTTTTATTACTCAATTCCTCTTGACTTTTATTATTTACTTGAACTTATTTATGCCCAGCCAACCTCGTGTTGTGTTAGTAGTGGCGCTTTCATTTTTTTTTGTACAATTTTCTCCGTAAATACACAATTTTAATTATTTTTAAAAATTTTTCCACGAAAATAAAATGCGTGGTGAGATCAGTTATTATTGAAAACCTAAAAGAGGACTGTAGAGGATGCTTGTTTATACAATTTCAAATATTTTAATAAATAAATTAAAATAAAAGTTTTTCAATGATTTATGTTGCTATGTAAATATTAAAATACAACATTTTATATAAACGTTTTGAATTGCATACAATTGCAGACTAATTTAGTAGTGGATGGATTAAAAAAGTAAAAGCTTTATTAAAAAATCAGCCATACAGTTTTGGGTAAAAAAAAAGAATAATGAAATTACTAATAGGAATATAATCTGCCTGGATTTAAAAATTACAAGTCAAGCATAAATAGTTTATTAAAGTGACTTAGACATAGTCATTAATAAACATACTCGAATTTAGATATACTAACAAATATCGCACACTTGGTGCAAGCAATCGCACACTTGGATGTTTTTATCTGCATATGTATATCTCACATATTGCATGCTTTGATCACTGAATTTGTTACTTTCTCTTAACGAAGATAAAAGATATCACTGAATATAACATTTTAAAGAAAATGCATTAACAAGAGACTGGATTACGCCCGTTTGGTAAACATACCAACATAAGTATATTCATCTATCAACAAAACTTTCTTTAACAAAAAAAAGAAAAAAAAAACACCTTCAACAGGGTGACAGGGTACCCGGGTACCACATACAGAACCTATGAAGTTACATATTATTGCGCAATATATACAAATACTCCATATTATGAAATGCTAAAAAAATGGTTAAGTTTAGCCTAACGTTAATTCAATAAATGGGGATTCCCATTTATATACACAGTACTCAAATAAATTCAGCCAGTAGAAACACTACTCAGTATTGTGTTGTGGGCGTATACGTAATATTTTCCATATAATTTGTATGTGGTACCCGGGTGACGTGTCACCCTGTTAAGGGTGTAAAATATAAAATGATTTACCACTCCCTCCCAAGTAGAGACACAAATGTGTCCATTATAAAAAATAAATATAACAAAAAGTTAGGAGTTCTCAGAAAATTTCAAGCGCCTAGGAATTCTGATACATAGAAAATTGCAGTTAAATTACAAAAAGTTACCTGGGTACCCTGTCACACACACAAGGGTTAATCATATTTCTGTTTTTACTGTGATCGCGGCAGGCTTCAGATAATGCTACTCACCGGAAGGCCGTTGAACGAGTTCTAAGGACTATCGCGATACTGATTACAGGCGCTATAAGCTCTACTTCCTCTAAGGCACTTCTTACTATTCTAAACTGGTTACCAGTGGATTTGATGGTGACGCAAATAGCTCTCAACTCTGATGTGAGACTAAAAGATGGTTGTTCGTGGTCTGGTAAGGACCTTGGACACTCTAGGATACTGAATTACTATGGGCACATACATGGTAATGTCGATTACTGCATCGCAAAACCTTTTTTCGATAGGCATTTCCATATTATGATCCCGAATAGGGTTTTATGGCAACGCGGACTCTTGCCCCCTACTGATGTCATACGGATATACACTGATGGCTCTAACAGGGATAATAGGGTTGGTGGAGGTTTCTATATTGAAAACTTTGGGATAAAATCCTACTTTACCTAACTTCTGTACTGCTCTTCATGCGGAATTTACTGCCATTAAACGTGCATCCAACTGGCTGAAGTATTCTCGAATATCTGGTGATATATGTATATTTACTGACAGCAAGGCTGCCGTAAACGGAATAGCGGGTGTCTTTACGACATCTATGTTAACCGAGGAATGCCGGATATCCCTAAATGAGATAGCGAGACATTCTAGAATAACGCTTATATGGGTCCCTGGACACGATTCAAATCAGGGTAATTGTATAGCAGATGATTTGGCCAAAAGGGGTGAGATGATGAGTGAGGAGGCGATCCACACCTTTTCTGGTATTTCCCTTGTTAAATGCAAAGTGGCTGTTCAGCAGAAACTATATGAGACTGCACAAAACAGGTGGACTAATGAACCTTCCTGTGCTACAGCGAGGTCGACTTGGCCCGTATATGATGCCAGCAGGACGAGTCTACTTATCGATTACAGTCGTGATCAAATAAGGATAATTGTCTCCTTTATTACAGGACACTGTTTAATCGGGACACATGCTAGAAGAATGGGCTTACGGTGCAATGATTGCTGTAGAAGCTGCCATAATAAAGAAGAGGAAGAGACTGTGTATCACCTTTTCTGTCAATGTCCGGCTCTGACAAATCTGAGGGAACGCATCCTCGGATTTCCATTCCTATCATATTTGGACGAGCTATCAAGGATGAATCTGAGACGAATCTATTCCTTCATCCGGGAATCTGATTGGTTTAATTTGGAGTGAACGGAAGTACTATAAATACCCTGGTGACTACCCCGTGGGTATCACAATGGGATCAGATCTAAATGGACCCAAGTGAGCTGCTGAGGAGCGGCTGCCAATGGAACCTAACCTAACTGTGATCGAGTTAGACGAAGTTTACCAGCTTTTTAAGCATTGTATTCTTTGGGATTATTACTTGTTTTGTTTTGCCTTAGTCAGCTGTCAGCTAATAATCAAGCAATTGCTTGTTGTTGTTTGTTTTTTTTAGTTTTTTTCTCTATGTTGATTCTGTTTTCAGTCATAAGTTGTGACTCACAACTCGACAGAAGATCATGAAAAATGTGCCCAGTGTTTATTTAAAGAATACATTTAAGTATATTCTTTATAGAATCATAAAAAAACATTCTGCTTCAAATTAAGCTGATTGGAAAGTTGTCAACATCTTTCTGTAAACATCAGCATATTCATCTCTTGTGTGAAAAAATAGTTTGGAGGAAACAAAATCCACAACAAGTATTATTTATGAGATCAGAAACAAAACTTTTCGCATCAAATTAGAAATACAATTTCCCCTAGAAAATAAGATTTATTTCAAACGTTTAAAACTTATCATTTAAATATGTACAAAATTTCTTTAAGAAATCAAAAAAAGTACCATAGAGTACAACTAGAGGCGCAACTGAGAGTAAGCCGAGAGTAACAATAATTACTCTCTTCACACGTACTCGTGATATGTGAATTCAACATAATTGTGAGAGAATTAAATACATCAAAATACTTGAAATTTGAACTTTGATTTTCCGACTAAATACAGGCCGAACCACTTTATTACACTTCTACATAATATTTGGAATTTTTTTTTAATACTTTGCAGGACACTTTTATTTCCGAAGGTGGTTTATTTTGCTCAAACGAAAAAAAAATATTTTTTATTAATTTTTGACACTTTGTTTTATTTGTGGTAAAATTTAATTTATAGAACAGAATTTTTGGCATTAAAAATAGAAGAAAATTTAAATAAATTAAAATTTTAACATTTTTATAGAACTCTGTGCGTCGGGTGAAAATTAAAAAGGCACCAATATAACCGCAAAACTATGTACTAATACATTCTCACGACTTAGGTTTTTGACAACAGACTTGGGTTTTTTCCCTCTCAGTAACACTTCTATGGATATATTATTCTATGAAAAGTACCATTAGTTATCCAATTTTACAACATAGGCACAATCGATTTCCGGCATTGGTTTTAGTTATTTGGCAATAGTTAATTTAAATGAGTAAAATGAAGCGTATCCAAACCATATCTATGTTTTAAGGGCATATATCTAATATGTAATATGTACCGCTATAATTGTGTAAGTATATCGTCAGCTGAAGTGCAAAAGGTCGTAAGAACCAAAAAATTAAAAATTTAGTCTTTAATGGATATTAGTACAGCACATCAAGGCACACGTCTTTACGCTTTCTATTCTTAAAAATAACTACAACACTTTAAATTTTATTAAGTTTTTTGTCTGTCCTGTAAAATTTTAAAACAAGTGAAGATAGGCCGTTTTGCATTTTAGGTGACGATATGTATGTATGTAGGGATGTGTTAAAATATCATACACAGATATATAAATTATATAGTAAAGTAAGGTATACAGTACATAATAGTATTTATATACATATGTATATGTATGTATCTACTTGTTAATCTCATGGTTTGTTAAGTCGCTACAAATATTACTACCATAACTTGACCTACTTACCTGTCCTTATACTGACTGATTGGTGGTGAATTGAAAACAGCTACGTTAGGTTTACCGCTCAACTGTAAAGTTTTACGTGACTTGCCAAGCTGATTTTCAGCCACACACGAATAATTACCAAAATCTTGTGGATGCACTTTTCGTATAATCAACGTGTGACGTGAGCCACGATTTTCCATAATATGACGTTCGGTGGTATCCAATTGCATGGTATCCTTAAACCATATAACCTAAATTTCATCGTCATCATCAACGTCAACATCACAGCAGTCCAAATAGAAGAAAACAGAAGAATAAAACGAAAAAAAAAAAACAAAATTATAGGTATGTATAGCAGTAATTAGAGATTTAACGTAATATAGCATAGAAATTTATACAACAGATGTGCTTCGAAAATTTCGTGAAAAACTTTTTTGTTCATTACGTTTTAGTTTTTGGACAGGAATGAAATTAAGGCAGAAACTGTATTATGGTAATAAACAGTTCTCATGATGATATGTGTTTTAAAGATTGATATAATTTTTTTTTTTTTTAATTTACAAGCGTATAATTCGTTAAATCAATAAAGTGTCGAATATAATTGGAGCTACTTAAGAATTTACTTTATATCAGACGACATGCATTTTAAACTTTCCACAAATTCATATGCTATCAACTTTTCTTGAGGTTTCGTTTGAACTAAATTATTATATTTTTAACCTTTTATTCAGATTTATAGTAAAATTTAATTTATGGGTTAAAATGTCATAAAAATCACATTGTCAGACGATTTTTAATATATATAGTTTTTGTGATTTAAGCAAGACTATTAATGACACTTAGAAATGGCATATAATAAGGCGAATTTACTGTACAGGTGGCGTTGATATTACAACAAGTATAACATTGCAAAAACAACATTGTGTTTTATTGTTGCTTGAGGGGCAAATGTGTCATAAGCAGCTGATTAAAACATAACAAAAATAATAATCAATTTAATCAAAAATAAAAAAAAATATTTTTAAATTGTTCTGGGATGCAAAACAAGAGACAGCTCCAACAAGAACATACCTCCAAAGAAGTATTTGCTCGAGAATATAACAGGTGGCGCAAAAGTAATCCTCCTATCAGAAAATGCTATAAATTTTGCAATTGGCCCCTAATGTCAGTTCTGTTTTGACATTTGTGTAGTAAACACATGCAAAATACACGTTAATAAACAATGTTACGCTACACTGCTCCAGAACGCGGAATATTGCTGACTATTTATTTGACCAATAATCGGCAAAATTTATAGCATTTTCTGATAGGAGGATTACTTTTACGCCACCTTGTACAAGCATAGGGGCGAAGCCAAACAAATAGATCCTATTAAAATGGCTCAATAAATAAAGGAGAACACAGCATATACATACATCAATCACATTCATTATATTAGCTCTGTTCAATAACTAAAAGTTGTTACTAGTTAGTAACAATTGTTACTGAAAAAGCGTTCATTAACACAAAAAACTTGCAAGTAGAGAAAAAATCAAGAGCGTATAAATTTTAGAGAGTGTTCTCTCGTTGCAAACTATTACAAGTTCTTTTTGAACTCGTAATAGTTAGCAGCTTATATTTCATATGCTTTGTGTTATTGTTTATTTATTTACAATTTTATTTTTGTGTTGAAAAAAATGTAAAAAAAAAAGAATTTTCAATAAAATTGAAGAAAATGTGAGTATTTATACATTTTTAAAGGAATAAAATAAGAAAATTGTGTATATAAATTTAGGATCCAGTGCAGGCCACCAATATTTGTAAGATATTGGGACCAAATTGGATCCAATTGTTACTGGAAAAGCGTTCATTTACTTTTTACTATTTTTGAGAATTTAAGAGAGTAATTTTGTAAATTTTGATTTTATTCTCTCGTTGCAAGTATTTACTGGAAAAGTAAATGAACAGACCTATTGTGATTTGTTTTTTATTAAAAACAAACAACTTTTTGCATAAAATAAATTCATTTTGTAAACTATTTTTGACAAGTTTGCCCCCAAGGCGGAAAAAAAATTAGATCAGCTGTGCTGTTAAAGCCACCTGTACAGTAAATTCGCCTTGGCATATTATATACAAACAAAAGACACTTGCTTTTAATAGTTTGTCAATACCATACAGAGGTAAGAAAGTCAAGGAATGTATAAATTTTATACAGCGGTCACAAGACCTATTCTAACCTGTGGTGGTCTTGCAAGTTAGAGAGTGGTGGAAATTAAAGGAAATTTGCGAGCCATTCTCTCTTTGTTCAGACTAAGAGCGAATATCTTCAGAGAACTGAAATCCGATCAGAAGTCTCCGAGTACAACTTTATCGATATGGAAGGTGACTTAATCGACTTCTATGAGGGCCTTATACATTGGTGGTGTTCGAATAAATACCGGAAATACTGGGAGGCCATCAGTCAAAGTCGAGCGGTTGAGTCATGCCTTGTCGGTATTCTAATCCTAAAGGCCCTATTATAGTTCGGTTTATGAATCATATTAAACTGCCTACATTTTGTAGGCAGGTCCCGTGACCAATATGGTGTGATGCATGACACTGCCTGACTATTAAATTTAGAATTGAAACCAATGTATCCATTAATGATTAAGATCAGTCAGATAGATTCTCAGTATACCACGCAGAAATGTATGTCATCGAAGCAGGCGCATCAAACAAGTCTCTCAAATCCATCATAATAAGATCAAAGTGGCCGGCAAAGCAACAAACTTTTCTGAGCGAAACCAGTTTTTGATACACCCCAAAAGGAGGTAACCGTACCGCCCGGCCGAAGGCCGTCAATGCAAAACAACTTTTCTGAGCGAAACCAGTTTTTGATACACCCCAAAGGAGAAAACCGTACCTCTCGGCCGAATGCAGGCAATGCAAAGTTAGATTGCATAAATAAATTGCTTTGGATTGGGAATTATTTCATTTATATTAGGATTTATTTCATGGAAGTTATTTAGCTTTTTTTGGAACTAATATTTTTAAAATTATGAAACCGCCGATTATTGGGAGTTATTTAATTTTACCCTTCGGTAGTTATTTAATTTTTCAAGTTTGGGAATTATTTCATTTTTGGTGGGATTTATTTCATTGGGAGTTATTTCATTTGGGAGTTATTTCACGGTACCTGTTTTCTCAATTGCATTTATTCCCTGGCTTAACTTAGACAACATCTTGCAAATTAGATTCCAGGACATAAGGGCTGCTGGGGAAATGGTAGTCGACTTGCAAAAGCTTATGCTCTCTCTTGTATAAAAGAGAACGAGACTATCTGGGCTCTTTGCAGCAACTTGATTGTACTTCTTAGAGGTGTACTTACTGGTCACTGTATGCTTGGGCATATTTCAGAACAAATTACATACAACGGAAAATGAATTAATGCCTCAAATATAAAGACAAAATAACGTATTTCGCGACTTAGCTTATTTTTTGGGGATTTATTTCATTTTCAATAATGAAATAACTCCCCAGTTCCTAAAAATTAAATAAATCCAATAAATTATTTTAGGATTGGCTTCTTTGTGTCCGGACAAAGACTGGCAATGCAAAATGTCTTTACTGAGCAAAGATTTGATTTTATGATTTTTGTCGTTATGTCAAACAATGTAAAAATTAGGAACTTAGTTCACATATTGTTTAGGGGTTTAGTATGCTTCATTGGGGCATATTTCATTTAGAACATTTATCGTTAATACATAATGAATTAAGTCCCCAACTTTGGAGCAATAACTCATTTTCGGTTTGGGCATTTAGTTCATTAGAGACTTAGTTCGTAGCGCGATCGAACTATATTTTATTCGAATTTCATACTTCATATTAATACTGTAGCTAGAACCAGTAGCCAGTCCATCGAGAGGTACCGTGAAATAACTCCTCACGAAAAAATTAAATAACACCCAACAAATGCAAAAAACTTTTTTGAGCGAATGCAGTTTTTGATATACCTCAGAGGAGAAAATCTTAGCGACCAGCAAAAGGCCGGCAATCCAAAACATCTTTTCTGTGCGAATCCAGTTCTTGATACACCCCAGGTGCCCGCAATTTAAAAAATATTTGTTAAGCGAAGAATACTTCCACTTTTGTAGTTCTTTATTTCATTGGGAGTTAGATTACATAAATAAATTGCTTCGGATTGGCAATTATTTCATTTCTATTGGGATTTATACCATTGGGAGTTATTTCGCTTTTTTTTTGGAACTTATATTTTAAAGTTATGAAACCGCCGATTATTGGGAGTAATTTCATTTTACCCTTTGGTAGTTATTTCATTTTTCAAGTTTGGGAATTATATAATTTTTAATAGGAGTTATTTCGTTGGTAGTTATTTCATTGGGAGTTATTTCATTTGGGAGTTATTTCACGGTACCCCACAGAGAGCCTCTGCTTTGTTCTCATTGGATAATAGTTTATTGTTTGTTATAGTTCAATGTTATAGTAAGATTAAGAGGCAAAGAACTTATCACGTACGATTGCTTTTATCTATATTGTCAAATTTTACTCGTTAGTCATTCTTATGTAATAAGACATATTTAGCTGACTGAGTCCCAGCCTTATTACTATATAGCTCCACGACTTAAGGCGAAAGGTATAAAAAAGAACAATTGGAACTGAGATTTTCTATTAGAAACTTTAAATATAAAAATAGATAAATTGAAAATATAACATACATATGTATGTAGATATAAAAAAAATCTTATTTGGATCGTTATTTATAGGGCCTTTTAAAGCACAACATGAAGCATATAAAAAAAATACCAACGCAAATTATTTTTGTTGACATTGTGACAATACTGTCATGTCAGTTTATACAAACCTGATTTTGTTAAAAATTTTTCCAAAAAAAAGGAAATAATAAAGACATATATATATATAAAAATGATATTTTGGGGAGTAAGAGACACAAATTATGACATATTAAAAATGAAACAAATAACATAATTAAGATAAAAATGTGACACATGTTACAAAATGTAGCCGAAGCGTTAGATAGAATAAAAAATATATATGTATGTATGTATATTTTCCAAAAATTTTGATTCAAAGATGAACACAACATCAACATCAATGTATTTGTAGTTGTTTTCGTTGATGGAATAGGACATACAAGGATTAGTAATAAACAAAAAGAAAAAAAAAAAAAAAAAAAAGACAGCAGGTGTACACATTTTAACCAAAGGAGAAAAAGGAAATAAAATAACGACAAAATAAATAAATAAATAAATAAATACATGTACAGAGGATAAGCAAACAAATAAAAAAAAAAACAAATTGTGGGAAATAGATTTGCAAACAAAAAGAGACAACAACAAAATAACGTCAAAAATAAATTTGAAAGGCAAATAAAACAGAATAAATACAATAGACAATTTAGGCCACAAATGCAGTTGGTGATTGCAAACACATGTGTCAGGCAACAAGATTGTTGTGTTAGTAGGTGAGGGTGACAGGATTCGGACAATTTAAACAAAAAAAAAACGACAAGAAAGAAAAAAGTAAAGTTGTGTTATTCATATTTGGTTGATTGTCATTGCCAAAAAGAATAGCGTTTTTTTTTTGTTTAAGTTTTTTAAGTAAAACAATGTTGTATTCGTCATCATGATTGGCATTGTTATTGTTATCATCATAATCATTTGTTGTTTTTGTTATTTTATTAAATATATAGTATATGTTTTGCAGTTGTTGGTTTTTCATTGTTGTCCATGTATGTATTTGTTTTATGCCATATTTTGTCATGTGTGTAAACATCAAGCATTTTTAGCAACATGGATGGGCATGTGTGCATTAAACAGGAAACAAAGCGACAAAAACAAGAGTCCGCCATAAGCCAACACACATATACATATACGCGTATACAGTTATTTTTTCCAGTGTTTGTTTGCGTTTTTACGTGACGTTTTTTCATCCGAAATGTGTCAAAAAGATTTTATGTTTTTTTTGTTGACGTTTGCAGTTTTGGTTATTATTATTTTATTTTGGGGGAAAATTATTTATCACACACACACAGAAATACGCGGAGATAGGAAAGTTCATCAACACATATACACATTTAGATTTATATGAACAAAAAAAAAATACGATTTTTTTGTTAATATTTATGTTAAAGTTTTGTTTATGTTTATTTTTTCACGTTTCGATTTTAACATCACAAAAGGCGTGCCGTTATTGTAGTTGTTGAGAATTTATTAACAAAAGGACAAAATAAATATATTTTGTTGTTGTTTATTTTTTTATTTTTGCATTTCATGTTATTGGAGCGTATCGTAGCGTATGTGTTGACATGGCACAAAAGCGTTAATATTATTAATATCCATTGTTATTTTTTGATTTTTATTTTATGTTTATATGTTTGTTGTAATTTTTTCATTTAAAATTTTATATTGTTAGTTTATTAATGTTGTTGTTTGCATGTTGATTGTTTGTTGATTGCACCAGAAGGACACATGAAAAGATACAAATAGAGATTGAAATGATAGTGTTTGTTAGTAAAATATTTATTATATGGAATTTTATTTAATTAGGACTTTTTTTTTGTGTATATAATAAATATATATTTTTTTTAAATAAAATCAAATTAATTAAATTTAATATGAACGAAATACTATTACTTTTAAAATTAATTGTCTCTATAAATATACTGGTTAAATGAGTTGAAAAATTGGGGTAAAATCAATAAGGGTACTCATTTAAACGCTTAGTTTTCCATTTGTGCAAATTTGCGCGACGTGTTTCATGAACCCACCTTTTAAATTTAGAGCAATTTTATACAGAAAATGTCTGTTTGATAAAAATGTCAAACAAAAATATATTCAACAAATGCTTAAAGAAAATGTTTTAAAATTTTTATAAATTTAAATTCTAAGTGCCTGATTCTGAAACACGAAAGCAAAGAGAAACATAGAGCGGAAACTGGAAAAAAACTCAAACAAAAAAACTACTCAAAATAATCACACATACAAGTGTTGTTTTTGTTTTCACATACTTTTTTCTACTAATACATTCTCAGCACTTAGGTTTTTGACAACTGAGTTAGGTCTTTGACAGGTGAGTTTCCGATCTATGTGTATTTATCTATGCACGAAAGGAAAACAATTTTTAAATTTTTGTATGAAAAACACTCAAAAATTATTTTAAAACTGAGTGATTTTCATACAAAAATTTGAAAATTATTTTCCTTTCATGTTTCTAATGAAATTGAAATCCTTGGAACAAACAATGGTAAGCATAGTTTGGAAGATTTTGAATATGTGCTTGCTGTTGGTTAATATTTCCATACACAATGCCAATCAATTCAATCATTATGTTCCAAAGTCACACAATTTTCACATGTACAAAATATTTGTATTTTATTTGATTTTTATTTCTTATAAATAAAAGTAAACAAAAGCAGCTGATTCATCAAATGCACAATAAATTTAAGTTTGCGAGTCTAAAATGTCAAACTTATCGGAGTTGTGCAAACGAATTTCCATAAAATTGTTCACAGTTCATTTCCGAGAGTGTAAAAATGCACAGACTGCACAGTTTGCGAGGCATTTAAGCGTTTACATGAGGACCCTTAATGAGTTTTTTAAACCGACATTGTTTTTCAATTCCCCATGCTTTCATTTATGGTGATGATGATGTACATGTTGTGACGACAAGTCTTGTGTGATAAACTTTTTCATACCCTGTTAGGTTCTAAATTGTACTGGAAAAAGGTAACACTATAATATTTTATTAGCCTCAACTGAGTAACACACTGTACTTTCTATAATGATCGAAAACTTGTATAATGCACTGTAACTAACGGATATGAATTTAAGTTGAAATAAACAACCAACAACCACAGACAGAGTCGCAATGAAAATAAACAAGCAAACGACCAGTTACAAAAAACAATGTAGTAAAGTAATGATCACTTAAGTTGAAAACAACTAGCAACAAAATAAATAGGAAGATGTATCTAAATTACTGAAAAACAAAGGAAGCGGTTGTTGTTTGTGGGGATTATGACTACAATTTTTATACAAGTACTAAGAAGTCAGTTCGAGCTCATCGTCATAAGGGTAAGGTATGTATGTAGCAGTGACCATAATATTGCTAAAAAACTTTTAAAAATGTTGAAATGGTTATGGTAAACATGTCCAACTATATTTTATCTCTGGGTGTGAAGGACTAGTGCCGTTCTAGAGCAGACTGGAATTTTTGATAACTATAAATGGGAATATATAAAATCCTACAAAATATCAAATGGTATCAAAAAGCGATAGTCGAAAAAATAGACTCAAGTCCTTTTCGAAATGACTATTTCAATTACACTGTGGGACAGTCCAAATCGGCGGCAGTTCTGCCCATAGGGAAAAGTTATACCGATCATAAAAAGTTCTGTTAGTTTCTGTGAACTTTTTCTTTTGTATGTGAATGGTGGCAGAGTTATCCAGAAAATGTTAAATCAAAAACTCTCTATGTTAGACTCAACGGAGGCATATACTGTTACATACTAATAAATTTGTATTGATGTGCTCTTTCAGAATCTTTGGTGATATTAAAGAAAATTTATCCACTTCACAGTTAAGAGTTATTTTTCAACGTAAAAATAAAAGTTCGCATGAAACTCTTAAAAAAAGAGTTTTGAATAGCCGTCACACTCAATTGAGTTATATTTTTACGGTCATAAAATAAAAGTAGAAATAAACGAAGATTTTTATTTTCTGACCGGAAGAATAAAACTCCTCAAATGGAGTTTTATTCTTCCGGTCAGAAAATAAAAATCTTCGTTTATTTATACTTTTTTCAGAATCTTTCTTTATTGAGTTTATCTGATATAATGTTTGTAGAAACTTATTGTTTAAAAAAAAAAAAAAAACAACAATTTAATAATAGGAATCAAACAGTTACAAATTAAAGTCCCACCTGTTTTTGTAATGCAAAGTACTTTGCAAATTGTAATGATCTGTTATCAAACAACTTTTTTTGATATCATTTATAACCGTTACGGTTCATGTAATAAAGTGTAGTCGGTAAAGCTTGACAATATAAGTAATACCAAGTATTTAAGATAAGAGCTTCGAATTAATTAATTCAGTTTGAGCTTAATTTATTAAAATCTTAATTCGTAGTTGAAAAATTTCAGCCATTCCTCCAACATCTACTTCTTTAGCTTCATTTAAATGCCTTTATTAAAATAGGGGTCATTCATTGTTACATTAATTTATAATGGAATCAATTCTGAACAGAATTTTTTAATGATTAATTTTTTTTTAATTCATATCTAATGCAAATTGTAAAAAAATATCTGTTTTTATTATACCCTACATCCCCAGAGTGGTAAGGGTGTATTGGGTTATTACTGATGTTTGTAACGTACAAATATATTTTTTAAACATCCACTTTCTGAGTTGATTAAGAAATGTCCGTCCATGTAAACTTTGTAATCAAACTACATATCGCAATTTTAAAGATAATTCGACAAAATTTGGCAAATACTTTTAAATTGCCCCTAGTACTATTGAATTTGATTAGAATCGGTCTATCTTAAATAGTTAATTTCTCATAAATATATTAATTGTAAACATATCCAAACCAAATACCAAATTTAGCACCGATTGGTCTACAATGTTCCACAGCTCCCAACATTACATTAATGTCAATAAATCTTAGATAGAATTCAACACAAACATGTTTCATATACACACAAATCATCTTTCCAAATTTTATGACTATCGGTCTACACGCAGAAAAAAAATATAGTTCTACAATCATATATATATATAAAGTTACTGTGAATATAATATTGTTAAAAATTTTGAAATTGTTACAGTAACCATGCACAAATGTTGAAATGGTTATAGTAACAATCTAGAACTATATTTTTTTTTCTGCGTTTATAATTAGTCATAGCTCCCATATAAGGCCCACTTCCGAAAATCACTTTTTCGATCATAAATATCTTTAAAATTTTGGTATTCAAACAAGATTCAATACAAATAAGTTTCATATCAAAAGAAAACTGTTTATAATCATATACTCCGTGTAGGGTGTCATTTGGTCGGGCTTTACAAGAAGAATTTAAGAAAAATATTTGTAATAGATTTGAACTGATGAAAAAATTATTCATTCAATACATTTGTAAATCTATTTTCTAATGGATTTGAATTCAAGAAAATTTGAATGACTTAAAAAGTAATCATGAATTAATTCACAAAGAATTCATTTACGGAATTATTAACAGATACAATTTATTTTCATTTAAAAAATTGAATTAAGATGAAAATGGAATTCTTTCGAACCTAAGTCTGCTTTTACACAGGGCAAGTTTACTTGTAGCAAGTCTCTTCGATTCTCTTTTAAACTTGCTCGTCTGTTTACACACAGCAAGTCTGTGTTCAATTTTGTATGTCAAAACCTAATAGACGCCATACTGAAAATGAGAAAACAAAAGAGAATTGAAGATACTTGCCAGTACAAGCAAGTGTGTACCCCTCTTCTTTCTTCTTGCCTCTCTCTCCTATAAACTCAGACTTGCGGCAAGAAAACTTACCCTGTGTAAAAGCAGACTAAGTACACAGAAAAAAGAAATTCATAATTGGAATGAATTTTGTAATAAATATTATTAATCGAACATGACTTTTTTTCCCAAACTTTTTTCATTCAGAATAAGAACATGTTCATAAATACTATAAAATTGTACATAACGGAAATTTTTGCTATTTTTACATAAATTTAACAATATTTTATAATAAAATACATTATAATTGTATTATCTAATGAATTATTTAAAAAATGTTTGCATAATAGCCATATATTGGCCAATATTTTAAGATGAATTAACAATATCTGAAACTTAAAAATTATCATTAATCATAACAACACATACATAAACATTGATGCATTTCATCCCCTTAACAAAATTGAGTCAATTTTGCGCATTTTTTCTCTTTTTGCAGCTGAAAATCATAAAAAACTAAAAAAATTCTCCAAGGAAAATTTCAAACATTTTTGAACAACATAAAAATATAAATAAAATTGTAATAATATTTTCCAAGCATTCTAGATTTTATTTTAAAACATAAAATATGAAAAAAATCATACTATTTAAGAAATTATTTATAAATGTTATGAATTGAAATCAACGAAATCAAATCATAATATTTATGTCCATACTTTTTTCTGTGTATGAGCCAAAACTGATTTCATTTAAAATTAATTTTTTTAGTTTGCCGTGCATCACTTTAGCGAAGATTTTAACTTAGAGTTTATGATATTACTTAGTTCATATAAAATGAAGACTTGAAGTCTGTTCTAGCCCTAAAACAAGCCATTTAATAAACCTAGAGTTTATTATTGAGTAATCCCAACTATTCAAAATAACGTGCTTATATATATTAAGCAAATTATTTTTGGAAAAGTGCCTTTTAAGATTACATCAAACTCATCTATACAACATTTTGAGAATATTACGAGAAATTTTATGGGATTTGTTCAATTTAAAGTAATTATTGGTAGTGCACTCAAACATTTTTTACATTAAGTGATTGTAGTTTATTTTTAATTTAAAAATTAATGAAAATCTAGTTATTTTTATAAAGAAATAATTTTTTTTAACTTTTTACGTGTGTCGTTCAAAAGACAAGGTACAAAAAAAGCTAATATTTCCATTTATTTATTTTCATTTCATTTTAAAAACAAAAAACAGGTTTTCAGTATCAGCTTGTCGTTTGCTGTCAAGAAAAAAACAAACTGAACAAAAATCAGTTATTTTTATGTAACTTGTTAGTTTTCAAAACACCATTAAGAAATAAATGAAAAACTCTTTTGATTCAAAAGAAATTTATAGTTATTATTAATGAATTTTCTGTTGAATTTACCTACATAATATTTTGAGTGTGAAAGACATAAATCAGTAATAATGGATTGATCATCATTGGTTGGCATGACTTCCGTATATATGTATGATAGTTGCATATTATTGGTATTAAGACATTTGTAATAGATTTTATGCTCATTAAAGTGATTTTCGAAAGTGCGCCTTATATAAGAGCTATGACTAACTTCACGCAGAGAAAAAATATAGTTGTGCATGTTTACAGTAACCATTTCAACATTTTCAAAAGTTTTTTAACAATATTATGGTCACAGTAACTATTTACATGATTGTGGTAACCTTAGTATGGTTAACTTGCGATTCACATGATTTTATCAATCATATATATGGTTACAGTAAACAAGTATATGTTTGTGACAACCATTGTTATGATTAATCTTTAATCAGGTTATGATATCAACACAATATGGTAAAACTTTAATCATAAAGATGGTTGTCGCACCGATTGCTATCAAATTAGGTAGAATTATTTGTTTATATTGTAAATTATTGAACGATCTTGTAAGCTTAGTTTATATAACGTATGCGGAGTGAAATTGCAACAAAACTGAAAACGCTATATTTGTTTCCAACGTTAAACCAAATAATATATATAAAACCTTTATCAAATAGCCCATTGTATTGATTTAATGTGAGCAAAAAATTTATTATATTCATGTACTTTTGTGGCAGTTATGAAGAAATTTATAGACAGGTGTTGAAAATACCGACGTTTGCATTTTTCTGAGCTCCTATTTGAGTTTCATGGTCTTAGTTTTCTCGCTTTTTATTTTAAATAATCTACAAAAACTCTTCTATTTAAAAAGGTCAAAAAACTTTCAAATTATGTTTAATTTAAAAAAAAAAATTTACATTTTTTCACTTTAGAAAGTCTGGAATTTGAAGGGTGTTGGAAAATACCATAAACATCAGGACGTGTCAGTTGGATGATGGAACAGTAAAGAAGAACTTTCTTTTAAAAATATAATCTCTGATGTGTCTTTTTATGAACTGATTAATTTTGTGTACATATTTCATAATATATTAATCAGAATTGATCGTCAAATTATATTACAAAAAAGTCAAAATTTTCAATTTACATCTGAATGATAAAGATCCATATATATTTTATCAATAATAGGTTTATTCAGGGAATCTTCAGAATAGCCCAGCGGGTAACACTGTAAAGTCAGATTTTTTATATTCGGTCTGTGGGCGGAGGGGTGTGTAAAAATCAAATTTTTACATTATACCCTTAATGCCATCTATATATATAAACAGATTTTTGTATGTATATTCTGCATGGACTCAAAAACGGCTGGATTGATTTTGATAAAATTTTTACGAAATCTTCAGAAAAGCCTAGCGGGTAACACTGTAGAGTCAGATTTTTGATTTTCGGTCTATGGACGAAATGGCGTGGCAGAATCAAATTTTTATACTATACCAATAATGACATAAAAATTTATTTTGTCGACCAAAAAATGTTTTTTCAATTGGAAAAATACATAAATACTTTTTTTATTCCCAACGTTCAAACAATGACAATTTTCATTTTGTTACTTAACATCATTCTAAAAATTTTAATTCAAAGTGGTGTACTCTGAAGCGAATTATTTGGTGTAAGCGAAGAAAGGAATACATTTCAACACATATCCGGTACTATAAAAGTTCTTTTATATTATCAATCGATGATAAACAATTTTGTTTACTCTTGCACATTAGGTTCATGAATAAGAAATTTCCATATGAAATCTATGAAAAAAATAATATTTTGAATAACTCTCCGCATTTCACTTTTAATAAAAAATAACGGTCTTATTCAAATAAAATTTGTTTTAGAAAGCGCATCTACGTCTAGAGCCACAGAAACGGGAAGAGAACGAGAATCACGGCTTCAGTAAATGCGTCGTATTGCATCTTCATCGAGTGCTGCAGAGATACCTCAACAGCATATAGAAAGACTAGAAGCCAATCGCTCCCGAATGGCTCGAACAAGAGAAAGAATAGATTTAAAGTTGCCGGCATTTTATTACAATAAGTATCATGACTACAGGAATCACAAGGACATACTGATTGCCGCAATGGACAAACATTGCTTACATTGCCGCGTTTTGAAGTTCCCTAAGGAATCCCCGGGAATGTTCTGTTCGAACGGTAAAGTTATTCTGCCACCAGTTATTGAGCCACCTAAGCTGCTTCTAAGTTACATTTCCGGCGCCAATCCTATTTCCAAGCACTTCCTTCAAAATATCCAAAAGTGCAACTCATGATTTCAAATGACGTCGGCTTCATGCCCATCTTTAAAGTTCAAGGCCAAATGTAACACAGAATTGGATCATTGCTCCCGCTTCGCAATGATGACGCGAAGTTCCTTCAAATTCATTTCACTGGAAATGAAGCTACAGAAGCCGAACGCTATCAACGAGCATGCGTGTGTAGTTGCTACAATACCCTTCTGCCAAAACATTCTCAAAACAATTGTTAGACACCAGAAATGGAAAAATTTCAATTGATCTCGCCACAAATGAGATTTCGTTGTTGACAAGGTATTCCCAAGTCTTATAAACAACTACATAAATTCGGATTGGCTGTGGGAACATGCAATTTTGGAACCAACAAATTATGATGTTAACAAGCTCAATAAGCAAATACAATTGAAACTGCCTGGCGAAACAATAAAATGCAAATCGATTGACACAGTAATGAACGAAGAACAAGTCGTCGATTATCCTACTGAATTTTTGAATTTATTGGAACCAGCCGGACTGCCACTACATCTATTAAAATTAAAGGTTGGATCACCGACTTTGTCCGACAATGTATATTAAAATCGAGATCGAGATGCAATATAAAACAGATGTTTTCTAAGGGGCAGCAACGCGGACCGGGTTCAGCTAGTATATATATATAGATGGCATTAAGAGTATAAAAATTTGATTTTTACACACTCCTCCGCCCACAGACCGAATATCAAAAATCTGACTTTACAGTGTTACCCGCTGGGCTATTCTGAAGATTCCTTGAAAATTTCATCAAAATCGGTCCAGCCGTTTTATATATATCGTCGTCGAAAATCCAAAAGTACGTATCATCAAAAAAATCAAAATCGTGTTTTTGATTGATTCTGATTCATAAGGTAAAACTGCATGCCTCTACAAATTTTTATACTTCTGTGTCCAAAAATAACGATTTTATATCCATAATTCAAAACTACGTATCAGCATGTACATGATTTTCATAAATCAAAAGTACGTATCATCACACTTGAAAACAAAATATTTGGCATTTATTTTTCTTTTAATTTATTAGTGTGGATTTAGTTTACCATCTATTCGACAAGGTAAAGTGCATTACAAAATAAATAAATATAACCTATACAAAATGTGAAGACAGTTAATATGATCCGTACATTGGCTTATGAGTCATCGGGAACCATTTATTTTAAAACAGACATTTGAACGAAGTTTTTGTTTTTAATATTTTATATGTCATTTTGAAGGGTACATATCTATCATTTATTCTCACTTAATTATTGAACATTATAGTGTAAACAATAAATTTTTTTTTGCTTTCAAAATGTCGAAGCAGAGAGACATTTAAATACGATTTTGTATGTCTGAAATGCTGCTTGAACGATATAAAAAAAATCATTTTTGTACCGAATCATTACTTGCGGTGAAAAATGGATACATTACGATAACCCGAAGCGTAAAAGATCGTATGTGAAGCCCGGTCAACCAGCCGAATCGACACAAAAGCCATATAACCCTGGCGCTAAGGAAATGCTCTGTATTTGGTTGGACCAAATGGGTCCTATCTATTATGAGTTGCTGAAATCTAGCTAGACCATCGCAAGGGACCTGTACTGAACGCAACATATTCATTTGATGCGAGCATTGGCCGAATAACGCGCAGAATATGCGGCCAGACATGAAACCTTAATATTCCATCATGTCAACGCTAGGCCACATGATGCAATACCTGTTGAAAACTACGTATTTTTAGTCCAGAACCTCCCCGTCCCCGTTTGATTCGATCGATACAGAACGCTCTACCTGAGATACGCTATACTTCAGATCAGAGTATCCGATATTGGCTTGATTCTTTCTGGGCCTCAAAAGATGAGCAGTTCTTTTGGCTCGTAATTCGTATGTTGCCGGAAAGATGAGAAAAGGTCATATCTAACAATAGCCAATACTATGAATAAATTTATATTCAAAATAATATAGAAAAAATCTCACATTTTTAAGTCATACATCCAATATTTAATGTTTCTTGTTAAAAAAAATTATGATGATACGTCCTTTTGTTTCAGAAAACACAAATCCAAAATAACGTAACACACATAACTTAAAAAGTATTTGGTAAAATATATATTTTTCTTCTGAAATAGTTTTGTTGTTGTGTTATAAGCCCATATTCGATAATTTGTAATTATATCTCAAATATTTTACATTTTATGATGTTTTTTGCTTCTCCTGTAAAATTATAAAAAGTGATGTTACGTACTTTTGGATTTTCGACGACGATATGTAGATGGCATTAGCGGTAAAATGTAAAAATTTAATTTTGCCACACCCCTCCGCCCACAGACCGAAAATCAAAAATCTGACTCTACATTGTTACCCGCTAGGCTATTCTGAAGAACATCAGCATTCCACTATTGTGGTGTAGGGTATAAATAGCATTTCCAACTTGTTCTGTATTCTAATATAATAATGACAATTTTAGCATAACTTATCAAATACTAACACATTAAAATCAGTTATTGAAGGAAAAACTTTTAAATATTTAATTAATTTCATAGTTTTATAAAGTATAAATAACCCTTTAGATATTTTTTCATACATATTTTTGATTACATAATTTTTTTTCCCAACTTCATAAACTCATTAAAACAGAAATATTTGTTGTTATTACTTTTAAGTATGCTTGTGTAATTAATAAAATTTTTTATTTTTAATGACTTCGATTGCTTGTTTTCTTTGTTTTTACATTTTCATTGAAATCTTTTAGTTTCAATTAAATGAATATACGCTGATTTATTACATACACATTTTCAACTTCAATATTGAGCCAATACAATCAGTAGGGGGAAATGTATAATTTTATTCACCTGTCAACAGCATTCATTTAATGATTATGATGATGGTGGTGCTAATGTTTGTTGTTGACTAAACAACATATATTTCTCATTAATTTAAAATATAATCATTTGTTTATAAATAGGTATTGAGAAAAAAAAAAATAAAAATATATAAAAATAGATATTTGTTTACACATATATATTGCAATAGGGGTGTAACGAAAATTGGTAGGTGCTAATAATTATAATTAATGTTATTTTAAAACAATCAACTTCCAATTAAAGATCTTTTCTGCAAGCATTTAATTTTTTCGAAATATTTAAAGCTCCAGCAATAATGTATAATTCAATGATATTTTACGCTCGTAAATTATTTTAGGAAGCCATTTATTTGGGATTTTTTTTTTTTATGAAATCGAACAATTAAAATCATATATACTATAAAAATTTTAGGAATTGTTCTATCCCTAATGTACACATGTTTATATAGTTAAAAAAATATTGGGTGTATGACTTAAAAATGCGGTATTTGCAATAGATGGCGTATCTTTTGAACACGGTTTTTATTTTTAATAATTTAATATCTAATTTTTTCATTTATTCTCACTTAGTTACTGAATATTATAGTGTAAACAGCAACGTTTTTTTGCTTCAAAAATGTCGAATTTTGTGCCAACTTCTTTAATTTGAAAAAAATGTGCAGCTAAAACACACCAATTGCTCACCAAATATTATGGTGAATGTGCTACATCGGTTTCAATGCGCGAGATATGATTTGTACTGTTCAGAAGTGGTGATTTTGATACGGAAGACAAATATCGGCCAGGCCAGCCAAAAAAGTTTGAAGACAAAGAACTGGAGGCTATACTCCATGAAGATTGTTATAAAACTCAACAAGAGCTTGCAAAATCAGTGGAAGCTACTGAAACAGCAATCAAAATGTTTGCGAGCAGCAGGATGTATCCACAAATGGGAAAATTGGTACCATACGGATTATAGTCGAGGTACCTTGAAAGACGATTTTGTATTACCGAAATTATGCTATAAAAGAAAATTATTTTGGGACCGAATCATTACTTGCAATGAAAAATGGATCCATTACCCGAAGCGTAAGAGATCGTATATGAATCCCGGACAACCAGCTAAATCGACACCAAAGCCATGCATCCATGGCGCTAAGGTAATTCTCTGTATATGGTGGGTCTTATATATTATAAGCTGCTGAAATCTGGCCAGACCATCACGGAGAACCTGTACCGAACGCAACAGATTCGTTTGAAGCGAGAATTGGCTGAAAAATGGCCAGAATATGCGGCCAGAGATGAAACCGTAATATTCTAAGGAGTGAAATCGTAAAATTCTTAAGACACGTTTGCCATTAAAACTTTTACCAAAGTATTATTTGATTTTTTTTTGATCAAGTTACATTTGTAAAACATGTCAGTTATTATGTGTAACGTCAATTGTTGTTAATCTGATTAAAATGAGTGACCAGAAAAAAGTGCTTACTAAAATTATTAAATATTTTAAACAAAACCCAACTTGGTCCTACAAAAAGTCGGCTAAACAATCAAAGGTCTGTCGTCAAACTGATTCCAATGTTATTTTCAACAAAACCCAACTTGGTCCTACAAAAAGTTGGCCAAGCATTCAAAGGTCTACCGTCAAACTGTTTCCAATGTTATTCAACAGTACTGGGAGAACTTGTCCGTTGATATAATACCTGGTTCAGGTAGAAGGAATGGTCCACATGATGCTTCTAAAGCCAAAAAAATAGAAAGCATTTTAAAAAGAGCTCCCAACACATCCGGTAGGAAAGCAGCCCGGTTAGCTCAGTGCTCAGACTATTTGGTACGAAAAGTTAAATCTAATGCAGGTTTAAAAACATACAGGGCTCAAAAAGTTCCTACTAAAGCGTTCCTGCTAAAAATTTAGAGGCCAAAAACAGAGCACGGTAATTGATGTCAAGTTTTATAAAAAAATATTCTTGCTGCATAATGGATGACCAAATGTATGTTCTGGCAGATTTTTCGCAACTTCCTGGTCAAAAATTTTATGTTGCTGATGCTCGAGGGAATGTTGAAGAAAAGTTTAGGACTCAAAAGCAGACAGAATTCCCCAAAAAGTTTTTGGTATGGCAAGCAATATGCAGTTGCGGCAAAAGAAGCCAATCATTTGTTACAACGGGCTCTATAAATACCGAAATTTATATCATGAAATGTTTACAAAAAAGGCTGCTTCCATTCATAAGACTTCATAATGTGTCCACTTATTTTTGGCCTGACTTGGCTTCCTGTCACTATGGTAAACAAGCCCTTGAGTGCTGCAAGAACAATAATGTGGTGTTTGTACCAAGAGAGGCAAATCCTCCAAACTGCCCGGAGCTAAGGCCAGTGGAGAGATATTGGGCTCTTTTTAAAAGAGAATTGAAGTGCACAAAAAAGGTGTTCAAAAGTGTGGTAGATGTTAAAAGGAGATGGACTACCTGTTTAATGGAAATGTTTCCGAAAAAGGTTAAAAATTTCATAACAAATGATTAAAACTAAAAAAATATTATTTTTTTTTTTTGTAAATTGTAATAATAATTTCAATCAAATAAAAAATAAAATTATAAGTTTAGTGGTTACGTTTTTATTAACATATATGTATGTTAAGAATTTTTCGATCTCACTCCTTATTGTGATAACACTCGGCCACATGTTTCAATACTTCTTAAAAAGTATTTAGAATGAATACATATAGTCCAGACCGTACCCCGTCCAACTACCAACGATGCAGTATACTACCTCTCCGATAAGCTTCACCTTGGAACTGAGTATCCGATATTGCGTTGATTCGTTCTTGGCCTCAAAAGCTAAGCTGTTCTTTTGGCACGGAATTCATATGTTGCCAGGAAAATGGGAAAAGATCATAGCTAACAATTACCAATATTTTGAATAAATTTATATTGTACAAATGTTTAAAAATAAAAGCCAATAGAGATATTTTATTGTGTAAATACCGTATAGAGGCCTACATTACTACACTTTTAAAATAAATTAATCGCTTTTAAATACACCGTTCCATTTCGCAGATTTTTACATTTCAGTAATGTCAGCCAAAGTTGACTTATATTTTGCGTACGTTCGTTACCACATGTTTATAACTATCATTATGAAAACTTAAACTCGATGAAATCCATCTTTTGCACTAAACATAGCTACCAAAATTCTATCAAATATATTCTTTGGACATCAAAAGCGTACGAGCGTACGTTCGTGACCCCAGGAAATGCCCATATATAATTTTTGTTAGCCTTAGTATGTATTTTGTATAAAAGACTAGCTGAAGCCGGTCCGCGTTGCTGGCCCTTAGAAAACATCTGTTTTATATTGCATCTCGATCTCGATTTTAATATACAGTATCTGAAGTCGGTGATTCAACCTTCAGTGTTAATACATGTGGTAGCAGTCCGGCTGGTTCAAAAATTCAGCAGGATAATCGACGGCTTGTTCTTCGTTCATTACTATGTCAATCGATTTGTTTTTTTATTTCTTCGCCAGGCAGTTTCAATTGTATTTGCTCATTGAGCTTGTTAACATCATAATTTGTTGGTGCCAAAATTGCATGTTCCCACAGACAATCCGAATTTTTGTAGTTGGTTGTAAGACTTGGGAACACATTGTCGCCAACGGCTTGAATATTCATTCGCATTTGGCAGAAGTTCACTTGTGGAGGCATCAATTAGAATTTTTCCATTTCCGATGTGCAACAATTGTTTTGAGAATGTTTCGGCAGAAGGGTATTGCAGCAAATGCACACAGTGAAATAAATTTAAAGGAACTTCGCATCATCATTGGGAAGCGGGAGCAATGATCCAATTCTGTGGTACATTTTGTCTTGTACTTTAAAACTGGGCATGCAGCCGACGTTATTTGAAAGCATGAGTTGCACTTTTGGATATTTTGAAGGAAGTTCTTGGAAATAGGATTGGTAACGGAAATGTGATTTAGAATCAGCTCAGCCGGCTCAATAACTGGTGGCAGAATAACTTTAGCATTCGAATAGCACATTCCCTGGGATTACTTAGCGAACCTCTAAATGCAATGTTTATTCATTGCGCCAATCCGTTCGCCCTTGTGATTCCTGGTGTCATCATATTTATGCCGGCAACTTTAAATCGATTATTTTTCTTGAGCGAGCCATTCGAGATCGATTGACTTCTAGTCTTTCGATATGGTGTTGAGGTGTCTTTGCAACACTCGATGCACTGCGACGCATTTTCTGAAGCCGTGATTCTCGTTCTCTTCCTGTTTCTGCTGCTATAGACGTAGATGTCCTTTCGAAAACAAATTTTATTTAAATAAAACCGATATTTTTATTAAAAGTGGAATGCGGAGAGTTTTTAAAAATATTATTTTTTTTAATAGATTTCATATGAAAATTTCTTATTCATGCACCTAATATGCAAAAGTAAACAAAATTGCTCATCATCGATTAATAATATAAAATAATTTTCATAGTACCGGACATGTGTTGGAATGTATTTCTTTCTTCACTTACACCAAATCATTAAAAGTTTAAATTTGGGAAAAATGTCTGTATGGGATAATACGAAAATCGGCTTTACTAATGTACCGAATGTAGTATTTTAGGTGTCTGAAACCATCTTCAGAAAATTTCCTTTCCAATGAAACCGGTTTGGAGCTAATCGGTTGGATAGTTTTAGAGTCTTAACGGACATAGGTAGAAACATTTTTATATATATATTTTAAATATATAAAATAAGTGAACTTAATACTATACATTTCACGGGTCTTTAAATAATCATTGACACATCAGTTGTTTAAAGTTTTCAACCAAAATTATTTACTGGTGTTTATATAATAGAAATTAAATTTCAATTTATTATATAATTAAGCACCGACATACATGAATATTATTATGTGCATTTACAAAGTATTTGAAAATTACTATCAATATTAATATATGTATACAAGTATTTATATACAAAAACAAAAAAAGAATCTATTCATGTGCTTTGCGAGCACTTTGAAAATTTAGACATGTTGACTTTGATAAAGTGTCAGGACGTTGAATTTGATTGATTTAAAATCTAAATTATAGTACGTAATGATTTAAATATTTTAATTAATTGTTTTGTTATTAAACATGCACATACTCTCTGAATAATTACATCAATATAAATATACCTATAAAGAAAGCAGAGTTGTTTAGAAATACATATCTACATAATACAGAAAATATTGTGGTTAATTGAAATTAATTTCAAAATAAATTGGTATTAGGAATTTTATATGACAACAAGTATGTTTATATAGGCACGTATGCAAGTACTTATGAAGTTATATTTCCAGGTATGAAAGTACCTGAAAATATATATACATAAATGTCTAGGGTGTGTTTCACATTATTAATAATATTTTATGCAGAAGTGCAAAATATCATTCATTCACTCATTCATTCATTTAGTTCAGTCATCTAGTCAGTCATCTATTATGTATTTACGTACATTCATATGAATATTTATATGTATGGCTTCCACTTTTTTATATTTGTCAAGTAATGCATACAATAAATAATTATATTTGATTTCCAAAGATACATACATATATCTACTTATGTATGATATTTCCACATCAGACCAAAAAACAAATAAACTTTACACTTTAACTCACAGCATGAATAAATAAATAAATACTTTACACAAAAATCAACAATCATGAATGACGTTTTTTGTATATGTCTACATAGTTGCATACATTACAGTAAATAATTACTAGAATTTTAATGAATCCAAAGTGTAAACTCAATCAAAACGTTGTGAAATATTAATGATTGAAAATTATAAATATGTTTAAAGAGGTTACAGATTTAATGAGCGAATCGTAAGTGTAATTGAGGTATACAATTGAATATTCGAAAATAAATAAATATTCTTATTTAATTTTACTCACTGAAACTAAAGCTATCAAATTAATGAAGAAATTTTTTAATAACTTTTTGGAGTCATAGTTTTTTTCTATGTTCTGCCGATAGGTGTCACTGAAATAAGAAATACAAGCTTTCCAAAATTTTTGATTTTCCTTCGTTCTTGGGATGACAAAATTGTTTGTACCAATTACGACCTGTACTTTGCGCGTAAGGTTTATATGGACAGCCAGCCAATTGCCAGACGGGCGGATATCGTTTAAGCGACTCAGAAAGTGATTCTTAGTCATTTGGTATACTTTAAAATGGGTGTTAGATTAATATTTTTGGACGTTACTAACATCAGCACAAACACTTAATACCCTCCCCAGCATGGTGGTGTAGGGTATAAAAACATGTAAAAAAGTTTATACACAATTCCAATAATTTACATTCGTGAGAGATTTTCGAAAGTGGGCTTTATATGGAAGTTAGGACCAATTATGGACCGATTGCCATGAAATTAGGTCGCGTGACATTTTTCTATATGATACTTAATCATATTGAATTGTTTTTGGATACCAAAATGCTTAGGAGTTTTATGCTCGTTATATTAATATTTGGAAGTGGATCTTATACAACAGCTAAGACCAATTATGGACCCATCGCTATGACAATAAGTCGCGTGATTTCATTCTGTATTAAAGTCATTTATGTTAAATTGTTTTAGGATAACAACATTGTAAAGAGTTTTTGCACAAGGTTCATATCGTTAGCTAAAATGCAAAAAGGCGTAACTAACAAAAAATTCAAAATCGATTTATTTGATTGATTATTATAAATGCCATTAAACTATATGTCTTGACAAAATTTTACACTTCTGCGATCAAAAATTGCGCTTTTATTAACAAAAAACAATGGGACGTAACTACAAGTGTGTTTATGTGACAAATGCAAAACGACGTAATTACATTTTTTTTTTTTAAACAAAATATAAAGAAATGATTTTCTTTGAAAAATGTTTGAAGAATTGCATGGACAACTTATCAGTTCATGTTTTTCTGACGTTGGTTAATAGAATATCATGTCCATATCAAGAAAAGTTGCACAAAGGTATAGAAAAAAAATAGGAAAATAAATCTATAACCTCTAAACAGTTACTCCGGTTTGAATGTTATATTACATGCACAAAGGGACCTCATGGCACACCAGGGGCGCTGCCAAGGGTACCCAAAGTAGGACACATCGGGTATGTTAAATTTTTATAACGATTCTATTTCTTCGTTTGTGTGGCGAGTTCAAAAGAATTACATATATAAAATATAATCGTCGAGCACTACACAAAATCACGTCGTAGCTATTAATTATCTCTTATAGCTTAGGAGATATTCGCATTTGAAAGTTAAATTTTCAACATTTTCACCCACCCTATTCCCTTTATAGGCCTAACAGTAAATGTATGTATCAAATAAAGAAAGAATTTATTAAAAATAATAACTGAGTCCAAAGTTGTATGCATTTGTATTTAAAAAAAAATTAAAAAGGTTGTTTTTCGATAGTTTTATGGGAAACAAGTACTTTTTTCTTTTAGTTATCTAAAAAGATGTATAAGGATTTTATACTTTTTGAAAAGCTAACTTTACACTAAATATTTTATATAAAAAATAATTTAAAATTTCTGATACCAAGGGGACCAGTTCCATTTCTAATAACAAATTTCGTGAGAAGGGTATATATAAGTTTGTCATTCCATTTGTAATTTCCACAATATAATTTTCCGATCCTATAAAGTATATATATTCTGGATCCTTATAGATAGCGGAGTCGATTTAGCCATGTGCGTCTGTAGGTTGAAATCAACTTTCTGAAGACCCCAGATATCGTCGGGATCCAAGTCTTCAATAATTTTGTTAGACATGCTTTCGAGAAGTTTCCTATTTAAAATCAGGAAAATCCGTCCATAATTAACGGAGATAATAACGGAGCAAAAATCCGAGACAACCTCTATTTTTGGCCAATTTTTTATCTATATCTCGATTACTAAGTCATAAATATAGACAATATGGATATCTAATGATAGATATTTCAAAGTCCATTACAACGATGCATATAAGGCTATAGGAACTTGGACCTACAAAAATCAGGAAAAATATTTTTAACCCGAATTTTTTTACACAAAAAAACATTTTTTTTGTCATAAATTTTTTTTCCCTAATTTAAAAAAATAAATTTTTAAATTAAATTTTTTTTTTTTTAAAAAATTCGAGAAAACTTTTAAAAAACAATTAAAAAAAAAAAAATTTTTTAATTTTATTTTAAAGTATAATTTGGTGAAGGGTATATAAGATTCGGCACAGTCGAATATAGCTATCTTACTTGTTTTATTTTTGTATTTTCAATAGAAAAATCTATATAACTGCAAAATTTTCATAAAAAAATATTCATACATAAACATTTAATTTCAAAAATTTGTATCTTCTCAAAAACTCAACAAAAAGCATATTTTGTCATATTTTTCATATTCTATGAGTTTTTTAATTGTCAAGAGTTATAAACATTTTTGAAAAATAGACAAAATCCCCTATCCATTTATATATAAATTATGTGTTTTACGTTGCAAATTTGTTAGGGAAAACTTAACATCTCGCAGAGAATTTACCTAACACTGTTATTTTCATTCATAAAAATTAGGTAGGCATAATTAATAAACTGAATTTTTTATAATCAATTATTAATTTGTATACCTTATTTAAACCGAAAATAGATATTTTATATTTTACAAAACACTTCAACTGTATGTTTAAATTTATTTGTTGTAGATACGTCTTTTTGTGTTTCAGAAAAACAGAAGTCAAAAAGTCGTATTTAAATAAGTCCTCAAATAATTAAAAAAAAAACATTTTTTTTTTTTGGTTTAAAAATAAATTTGTTGGTATGTGTAAAGTGAAATTAGAAAAAAACTTCGTTAAAAATGTTTATAGTTTGAAGTTTACAAAGTTTTTTGCTTCTCCTGTAAAATTATATTTTTGTTACTTACGCCTTTTAGCATTTTAGCTAACGATATGAACAACCAGACGAACGGAAAGACCGAAATTGTTAAATTCGCGCAGAAAGAGATTCTAAGTCAATTAGTATATTTTAAGGTGGGTATTGGAATAATACTTTTGGGCGTTACAAACATCAGTTCAAACGAATTATACCCTACCTACTATGGTGGTGTAGGATATGAATAAATATTTTTGATTATGCATATACATTAGGATGGGTCAACTTTTATTTACGAAAAGTCATATAGCAGAAACGCATTCTATGGAAAATTCTAAGAAATTTTCCCCAAGAAATCATAGGTCTAAAATCAAATCCTATTTTGAACATTTTGTTGTTTTTCCAATGATATTTCAGTATTTTTTTTATTTTTATTTGGATAAAATACGAAATGCGCAAGAATGGAATTAATTTTAGACACATGGTTTCTTGAAGAAACTTTCTTAGAATTTTCCGTAGATTACGTTTCTGCTATACAATTTTTTACTTTTTGATCATCCGTACATTTTGAACCAGCCTAATACACAATAAATACAATAATAAATACATCAGTTTTTAATTTAAAAATTGTTTTTTTTTTTTGTTTGATTATTTTTGCATTTATACTGATATGCCTACACATTTTTATTCTCGGATTAAATTCATGAACGTAGGCGCTTTCCGGCAGAATCGTATTTCCGCATGCAATTTGTAAATTTTCATTTTTATTCGACTTTTTTCTTCATTCTTTTCTTTTTTTTTTTTTGCATTTACCTCAGTTTTATTGTGCTAAATGTATACAATTTAACGCCTTTCATTATATTTAACAATGTTTTATGCAGTTCTTTTGTTATTACTTCTTTATGTGAATGTGTGCTGTAAGTATGTGTCCATATTATGAAAATAGGTCAGTTTATTGAAATAAACTACAACTGTTTTAAGTGTTTAAAATGTTGTTACTTTAAAGCAGGGGTGCTCAAAAGTTCCTTATGGAAGAGCAAACACCAATACATTTAAAGAAAAACTAATTTGTATGCAATTTTTTTGTTGTATAAACCAAAACATACAAAGAATAAAGAAAAAAATACACACATTTTTAAACAAAACCATACGATAAACAAAAACAAAATCTACATTGATGATCGCTGTCGTCAATGTTTACCAGCAAAGCATACGAAAGTGTTGTTGCAGTGAAGACAGTGAAGATCGACAAAAAAACAAACAAGACAAAGTTGTTTGTGTATTTCATATTACTACCCAGTGGCGAAATTTTTGAGGCCTTCAGCTAAAAGGCCTTCTGTAAGACCTTCCTAGACCTTTTTTTAGATCCAGTACTCATGCTCGCTTGCCTTCTTAGGAAGGCCTTATGGAAGGCCTACCTACTCCATTCTAGGTTTTTTTATTATGTGTATGTATACATACTTACGTTAATGTCCCGTTACAAAATCACATTCCAAAGACAAAAAAACAAATACAAAAACTATTAATAAAAATGCAAAATGTGAAAAGAGAAAAAGAAGTAAACTTAAAGTAGTTTTACTTAAATTCTGTGACAAAGCGGTTGTGCATTCTGTAATGCAAAGAAAACACTGAAATTGAACAAAATAAAAGAGTCGGTATTTTTAAAATCGTTTTAAAAATAAGTGTTCAAAAGTAAATATTTTGTCAATTTCATGTTTTTTTTACTATTTTGTGACAGATATTCAAATAATTTACCAAAGAAGGTCTGATAACAGGCCTCTCGAAGAAGGTCTCTAAACAGGCCTGCTAAAGAAGGCGTCTAACCAGGCATGATGAAGAAGGCCTACTGACAGGCCTGTTAAAGAAGGCCTACTACCAGGCCTGTTGAAGAAGGTAAAGCAGAAGGCCTTGGCTGGCTAGGACATCGTGTGTAAAAAATGTATGAGTATGGAATGGGGCAATAAGGCCTTGTGTCTGATAAATAAGGCCTTCCAGAAGGCCTGCTTACTACTTCTTTTCGCCGCTGGGTATACTCTTGGTGCTCATTTGTTTTTGTAAATGCTCTTAGCTATAGGCTGTGTGTTTCTATACTCAATAGAACACTCAGGCACTACCCAGCGGCGAAAAGAAGTAGTAAGCAGGCCTTCTGGAAGGCCTTATTTATCAGACACAAGGCCTTATTGCCCCATTCCATACTCATACATTTTTTACACACGATGTCCTAGCCAGCCAAGGCCTTCTGCTTTACCTTCTTCAACAGGCCTGGTAGTAGGCCTTCTTTAACAGGCCTGTCAGTAGGCCTTCTTCATCATGCCTGGTTAGACGCCTTCTTTAGCAGGCCTGTTTAGAGACCTTCTTCGACAGGCCTGGTATCAGACCATCTTTGGTAAATTATTTGAATATCTGTCACAATTTTTTTTTTAATAATTACCTTTAGGAATGCCAAAAAAATAGTAAAAAAAAACATGAAATTGACAAAATATTTACTATTGAACACTTATTTTTAAAACGATTTTAAATTTGTTTATAAATTTTCATTAGAATTTTTTCTTTTTCTAAACGTCTAAGTGATCTTTTATTCATTTTAATTTTTTTGTAATAAAAACAATAACTACAACGTAAAAAAATTGTAGAATGCACAACCGCTTTGTCACAGAATTTAAGTAAAACTACTTTAAGTTTACTTCTTTTTTTCTTTTCACATTTTGCATTTTTATTAATAGTTTTTGTAATTGTTTTTTTGTCTTTGGAATGTGATTTTGTAACGGGACAATAACGTAAGTATGTATACATACACATAATAAAAAAAACCTAGAATGGAGTAGGTAGGCCTTCCATAAGGCCTTCCTATGAAGGCAAGCGAGCATGATTACTGGATCTAAAAAAAGGTCTAGGAAGGTCTTACAGAAGGCCTTATAGCTGAAGGCCTCAAAAATTTCGCCGCTGGGTAGGGCTTGGGCATCATTGCTTTAAAGGTTTAAAACGTACTTTTTTTGTTTCTTTAGTAATGAGACAATGCAACAATAATGAGACAATAAGAAAATAATTACAACAAATATTTTGAAAATACATAACAAAATTATGAAGATTATTGAATACATTTTTAATATTTAAATTAATTCACAATCTTGTGGCAATGGTCTTAAATCATTAGCGACATTCACAATCTTCTGCATTTGTATTGCAAATTCATGCAATGGTGGATTTCTGTATATTTGGTTAGTTTAAAGTAAAAATGCAATGCATATACAATGATGCAAGACCCTTTGCACAAGTTTATAAATTGGGCTAGTGTGTTGTTTTTAAAAATGTTCTACAATTATTTATTTGTATCTCTTTTTTAAATTGCTTCAAAATAAGTTTTTTTTTTGTATAACTTTTGAATTGAATTTATTAATTATACCAATATTTGCAATCTATTTGTGTTGTTTACTTATTTATTTATTTTTTATTTTCATTTTGTAAACAGCCAAAATTAATTTCATACGAACTTTTATCTTTATTAAAGTAAAAAGGTTTTTAATTGAGTCGAATTTATGCAGCCGATTTAAATTAAAGTCATTTAAATAAACGAATATATATATATATAAACATGTGTATTTTATATATATATGTATGTGATATTATTGCATGTGTAGAGACGTTTGGTTATGAGTAAAATTATATTGATTCTGTTGGAAGCAATTTTAAATGGAACAATTATATTTTTATTTTATGAAAACGGTCATATGATTAACGGACATATGAATAACGGACATAGTTACAATAAGTGTAAACTTTTATTTTGATTGAGAACTGATGGAAACGTACAAGTTACGAAATGCACTTTCTGTGCTCCGGAATGATGTTTTTTCAATAATTTTCACTATAAGTGTTTAGATGATTAAAAATGCGTGTTGAAATTGATTGAGAAATTATTGAAGTAAAAAATATATAAATAATTAAACTACTTGTTTTGTTATACAGAGTGTTCCAAAATTATCGCAAGATTAAAATATGCAAACATTTGAGCAGTAAAATGTTGCCAAAAAACCAAAAAAAAAAAACAATTCGACAGCTGACAGTTTAGGTTTATTTAAAATGGAACACGAAAGAATAAAATGTTTCACTATGGAAACAATAACGTATGCGAAATGAAATTGCAACAACAATTTTACACTAGCCAAAGAAAAAGTACATGAGATGTTAGTGTTTTAGGACTTATTTTGAATTACGTTATGTTTTGCCTTAATACTTTAAACCCCCATTTGAAAATCTGGCTTTTAGTTATTTCCAAATGTTAACAAAATAAGAACTACTTTGAAATAATATTTGCAAGTTTTTCCATATTTTATCTATTTTGATGGGGAACAATTTGTTATATTTTACAATGGTAGTGAAAGTCAGAGAAGAGGACTTTTTTTGGTAGTAAATAAACCTATTGTTGATAAGATGTGTCATGTAGTACATAATCGTTTTTCTAATTGAGGAGGAAATTTAACGGTGCATAAAAATAAAATTCAGCTCTATTTATGCTAAATTTTTATGGACAATTTCAACAAGGCTTTTTAACTAAAAATCATGTTCTGCACTCAAACGTCTGTAACCCCTTCAATTTGATCAGCACCAAAATGGCATTTTTATTGAGTATGAAGAATATTTTATATTTGGTCCCAGATCTCACTTAATCAAAAACAATTTGAAACTGATCCCAATTTTCATAAAAAAATCAACTTCAGGGATGAGAGTCAAGTCTAGATGAATGGGAACATCAATAAACTACATTGTCGAATTTGGATCAATAGTAATCCTCAAGAGACTCAAGAGCAAGAGAGATTTTGGCCTCAATTTGATGATAATAAAACCAACGACCTGTACGTCACACAGCTTATGCCACATTGGACATTCTGCACGATCGATTTGAGGGCATGGTCATCGCACATGAAGTTGGTGAGAAATCGTGCGATTTAACTCTCTTAGACTTTTTCTTGTGGGGTTTTCCTTAATTCATAGGTATGTGCAAATAAGGTACAAATCTCGGCGGTCCTCAAAGCCAACAAAACCCATGCCATCGGTTTAATTCATGGAAAATTTGAGATTTTGGTTTTGCACCACTTTGCATATTTAAACGAATAAAAAATATTGATGATAGCTTACATATAAATATTTTCTTAATTCGAGTTTTCTTTAACCCTAACCGTACGAACAGCATTTACACACGTAGATTCCTGAAAAGGGTATCCGGATACCCGTGTATGTTTATTTTACTGGTGAGGGTATAAATAGTGGCAACAATGATCCTCCTTCAATTCTTTGGGAAAATTAGAGTCATCCTTTATACAAAGCATCGTAAAGTCCCGATTTTAGCAAATACAACGCGTAATATGTTTCGGCAATCCGTTTACAAGATCGAAACGCAAACAAACAGACAAAGCAGCTCTTATCTCCGATAAATGGAATTATTTTCCAGATTAAAATATGACAGTAGACAGACAGTTATTTCCAATTAGAGATAGAACCAGATTCACTCAATATATTCTCTCAAATCCAGCTAAATACGCAATTGAAATATTTTGGTTGTGTAACGCAGCCAATAACTATTATTTGAATGGAATCATATATGCCTGGTGGTCAGCGATAGGTAAATGTAGGGAAAAACATCCTTCTAGATCTGGTGGATTTCTACAAAAAAAGGATTTTTTTTTACTTCACTCCCTTTGGCCAATAAGCTACAAGTTAGAGAAATAAATCGGTACACTTCGATAAAACGAATCCTATATTCCAACAGAGCTACGGCCATACCCAACGGACGATATAGGTAAACCACAATATGGTTTCAACAAAATCAGAACACTTTTGTCAGTTATCATTTGTATTAAAGACGGAGTAGATATTATTGACCAGATGGTGTCTAAACATACCACCCAATGCAAAACAAAATAGATGGACATTAACGTTTTTTCAACATGATTGACGTGAGTGCAATTTGTGTATACTCCAGCCTCCAACCAATCACCAGAAAAATCAGAGCTCTCGTCGAGGATTTTTTACATCACTTGGCGTGTAGTTGGTAACTAAAATGAACAAAACATGCAATGACAATCAAATAACTCGATACGCTAACGTCCTGGCAGCTTTAGAGCTTATAGCAAATTAAACCATCCCTTAATATGTTTGCCAGGATGCTAAAGGCCCATCTGTTACAACTAATCGAGATAAAACAGGACGATTGGCAATAAAGGATCGCTGCTTCCTTTGCGTGAGTACTGATCCAAAATCTGATCGAAAAACAGGCAAAATATGCGATGGCTGTAAATGACCAATGTGCAACACGGATAGAAAAACTATTGCTCCACGCTGCACTAGATATTAATTGTTTTTATTTTTTTATACAACAGTTTGATGTAAAATATTTTCTAAATAATCAATAAACATAAAATTAGTAAATTTTTTACTTTTTTCATACAAAATGTAAAAAGATATATAAGGGTACCCGGGTACCCTTATCAGGAGGGAAAGGACTATTTGACTTTGGGTTGCTCCAGAGTCAATCCAAACGAATCAAGAGTACTTTAGATTGGCAAAAACTTTTGGAAATGGTTATCTAAAGGAACTTGCGGAACCTCAAATTTGTGTTTTATTTCGTTTAAGAAAAATTTAAGTTCAAAGTTCGTTCGGGTACCGGGTTACCCGTGTTAGTACGGTTAGGGTTAAGAAGTAGAATTGCTGACATTTTTTTAGGTCTGAAAGTTCTGTTGATCACGAATATTTTAAATTTACCAGATCATAAAATTGTTATGTCCTCTTGGAAATTGGGTTTCCAAACCTAACCTTCGTTTAAATGTATTCCTAAAGAAACATTACATATTGCCTCAATTCATAGTTATAGTAAACTCACAGATTTAGCATGATACAATAATATAGTATTGATTAATTTTATTAAAAACATACACAGAGAAAACAGATTTTGTTACCCTTTCTAAAATTTTGTAGCCACAAATTTAAAAATCTGTCAGTAAAGTAGAATCATTCGATGGGCAACAAATTCGGTTGCCATCACGAATCTGTTTTCTCTGTGTAGTTCCTCATAGTAAACATTGAAAGCCATTTGAAACCTATTTGGTTTCAAATTACTTACACAGAGAAAACAGACTCATAGTAGCAAATGAATTTGTTGCTAATCGAATGATTCGAATATTTCGGGTCCATCAACAGAAAGTCAGTTGATTAAGCAGAATTTTAGTTGAAACCAGCAAACGTATGTTTTCGCTTTTTAAATTGTGTCACCACAACTGTAAAATTCAGTCACTAAGGTAGAATCGTTCGACAGGCAACAAATTCGGTTGCTACTACGAATCTCTTTTGTGTAGTATTTCTCTCAAGAAAATAAAAATAAATCAAAACCTTATTATACTTCATTTCCGTTTGAGCACACTTGCATACGTTGTTAGTTAAAATACTTGTAATTAAATATTTAGCATCATCTCTATCATTTACAGCAACTGTGTTCTTTTTGTGTTAAGAACTATTTTGAAAAACCCACATTAACAAAGAAATACAAATAAATTCTTTTTGAGCTGGTAAAACGACGAACAAAAAATTATAGTTGGCAATAATGAGGAGCTTAAGTTCTTTTGATTTGATGTTTTTTTACGACTCATTTTTCTGTTACTACGATATTGCGCGTACTTCCATGTTTAATCCCCTTTTAATTAGTGTTGAAAATGTTTTACACAGATGGAAAAAGAAATAAAAGAAAAATATTTGTAAAGTAACAAGTGACATTATATGAAAATTTTTTACTTAATTTTTTCTTATGGTGCAAGTGTAAGAACTTCTGTTTGTGTAAACAACAGCAGCTGCAAAATGAAAACAGGATATAGTAAGTAGTGTACGAGTGTGAGTATGTACAATTCACACAGGAATCATAGTCATGTTTCTTTAATGTGTTGGTGTTTACATTTGTGTTTTTTTTTATTTTATTTGTAAGTTTTAAATAAAGGATGGTTTTCTTTAGATATACAAATTATTAGTTTTTTTTTTAATATTATATCATATTGTCATTAAAACATACTTAAAACTAAATAAAAAAAAGTAGGAGTGCTATATTCGGTTATGCCGAGTCTTATATACCCTTCACCTTTGTTGTCGATGCATTAATTGCCCACTTTCAGCGTATAGCATTATAAATATATCAAGAAAACTTTTAAAAATTTTACATTTAATGGGTGACGAACAGATTATATTGTAGAAGTTACAAACGAAATGACAATCACGAAGGTGAAGGGTATAAAAGCAATATTGCCAAACGAAACACCAAAAACACCAAAACCAAAATACGCAAAGCAATGAAGCCAATACACATTCAAACATACGTTTTGTTGCTTTTTGGTAAAGCATGCAATAAATTGTCTTTTTTTATGGAATTTTCAGAGGTTGTCTCGGATTTTTGCTATATCTCCGTCATTTATGGACGGATTTTGCTGATTTTAAACAGGAAACTTCTCGAAAGCATGTCTGACAGAATTATTGAAGATTTGGATCCCGAAGATATCTGCGGTCTTCAGAAAATTTATTTCAACAGACAGACATACAGACGGTCATGTCTTAATCGACTCCGCTATCTATAAGGATCCAGAATATATATACTTTATAGGGTCGGAAAATTATATTGTGGAAATTACAAACGGAATGACAAACTTATATATACCCTTCTCATGAAGGTGAAGGGTATAAAAACAAATAAGAATATCCCAGTTGCTTTCAGCATATCACATACTCTTGTTAACTATAATTTAAACCAAAAAAACTATAATTTGTTTTAAATTAAATTTAGTATTCTGTAGTGCTACTAAAACCAAGATTTAATTTGCATATTTTACACTTGCATTCATTCATTTTAAATAACAAAATAAATACAAAATTAATTTATTTTTTCTTTTTTTTTTTTCCTATTTTATTAAAATTTGCTAAACCACTAATAACTTCCATTATTTTACTGTATAAATGTCCACATAATTACATTTAAATATTTATATTGTATTGTCTGTCATAAAATTGTCATAATATTTTCTATGTTTTGTTAAAAAAAAAAAAAAAAAACTTATTCAATTAGTAGTGTGATAGAAGGGTGTCCCTTGTAAGTAATGAAATAAAATTGTATTTCAAATAATTGTAAACCTATGTATATACTTGATATATTGTTGTCATGATAAAGCTCAAAATGGTTGTTAACATACAAAAAATCCGGGAATAGCCTCTATTTATTAGTGTTATTGCTTCGTTATTTAAAAAATTGTTAGACAAGTTTGCTTCGACAACGAATAAATTTTTGAAAAATATCGATAAGGGGTAATTGAATTTTGTGTATTGCTTCAGTTATGGCTTACCCTTATTATTGAATAATTATATTTATATATGTATTTTAAATAAAACATTTCGCAAATAAAATTACATGTTGGCTTTAAATGTTTGTTATAATTAGTAAAATAAATATGCAAATTTTCATATTGATATATTTTGCATGTTTCTTTTAATATGCAATTTATTTCAGAGACCTGTTAGAATTATTGTCACGTATCCACCAAGCTGAAACATTAGCATACAAAAAAGGCTTTCAAAGCTGGTCCCATTTATCTTTTTTTTTACCAAAATTTGAAAACTGTTTTCTTTTCTCTATTTGTTGTCTCTTTTTACAATTTTTAATAATAAAAAATGATTTTTAACCCAATTGCGACTACATTTTTTTGTCTGTTTTTGTCAAATAAATAACACAGTGGTACAAAAGTGAACTAATAAATTAGGCAGGGGTTCACATGTTGCAATTATTTCTTGCTAGAGACCATAGGAAAACGAATGTTTAATAGTCGGAGTAAACAAAATATGTCACATTAGTAAATGCATTGTAATAAGTATTCTAGAAAAAAATTTTCTAAATGTGTTCCTCATGAAAAATTTCCCTCTTGGGAATTTTAGAGTGTCATTCACAATCGTATTTGTAAATTTAAATATTCGATCGCGATTGGCCTCTGGTGGCTATAAACGACTCTCGCCGTATATTGTCATGCAGTTTCAAGTAGCATATGCTTGACAGAAATCTAAACCCGTCTTTAGACTATTTGAGTTCCCATCACAATTGTATTTAAAAATATACCGGAAACTCATATAAACCAAATGCAGCAATCTAAAGACCAATACTGTGTTTCCTACTTGGTTCAATTCATAGATAATTTGTGTGATAGCCTTTATCTCATCGCGTCGTTTTTGTCAGTTTTTCTTAACCCCTTGTAGACCAAGGCTTTAAATTGTTGAAAAAGTTTTATTTTTTTTATGAAATATTGAAAATAGGGACTTCAGGAAGTTATTTACAAAATTTTAACTTTGTGGGGGACCTGCAAGGAACAGAAAGGGTCATGCAAGGATTCGAAACGGATCTTGTATATATAAACCACAATCAATAGCTTGTCATATTACTACAGAAAAAGAAAGTGCATAACAGCTTATTATATTCCATGTTCTCTTTATGCCTAGCACTGTTCAACACATTATTTTGAGCTATCGTATTATTTCTGTGACAATATAAGCATGGCTTTAATGATTTAAACATTAATAATTTTTTAATGGGTTAATTGAACCTAATTAAGTATATAACAAGTATTATAATACTAAAAACTGGACAAGTTTACTTAGGATAGTCCAGTGAACTGTAGAAATCTGTCTTTTTTACGAGATTTTCCTTTCCACAAAGAAAAGTTTACACTCAACACAGTTGTTTGATAGCAAATTACACTATTCGATTGCAAAAAAAAAATAAAGAGAAAATTTCTCGCAAAAAACATTAGGTTTGATTTTAAACTTTTTCAACCATTTTATTTTGTATAGTAGTGCTATTGATCTTTTGATACTACCTCTATCAGGACTAATTATATTTCGACGAAACATTTGAAAGATGGGAACAAAAGCTTGAGTTCATCGTTGTGAAAAATCGCATATTTCCATGGATTTCATTAAAATAAATAATAATGACTTTATACATTCAACTTGTGTTTGGATTTTTATGTATGTACAAATTATTTTGTCAAAATATCGAATACATTATACAGATTATAAATAACTAAATTAGAACTACTAAATACATGACAATTTATCTTGTGAATTTCCATATCATAGATATTATTTGAAAAAAACTTATTTGAAATTTGCAAGGATATTAAAGAATTACAGTTCAATGGATAATTTAAAGAACATTTTTGTCATCTTTGTTGTTCAAGTTTACAAAATGTTTCATGACGAACCTTAAGGTACGTTTACATTGTTCTGATATTTGACGAAATAAGCGTGACCACTATAAAATTTTAATTTTCCTTTAAACAAATATTTATATTTAAGTAGAATTTTAAAATTTTTCAGGAGAGCGTAAAGGAGTTGATCAATAATTACATTATTTGTCCTTAAATAATTTTGAAAGCTCTCCGAAAATTATACAAAGCTTTCGAATTCAATTCAACAGTTTTTAAGCTCTCTGAAAAATTTGAAAATTCCACTTAAGTTGTTTTGCCAAAGTCCACCATTATATGTATATATGCATAACCCATTAATGCCTGACCCCAGAGTCCGCTGTCCGCTTTTGATGAAATTTTACACAGACAGTATTTAGGGCATTTATATTGCCGTGACAATTTTTAATTTTTTTTATCTGCCTGCATATGTGGGTTCTAAAAGTATGTTTTTTTTAAATTATTTGCTTAGAAAAAGGAAGCTTTAAAAGCATTTTTTTCGAGCAAAAATTATTCTACATCTTAAAGTTTTAACAGTTGTTGGCTAACAATTATAAATAGACGAGGAACATAATGACACAAATTACAATTAGATGGATATTGCCCATCAGATAAGGTTGATACTTTTAGAAAATATTATATATAATTTCTGATGAATTTCAAATAACTAATGAAATGAGCGGTAAGTCTGAGGTTGAGTGTATTTATAAGATCTAAAGATGTATCTTGACCATTCAAATAATGGATATATTGGTCTCCCATATTTTGGAACCATATTTTTGTTAATGAAGAGAAAGTCTAGGAAACATTATGTAGAAAATATATGGGGTTGTGGGGAATTTCTGCATCACAAATAAGCCTATTCAACTTTTCTATGACTATTGATAAAACCATGGTAACATGGTATCGTAATAGTGGTGTTGGTAAAGTTTTCACAATAACAAATTGGGGAAAATTTTCGACTTTGATTGATAAGAAATATAACGTAATCGTACACAGCCATAGGACAGAAAAGTTTCAACACTCCCCAGCAGTTCGACAAGGACTCAATACACCCATAAAATACACTCATTTTCACTATTATTTAAACACCTGGTTGACTCTAACTTGAATGTATTGGGTCATTCGTCCCAAATCTACTCGTTGTAATGAAGAGTGGAGACAGTTCCCAGGTATTGCATGGCGGAGGCCGTCATCTTTACTTTACTGCTCTTAAGTAATATATAGATGGGGATATTTGATACTTGTTTTTTTTATTATACTTCAGAAAGTAGTTATTTCACCTGTCATAATAAATCGAATGCAGAGTAAATTGTCCATTTGTAATCCACAAAATTTAGTAACTGTCTCCAGAGAGTCAATAGATTTCCTCCTAGGACAAACCCATGTCACCTAACTAATTCTGTGGCTATTGTTAACCCAAAAGTAGATGAGATTGCTAGTTTCGGACTGCCGCCTCGAAAAATGAAATCCATATTTCATATGTTTTAGAACCCACATATGCCGAAGTGGGAATTTTTATACCCAATTCACAAAATCGTACTTGTAGCTTAGGAAAGTGGGCCTAATCAATTGATTATTTCTTTTGCTGATAGAGTACATTTAAGACTTCTAGACACAAGGAGGGCATTTGGGACTTCCACTCCCCTAGTTTTCTATAGCCATATATTTTCGAATTTTGTGATTTTGTAAAATTGCTCAACTTTGTTCCCCACCAAGCATGACCTAATATTACTGAACAAATTACTTTACGTAGCTCGATTCTTACTTTATCTTTATCCAAAAGAAGATTTTTAAAATCGCTCTCCTAGAATTTTCTAGAATTTTTCAAAAATATCTCTATTTTTGGGTATTTTTCTACCCATTTGGCGTTAATGGGTTAAGATATTGTTAAAGCCTATGTCGTAAAACATTTTAGCAGTTTTAAAGCATCTCAATACACTTTAATATTTGTAAAAATATTCTTGTGTTACGGTGCACCGTATATCGATATCAAATGAATGAGAATATTTCTGATTTTTGGAACATTTATATGTTTAATATTCCAAGTTCAAATGTGGGGCATCAGTTGAAATTGTCCTTCAAAAATGAAAGCCTTTAATATTTCCTACAACTTATTCCTTAATTGGGTTCTTATACGAAAAATACAGATTTTTACAGTTTTTAAAAAATATTAAAAAATTAATATAGCTAATTGCAAATTGTTATTTCCACTAAACTAGCGCAGGTAACTAAACTAACATTACTAAAATATTCTTTCTTGACAGTTTAATAATTTAAAAAAAAAATTATTTTTATAGATGTCTAGATAATTTTCTTCCATTCACTGGCATTGAAAATTTAAAAGTATATTTTAAGCTAAAAAATATCTCGAGATATAAAACTGATAATGCAGTATGACTATATGTAGAGTGTGTATTTGCAAACGTATATGGACATGGGTTCAACATTTTATCGATTTTTGTTGTGCGGTGTTATAATGAAGTGTGTTTAATATGTATGTGATTTCACCTAATTTTCCAGCCACTTTTCCTACAAAAACTTACTAACAATATACCAACGTTTAGTTATTTTTTTAACAGTATCCAAACATTGATTTAAATTTTAAATATATGTAAGTCGTAAGTTTTTATCCTAATCATAATTATGGAAATTTTATTACAATAATCATAAAAATAAGCGGTCGTAAAATAAGTAAACATATAAGAAGAAAAACCTACCTCAGGTTGTGTTTCGCCATGAACTATACACACCAGCATGGCCTCATGACCCTCGCCGGAGAATACAACAGGACGTTCCACAGTGATTTCAGGAGGATCTGTAATAAAAACAGCAAAAAAAAAAAACATAAAAATTAAATGTTAGTACAACAAAACAACAACAAAAAAAATATATGTATAAAAAGCAAAACTCAACAAAAGACTAATAAAAATTTATTTTTTACTAAACAAAACAATATTTTTATAGAGGGTCGTCGATTGTTCATATTATTTTTATATGTTTTGTAAATTTCTTTTATATATGTAAATTTAAAAAAAAAAAAAAGAAAAAAAGCAAAGAACAAAGAACAAAACTACTATAACTGCTATTAACATATACTTACATAAAACATGTAAAACCACTTGACTAGAGGCGGGTTGGCCAACACCATTATTGGCGGTACATATATAAACGCCACCCTTGTGACGGTCCACATTTTCAATTGACAGTATATGGGAATGAAGTTTCTCCTCGCCTAGAAAAAAAATTAGCACACAGCAAGAAAAATGGAAATGAAATAAAGACAAAAGAAAAAAAAAATTAACATAAAGAAAATATTTAGTTTAAAAATATAAAAATGACCCTTAAGTTTTACATTGTCCTTCAATTCAATTTAAACAAAGAACTGGAAAACAGCTCTTCTTACTAGTTGTAAGTATTTGTGTGTATTTGTGTATGTGTGTGAGAAATATATACAGTAATGGCACTTATACAGAATATATCTTACCATTGGGTAAAATATTATTTTTACGACTCCATGTAACATTTGGCGTTGGATTACCAGAGGCTGAACACTCAATACGTACTGATGAACCTTTTTTAACTTGCAAATGACCGCTGGTACTTATATGATGAATCCTTGGTGGCACTGTTGGTTGTTAAAAAAGGAAGCAACGGAAAGAAAAATAAAAGAAGGAAATACTAATTTAGAATTGTTGAAAATTAGGGAAGTATTTGAAATAAACAAAATTGAGGTAATAGTTAAGGGAATATTGTAGAAATCTATATTCTGCAATAAAATGAAAATTTAAAAATTCTAGCAGTGAGACTGTGTGTGTTTTTAACACTAGCCCTAGGTAATGTACTTTTGAATTTAAGCACTTGATATGTTGCAGGAAATTTTCAGTAAATTAAAGCTCATTAGCAATGTAGTATAGTTTTTGGTAAAATACGAAGCAATAGTCATTGTTGCATTAACGAGAGAAATGTTTGATTTTTCAAAACTGGCAATGTCTTATATTGTTCTCCGTCATCTAAGTCCCAAATGCTAACAATTTCAGCAAAATTGTGTAACGTTCAAATTTTTATTTGAAGTTTCATGTTTTTAGTAAACTGTAGAATAGGTATTTAACTAATTTTGGCGAAATTTTTGGCATACCACCACGTGATGGCCAATGTTGTATAAGTAGAGAAAATCATTTTTTTAGGTCATTTGGAATCAAAAACATCACACAACAACACCAATTTCTAAAATAAACCAAATATTTTTTTCTCTGAAAAATTATGTAAATAATTTCATATTCTTTTTTTGCAAGTGTGAGGGATACTTCCCGTATTTAAAAATTATCTTTTGAAGTATGTCCGCAGTTATTATGAAAATAAAATATATTGTATTTCAAAATAATTGAAAATATTTAATGAAAAACTTTATTGCGTTTGGTGCGTGAACTTTTTTAACAACCGCGAAAATATAACACCGTGGTTTTTCATATTTGTTAATGCTCTAATCGACTATGCTATGCCAATTTCCATATTCGCAAAAATTGTTAATAGTTATATCCCTAATGTAGAAGTCATACTAGAAATAGTTTTTGTACAAGGTGGCGCAAAAGTAAACTTCCGATGTTTTTTGGCTGTAATTAAAAAAAAATTAAAAACTTTGATTCTTCTTGTGGATTATTTTTATTTGGTCTTTTATTTTTTTTTACATCAAGTCGAGAATATGATGTCTTGTAAATGGCCGCCGCCACAGTTGATTGTCATTTGAGCCCTTTTTATGGCATTTTCCATCACTTTGGCCAAAACTTCCGGCGATAGGTCCTCACATTCTTGACGGATATTGTCTTTAAGAGCTGCAAGAGTCTTAGGCTTGTTGACATAAAACCGCGACTTCAAAAAGCCCCACAAAAAGAAGTCTGGAGCGGTCAAATCAGGCGATCTTGCTGGCCAGTGCAAATCGCCAAGACGGAAGATTAGGCGCCCGGGAAATGCATCCTTCAGCATATCGGTTGTGCCACGTGGAGTGTGTGCCGTTGCACCGTCCTGTTGGAACCACATGTTTTCCAATCCCAATTCATCAAGTTGCGGCAAAAAGAACTCGTTGATCATTGCTCTGTAGCGCTCATCATTCACAGTAACCGTTTGGCCCGCGACGTCTTCGAAGAAAAAAGGTCCGATGACTCCTCCAGCGAAAACAGCACACCATACAGTGACTTTGAGCGGGTGTAATGGCTCTTCGTGGATTACACGCGGATTTTCAGTGCCCCAGAAGCGTAAATTTTGCTTATTTACGTTGTGCCAAAGTCACGTTGTCCCAAAGTCACCGACCGATTATTGGTCAATTAAATAGTCAGCAATATTCCGCGTTCTGGAGCAGAGTAGCGTAAGATTGTTTATTAACGTGTATTTCGCATGTATTTACTACACAAATGTCAAAACAGAACTGACATTAGGAGCCAATCGCAAAATTTATAGCATTTTCTGATAGGAGGATTACTTTTGCGCCACCTTGTATTTCCTTATCCCGTAAATGTTTTAATATAAAGTATAAACGTTTTCAGACATCAATAACACATAACTGAAATTTCAACATATTAAGCAATGTAAGAAAATATGATATCACTATATATTGTTGGTGTTTTGACCAAGCTTTGCTTATGTTATTATTATATATAAAGCTTGAGTGTCTGTAATTCTTATTCGCTCTATAGTTCTTGTTTGTATAATAACTTTATATTTCCTAAAGTATTTGGGAAAAGATTGCCGAATGATTTGGCCTAAGCAACTAGTGAAATGCACATACACGCAGAAGAAAATATAGTTATGTATGGTTACTGTAACCATTTCAACATTTGTGCATGTTTACTGTAACCATTTCAACATTTTTAACAATATTATAGTCACAGTAACTATATATATGATACTGGTAACAAGAGTATGGTTAATTTACGATTCACATGATTGTATCAACCATATATATAGTTACAGTAAACATGTATATTAGAGTGACAATCAGTTGTATGGAAAAAAAATTTGTGTTCGAATTTTGAAGAGTGCCGGGTGATATATTGTGACACTAGGTCTGAAAGATAAGTGTTGAAAATTTGAGCCAAATCGGACAACGATTTCGGGACGCGCATCGAGGTCAAAGGTCGGATATATGCAAAATTTTACTATTTATATGAAATAAATTTGTGAAACTCCTTAACTTTCTGCATTATGTTACAGAAATATGAAGATTTATTTATATTAATGAAAATTACAGTAAAAAAATTCTTTTACAGATTAAACCTATATCTCCTTTGGGTCAAATTGACCCACAAACTGTATTATCGCTAAAATTCGGAAAAAAATGCAAATTTTTCAGTTTTTGTAAACATTTTGCTACTAAATAATTATTTTTTCAATCGAATCCAAAAGAATCGAAATGTGTACGTTTGTCGTTCTAATGAAATATAAAAGATGCAAATTGCTTAAAAAGTGTTAAAGTTATTAAAAATTCCCCAGGCCATTAACGTGTCTCAGGCTACTTGAAGAAGAAATGTAGGAACAAAATTAACATATTTTAAGAAATATTAAAATAAAAGCTAATTTTTGCTTAAAATATATCCGTATTTATATCTGTATGAGTTTTTGTCTTTGTAGAATACCGTTAACTCTTCCGCAGGTAGGGCTAAAAAAATTATTTTTTTTAACGGCAGTTTCGAATCTACATTTACAAATTTTAAAAAAATTTTGTTAAACAAATTTCAGAATTTTTTGATCATCACATTGGGATCTAATGAGATCAGAATAGAGAATAAAAATATGGATACATTTTGTCAATACATCTTACAGTTTTTCCGTACCTGCGATTTAAATTTTGTGATTTTCAGGAAAAAATATTTTTTGGCCATATTTTAGCGAATGTGAGCAATTTCCTTACTGTTACGAATTTTAGGTAAAACCTATAGAGAATCTTACAGCTCAGATAATTTTATATATACTATGAAAGTTTTACTAAAATTGGAAAACATTAACCCTTAAAGGGTGAAGGTCAAAAGTAAAATTTAGCAATATTTGGAATTTCTAAATGAAACATAGCGAAATATTATACATTTTTGAACCAACTTTAATGAAACTTGCGAAAAATATACCTAAAGATCTAGAATTTACAAACACAGTGTAAAAATGGAAATTAAGAACAATTCTAAAGGCAAGATGAATAATAACGAAAATATTCAAGAGCCATAGTTTTTCATTTACTAAAAATAGTGAAAGGTTTAAACATATTTTATTAAAAAACAAATGGTTATATTTATTAATATTTTATAATTAATTTCAAAATAATATTTAAACTTTTATATACTTATTAGAAAGATTTAGCAAAAAAAAAAAAAAAACTGTTAATGAAAGGTTTAGCCAGTCTGGAAGAAAGTGAGCATATATAGATATGTGTTTAAATGTATTGCTCCACTCCTTAGAAAATTGTAGACCAAGGTCACTAAAATATACTAGTGAATCTTTATTTCCAATGTCTCCATGTGATCTCAAAATAAATGCCTCGTCTGTAGAGCTACAGTCTACTGATAGAAAAATGAGAAGTGAAAACAGGCAGTATATTAAAGAAAAATCAGCCAAATCGCTCTAGCCGTTCTCACGTGATGCCATTACATACATGAACCATTTCATTTTTATATATATACTTAGATACATCGAATTTGTTTGTTATTGAACCATAGCAATATATTTGTATATATATTATAAATGTCAAAACCAAGGCGAATTTATATACCAGGTGGTGTCGATTCTACAACAAGTACAACATTTACAAAACACACTTGCAATTTGTTTTGCTTATGTTGTTTGAGCTGTCACGGAAAAGCATTCATAAAATGTACAAACTCTAAGCGTTATCCGATTTTGCTTTTATTTTCAGAATCTAGTTTTTAGTAGACTGAGAATAATTTTAGACCTTTGAACAATCGAAAATCAGGGATAGTAGCAAAATAAGGGATAGCAGCTTTTTTGGACGTTATAACGGTTTTTGGTAAGACGTTTTCTTATGTCGTCAATTTTTTATATGCAAAATATGTTAAAGAAAATTGTTTTGAATAGCCAATTTCATATTAAGTATTATACACAAACTACTATTACTAAACAAATTATTTTTATTTAAATTTGTTAAACAATTATTTTCATTAAATTAAATAAAACGCACAAATAAATTATCTACTCCTTGTCTACCACAATTATGTATATTAGGTCACAAAATCAATATTTTCAAGTTGCACGTGTCTACAAATAGTATTGTTATTCTTATCAATTAATACTTTTTCCAATCAATTTCTGTACAATAAATATTTGGTAACAGTTGGCCTTAATTTGAGGTAAAATTAAAAATCAAAACTAAATGTTAATAAATAATAAAATCAACTGTAGTCATGTTTATATATTATTTCATAGATTGCGTGTAAGGTCTTTAATACAATTGCATGTTCTGATTTTTTTTTTTTTTTTAATATACATAAAGAGTGCACCAGAAAAAACTGTTTTAAATAAGGAGAAGCGTTTAGTGCTCTTCGAAAGATACTTCTTTTGCCTTACCAATACTGTTTATTGGCTTTGGAAACATTTTTTTCGGTGACCATTTTGATTGACATATTTTTAAAAGCTAATGTGAACAAAGAAATAATAATATGATGGACCAAGGAAAATTTTTGGCTGGAATAGAGTAAGTTTTGTTTACCTCACTCTTTAGTATATAAAATTGATTGATAGATAACTTTTAAAGAGAAAACAGAAGCAGAGAAAACATGTTTACTGTAACCATTTCAATTTTTTTTTTAGTTTTTTAACAATATTATGGCCACTGTAATTATTCATATGATTGCGGTAACCATAAAATGTTAAGGTTACGATACACATGATTATAGCAATGTTATATATGATTATAGTAGCAGAGGGTTTACCACATTATACTGTTCTCGGCTTATGGTTACCATAATCAGAGAACAATATATTTATTTATTGCAATAATACTTATATATGAACATATAATGCAATCATTTAAATATTTACAGTGACCATAACATTGTTAAAAAACTTAAAAAATTTTTAAATGGTTACAGTAAACATGTACTATTTATATCCTACACCACCATAGTGGGGAGGGTATATTGGATTTGTGCAGATGTTTGTAACGCCCAAAAATATTAGTCTAACACCCACCTTAAAGTATACCGATCAACTCAGAATCACTTTCTGAGTCGATTAAACGATGTCCGTCTGTCCGTCCGTCTGGCTGGTTGTCCATGTAAACCTTGTGTACAAAAAAAAAATTTGGTACATATCATTTTTTTTCGCCCAAAAATCAAGCCCAGCTGAAATCGGTCCATTATTTCACCTAGCTCCCATACAAATGTCCTCACGTTATTGAACTTTGTCGGTCATAAATGTTTAATTTATGTAGGTATCTATACAAGTTTTTCTCCAAATATGTTTTATATACTGAATATAAACTGAATTCATGTCGCCAAATTTTATTATGATCGGTCAATAATTAGTCATAGCTCCCATATAAGGCCTGCTTCCGATAATCACTTTAACGAGAATAAATCTCCTAAAAATGTTGGTATACACATAAAATGCAACATAAATAACTTTCATATAGACATAAATCACACCACCTAATTTCATGGTGATCGGTCCATAATTTGACATAGCTCCCATATAAGGCCCACTTCCGAAAATACCTCACGAATATAAAGTACTGAAATTTTGAAAGAAAAATGTTTTTGCTCATTAACTTAGTGTAGGGTATTATAAAGTCGGGCTTGACCGACCATACTTTTTAACTTGTTTTTCTTTTGATGTAGAAAATGTTTTAGAAAAGTGTGTTACTGCGACGTATGTCACTCTATTATTCTAACATTTGAAATGAAAATGGTATGAGTACAAATCCAGTGGTTGCCTAGTCTTTATATATTATTTTTCTATATAACCTACACGTAAGAATTGTTGTTAAATATATTAATATAATGTGAGGACTATTTCTCATAATATTTTTTCTAGAAACCAGTTTTCAATTAATGACACTCACTTATTGTTATGTTCAACCCTTTCAGACATTTTGTTTTTTCCTTTTGAAGTCATGCAGTTAATGCTGTTATCAAAAGAGTGTTTACTGAATTATATACATGATTTAAACATCTTAATTTTCATTACTTTTTGTTAAATTAAGTTATTTTCACAAGTTCTTTAGCGTATACGTGTGTATGAGACACAGTAATATTGAGTGCTTTTCTAAAGTGATAACTACATTATTTTAAGCTCTCAAAAAGCGTGTAAATATTAATTCAGTATTTGTTAGGTATTTGTGTATTAATTTCAATTAATTACATTAATTTTTTAAAATTTATTTATAAGAAACATCTCAACTAAGAAACTTTTACCAAAATATTTTACATCACTTGGCAGCCAGTTGTAACGATTTACCTATAATTTGACTTCATATTCTTAATTATCAGTCTTAAATTCGCTTACACTGAAATTTTCAGTTCTCTATCTCAACTATTTCTCTATAATGAAAGGGATAAAAAGAATACAATACACAATGGAACAGACATTTGAACTACGTTTTGTACAAGTTGATGAATCCTCATTACTACACAGAAAAAAATAAATTATTTGAACGCAATATTTAGAAATAGTCAAACTGAATGTTACTAGGCGAATTTATTACGCCCCTTTAAAGTTGCATTCAAGATGTGAACGCTTATTTTGTTGTTTACTACGCGATGTTCATCTGTTAATAGACAAAGCAAACGTTTTTCTGAACGCAACGTATTAAAACCCAATCCTTTCTGCTAGCGACCTGAACGTTTTGTTCAGATTTTTAGAATCAACCAAATAATTCTTCGCTGAACACACATTTAGCATAACTGAAAGCAAAATTCAGTAAAGTTCTTCATAGATACCGTAAAACGTGCCGTTCAGCATAGTGGGATAGTAAAAAAAAACTAAACGCATCGTTCAATAAGTCTGAACGAGACGTGGTAAAAATATTTTTAGAAAATTTTTTTAAAACTTTAATATTATTTCAATTGCCGGCTACAGAAGTAACAGGATTTAAAAACAAGTAAGAGAGATATATTTGGGTGCGCCGAATCTTATATACCCTTCACCAAACTATACTTCAAAATAAAAATTTTAAATATTTTTAGGTAAACAAAATTTATTTTTTTTCCAGTTGTTTTTTTTTTTTCATTTTTTGGAAAAAACATTTTTCCATTTTTTTTTTTTAAATTTTTTATGTAAAATTTTTTTTATTTTTTTTTAAATTAAAATTTTTTTTTTTTTTAATATTTAGCGAAAAAAAACTTTTTTGACCCATTGTAGGTCCAACTTACTATGGTCTTATATACGTCGTTGCAAAGGTCTTTGAAATATCTATCATTAGATATCCATATTGTCTATATTAATGACTTAGTAATCCAGATATAGGTCAAAAAATAGGTAAAAAATCGAGGTTGTCCTGGTTTTTTAGTTATATCTCAGCCATTTGTGGACCGATTTTGCTGATTTAAAATAGCAAACTTCTCGAAAGCATGTCTGACAGAATTAGTGAAGATTTGGATCCCGAAGATATCTGGGGCCTTCAGAAAATTGATTTCAACAGACAGACGGACATGGCTTAATCGACTCCGCTATCTATAAGGATCCAGAATATACAAGGTGGCGCAAAAGTAATCCTCCTATCAGAAAATGCTATAAATTTTGCGATTGGCCCCTAATGTCAGTTCTGTTTTGACATTTGTGTAGTAAACACATGCGAAATACACGTTAATAAACAATGTTACGCTACGCTGCTCCAGAACGCGGAATATTGCTGACTATTTATTTGACCAATAATCGGCAAAATTTATAGCATTTTCTGATAGGAGGATTACTTTTGCGCCACCTTGTATATACTTTATAGGGTCGGAAAATTATATTGTGGAAATTACAAACGGAATGACAAACTTATATATACCCTTCTCACGAAGGTGAAGGGTATAAAAAACAACAAGTGTTAAGTTTGACCGAATCTCATTTGTGTGTTGATTGTTAAAGTGAGTAATTCATATGTTATATAGTGACATCCATACATTAACACTGAACTTTGTTAGAGCAATTCAATTTCTGTTGCCGGAGTTAGAAGGTAAGTTGTATATATGTACGTATAACTATGTAGTCAATATTTAATAATTGTTTAATGTAGAAGCACGAATCGAGTATGAATTTCGTAAGAAGCCTTTGAAGACAAGGCAGTGTGTATTTTAAAAAATTTTGTTACTTAAGACAGTATAACTATTTTGTCATCTGAGTAGAGAGACAAATTAATAAATATAATCCTGGAAAACGCCATCATTAACGGAAAAGTGTTAACACCATTTGATTTTAAAGTAATTGTCGATGACATATACAGGAAATTTCCTCAGGAAGAGCAGGTTTTTTGAGTTTATAGAAATAATTGTTTATGAATAATGCTTGTAGAATATATTGAATAAATTTTGTTAATATTAAAAAACATTTAAAAATCTTTAATTTAAATTTCTGAACGCAGCTGGTAAAATAATAAGCTTATGTTCAGTAATGAAGAAATTGAACGCATCGTATAAAAAACTAAACACTCGTTCAGTATTGCGAAAATTAAACGAATATAGTTAAAACCTGAATGCCCGTTTGCTTTTGCACAAGCTGAACTCTATATAGTAAAAAGCTTAACGCACGTTCAACGTAAAGCTGAACGTTTTATTCGGTTTTCTACTACAGGAATTCAGGGAGCAAAAAACCTAATAAATATTCCGAAAAACTAAATGTTTGTTCAGTTTTTTACTATTTAATTTCTTTTTTGTGTATTGTACCGTGAAAAAAATTTTAACCCTTTTACCAAAGGTCAAACCTATAAGGATGAAACTGAAAAAAGTTAGTTTTCAACATCCTTGGTATATCACCAATATATCTTGGAATTTAGGTAAATTAAATTGATGTCAAGGAAAAGATAATTTTGTGTAGAATACCGGTACAAAAATGTTTTTTTTTTTTAAATTTTAGTCTTCATTTATGCAATACTCAACTAATAAGAAAAAACATACAGAATAACCGAAAAAAATTAAAACCTCGATATTTTACAAAACATGAACTACCCAATAAAAAACTTAGTTTTGAAATGAAATGTCCCATATATGTTTTATCAAAATATTTTTCGCTCCCCTGTGTTATTGGTTTTGTTTATAGTATCTCTCTTTTTTCATAATTTGATTTTCAGTACTTTCGTACATGCATTTATTGTAATTATTTGCAATAAATTTCTACGTAAACTGAAAAATTTAACATAAATTAAACGTGAATTTATTTCCAACACTTTTTAATTTTGAATATCAATTTTCATTATAAAATTTTATATGATTTACCTTTTGTTATTGATGTTTGTTGTTAAATTTACAACTACATTACTTTGTTTTAATCTGTTGGTTTCATTGTTGTATAATACAGAATTAAATTGACTATCAAAAACTGTTTTATTTCTAATAGCACTGTTCATAAAATTTCCCATTATACTTGTAACAAGAGAGTAAATTAAAAATTTATAAAATTTACTCAAAAATAGAAGAAAAGTGAATGTACCAATAAAAAATTATTAGAAAATAAATTTTTAATTTTTGTAACCTTTTAATTTTTATAAATGTTGGTTATAAATAAGAAATAAAGCTTCTTTATTACAATTTAAATATAGCTTGCGAATTGCTTTTATTTAAAGCAGACAGACAATAGCATAAACACAAAACAGCTGTCGTAGTTTTTACTGGGAATTTGTTACAACTATAAAAAATTACTACAACTTTTTCAATTGAAAATGAGAACTTTTCAATTCAATTCAGAAAATATCAATTGGAATTGAGATTTTTCATTTTATGTTCAGAAAATCCCAATTGCTAATGAGAATTTTTATTTATAATTCGGAAAAGAGCAATTGATAATGAGAATTTTCATTTATAATTCGGAAAAGAGCAATTGATAATGAGAATTTTCATTTATAATTCGGAAAAGAACAATTGGAGTTGAAATGTTGTCGAGTGCTGAATAGCTCTGCTGCAGTCGCCAACTGTTATGTAAGCAATGACTTCATCTATTAAACTTTCTAAGTGTAAGTGTTAGGTAGATTAATTTTTTATTTCACATGCGCTTTTACTTTTGACTATATTGTTTCAATGGGGTATATGAGCTCAAACTTAGTAAAGTTGATTTTGAGTTTTTGAATAATCTTTCAGGTTTGCTGTGGCATGGAGCATTGTCACAAACTACTACTAAAACTATGTTGCCCAAATCCTCCCATTTTTGAAAACATCATTTACACATCATTTGCAACAGTCGCGTTAAAGGAACCTCTTATTTTCAATTAAGCTTCTCTGAATTTAAAGTTAAAATTCTCATTATCAATTGTTCTTTTCCGAATTATAAATGAAAATTCTTATTATCAATTGGGGTTTTCGGAATTTCAATTGAAAATTCTCAATATCAATTGCTCTTTTCCGAATTTCAAATTCTCATTTTCAATTTGTCTTTTCCGAATTATAAATAAAAATTCTCATTATCAATTGTTCATTTCAGAATTTTAAATTAAAAATCTCATTATCAATTGCTCTTTTCCGAATTATAAATAAAAATTCTCATTATCAATTGTTCTTTTCCGAATTACTCTTGAAAATGGTGTAGACATATATTACTTAGCAATCTTGGTTGCCAAAATTATTCATTATTTAATCTGCGTATTATTTAAGTTATTAAATTATGAATTAATGAAAAAAAAAAAAAAAATAATAAAATAAATACACTTTCGTTTGCTTTAAACAAAACCAACATATGAATAATAATATATATAACATTTGATTCTACCCCATATGGTTAACCAATATTAACCACAACGCATTAAGTCACGCGTCCTTATGGTGAATTTGTGGTGGACAACACTTATTTTTTCAAACTGAATAATATTGTTTAAATATGTTTATTTTATGCACCTTTAGCATGTGTGTTAATGCAGTTATTGGCTTTTTTATTGCTAATAATAAATATAAATAATAAAAACTATAAATAATGAATGTATGTTATTTTGTAAACAAAATTCATAACAAAGTTATTAATGAATTAAAATTTATGTAATTAAAACTAGTAAAAGTATTTATATTACAAGTAATAATAATTTATTGTTTACAGCAATAGTATGTTACTTGGAAATCATTTAGAACCTTTTCAGAAGTATATCCTTAGCTGCACTTTAACCCATTTACAGCCAAACAAAAACGACAAAGAACATTTTTTAAATTTCAAAAAATTAGAAATCAGGACATGCCCCTCTAATTGGCTCAATGGCCATTTATGACTGAAATTTTGCTAAACAAGTTTTGGCAGTGCAGAGTGTTTTTTTTAATTTTTTGAACTCCGGTGGCTTCTTTTGTGGCAGATGACACAACGCACACGATGAGGAATGTTTTTAGGTGAGTGATCAGCGCGGTCAACTTTTTTTTTCAGAACATTATCATTATCTTTTCCTACTGGTTCATAGGAGTCGTAATTGATCGCCTTTGTGCAAATACTGTTGTCCTTTCAGCGGACCAGTAATAACTCACTAACTTTGTGAAATCTGTAATGAAGTCGGTCTTGATTTTTTCATCATATCTTTTGTATTTGGCAGTGCACATTTTTTATTGCGATTTTCTCGAATTATTCATGTGATTCATGCAATAATTATAAAAAATTATTTTGTGATTGGCAGGATTCATGATGATGAGTTTGGTAGCAGCATTTCTACAATTTAGTACCCACTCAATGGCTCAGTAGCAGGTGTAGCTGATTTACCACAATAAGTATCAAGCAGTAATAATATCCAGAGGAACTTGCTGTGACCCAGTTTGTATAACCAAACCGAATAGGTTTGCCTCGAATATACGGTTTGGCTGAATTGCGACCGTAATATTTCACCATGGATTCGTTGATAGAAATATATTCGTGGTAAACACCCCATTGGTTAAAATTTCTGATAAGAATATCAGTATGTTGACGTTCTTTAAAAATTGTGTCAGTAATTTTTGCAGCGTCGATATTGTCTACAAGGTGTAGATTGTTAGCTTTTTGACCGTTTGTTTCAAATTAATAACCGTCAAACTTTGTGTAAAAAATGAAAAAAAAAAAAGTTGTTTATAATATATTTTTAGTAAACTTGTGGCCATTGTATCCAACTGGCACAGCATTATTTTATGCCATCTAAGATTTTATACATTTGGAGTATGAAACTTAAAACGCTTTTCAATGTTTCCCTACACAGAAAAAATTAAATAGTAAAAAACTGAACAAACGTTTAGTTCTTCCGAATATTTATTAGGTTTTTTGAACCCTAAATGTCTGTAGTAGAAAACCGAATAAAACGTTCAGCTTTACTTTGAACGTGCGTTCAGCTTTTTACTATATAGAGTTCAGGTTGTGCAAAAGTAAACTAGCGTTCAGGTTTTAACTATATTCGTTTTTTTATCCGACGCGTTCTGTTTCTTCATTAATGAACGTAAGGTTATTTTTTTACCAGCGGCGTTCAGAAAATTAAATAAAAGATTTTTAAATGTTTTTAATTATTAACAAAATTTATTCAATATATTCTACATGCATTATTCATAAACAACTATTTCTATAAACTCACCAAACCTGCTCTTGCTGAGGAAATTCCCTATATATGTCATCGACAATTACCTTAAAATTAGATGGTGTTAACATTTTTCCGTTAATGGTGGCGTTTTCCAGGATTATGTTTATTAATTTGTCTCTCTACTCAGATGACAAAAAAGTTATACTGTCTTAAGTAACACAATTTTGTAAAATACACACTGTCTTGTCTTAAAAAGCTTCTTACGAAATTCATACTCGATTCCTGCTTCTACATTAAACAATTAGTAACTATTGAGTGCATAGTTATATGCACATATATACAACTTACCTTCTAACTCAGGCAATAGAAATTTAATTGTTCTAACAAAGCTCAATATATTAATGTATGGATGTCACTATATAAAATATGAACTACTTACTTTAATAATCAACACACAAATGAGATTCGGTCAAACTTAACACATGTTGTTTTTTTTAGAATCCCGTTACTTCTTGAAATAACATTAAACAAATTTTCTAAAAATATTTTTACCACGTCTCGTTTAGATTTACTGAACGATGCGTTTAGTTTGTTTTTACTATCACACTATGCTGAACGGCACGTTTTACGGTATCTATGAAGAACTTTACTGAATTTTGCATTCAGTTATGCTAAATGTGTGTTCAGCGAAGAATTATTTGGTTGATTTTAAATATCTGAACAAAACGTTCAGGTCGCTAGTAGAAAGGATTTTGTTTTAAGTTGGGTTCAGAAAAACCTTTGCTTGGTCTATTACCAGATGAACGTCGTGTAGTAAACAACAAAATAAGCGTTCAGATCTTGAATATTTGAATTCAACTTTATAGGGGTGTAGTGAATTCGACTAGTAGCATTCAGTTTGACTATTTATAAATATTGCCTTCAGATAATTTAGTTTTTTCTGTGTATTTTTTGAATTTGATATTATAATACAAATAACGACTATAAACCTTAGTCACAAAATATAACTGTGGCTATCCTTTACCTACCTCTTCATGTGTATTTTTAATGTTGTTTAATAGATTATTACAACAATAAAAATAAATTTTGTTAAATTGTTTGATTTAATATTTAATCAGAGTACTTTCCACTACTTAATAATGAAAAAATAAATTAACCAGTGTAAACAGGTTTTTTTATACAGCCTTAATAATTAAGTGTTCCCAAATTGGCACAGCGACCGAGAATGGATTAAAATTTATTTTAGAATGCCTAATAAAATTCCAAAAAAAATACCTATCTTAATTATATATAAGTTAATACGTATAAGTAATATTTAATTCATGTATATATATTAATATTACGTATACGCCATAACATCCGTGCACTATAACATAATTTCACATATTAATCACAAAATTCCCTTCACATTTACAAAAATTATTTATAAATGTTAAATCTATTTTAATCATGATTAACATGACCTCTGATAATATTTGATACTATTATATGTGACATTATTATCCATATCGAAGACATCCCAAAATACTCGTTTATATTAATGAATAAATGAATGAATAATAAATATTTATTTGATAATCTTTTGCAACACTTATAAGTGTATAGGAAATATGTTCAGACAATTAAATATGTAAATGTTTAATTAAATTACCTATCATTTGTCAAACCGAAAATCTAATTTATGGTTATTATTGCCATTTAGGTTGTATCAATGGTCAGGAATAAAAACATAAGTATTACAACATATTTGCCATTAGACACCTTAAATGTCTTTAGATATGTAATGTATATGTACATACATATGTTCATACATACGAATTTTCGTAGGGAACTAGAAAAGTTTTTGTACCTTTTACTTAAAACTTACAGACAGATAAATGTTCCCACTAATAAACATTACTTGGAATTCCGTAAAGTATTAACAAATGTACGTTGGAAAACCATATCAGTCAGTAATTTGTTGTGCTAATAGTTTTACTCCCATTGCAAATTCTATATCTATATATATAAAACACAATAAATATCTCTACCTACATATCTATGTTCATTATAGAATTAGGTAACATAACACATGAGCTTCAAATTAGCTTCATTAGAAAAGAAAATTTGGTGAAGATGGTTTTAGATACCTAAAGCACCACATTAGGTCCATTACGTCCGTTCGATCCCATACTAACATTTATACCTATTTTGAACTTATGAAAATTTGTATTTCGTGAAGTTTTGTCTGTTGGAAGATCCACTAAAAAGGGATTTTTGGAAATTCTAATTTTTAGATTGGTAAATGGGTAAAAACGGGTAAAATCGATATCTCAACATCTCCATAACTAATCAAGCTAGCACCAAAAATCCAACTTAATCTGAATTTAAACAAAAACGAAATAGTCAGGTGTGTGGGACTTTTTGATGATTGTACGTTTAAAGGGAAAAAAACGAGCGAAAACCCAGTTTTGGTACTTTTGTGTATCCCATATCTCAGAAATTAAATTTAAATGGAACTGTTGTCCTTCTATAAAATTTTCAAATGAATTTTGGCACTTTTTTTGAAATTTGAACGATCCCACTTTTTGGTACTTTTTTAACAAACCTTTTTTATGAAAAAAAGTCTATTATAAAAATAAAGAATTAAAAAGGAAATAAGTTTTTTTCTATACAGGGACAAAAAATGTACCATAACGGATAAATGGCATATATTGCGTAATGGATCCTAAACAAATTTTCCTTGCTAATTCGAAAATGGATTTTTTGAAACTGTCGAATTCGAAATCCGAAAAATTTATATCAGTTTTCGGTTACATCTTAGACATGTACACGCAAAAAAAATATAGTTGTACATTGTTACTGTAACTATTTCAACATTTGTGCATGCTTACTGTAACAATTTCAAAATTTTTAACAATATTATAGTCACAGTAACTATATATATGATTGTGATAACAATAATATGGTTAATTTACGATTCACATGATTGTATCAACCATATATATGGTTACAGTAAACATGTATATGTTTGTGACAACCATTTATATGATGAAGGACTTACCATATTATGATGCTCTCATATCATAATCTGAGAACAACATATTATGATAAAATTATTCATCATATAAATGGTTGTGGATGTGTTAAATGTTTTTTTTTTATTACAAGGATCATTATCAATACGCGATTTGACATGTAGGAAGGTTTTTTCTGCAAATGGAGGTAAAACTTTTGAAATTGCATGGCCATAGCCACCCGGGATTGCTGATTGTTAGAATTTTATTTATTCAACAAATAAACAAAATGTGTTTATTTTCTAGAATAGTAGCACATGTTGGGTTTTCGCTAGTATTTAAATATTGCATTACATGAGCATTTTGTTCCGAACATTTTGTTCCGACCCAGGATTTTGATCATATTCAATTTTATATAAATTCTACTTTTAGCTGTAAAAGATCGTGTAGCCAAAACGCAATGTACGGACAATGCTAAGAACATTTCTCAAGAAACCATAGGTCTCAAATCGAATCCTAATTTCTAATTCTCACACAATAATTAATAGAGTAAAATTTAAAAATTTGATTTGCGGGGTATCATAATTTTTTTTAAAGCTTTTGGTGTAATGAACTTTTTTTAAGGGTTCAAAATCGTCCACTTTTTTGCTGCAGAAACGACTAGTGAAATCAGATTTCAGCTGTTTTTGCTCTACAGAAAAATGAGCTCAAGATCCGCGTCTTAAGGAATGAACATTTTCCCAAAAAAGACCGCCTTTATTTTAGTTTTCGCAAAAACATAAAAAAAATCATGATACCTGAAAAACATATGAAGTGCCCTGGTCATCAAATGAACTCAAATAATTAATGTTGTATATTTTGTGTAAAAAAAAATAAGAATATGAAAAGTTTCGTTTTTGAGATATGAAAGGATGAAGCACATTTGCGATTTTGGAGGTCCTTTTGTTAAGAAGATTTAGAATTTTAATAAAATATTTATAATGATAAAATAAAATGCTTTTAAAACACAATAAGTCTGTTAAAATATGATGCTTATACGATATGGGCTTGGTTTATATGCCGCAGATTTGCATTTAAGAATCAAACAAGAGACAAATTTAAAACTCTATTTTTGGGGAGAAATATCTTGAAATTAACATGATTGCGTTTCAAACTAGTAAAAATTCTTTTAAAATATCATAGTGTTATATACAGTTGCATTTTAAACTCAATAGCTACAATTTCAAATGTTAGAGAATATGGTCGTAGAGCACTACTTTCGTAACAACCCTCCTATATTCATATACATACATAAATATATATAAAATCAAAGGTTGAATAGTATATAACTGGATATTAATTAAACCACAGTTCATTAAACTGTTTATATGTATCACATAACTTATGTATGTACGTATGTATATTAAAACACATTTAAATATTAAAACAAATATTTAGGAAAATTAACTTAGAAATTTACTCGAAAACAATACCATAATATAAAATGACATATAATTTGGATGTACATTATTAGTGCTTTAGCTGTTCCACTGTTTGTTTGCTAATATCAAAATGGTCCTAATATTTTCGAATAGGTCATCGAAAACTATAAGGTCAAGCACAAATTGTGATGAAGTTTGTAAAACACAGTTTTTTTATGTTTTTCTTTTTTTTTTAAATTATTAATAAAAAACTTATATATTTAAATTTCAACTATGAATTATTATCACTAGATTCTATATTTATATTTACAGTACCCTATATATTCTAATAATTAAGAAAGATATTTATTTTAAATCAGTAAAGTAGGTTTAACGTTTTCCTTTTAAAATAAATAAAACATTTTTTGTTCCCTAAATAAATGTCTTGTAGAATAAAAAATACGGCCTTTTTTACATGTTCCAACTTTTGATGCATGTAAGTTTTTATAGGTACGAGACAACTATTAGCAAGTTGTTTTGATTTTATTCAGAATGAAAATTTTCGACAGCCCCATAGGCCCGCCATATCTAAAAAAAACAAAAAATGATCGGGCAAATGATAAATAAACCTAAATATCTCTGTAACTAAAAGGGTTAACTTACATATGTGGGCATGTATTTTTTTGATCTCCTTAAGGATTATTTGTATTATAAATATCAGCTCATTCGGATAAGACTTGGTGGCTTGTATTTTTGCTAATTAAGCGTAAAGAGCTTTACTTACAACTTTTGTATATTTAGTGACCTTAACTGAATTTTTCCCGCAAACATTGTAATCCTTAAATGTCCTTTTTGAAATTACTTTTTTGATTCTCCTGAAATAAATGTCTAATTGAACCCTAAAGAAAGGAGATAGAGGGTTAAGATCTTCCACAGAAATGATCGCCATAAAACTCCGCCATACAACTCTAACAACAAGAATTCTCTCAGACATTAAATTAGAACCATTTTTTTGGTTAGTGTAATGCTCCCATCGATAAAAAATTATAACTTTGACCCACTGTAAAAAAAACCAGACTATACGTTTATTCTACAGAAATGATCTACTCAACATGCCTTTTCAGAATTATAGGATCGCTGTTCTGTTCCAATCAAAAAGTCTCAATTTATTGGAGATTGTTATTTATTAAACAAATTAGATTTTCATAAATGAAAAAATTTAGGTATCACATGGTACTAGATTAAAAATTCGGTTATAGCCCCTAGATAGTTTTATAAGTATAATTTATTTAAATTTTATAAAAATTTGGACTCTTTCTGGGTTTCTTGAGTCTTCAGAGAGATAATATATTACAGGTGAAAACTCAAAATGCTCTTCCACAAAGTACTACTTTTTAACCCCTATGTGTGTAACAAAAAAAAAAAAAAAAAAAAACACCTTTAACAGGGTAACTGGGTACCCGAGTACCACACACAGAACCTATGAAGTTACATATTATTGCGCAATATATAAAGGTGCTCCATATTATGAAATGTTAAAAAAAATTTTAAGTTTAGCCTAACGTCAATTCAATAAATGGGGATTCACATTTATATACACAGTACTCAAATAAATTCAGCCAGTAGAAAGACTACTCAGTATTGTGTTGTGAGCGTATACGTAATATTTTCCATATCATTTGTATGTGGTACCCGGGTGCCCTGTCACCCTGTTAATGGTCGAGACACAAATGTGTCCATTATAAAAAATAAATATAACAAAAACTTAGGAGTTCTCAGAAAGTTTCAAGCGCCTAGAAATTCTGCATACATAGAAAATTGGAATTAACTTACAAAAAGTTACCCGGGTACCCTGTCACACACATAAGGGTTAAATCGTACCCAAGCGAGTAAGCAAATGTTTTTATCAACGCTAGGTTTGAACCAAGTCAGGTAGCCCACATGGTATACAAATCATTTCTACACCAAAATAGAAAGAATAAATGCACAAAACGTTATTTAAAAAATATAAGCTTTTTGCAAAAATGGTTGAAAGATTTGCCAAAGTTAGAGTCTCAGTATCGCCGGAAATATACCAAAAAAATTTATTTAGAAGCGGATTTAAAAAGCTTTAAACAAACTAATGATACCTATTCTGTGACATGTTACGAAAATGTAGAGAAAGATACCGCACCTGTATTATATCCAAAATTCGTAGATTTATTTAAGTCATCAAATTACTCTTTATTCATGTCCAGGAATGATCAGTGTGACCTGTGCCTGTCTAACAAAGCAAGGAACATATCTCAAAAGCGGTTTACTTACACTTTCATACTTGTAAAACATTAGATTAAATTTAATATTTGTTTAATGTAGATAGGGGCTTTTTGTTTCAGAAAAAACAAAGCATAAAGCCCTTGGTAACATAACTGTTAAAATATTACACATATACACAAAATTAGTATAGAAATTAATTCGTCGGAGTATTTTTTTATTATATTGGTGAAATTTGCATTGAAATCCTTAATACTTTTTATTTTATCATGTTTTTTCCTTCTCCTGTAATATTAGTAAAATGTAAGTTACGGCATTTTGCGTTTGAGGCAATAATATAAGGAGTGAGATCAAAAAAATCTTAACATACATTAATGTTAATAAAAAAGAAGCCACTAAACTTACGGTTTTTTTATTTTTTTATTGAAATTATTTTTACAACTTACAAAAATATGATTTTATAGTTCTAATCAATACTGATGAAGTTTTTAACCTTTTTCGAAAACCCTTTCATTATGGTTTTTATAGTGATTTATGTCACTTTGTTCGAACAGGTAGTCCACCTGCGTTTAAAATCTACCACACTTTTTTGTTCTCCTCAATTCTCTTTTAACAAGAGACCAATATCTCTCTACTGGCGTTAGCTCCAGGCGGTTTGGGGGATTTGCCGCTCTTGGTACAAATACCATTATTGTTCTTGTACAATTCAAGACTTAGCTTACCATAGTGACAGGATGCCAAATCAGTACTATAGTAAGTGGACACATTAAGAAGTTCTATGAATGGAAGCATCCTCTTTTGTAAATATTCCTTAATGTAAATTTCGGTATTTATAGAGCCCTTTGTAACAAATGTTTGGCTTATTTTATCGCAACTGCATATTGTTTGCCATACCAAGAACTTTGTAGGAAAGTTTTCTGCTTTTGAGTCCTAAACTTTTCTACAACATTGGAATCAGTTTGAAGGTAGACCTTTGATTGTGTGGCCAACTTTTTGTTGAACCAAGTTGGGTTTTGTTGAAAATATTTAATAAAAATTTGCGTACTAAGCACATTTTGCTCGTGACTCATTTTAATCAGATTAACAACAAATGAATATAGTTGACATTAAATATAATAACTGACGTACCTTTCAAAGGTAACCTGATCAATAAAAAAGAAATCAACTAATAATTGGATTAAGAGTTTTAAGGAAAATATGCGTTAAGGTTTATTCGATCTCACTCCTTAGGTTTACTGATATATCAATTCAATTTTATGGGAGTCCATTGAGTTAGGAAGTACATATAGTTTTTCTCGATCACTTCACTATTTTACTGAAATTACGGTATTCTTAAAGCTGCAACTTCAAAAGTATGTTGTTTTGAAATTGTTTTTAAAATTGATTCTGTAAATAAAAATATGTCTGTAAATAAATAGTTTGATGACGAGGAGGGTAGAAAATTAGTTCCAGCTTGAAAATTGTCCAAAATTAATTTACAGTGGTATTTACAAAGAATTAATACACAGTGCAACATAGAAAAAAACACACGATCATGACAGTAAAGGTTCGACTCTACTACCAAAAGGTAGTAAAACCCTATACACAGTTTGTCCAATTTGGTGACCAATTTTTTATTATTGGCCCTCAAAAATTCTTAAAATCAGTGGGCCCTCAAAAAATGGTGTCATCAGTTTTTGGCCAACACCTAATTCAGACTTGGTGATACCGTTTAACTTTATATGACAATAATATAGCTAAGTGTCCGCCAAACAATTTTTGTTGACATTTTTTCCCAAAAAATTGCTTTTTCGTGCACTTTTTTTGAAAAAATTTAGGAAGAAACATTTTTTTTACTTTTTTTTTAATAACTTCCAGAGACTCCTAATTTTTCACTAACAATATTTAGCAAAGTTGTAGCTACGTTAGAGCTGAACAACTCTTGTGAACATATCAATGCATTCTGAACGTGTCTAGGTAGTCTAAATAACACATAAAAATCACTTTGTACCTAAAAAATTTTAATTTTTATTTTTTGACGCTAAGTTTTATATAACTTACATAACTTACTTATGTAAGTTTTTTAAATCATCAAGTAAAGATATTATTTTGGATGACTTCATTACATTCTTTTACCTTTCTTTAATACTTTTTTAATAAAATAATGCACTTATATGACAGCACCATAAACCGCTATTAAACCTTTTGTTAAAAATATTTACAAAATATATTGATTCAAGGGAAAATATTGAAAATCAAATTGAGAAAACAAAAGCGTATAAACTCTAAGTATGTTTTTATTTTAGAACTTTTTTTTTAACAAAAACTGGTCATCGCAGTTTGTGTCTACATTTTTATGGGAGTTTCATGAACTTATTACAGAAATATTTCTTCTCTCACTCATGTGTTTCAAAAATGTGTGTTTTTTTGTTTTGTTAAATAATGGTTTTACAATATTGTACATAGAATAGACAATGTTGTTGATATTTTAACTCATTGTTATGCATTTGATAAGGACACTGGCGAACGAAAGACTGACTGACTGTTTGACTGACTTGATGATGCCAATGATGATGATGATGATGTAAATATAATGTTAGACAAAAGAACAACTTTTTTATACATATTTAACAAAAAAAAAAATAAAAAAAAAATGTATCTAACTTATGCACCCAAGTCCAACAATACAAAACAATGAACAAAATCCGAAAAGAATATAATGGTGGTCAAACAATTTGGTCACAAAGAATGGTAAAGTAAATTCATTTATGAACAAAAGAAAAAGTTTTTTATATCGCGCTGTGTGTCCCTCTTGATGATGAGGAAAGTTAGTAGCAAAAAAAGAAACATATACAATTTACAAAGAAAGTTTGTAAAAGTCAAAGAGAAGGGGAGAAAAAAAATCAATAGAATGACAAAAAAAAAAAAATTATATCGAAAAAAATTCTATAGAAATAGATGTCAGTTAATGACATAAATATGTCGTCAATAAGACCATCCGTAATAGCAGCTTTATAGCAACAAAATCGCCACCATTCTGCCACCAATAAAGTCTTTGCATATACTTATAATAAGAAATTATGGTAATTTGAAGCGTATTTATGTTTGTAATAAAAATCTACTTTTTTATAACTTTCAAAAATTTAAATATTAAAACTATTAACAAGTTTGTTGAAGTTATTCATTTGAATCCATAAAATTATTGATATAATATGCTTACTTATTTTCTTTTACTTTGTAAGTATAGGGAATTTATAGATGTCTTTTTAGTTTTTAAATTTTATACTTAGCATTTTGCTTGGCTGTGTATTTTTGTTTTAAATCTTTCTGTTATTCTATAAGCCATTTTTCTGCTTCCAGATAAGCATGGCTCACTTTAGAGAATTTGGGATTTTGTAGAAAATTTCTTGCTTTTGTGTTTAGGTTTTTTACATGTAGAATATATACATATATCTTGTGTTTTTGTATACAGTTATGTCGAGCTACATCGACTTGTAGAAATAGGATGGTGTTTTATAATGTCCTGGGATGTTACTACGTCAAAAAGTGTGATAGTTTCCATAAGAGGCCATGTATCGTAGCAACAAAATCTACGATATACACTTTTTGTGATACATTTTTCACAAGTGAGAAAACCTATGTTGGTTGAGTGCAAACAATCCACTCTCTAACCTTCTGCTGTATTTGATTGTGTGTTTATTGTGAGGTAACTCAAGGAAGTCTCTCCAAAGTTATCAAGACCTCTGTTGGTTGGGTTTTATTACCATCCATAACAAAATAAAAAATCCTTAAAATTCATTGTGAAAATCATTACTTTTGAACTAAATGGGATAATCAACAATTTTAAAAGGCATATGATAGATAACTGATCAGCCTTTGAAATGAGGGTTCTATGCCTTTCAGGTGTCTACTTGTTGAAGTTTTTGGAAAAATCAATTTTATGGGAAGTAAAACAAAATGTTTTATTTTTATGTTAACTTTTAACCCTTTCACGACCATAACACTAATAAAACCATAGACCAATAAGACCAATAAAACTGTAGATTTTCAAAGACAGTAAAAAATAAAAGCTGTAATCGAACTTGTTTTAAGCTAAAAACCTTAATAAGAGACACGTTTACGAACTAATTTGAATTCATATGGAACCCATTCTTTTTATCGTTATTTAGTTATTCCATATTTTTGTGCTGGGACACCGGTGTCCCCGTGGTCACCAAAGGGTTAAATACTTTTACGATTTATAATTATTCCAGAAAAGATAGAAAAAATGTTTCTTTTGTATTTTTTTTTAAATTTTTTGTAAAATATTTAAAATTTTTTTTAATTAATTTTAAATTTGTTTGAAAAATATTGCTCACAATCCATAAAAGAAGGTATATCTAATGGTTATATGTCATAAATTGCCAAAAAATGCATGCAACACTTTTTTGGAACCAAGTGTTTTTTCAAAATTTTACCTCTAGCAAAAAATGTAGCAAGGGCGGGCAGCTGAAAATTCTTGCATTAGGTAAAGGAATAATCAAAGAACTTATTTTGAAAATATGGAAAATATAGAAATTTATAGTTTTTTTTTTATTTTCCATTAAAGTTGAGAAATATTCAAAAATGGATAATTGGTAAATACCGATTTACCTGGACAAACACCAGACATACAGTACAATTTTTTTTATTAATTTCTTAATAAATAGATCTATCAATATAATCAAAAACAATGACGATGCGTTACCTACTTTTCAATATACTGTATCTGAAAACAGACCACATTACCTAAAAATGGTCTGTTTTTTTGAACACTGAGAATAAGTCAACTTTGAAGGGCTATATCTTATGAACCAAAAATCTGATTGTAATAAGAAGCATATGGGCAATTCCACGAGAATGACAACCACGACTGAAAAAACAAAAACCCTTGAAACTTTTTTTCAAGATGATTTGAATAGAAGAAAACACTAAAATGTTACCTAACGCCTCTCACGATTCGCATATTTCTACATGTACCTCAAAATGACTTCCGTTTTATGTCACGTACGATATACCCTTATTTCGCTCGATATTTTGGACAACAATGTTTCGAAAGAACTTATTATTTTTTTAAAATATAGTACTCTCTGAATGGAACAAAAAGCCGAAATCATTTTTCAGATACTCTCGTTTTTGCAAAATTTATTCCACTCTATAGGCGTACAAATGTCACGTACGATGACATGGAATTGTCCATATTTGAAATCGTTTTACAATTTCCTGTGAAATAGTCGCCACTATGCGTCTACGAAAAGTATTATTTACTGGGACAGCATTTATTTTGGCTAACATAAATTCGAAAGAACATAATTTAACCAGCAACAGATCAGATGATTTCTTAACCACTGCGATATACTGGTAGATTCTAAAAGAGATTCACCTGTCAGGTAAAATTATTAGCTTGTAGAAATGAACATTTAAAGTTTCTGTTGTAGCTAACCTTTGGGTCAGTAGCTAAAGTATAGAGTAGAAGATATTAAAGAATATCATGCCATTTAACCCGTAACTCATGAGTCCAATATTGCCCAAACATTTGTTTTGTTGCTTATTTTATTAAAATTTGTCAAATCGATTCGTTTTCAGCATTTATTTCGTCAAAATGCTCTTCAAAAAAAAGTACGTGAAACAAATTTTCAAAAAATTCCAATATGGACTTTCAAAAAAACACCAAAAGATCTGAAGTTTCATCATAACTCAGTATAAGAAGTCTTGAACATTGAATGAAAACCTGCATCAGGACGAAGAAAAGGTCTATAAAATATTGGTAAGGCAACAGAAATCAAACATCTCTTTTGAAGATTTCTATCAGAAAAGCCGCTCGTAAAGTTAAAGGCTCTGTTTCTTTTGTGCGCAGAGCCAAATTTAATGCTGGATTGAAGTCCTATAAGGTTCTGAAAATTCCAGATCGCAATGCTGTAAAGAACGTATAAAAAACTATATCTGTTGTGTGATGGATTATAAAATTTATATGCCGGCAGACATTTCACAACTTCCAGGTCAAGATTTGTAGCTACATACAAATCATGGACGATGGATGGACGAGTCAATGCTCAAGAATAACGCGACAAAAAAAAAAACCAACACAATTCCCCAAGAAGTTTCTTTTATGGCAAAAGAAGCCAATCATTTGTGTCAGCAAGCACAATAAATACAGAAATATATGTATAAGTATAACAGTGTGTCTACAAAAACGGCACAGAGTGCTTTCATATTTCTGGCCCGATTTGGCATCATGGTACTATAGAAAAAAGTCCCTTGAGTGGTATTCAAATAATAATGAAAATTTTGTACCACGGTAGGCAAATCTACCCAACTGTCCAAAACTTCGACCTGTAGAAAGGTATTGACCAGTTGTAAAAAAATAATTAAAAAACACATGAAAGGTATTCCAAGACATGTCCGATTTTAAATGTAAATGGACCACCTCGTCCAAAAAGGTAATGGCAGTAGCTATAAAATCTTTAATAGCAGGATTTCCGGAATTTTATAAATACCGAGAAATATGCCAATATGTTAATGTTTCATGAATTTGCAAAATGTTTAAATAAATTTACGTATTCTTGAGAAATTTTATATTGAACGGTTTAAGTTTTATTTAAATCAATACAAGCAGCTTTAGTCACCTGCTACTTAAAATCAATTTGAAGAATGCTACTGCGAATTTCGGACCTTATTGTTGTGCACTTATTGAATTCCATATGTATGGTGAAGGGTTAGATTTAGTTCTCGAGAATTACCGGGAATGTAAGGTATTCCCGTGTAGTTACGCGAATTTATTTATAAGCTTTATCTTAACGCCAATCAAGTAAGTGGGATTATTTATAAAGAAATTATGTTAACGTGAAGTGTTAACCAAATTTAAAAATTCTATTAAATGGCACACCAGAAAAACATACATTTTCGAAAAATTTACTACTATTCTTTAAAAGTTTGAGAAGGTCGTGTTATATACCTGGTGTTCAGCCATCAACTACAGCTGATACTTATTACTATAGTAAATTGTAACATCTTGTAAATGCTGTTGTCAAAAATTTATTTGATTAAAGCGCATACTGCTAAATTAAAAAGTATTACTACAATTATTTATAAGCTATAAGGATGTCCATAGTCTTTTAACTACAATTTATGTTGGATAGAATCTGTAAGTCAGAAACTGTGAGTACAGATATCAAATTAATGATAAAACTCTTGTAAGTTTTAGGGCATATTTAAAATGTTTAAATTTTTAATGATCATAACTACACGCAGAGAAGAAACATGGTTTCACATGGTTACGACAACTATACTATGTTCTTTGTAACAATATATTATTGCCGTAAACATATAATTGTTGTTTTAATTTAATTTCAACAATATTATAGTTACTGTAAACGTTTATATTTTCATCGCAATTATAAATCTAAATATTGTTCACCGAATCATAATTATTTTTGGGAAAACTAAATAATCATAAATAGGTAAACATATTATTATTACATACAACCATTAAATGTTAAGTAGTCATAATATGTTTAAGATGCAAACAAAATATGTTTACTTTTAATAGTATTCCATCATTTATGAGTGTTGCTGTTTGTCTAAGTTATGTTATTTTTACAATTAAATTTTAAGTGCCTGTAATTCCCATTCGCTCTATAGTTTTATTTGTATATTATCTTTAACATTTTAAAGAGAATAACAATAAATTTCAGTGAATTTATCAATAATATTTTAATTGGGAATTTAGTTAGTACCTTAAACCTAAAACCCATTAAAATAAAATTTTGTATTTCAAAAAATAAATTTTAATAATAATATGATTACTTTGGATCATAATATGATTTAATTGGGTCATAAATATGAATATTTTGGGTCATATTATGATTAATTTACATCATAATATTATTATTGATTTGTATCATAATATGTTTATTTCAGAACATATTATGATATTTTATGGTACTTATAATGATCATAATATGTTTGGACTACAAACATAAATCTTATCATAATATGTTGCTCTTAGATTATGTTTATCACAACCATGTTTTTTCTCTGCGTGTAGAAGAGGTGTATGATTCATGCCGTAAATGTATGCATTCAAAGTATTTTTTCTTTGATCTGTCGTTAGGTGTCACAAACAAAAATAAGCCATCTGAATTCAGTTTCAACGAATCTCCAAAATCTTGGGTTTTTCTTATATAATTATAAATTTTTTCGAAACTGACTACTATATTATAAAGATTTGGAGCAACACTGGACAGTCAAAAGAATTGCTGGGGTTTTGCGAAAATGGAAAAGGTACAGCATCCTTATTATAAACCTCATTTATTTCTAAAATTGTTATCGATTTCAAACTTATACAATTTCACAATTCATCAATCTGACCTTTATCAACTATTAAATTGTGGTTCAATATAAACAAAACGCTTAATTTTGTTCGTTAAAACCGTAATGTTACGTATAGATATTTTATTATTTTCAATGCTGTTTTGTTGCCTTCATTCCCTAATGAATTTTAGAGTCACATACAGTAGGGTGAACCCAACAAAATGTTGTGGATGTTTCCAGTTAAAATAAAGCATTAATTCGTTCTATATTTCAATATTTGGTTTTATGTTTCTTTTTTCATATTTCTCTCAAAGGAAACATATAATATATTGGTACCATGTCAAACATTTTTGAATGCGCATTCAATTTCAAAATTCAAGCTAGTTCAAAATGTATTCGAATATTCATAACAATACGAGATATATGAAATATATCATAGCAGCCTTCAAAAACGACTTTCCTAAAAAAAAAGTCATGGAAACCTTCAAAAATAACACTGTTTAATAAAGCTCCCAAAATATTGACGCCAGGACAAACATTTTGAGAAATGATCCTCACAAACAAACTTTTATGTTTAAGCTTTGATATTTTTACAAATAAAGCTTGAGTGTCTCATTCACTCTATAGTTTTATTTGTATAATATCTTTAGTTTTTCTAAAGCCTTTTGGGAAAAGGTTTCCTGATGATCTGGCCTAAGCAACCAGTGAAATGCGCATAGGAACTAGCTTATCCCCCAACAATAAATTTGAGTGAATTTAACAATAAAATTGGGAATTTAGCATAAGAAAATCTTACTATAATATTAATTTTGTATTCCCGAATAACCTTTTAATAAACTAAACTTTAGTTTTAGATTGTAACATCGACAGCTTACTTATCCTCCACACAAACGGGTGAACCCTAATATACATACATCGTATGTGCATATGTATGTATGTAGATAAATTATGAATGTATGTGTCTTAATATAAGCAAAGAATTCTATAAAAATATCTACTAAAATAATAAAAAAAAACTCTTAGAATATATTAAAATAAAAAACGAACAAAATTTAAATTGCTCTTGGGTTTGTTATGTAAATTTTTTTATCAATTTTAATACATTATTAAATATTTAAAAAAAAAATTAACAGAAATATCTTTATTATTTAGGCTATTGAGTGATTTATTTTATGTTTTTAGTGAACAGTGATATTACTTAAGCAGTGTATAAAGGCATAATTACTCTTTACGCACAGTGGTCCAAATGCCCAATCTAACTGGAAAATAGTCATTTTTTTAAATGCTTCAAGAGCAAACTTTTTGTATGGTAATATGTTGACCAGTGTCTATAGTACATAATGGCATATTTGTTTGTTCTTTAAATAGCTACTAGGGTATTCAATCGATTAACCGTTAATCGGTTAACCGATTAATTTTGGTCGGTTAACAGTTCGAATAATTTAAAATTGCCGATTTTTAAATAACAAATAAACCAATTAATTTGATTCGATTAACCGATTAACCGAAATTTCTTTTTTTATTGTAATTAATATATAAAAATATAGTTTTAAACACACAAATTTTATTTCTTAACTCATGAACATTCCCTTCTAGCAATAGTTTTTTGAAGTATAGCTCAAAAACTGAAACTAAGGAATTTGGAAATGACATTTTTTCATGAATGTTTCATGATGAACTTTGCCCTAATGAGTAGGAGGAACACTGAAGACATTACAGAAACGAGTCTTTTATCAGAACTTAACGAAACTATTAAAAGTATTTAAAATCTAAAAAAATATCAAAAGGACTCCAATGGTATAATGAGGGATGTTATATGCTTAAAAAAACCTGAACAAAGAACTGAGAAATTGAATAGTCTTTCTCATGCGTTACTTTCGATATCTCCAACATCTACAATCAGTGAGAGAGTTTTTTCCAAGTCAAGTTCTATTAAAACTAAAGAAAAATCGTTTAAAAGGAAACCTTTTAAATTATATTCTTTTCTTAAAAGTTTACTTCAGAATATCTCACTAAAATCCTAAAAAAAAAACTCACATGGGTATATAAAAAGGATTTCAAATACCATACTTTATCCTATTATTTATTTTTTTTTGTTGAAATGCTTAAATAAGTACACAAAATTCATGGTTTTTTTCAATTTAAAATTAAAATAATAATTATTCGGTTAATCGAATAATTTAAAACTAACCGATTAAATCTAAACCCCGATTAATTATTTGCTCGATTAAATTATTAAACCATTAAACCAGAATCCCGATTAATTGAACTAGCGTTGATACATTGCTTCAAAAACAAGTAATTGCTTCTTTGTAAAAAAATTAATATCTCAAGTGACATTTAACAGTGCAAGGGAAATTGTCGTCAAAATATAATAAGAGCAATTAAAAAATTGTTTTTGGTGTAATTAATATAACAAAGGAAAGAGTAAAAACTACTGTTTAAATTTTTCAGAAAATATGTTTTGTTAAGAAAAAAATTACAATTATGTACATGTGTGTTTTAAATGTGAAATTTTTGTTCAATGTCCAAATTCTATTAGAATTTCAAATGGTAATTTAACAGATTTAAGCTTCAGTTTTTATGCTGTCGTCATCTATATAGATGTGGCTTTCTAATACTTAAAAAACTAGCTGCCACTTTTTGCCTCAACGGTTTTTATTTCATTTAGCGTTTAACATGTCCGTTACAAGGAAGGAGCTGTATTTTTATTTTTAAAGTTGGCGTGGCATTTTGCCCACTTCAACTTCTTTAATGAAAGCTAGCCTTTACTTCCGTACCAAGTTGCAAGTCGGTACAGCTTTTCAAAAGCGAGTTATGACCTTTTTCCGGCTAGATTGAGCATTTGGACCACTGTGTTACGTTCTGAATCAGCTGTTTCTATTTTGCACATGAAAAACAGGTATAAGTAGTTAGTTTTTATGTGCAGTTCCGTTCTGTTCCGGACGATCCTGTTAAAAACAAAAATTGTCTACATAATTGTAAATGACAGCGGCTTTTAAAATAAAGAAAAAATGTTAAAGTAATTGATTCTTATGAAATTTAATATAAATTTGGAAAAAAAAACGAGCAGTCTGGTGGAAAATATCAAATGAAATGGAAATACCAGGTAAGTACCCTGGATTAATTAAGTGTTTTAAAAAGGAATTACGTATTAAAAGATGGTCAATACAGTGTGGCAGGTTCGCCAAAGAAAAGAAAAATTATATATTGTCACAGAGCAACAAACTGGCATAAGTAAAGAACAGAACGGAACAGAATGCAACAGCAACGGAAAGTAAAGACTAATGAGGCCTTAAGTAGTTAACTATTTAAGTGAGGTTTATATTCAATCAACAAGCTAAATTTATGCTTGATTATATTCCAAGCATTGCCTTTCTGTTTCCTTGTATATACACATATATGTATAATTACCCTAGTAATGAATATAACTATTAGTGTGAAGGAAATTACACAAATATTCTGATTTCTCCAAATAAGTCTAATTTACAAACTTGATTAAATTCATTAGTGGAAAATTTAGAATTAGCTATCTTCATCTATTTGCAACTCAACACTTACATACAAATTTACACAGATAATAAGTATATACCGTATACTATTTACTCAATTCATAATAGACCAGTCCTTAACAAATATATTTGTTTTGGATGGGTTGTAAATTTGTTTTAAATAATGCTACTTTCTTCATTTCTTCACAAATATAACTACTAAACAAGTAAGAAAGTGTGGTCGGTCAAGCCCGACCTTATAATACCCTACACTAAGTAAATGAGCAAAATCATTATTCTTTCAAAATTTCAATAATTTATATTCGTGAGTGATTTTCGGAAGTGGGCCTTATATGGGAGCTATGAAAAATTATGGACCGATCACCATGAAATTTGGTCATGTGACTAACGTCTATATGAAAGTTATTTATGTTGCATTTTATGTGTATACCAACATTTTAAGGAGATTTATGCTCGTTAAAGTGATTATCGGAAGCAGGTCTTATATGGGAGCTATGACTAATTATGGACCGATCATAACAAAATTTGGTGACATAAAATTTATTTGCAGAAAAACTTGTGTAGATACCTATATAAATTAAACATTTATGACCGATAAAGTCCAATTTCGGTAGGACATTTGTATGGGGGCTAGGTGAAATAATAGACGGATTTCAGCCAATTTCAATAGGCTTGGTCCTTGGGCAGAAAAAATTATATGTACCAAATTTTATCGAAATATCTTTAAAATTGCGACCTGTACTCTGTGCACAAGGTTTACATGGACAACCAGCCAGCCAGCCAGCCAGACGGACGGACGGACGGAAGGCCATCGATCGGTATACTTTAAGGTGGGTGTTAGACTAATATTTATGGGCGTTACAAATATCTGCACAAATCCAATAAATAGCATAGAGAGTGTTTCGAAAAAATCTTATACCTGTAGTATGTTAAAATAAAACTTGAACCGTTCAATATAAACATTTTCAAAAATATGTAAACTTATTCATATAATGTATAAATTCATAAAACATTAAAATATTGGCATATTACTCGGTACTTATAAATTTATCTACTTTTTTAGAAAATCCTCCCATTGGTTGCTTCCGTTATCTTTTTGGGCGAGGTGCTCCACTCACGCTTGAATTCGGACATGTCTTGAAATACCTTTCCTGTGTACTTTAATTATTTCTTTGCAACTGGCAAATACCTTTCCACAGGCCGAAGTTCTGAACAGTTGGGTGGATTTGCCTCCCGTGGTACAAAATTTTCATTATTGTTCGAATACCACTCAAGGGACTTTGCGAGCAATATAAAAAAAACCTTAAAAAAGCACCATTTTATCCTTGAACCCAGCTCAGAAAATATTAACGCCAAGGCAAAAAATTTTAGTTGGGTACATCCACAACGTTAATTCTTTTTTGGCGTCACCCTAATATACAAAATGTGGATGTGAGCGTATGAAAGTTTACTACTTACCTAATATTTCTACGGTATGAGTAATTTCACGTGGTTCCATTGTTGCTATTTGACAAATATAATCACCCGCATCCTGTGGCACAGCATCACGTATTTGCAGATTAAAACCGCTGACTAAACGTACACGTGGATCAGGGGTAACTTTAACAGAACCAGCTGTTAATATCGCAATGCCACGTTTCCAGGCAACGACATAAGGATCTGCAAGAGGTACAAAAGTGAAATAATTATTAATATAATTGTTTTCATAACTAAAAAAAGGAAAGTATGTAAATTACAAACAGACATACATATCACACTGGTTCCTCTAAAGAGAGTCAACTCAAAATTTTAAAATTTTCAGTAGAGGCAAAAAACTGTTTTTTTTTTTATTTTAAAACATTACAATGAAAGTTGAACACCGATACAACTGTATTTTTTGTCCAAAGAGTAAAGCAAATGATGTAAGATTTTTACAGTGGGTAGATATTACCACTGTACATCGATTTCTTGCAAAAAGTGAACATTGAAAGATTTTGAGTTGATTCTTTTTAGAGGAACCAGTGCTATATGTAACTACTTATAAATGATATTTATTTATCAGTCAATCAAACCCTACCATACACTTTTATCTGTAAGGTGGTAAGAAATATCTGAATAGTAATTTATATAGTAGTTTTGTTGTTTTAGTTTAACAACAAAATTATGTTTTGTAAACATTAACTATGCTTTTAATTCATTATAAATTCAGCTAAGAAAGTGCGATAAATAGACTCTAAATTAATTTGAAAACCTCAATAGAATATCTAAATATATATTATAATTTATCAAATACATTAGTAAATTTAATAAATTTTCCTTTCAAACAAAGCCAATGAAAAAACATTTGAAAAACCATGTATTCCATTTAATAGCAATGATATGTAAATGTAATCTTTGTGTGCAATATCAATAGCAGAAAATCTAATTAAATTTCTCATTATGCCTTTCAGTACAAACCACAAAATCATTTACATTTACTGTGAAAAATGTGAAATGGAAAACTGAAAAGAAAGACAAGGGAGGCTAATAAGTAGACGGTATCGCTTCCAAGAAGACATACAAGTATCAGTCGATGGTGATGCTGCTTAATCAATTTACAGCCATAGGGTATCATATGTATGGTGGTGGCACATCAAAATGTTATACAAAGCTAAAAATAAGGCAAACAAAAAAAAAAAAAAAATGTAAAGAACACTTACAGGAAATGATATGAAATCAATAGGATTCAATCAATACAAAAGTGATATGCAAATGAAAACGCAATCAAACATCCGTTTGTGTTTGTGGTGTACTTAATCAGCATAATACATACAAAAATACTTACACACCTACACACACACCCACACAAACACATTACTCAGACATCATAACACCCTGCAGTTCATTGAACTAGTTCCATCACCTCGCATTAGTTAGCCACTGAGAACTACCACTAGTGAATTTTCAACCCACTCACAACATTATTTACTGGTGAATTGAAAAAGGAGATGTAATTGCAGGTGGCCGATTGGCGTATTCTGCATAATAGAGTTGTGCCTCTTTGAACTAAAATGAACTAAAATGCTTTTTTTTAGTGATTACGTCTACAAAACAATTACAAAAATAACATCCAATTTCTTATTTTGTTTGTAATATACAAAAACAATGTGTCTGTTGTTTTTGCAATTGTTTGGAAGGCGTAGTATAGAAGTCAAGTAAAAACGTAATGAAATTCTGTTCCGTTCCCTTAAGGATACATTACACTACGGTCGGCTAACCCAGCCTTAAGCCACAGAAATCTTATTTGTACTGCTCTCTATAGAGAATATATAAAAAATATATATATTTGTTATTAAGAATTACGTGTGAGTCTAATCTCAATTTGTGCATATTTGCATCATCTAAGAGAAATGGTATATTTTAGAGTATTTCATTTTACTTGAATTTATTTCCAAAAACTTAAAATTAATATCTGACTATTGTTTATTACTGAAGGCGCTGGTGAAATGTAGTGCAAATGATAACCATTTAACTACCACTTTAGCAGCCATAGCAAACTAGTTTGTTGTACAATTAGTAATATAGCTAGAGTAAGGTTTTCTATTGACGGTTTTCAAACTGCTGGGCATTAAGTACAAATGTATATATATAAGTAAAGTTCACTTATTCCTGTATATTAGTGTGGCTCTAACAAAATTTGTAGTTGTTTCCAACTAAAATAAAATTATAATTCATTCTCCGATGCCGCTTCTCAAAAGTTTTAATCTGGGTAATTTTTAAGGTTTTTATGAATTTTGCATATTTCTTTCACAGGAAGTATATGAAATAGTGTTATAATGTGAAAGGTGACGTATCTATAACTATCATACAGGTAACAAAATATTCGTAGTTTTTGTAAAGGCAGAATTAGTCATTACGTTCTGTTGCGTTCCGAATCAGCTGTTTATATTTTGTGCATGAAAACTTGTATAAGTAGTTAGTTTTTTTTTCTGTGTTAAAAACAAAAATTGTCTACGTAATTGTAAGTGACAGCTTTTAAAATAAATAAAAAAAATTGGTTTTTGTGAAATTTAATATAAATTTGGAAAAAAACGAGCTGTCTGGTCGAAAATATCAAAGGAAATAGGAATACCAGTTAAGTACCCTGTATTAATAAAGTGCTTTAAGGAGGAATTGTTTATTAAAAAATGGTAAATGCTGTCCAAAAGGTTCGCCAAAGAAAAGAAAAATGATATATTGTCACAGAACAACTAAATGCCATAAGTAACAAACAGAACGCAACAGCAACGGAAAGTAGAGACTGATGAGGCCTTAAATGTTTTGAAAACATTTTAATTTTGTAATTAACTAGTTTAAGTTTAAACCCTAAATAATTTTATCGAAACGAATTTTCTGATTTTCGAAATTCAATCTAGTTGCACATTTATTTATTTGAATTTTTGGAAACCAATTGTTAAATTTTCTTCATTTATCTCATAAAATAAAAAAATAAATAAAATGTTTTGTATTGACATGTTTAGAGTTAGTACATGCAGAAGAATTCTGATACGCCATTGTTTCTTTTGCAAGAAATATGAAAAACATTATAAAAACCTTATCAAGAGAGTTATTGATCATTTGATCCAGATCACCAAATACTGACTTCAGGACAAACATTTTGTGATAATTTATTCTACCTCAATACAGCCGGGCCAGCCTTCTGTACATAAGTACATCGCTCATTCCCTTCACTTTTCTTGTGACTTCTACATTATTTTCATTTTATACTGGCAAATGAAAAAAAGAAAAACAAATGTATGAGCTGAATATTAAATATATATGTATATTAACTTAACTGTACCCAGCGGGAAAAATATACAGTAAAGAGGCCTTCCTAAATGCCTTATTTTGCAGACACAAGGACACCCAGCCGCATTGCAAAATCGTATCAATTTTACACGGCGTGTCATTGCCAGTCAAGGCCCTGCATACTCGCTGCTGTTAGAGGGCTGAGAGATGGCCTACTTAAGAATACATATTAGAAGGTGTTCAATTAAAGGCCTGTAAGGAGACCTGCCGCGTAATGCCTCACAGAATGTCTACATATCTATTAAAAACCCTGAAAATTAAATTCTAATTGAAAGTCTGCTGAAGTAAGAAAATATTCTAAATGAATTCAGCATAAAACCTAAAGAATGGACTTTAAAATATCACGTGTGTAGTTTTATATATAAAAAACTCCTTCACGCGAACTTCACATCTTCAAATGTTATAAAAGACTAAATTACTTAGAAGATTTTGCACCTTCTTCTGGTTTAATGTAATAAAGAGAGCAAAATAAATAGTATTATAGAGAGACAATAATTGCAAAACCAATCATGTTCGAATATTAAATAAAGGTTTGCTAGACCTTATTTTGCAATGCAATTTTGATTGTGTAGAAGGAGAAGCATACCCATTCTAGAACGTCTTCTGCTAGCAGGCAGAGTAGAATGAGTATCGCATCTTTTAGAATGTGTAAACAGGTCTTTTAGAAGGCCTATAAGGTGAAGACCTAGAATTTTTTCCCGCTGGGTACAGTCGTCATACATACATGCATTTACTGTTACACATACAAATGTGTGATTTTTGTATATGTTAATGTGGGTTTTAGGTGTATTTGTTGTATTATTTCACATATACATACATTAAGTCTCAACATATTTAAGTGTCTTTTGATGTTTTATGGTTGTTATTTACTTATTCCTATTTATCAATATTATTTGTCATTATTATAGAACAACAAATAAAATTGTTTTTGTGTTTGTTACATCCAATTATATTGGGTGTGTAAAAAGGTAAAGACTTATAAATGAAATGAAGGCACAAACAACATTTCAAAATATTTTCTATTGATTTTCCGTAATTACTGAGAAAAAGTTGAGTAGGAATTCTTTAATAACTAAAATGTAGACACGATTTCTAATCCGCAAGAGTACATCATACATAAATGCACTCAATTATACTTTGCATCAATTAAGAAAATTGAGTTTTAAAATATGATTTAAAACTTAATTTGAGTAATAGAAACTCTATTCAATACATCAGCCAATGTGTTGGATCATTTAAAAATAATAATTCAAAAGCAACACTATAATTGCAGCCAGCATTACAAACTAAACAGATCCCAGTCACATAGGAAAATTCAGCTTTTAAATAAATTACTATGCGGGTAATCCATACGCTCGAAAAATGCTTGCAATCATGAAGTATCCCCAATAGAATTTTCAACAAGTGACAAGATATCCTTAATGCCTTACAATTGTCAATTAAAGACAATATCCTTGAATTGATTGATCGTATGAAAACAAGTTGTTTTGAATACTCCTTTTGAACAATTTATACGTTAAGATTTTGCGGATCAACAGTCGGGACATAAAACTAGGTGAAAATAGGTGCAGTTTTAATACAGATATAAGGACTGAGATTGTAAAATTCTTAACACACGTTTTTCATTAAAACTATTAACCCAAGTATAATTTGATTTTTTTTATCAAGTTCCTTTGTAAAGCATGTCAGTTATTATGTTTAATGTCAGTTATGTTCATTTGTTGTTAATCTGATTAAAATGAGTGACCAGAAAAAAGTGCATACTAAAAGTGTTAAATATTTTCAACAAAACCCAACTTGGTCTTACAAAAGTTGGCCAAACAATCAAAGGTCTGCTATCAAACTGTTTCCAATGTTATTAAACAGTACCGGGAGAACTTGTCCGTTGATATAAAACCTGGTGCAGGTAGAAGGAATTGTCCACATGATGTTTCTAAAACCAAAAAATAGAAAGCATTTTCAAAAGAGCTACCAACACCTCCGGTAGGAAAGCTGCCCGGTTAGGTCAGTGCTCGGACTATTTGGTACAAAAAGTTAAAGCCAATGCAGGTTTAAAAGCCTACAAGGCTAAACAAAGTTCCTGATAGGAACTCTGCTAAAAATTTAGAGGCCAAAGACAGAGCTCAGAAATTGAAGTCAAAATTTATACAAAAAATATACCTGCTGCATAATGGATGACGAAATGTACGTATGGGAAATCTTTCGCAGCTTCTGGTTCCATTTTTTTATGTTGCAGATGCTCGAGGGAATGTTGGAGAAAAGTTTAGGACCCATTAGCAGACAAAATTTTCCAAAAAGTTGTTGGTATGGCAATCAATATGCAGTTGCGGCAAAAAGCCAAACATTTGTTACAAAGGGCTTTATAAATGCCGAAATTTACATCAAAGAATGTTTACAGAAAAGGATGCTTCCACTCATAAGACTTCTTAATGTGTCCACTTATTTTTGGCCTGATTTGGCATCAGTCACCATGGTAAGAAAGGTCTTGAGTAGTGAAAGAACAATAATGTGGTATTTGTACCAATAGAGGCAATTTCTCCAAAACGCCCGGAGCTAAGGCCAGTGGAGAGATATTGGGCTCTTGTTAAAAGAGAATTGAAGTGCACAAAAAGTGTGGTAGATTTTAAACGGAGATGGACAACCTGTTCGAACAAAGTCACATAAAGCACTATAAAAACCATAATGGAAGGGTTTTCGAAAAAGGTTCAAAATTTCATCATTAGTGATTAGAACTATAAAAATATTTTTTTTTTTTGTAAATTGTAAAAATAATTTCAATCAAATAAAAAAAGATTCAGAACTGTAAGTTTAGTGGTTTCATTTTTATTAGCATATATCTATGTTAAAAATTTTTCAATCTCAGTCCTTAATGGAAGAGTGGCAAGAAAATGTATCATTGTTTTAGGAACTCCTTGGAAGAATTACATAAACCTTCAGTAGAGAATAAAACTGTTTTAATATATTTAGTTTAACCATAGACTTAACATTACATATAGTACACATTACACAAGTACTCTTTACTCCAACCAATGTTTGCTATTGATTTTTAGTATTTCAAATATAATCATAACTTTTTTCGGTAACATTTGCGCACAATATTATTAGCGATTTATTCGACATTTTTAAATACAATTAGAGTGCTACAAAAAAATGAAATTGCAATATTTGGCTGTTCCCCCCACTATAATTGTTATATGTATTTTAGAAATACGTTCTGTAAAATATTAGATCGATAGCATAACGCATTTACTGGGAAAAAGGGGATTTATTTAGTTTTTGCAAAAATGTTGGCACTACATAATTATTTTAGCGTTTTAATGTAAAATTATTGAAATATATAATACATAATTACACTCTGCTAAAAAATAACAGTTTTTGTCAGAACTTAAAAAGCGACCTAATGAGGGTTATAGGCATAGGTGAGGACATACTAAAACCGTTTTTAGAGAGTTCGAAACAGTCTCAAAATTTTGAGTTATTTTGAAAAAACTGGAGAGGCAAAGAATTAAGCTTTCATAAAATGTATATTCCAAGAAGTCAGGTAAGTTTTTATAAAAAGTTTATATTTTTTTTTTCGTAATTTCTCAAATTTAACAATAGGTTTTTTAATATTTTTCTAAGAAAATCTATTTATTTTTGCAAAGTGTTTCAAAGATAATTTTATATACAAGGTGGCGCAAAAGTAAACTTCCGATGATTTTTGGCTGTAAATAAAAAAAAAATGAAAAACTTTGATTCTTCTTGTGGATTAATTTTATTTGATCTTTCAGTTTTTTTTACATCAAGTCGAGAATATGATGTCATGTAAATGGCCGCCACCACAGTTGATTGTCATTTGAGCCCTTTTTATGGCATTTTCCATCACTTTGGCCAAAACTTCCGGCGATAGTGACTTTGAGCGGGTGTAATGGCTCTTCGTGGGTTACACGCGGATTTTCAGCGCCCCAGAAGCATAAATTTTGCTTATTTACGTACACGCTAAGATGGAAATGGGCATCATCACTCATGATTATTTTTGATGAAAAATCATCTTCCTCTTGGTGGTGATTAAGGATGGCTTGAGCGTATGTTAGACGCTATTGGCGGTCAGCAGCTAAAAGCTGATGCACCGTCTGGACTTTGTACGGAAACATCTTCAAATCTTGTACCAAAATTCGCTGTAAAGACCGTCGACTAATACCCATTTGCGTGGCACGTCGTTTGGTCGATGTCGACGGCGCTTCCATGACATCCTCGGCTACAGCAGCAATATTCTCTGCAGAACGGCTACTCCAAGGTCCAGTCTCTTCGAGCCGAGCGGCTAAACGTCGCAGTGTTTCACCAGTAGGCGTTGGACGGCCAGGAAATCTGCGACGAAATTCACGTTGTGCCAAAGTCACCGACCGATTATTGGTCAAATAATTAGTCAGCAATATTCCGCGTTCTGGAGCAGTGTAGCGTAACATTGTTTATTAACTTGTATTTCGCATGTGTTTACTACACAAATGTCAAAACAGAACTGACATTAGGGGCCAATCGCAAAATTTATAGCATTTTCTGATAGGAGGATTACCTTTGCGCCACCTTGTACAACAAAACGAGATATTACTTGTAAAAATCGGTTTATATTTCCAAAAGTTATTAGAAATTCAAAAATATTTACCTTGTAAATTAAAAACTTTACAAATATTTGTTTGTTTGCATAGTTAATTGTTTTTTTATTCATATGGTGTTAAGGAAAAGTTGCATAACTTTTATAATTTTTATCCGATTTGCAAAATTAAAACCATGTTTTGTTAAGAACTAAATATTCTTGATACTTTGATATATATTTTTTATAAGGTTTCATATCAAATTAAGCTATGAGTAACTACTTATATCAAAAAAATTTATAAATTATGGTCTTTTTGTAGATATTCTTAACAGAAACAATACTTATAACTTAGAAATGCTTCAAAAATGGACTTCATTTTATATCGTTATCCAAGGCAAATTTATTTACAGGAAGTCCCGATCCTACTTTCCAAAAATTCTACTTTACAACATGTATTTTGTTTTTGTAAAAATATTTTCTAGCTGCCAAAAAGCTAAACAACAGCAGACTGAAAAAACCGAAAACAGGGGTGAAAATAAATAAAAACGTGAAATTTAGTTTCACAAAGTACAGTAACGCAATTTAGTTATATTTTTTATATGTTGATTGTTTAAAACGATCACTTTTCTACTATTTTATATTTGGTCAATTCACAAGGTCTCTTATCATGTCATATTGTCCTAATATTTCACAATGGTTTTTATTGCTTTTCAAGCAAAAATTGTCCTAAAATAATACTACTTTCTATGCTATGTTTATTGTGTTATCGTAACGAGCTAGCAGAGACCAACGCGGAATGCCTAAGAGTCGGTAAAGCCGAGCCGCTGAGTCGTGATATATAAGGACAATATGACTAATAAGACCCCTTGTGAATTGACCAATTTTTTTTTTTTTAATTATCTGCACTGTAATATTCATATATAAAATTGGCTTATGCCAATTGTTTATTAAGAACAGTTGGTTAGCGTTATGCTACGAAGAAAAAACTCATATGTACCAGTAAAAACAGGGACTGAAAATAATAATTATTCTTGAAATTTCAAAAGAAAAAAGCCATCACAAGAAAATATCGGAGAGTCAAGTCAAGCATACCAATTTTATCGTTTTCAACTATATTTTCATAAAATAATATGCTTTTTAAATTCTTGATTTTTATTTTTTTTTTTTTTTGTCAAAAATAATTGTTATTTTTTGATTTTTATTTTTTTTTGTCAGAAATATTTGTCAAACTTTGATTTTTTATTTTTTTGTCAGGAATATTTGTCAGACTTTGATTTTTTTTGTCAGAAGTAATTTGTCAGACTCTTACATATATGTAAATAAAACTCAGTAATTAATTTTTATACCTGCTAAAAAAGTAAAAATCATAGTCTTACAAATATGTCTGACAAAAAAATAACAATTATTTCTGACAAAAAAAAATCAAAGTTTGACAAATATTTCTGACAAAAAAAAATAAAAATCAAAAAATAACAATTATTTTTGACAAAAAAAAAAAAAAAAAAAAAAAAAAAAAAAAATAACAATTATGTTGTGATTTTTATTATAAATGTCATAATTGTTACGGTCCCTGATATTTAATGTAGAAAATGTTTTTTTTTTTTTTAATATTTATTAAAATATTGTTACGAATTTGCAGTAGCGATTTGAATTTAACGGTCGTAACGACTGCCTGCAGCATTCATCATGTTTATAAGCAGGTCCATCAGTAGAAGGTTCTACTTATCAACAATATTGATTACATGCTGCTTATTAAGCTGCTGACATTAACATCGAAAGCTCTAGAATTCGATTGTACTAGTTGGTCCATTAAGATCATTGTAGAAGATTCACGAAAGATGACGTGTGTATTATATAGACTATAAAGTGTGTGTGCATTTCTGCGAATTGATAAACATATATAAAAACACTGAGTGACTATTTGAACTGTTGTTGTTGTACATTTCAAATAAAAAAAAAAGTTGTTACAATTTTAAACTACTAAACGGCTTTTGTTTGCAATCGAAAGTAAGGAAATAAACCAACGTTTTATAAAGGTTAAAACATAACAATATATTAATGTTTCTTCTCTATTTCTAATGCAAGTGAACTGAGACACATTAATATCCTGCGAAATTTTTCATAACTTTAAAAATGTTTAACCAATATTTGCTGTACCTCTATATTTTCTAGTATTCATACAGATTTAGAATAATTGTTATTTTTATATACATACAATCATGTTCGTTCATTTACATACATATTTATGTATTTATATGAGTAAACATACACATATAATGACAATATTATATAAGAGTGTGTTGCTGACACTTATAATTGTGGTTGTTACTGAGTGTTGAACATTATTATTATGATTGTATTCTTGTAGACAATCAATGTGTATGAATATAAAATTTCAAATTTTATGTTGGTTGCACGAGTGTATTTACTTACAATGTACGTATGTTTATCAGCATGTATGTTTGTTAAGTGCGAGCGCAAATGTCTGTGCGAATGAGTGAGTGAGCTGATGTGTGTGTGAGTTTATTTATGTTGTTGAGTATATATGTAAGTGCGGTTGTTAACACGTCTATATAAATGCTAATGAAGAGCACTTGATTTTAGATTATGCATGATTTAATAATGTTCTCATTTGATTTCTATTTAAGGAGGCATTTTACAACACTTGAAGTGCTTTTACAATCATACAAGTTGAGTGCAAGAAAATAATCTCTATGAATGTTGGTATTATAAGCCATACATATGAGTTTTAATTTAAAGATTTAATTAAGAAATTTAGTTTTTTAATGTATGAATTGATTTATTAGAGCATAAAGTGTATGATAGATTATTCATATATAACATAATTATTATATACATATGTCTTCTAAATTAATAAATTGAAGCTTTTCTATATTTTAAGCTCCCAAGTTAAAAAATTGTTCAGAAAATTTAAACAAAATTGGATAACGTTTTTAGGTCTAGTAGTAGCGAAATTTTCAAAAATATAATGTTAAAAATTCACTACAAATTCTGATAGCTATTACTAGAAAATAGTTCTGGAATATAGTTTGGTCTTAATCACATAAGTTTACTAAATTTATAGAAAAATAAATTTTTAAAAATAATTTTTACAAATTCCTGAACAAATCCTTGAAATAAAAGTGTTAAGATTGCCACTTTTAATCCTTATTTGGCGTTTAGTTTTATAATTTTTGAAATTTCGTAAAAAAAAATTTTAAAATGTTAAATTCGGGATTTGAGATATGCATGAAATGTTATGATTTTTTTGGTATTCAATAAGAATGGTTTATCGATATTAGAACATTTTTATATTTAAACATCTATTAGGAAATTGAATCCAAAACTATTTATACCTCACACCACCACAATGGGATAATGCTGATGTTTGCGAAGCTAATAATACACGGTTGTCGGATCTTAAAACGTTGTCAGAAAAATGTTTAGAAAATTGTTAACATCCCTGTGAACTTCCCAGCAAAAACTTTACTTACTTAGTAAGCCAGCAAGTAATATTGGAGCAAACTGGTAACTACTTATTATTTGACTGAATAACTAGTTACTGTTGTTCGAGATTTTCTAAAAATTCAGGGGTCCTACTTATAAATGTACTTACATTTCAGCTCAATTATAAGTATTACATTCACAATAAGAATATGTAGCTAAAAAAAAAAACAGAAAAATATTGCCTCGTGTGGGTATCGAACCGTCACATTACTTGCTGCTAATTCACTGCCCCATGTACGAGTTATTTTATTGTAAGTTAACAATGGTTTTAACATTAACATATAAATTAATATAATCTGAACAAAAAATGAATGGCGCTGACTGGTGTAGAACCGCTAACGTCTCGTTTTCCAGTCAAACACACTAGATAGCTGTGCTAAATGCAAAAGTTCAGCACCAACCAGTACAAAAATAAGTACCTATTCTAGTAAATAAAAGAACCACCACTCATTACAAAAGAAGGCATGTGGTAATTAGTTGCCATTACATTGAGTCAATCCAAACGAATCAAGAGAACTTTAAATAGAAAACAACTTTAGAAAATGTTTATCTGAAAGAACTTGCGGAACTTAAAATTTTACTTCAATATGCGTTCGGGTACCAGGCTGCCCGTGTCAGTACGGTTAGGGGTAAGTTCATATGTGTACTCAGATACATATGTATTTTTGATGTAATGGATGCATTTCGAAGAGATTTTGTACCTATAACTTTAGATTTTGAAACAGTATTTTGGTCAATTATATTTATTACGATGACAAAGATTAAATAAGGAGTGCGATCGAAAAAATCTTAACATACACAAATGTTAATAAAAAGGAAACCACTAAAGCTTTTTTTTTTTGATTTTTTTATTTGATTGAAATTATTATTACAACTTACAAAAAATATTATTTTTATAATTCTAATCAATAGTGATGAATTTATGAACCTTTTCCGGAAACCCTTCCATTAAGATCTTTATAGTGCTTTCTGTTACTTTGTTCGAACAGGTAGATCCAATGCCCCATATATGTTAATAAAAACAAAACCACTAAACTTACAGTTTTATTTTTTTTTATTTGATTGAAATTATTATTACAATTTACAAAAAAAAAATATTTTTATAGTTTTAATCACTAGTGATGAAATTTTTAACCTTTTTCGGAAACCCTTCCATTAACGTTTTCATAGTGCTTTGTGTCACTTTGCTCGATGAGGTAGTTCATCTCCGTTTAAAATCTACCACACTCTTTTAACAATAGCCCAATATCTTTCTACTGGCCTTAGCTCCAGGCAGTTTGGAGGATTTGCCTCTCTTTGTACAAATACCACATTATTGTTCCTGTACCACTCAAGGACTTGTTTACCAAGTCAGGCCGAAAATAAGTGGACACATTATGCAGTCTTATGAATGAAAGCAGCCTTTTTTGTAAACATTCCTTGATGTAAATTTCGGTATTTATAGAGGCCTTTGTAACAAATGATTGGCTTCTTTTGCCGCAACTGCATATTGCTTGCCATACCAAGAACTTTTTGCGAAAATTTTCTGCTTTTGGGTCCTAAACTTTTCTACAATATTCCCTCAGGCATCAGCAACATAAAAAAAATTGACCCGGAAGCTGCGAAAAATTTTCCAGAACATCATTCATTATGCAGCAGGTATATTATTTTTTATAAAATTTTACTTTAATTTTCGTGCTCTGTCTTTGTCCTTAAAATGTTTAGCAGCATTCCTGTCAGGAACTTTTTGTGTCTTGTTTGTTTTTAAACCTGCATTGGTTTTAACTTTTCGTACCAAATAGTCCAACAGATATGTTGGGAGATCTTTTGAAAATGCTTTCTAGTTATTGGCTTTATAAGCATCATGTAGACCATTCCTTCTACCTGTACCAGGTTTTCTATCAACGGACAAGTTCTTCCGATACTGTTTAATAATATTGGAATCTGTTTGCTGCCAGACCTTTGATTGTTTGGCCAACTATTTGTAGGGCCATGTTGGGTTTTGTTGAAAATATTTAATAATTTTATTACACACTTTTTTCTCGTTACTTATTTTAATCAGATTAACTGACATACTTTTCAAACGTAACTTGTTAAAAAAAAAAATTAAGTAATACTTGGGTTAAAAGTTTTAAGGAAAAACGTGAGTTAAAATTTTTTCGATCTCACTCCTTAGTTGATAGTTAAATAAGATATTTTTGTCATTTATCTTTTAACTACTTTTTAATGGAATGGTTAAGAGAATTAATTTAATTTGATTTTGAAAATGTTATTAAAAAATAATTCTTTCAAAACCTTGCCTGTAATGCATCAATAACTCCACAATTTTTCTTATCAATATTTTCAGTATATCTCTTAAAATGTATGTTTTTCTTTAAGTGGAAATGATTTTTTCAATCCAATCTCAACACAATGCTTTAATATTTTGCATTTTATTATTAAACTTCAAGTAGCGTCATCAGCACAATATTTTATGAATTATTGAGTACCTTTGCACTTACTCAGCGTATGTTGTCAGTCTCAAAGACTTTTCAGTTTTTATTTTATTTTTTTTTAAATGCTTCCTACCTTTAACGGTTAAAAAATTGTTCAAACTACTTTCATAGAGAGCTATGTATACATATGTACACAGCTCTGTGTATATGCAAGTTCCTGTGAGCCTTGCTGCGGTAAGGAATTAACATACCCAAATAAAACAAACCAACAAAAAGAAAAAAAAAATATCCCTGTAAATCTGTACGATTGTGTGTGCAATGCACAACCATCATTTATATAATAAACGACGTTTATAAGGGAAATTGAGGGTTTTGAAATAAATTTAATTGCTTCTAGATGCTGGGATTATATTTCATTTTTCTACTCGTACACGCCAACATCATCATCATCATCATTATTACAACCAGTTTAGCATCCGTTTTTATTATAATCAGTATCATCGTTTTTCATTTTTACAGCTATGCAGCTCTTTCATGATTCCACCAGCATTAAGGCTTTTTTCGTGCTAACGTTTGAATGGTGTTATAAATTTTCATGTTAATTTTGAAATTTTTTAATAAGATTTTATTATTAATTGGATTTTTTTTACGCAGCTTATAATTAAACTTATTTATTTTTCCATTTTAATTGACATTATTTGTTTGTTTTTTGTTGGTTAATGATTGAAATTAATCATTATTTAAGATATTTGTTGATGCGTTCATGAATTGTGGAGTTCAAAAGGTTATTTTTAAAGTTTTTTATATGTTTGTATTTAGCATAACAAAGTTTATCGTAACATAGTCACTACCTTTACAATTTTCTGAGTTTATAAATGAACAAAGGCCATATTAAATACCAAGCATGTAGAATATCTAAAGTTTACCAGTTTTCTTGACATAAAGTTGGAGCAAAAGGAACCCTAAGATTGGAATATGTCCTTTATCCTTGGATGTCTCAAAAAGAAATACTTTTATTTTCTTAGTTTTACACCAATTCAACACTAAATGGAAAACAATAACTATGTATGTGATAATTACAATATGGGATTCCCATGGTTTCAAAAGTTGTGCTGGTATTTAGGTATTTTTGTACATTTATAGTCTAGTTAAGTAAGGGTTTTATTGCGGAATGAAGTAAAAATTGGCATAGACCTTCAACGTACTGTTCTGTTCCGAAGTATTTTTTTAAACCAAATATGTTGGATATTAAAAAAGATTGTCTGTTAATTTTCTCAGCCTTTAGTATTGAACACATTACAACATTTTATAATCCCTTTACGAAAAACATATGATAAATATTGTTAAACTTCGTGTTATTTGCAAATAGTTTAGTATATTTTCAGTGAATTTTTGAATATTTTTATCTAAATAAAATACAAATTTTGAATCCTTTTACAAAGGTCAAATTTATAAGGATGGAACTGAATGGAGTTAATTTTCAACATCCTTGCAATATCACCAATATATTCTAGAATTTCACTTAGTGTCTTTATATATGTTTACAAATTCGCAGAAATGCACACACACTTTTTAATGTACAAACTCAAATGTACACGACAGTTGATGTTAACTCTAACAGCGCCTATGATCAACTAACTCACGACTGCAACCTCTGCTACTATTTATAAACGCGTCATCTTTCGGGAATCTTCTACAATGCTCTTAACGGACTGACTAGTATGTTCGAATTCTAGAGCTTTCGATGTCTATGTTAGCAGCTTAAACATTTAGTGTTGCCATACTTAAAAACAATGATAATAACCGCATGCTATCAACATTGCTGGTAAGTAGAAGGGTGTTTATAAACATGATGAATGCTGCAGGCAGTCGTTACAGACCGTTAAATTCAAATCGCTATTGCAAATTCGTAACAATATGATTAATTAGAGTTTCCAAAAAACCAAAGAATTTCAAAACTGTGGTTTCAGTTTTAAAAAATCGAAATCCAATCGGTTTCGGTTTTGTGGTAGTTTGTTAAATATTAAGTATTATAGAAACAAAATCAATTGATAATATAGGAAATGCTGCAAAAATTTAATTTTTTTGAATTTTTTATAAAACTGAACCTAGAATCAGGAAATTACTTTGATTTCAAATTTGACGTGGGTTCTAGTGTGGAAAATTAGTGCTTTTTTTTCTAATGGTACTTTTTATTATATTAAATTATTTTACTTATGTGAGTATACATAATAGTTGGCTGATAATACTTTTTGACTATTTTATAATAATACATATAAATATATAAATGTCTTTGTAAGTTTGTTTGTTTATTTGTTGGTTTGTTTGTTTGAGCATCACGCCTAAACGACTGAAACGATTTTATTGAAATTTGGAACGTAGATAAATCCTTACTTGGAAGCGTCAATAGGTTATATAGTTTTTCAATACTTGGTCCAGAAATGGATAAAAAAGGGGAAATCCAGTCAAAATTTTACCTTTAGTTCTTAAACAAAATATGAACCGATTTTATTGAAATTTCAAACATAGATAGATTGTTATTTAGAAGCATCAATAGGCTATATCTTTTTTCACTACTTGGACTATAAAGGCATAAAAATGGGAAAAACGGGTACCTTTGGTTTTTAAACATTGAATATTTGTTTAACCTTCGCTTTCATATTATCTACCGAGGTAGATATTTGGATCTTCAGTTGTTAATAACTTACACAGTTTTTATCAACTTTAAAATTTCTTTAAGCTCAGTTATCAATATTTGCCCACTTTAAAAAAAAAACAAATAAACAATTTTAAAGTAATATTATTTTTTTTATGTATTCTTGGCTAGTAGCCCCCTTTCTTTTATACTCTCTGTAGCAACCACTCTTTTGCTTTTGTTTATACTGTCATCAAAAATTGTTCAAACGCTTATCTAAAATATAATCAATTTTATTTTTGGATGCAAAGATTTATATCCAATGAGTTCAATAATAATCTACGTCCAGATTTTTTAGCTGAACTTTGTGTGTTGTTTTTGTCATACATAATGTAAGCTGAAGTATAGAATAAACTAAAATGTCGCCACAGTCCAACGTCTTGTTTCTCTTTTCGTTGAGTATTTAGCCAACATTTTTTCCACTGTTTTACCTCCTTTAGTTTTATTGAAAAATTGAATGATTTCATGCTTCTGTTTTGTACCCGAAAAATCTGAATCGCATAGATGGCAGTAAAACTACTTCTTATAATATGTATTAGATATTTTGATAAAAAAATATGTACATACATAAAAAACCTTACATAAATTGAATGTATAAAATCATTATCTACCCAGATAGCTACCATGAGTTCACGTACAAAAATGTCTTCATGAAAGCGAAGGTTAAAAGAAAACATGTTGAATTTAGCTCACTATAGTCACAAAAATATGTGTTTAGAAAGACCTTTTCAAAAGTCTACCTTCAGGGGGATAAAAACGGGTGGTATTGCAAATAGGTGGTAGCAGATCATGTTAAGTAAATAGGTCTTTAAGAATATCTAAACAACTGTTATAGGTAGAGTTTTCTAACTTTTTATAAATTGCTTTCGTATAATTTTTAGGAGTTTGACTTAAAATAGGATGGGTCGAACGAAGCCCATGGTAAAAACATAGGAAATTATAGCGAAGCGAAAATCTTAAGAAAAGTATTAAGATTTTTTAAAATCGCATGATATTTTCTATACATTCAAATGCATGGTATGCAATTAATCACAAACAAGAAATTCCGGTATTAATTAAATTGTTTATTTTTTATAAAAGCACACTGGGTCAAGAGATCTGTTATTAGAGATATTTGATGAATCATTGGATGAAAAGGGTTGTTTTTCTATTGAAAATAGATTAAAAGTAAAAACCGAAGAATAATTGTCGGTTTCGGTTTTAGGCCTTAAAAACCGCGGTTTCGGTTTCGGTTAAAACCGAACTGGAAGTTCTATGATTAATACGAACGACATATAAAAAATATTGTAAAACTTCGAGTTTTTTTTCAAAAATTTTATCATGGTTTCCGCAAATTTAAAATTTGTTTATATAAATTAGTTTATTGACATGTTTCTTTTGTATTGATATATTTCTATTGTACCGTGAAAAATTTTTGAATCCTTTTACCAAAGGCCAAACTTATTAAGATGAAACTGAAAAAAGTGAATTTTCAACATCCTTGCGATTTCAACAATATATCCTGAAATTGGATCAAAATTGATGTCAAAGGAAAGATAATATTGTGTAAATTTCCAGTACAAATTTTAGTCTCCATTTATGCAACCACAAAAAAAATATATATATATATATGAAAAATAAGGATAGTTTTGAAAATAAAAGGTCCCATATATTATTTATCAAGAAAATTTTTCGCTGGACCAAACCAAAATGTCGATTTTGTTCCCCTGTGTTATGAATGCAATTTAATGAGATTTAATATACATAAACTTAATACACAATAAATGCAAATGTCTAAAATAATCCAAAGAAATCCAAAGGGTATACATTTTCCAAAAAAAGGCCAAATGGGTAACCCAAATATTAATAACAAGTTTTTTCTCTGTTTTCTTTGCTAGAATTCATAATATACCCTTAAAACTTATAATAAATAATCTAAAATTTATTTTGGTGAATTATATATTTATTAGCAAAAACCTATATTATTGCCATTATTTATGGATATTTGATCTATTCAAATATAGCAGCATTACATGTATACATAATACCCCTATCTCTATTGTTGTACTTTGCTTAAACTTAATCTTGTTCATCTTGTTGCACATATTTTATCTCATCCATTAGAACTGATTGCAAGTAATATAAAGTTTTTAAAAATTTCTGAACAACAAATTAAATTTAAATATTTGACATAAGATTCATGTTAAAAGTTTATGTAAAACTTTTCATTATAGTTATATTTTTCTATGCTTCTCTATATTTTTATTTTAATTTTAATCCTTTAGATTTTCGCCTCAACATTTTTTCAAAAAGAAAACAATTCCAAAGCATGTTTTAAATATGTTTATATACTTGAACTATTTGTGGTTTAATACTAGTATCTAACTTAGTATGTATGTATGTAAGTATGTAAGAGTGTACGTGTGTGTTTGTAAATATGTGTTTGCTTTTATGTTGCAAAATTTTTTTGCTATCTTGAGTTTATGTTGCACGTTGTGGTTTTAATGAGTAGCCTACACAATTTGCAATATTCTCAGAGAGAAATATACACTGCAGAAATTGTATACATATACCAAAGTAGTACAACCAACATAAATGTGTCTGCCACTCGACATCAGGACGAGATGTTAAAACTATGTCAGAATATATGTGTGTGTATCCATGTATGCGTAAGTAAGCTACATATTCAACTATGTATATGTGTCCGTACTGTTTAAAAAAGCCTAAACCACAAAGTAATTTATCTGTAGAAAACTACCATATTTGTGGGTAATGTATGTTATTGGCCTTTAGGAAATGCAATAAATTTTCTACAAATATAATATAAGAAAAAAGCAACAAAACATGAATGAAAAATGTAGAGCAATAATAACAAGAAATTCATTTATACACGTATGTACTTAATACATATATGGACAAACGTGCATGCCAACAAAAGTCTAGACTTTTTTTCCAGGAGTTGTAAAACAAAAATTATTTCAAAATACTCGTATTACATTTTCAACTATAAGTTCAGTGTATATTTTTGTAGTTTAAAAATATTTATTGTAAAAATAGCCAATATGTACGAGATTGATTAACAAGTTTACAAAAAAAACAAAAACTTTTCAATAAAACACACAGCTTTTTTTTCTACTTTAAGCAAAGTTGTTCAATATAAAATGAATGCAGCAAATGACTGACTTTTGGCTTAATGAGGAATGGTTGGCAATTGAAGTGTGGTGAAAATATGTCTGCACGTATATTAACATATTTTTTTTTTTAAATTTACACTCAACTGTAGTCTTTAAGTCAATATGTAGAAAAAGTGAAAGAGACTTTATTAGAAATAATTTTTCAATATATTTTTATGTAACGGCCGCCTATAAATAGTTACGAAAAAAAAAATCAGACCAACTGGACTATAAGGTTATTCTACAAAAATTATATACTCAACATGCCCCTATCAGAATTATAGGACCATTATTCTGTTCAATCAAGGTTTTTTAAAAATCGATGCAAGGACATGTATATATCCTTCACATATATTTTTTTTAATCCGAATATTAATGTACCTATTATAATTTTAATTGCAGCAAACACACCTCTAGCTTTTCTATATCCTTTTTCTGAAATCTTAAAATATGTTTTTTTTATTGAAAACCTCATAATAGACCACATTTGTATGATAGCTATATGAAATAATATTTTATTTAGTTTTTTATAATTTGAGAGGCTCAATTTTGAGTCTATTATAAGCTAATATATAAAAATATTTATAAATATACCCAAACATAATAATTACTTGAAAAATTTACACATACGAGTGTTTTTGTTTTCACATAATTTTTTTTTACTAATACATTCTCACCACTTAGGTTTTAGACAACTGAGTTAGACCTTTGACAGGAGAGTTTCCGCTCTATGTATATTTACTCTATGGTTTCAACGACTTTATAAAAAATTAACTAATATTTTCGTGACTTTATGTATTACAAATATCAGCACAAATGCAAAATTCTTTTTCAACCTGAGGTTGTAAAGGTTATAAGGAGTGAGATCGTAAAATTCTTAACACACGTTTTTCATTAAAACTTTTAACCCAGGTATTATTTGATTTTTTTTTTTTTATGATCAAGTTACCTTTGTAAAACAGGTTTGTTGTTAATCTGATTAAAATGTGAGACTAGAAAAAAGTGAGTACTAAAATTATTATCAATAAAACCCAACTTGGTCCTACAAAAAGTTGGCCAAGCATTCACAGCTCTGCCGTCAAATTGTTTCCAATATTATTAAACAGTACTGGGAGAACTTGTCCGTTGATAGAAAACCTGCTTCAGGTAGAAGGAATGGTCCACATGATGTTTCTAAAGCCAAAAGAATAGAAAGCATTTTCAAAAGAGCTCCCAACACATCCGGTTAGCTCAGTGCGCGGACTATTTGGTACGAAAATTTAAAGCTAGCGCAGGCTTAAAAATATACAAGGCTCAAAAAGTTCCTGACGGGAACGCTGCAAAAATTTAGAGGCCAAAAACAGAGCACGGAAATTGAAGTCAAGTTTTATAAAAAAATATACCTGCTGCATAATGGATGACGAAACGTATGTTCTGGGAAATTTTTAATGTTGGTGGTGCTCGAGGGAATGTTGGTGAAAAGTTTAGGATCCAAAAGCAGACAAAATTTCCCAAAAAGTTCTTGGTATAACAAGCAATATGCAGTTGGGGCAAAAGAAGCCAATCATTTGTTACAATGGGCTCTATAAGTACCGAAATTTACATCAAGGAATGTTTAAAAAAAAAGCTGCTTCCATTCATAAGAATTCATAATGTATCCACTTATTTTTGGACTGACTTGGGGTCCTGTCGCTATGGTAAATAAGCCCTTGAGTGGTACAAGAACAATAATGTGGTATTTCTACCAAGAGAGGCAAATCCTCCGAACTGCCCGGAGCTAAGGCCAGTGGAGAGATACTGGGCTCTTTTTAAAAGAGAATTGAAGAGCACAAAAAAGGTGTCCAAAAGTGTGATAGATTTTAAACGGAGATGGACTACCTGTTCGAACAGAAAGCACTATAAAAACGTTATAGAAGGGTTGCCGAAAAAGTTTCAAAATTTCATCACTAGTGATTAAAACTATAAAGATATTTTTTTTTTTTTTTTGTAAATTGTAATGATAATTTTAATCAAATAAAAAAAGAAATAAAACTGTAAGTTTAGTAGTTTAATTTTTATTAACATATATGTATTTTAAGAATTTTTCGATCTCACTCCTTATAAACTACTTGAGTTAAAATGTAGTATATTTAGGTGCCAGAAAATCTTAGCTTTGGCTATATGTGCTAGACAAAATGGACATATACTGTATTTTTGTTGCAATAAATAAAGGATGTGGCTAAGAAAAAAAGAAAGTAAAATCAAAATGAATGTTCAATCGAACGTTTGTATTTTCGGAGTTTCAGTACAGCCAAAAAGAAAAGAAGTATTAAATGGCATAATATTATTTGTATTAAAATACCTAATAGCTGGAGCTATTTTTTCAAATTCTCAAATTTAAATTTCATAAATGAAAAATTAGACATTTATTGAAAAGCTAAAATTAATAGTGAATGTTTATATTTTATTCAAGATTATACTAGGAATTTGGATCATGCTATAAAAAATTTAAGTTATTTAACCCTCTAATGCTTAAGCATGCCTCAAGGCACTCATCGCAAAAATGCCAACAAATGCAAATATAACTGATTTTTCATTCCAAAAACTCTTGTAGCAGTTACTAAAAAACGTACTTAAGCCGTAACCATAACCATATCATAAGCATTTTACTGTTATGGCTATGGCGTTATGTCATGTCACCAATCATCAAATACATTGTTGCCCATAAGCTTGGTTCGAACAGCTGTTTTATACGGTTATTGTTATGGCACGTCTAATTAAACCTTACATATTAGTAAACCTTGAGGTCTCTTAAAAGCTCTCTTCTTTCTTATTAACTGCTCTTTTTACAAACTAAGTGCATTAACAACCAAAAAAATATGGGAAGTCCGTGTTGTGTTATCAAATGTTGATTAAAATGTTTTAAAGTTCCCCGAATGCCATCATATTCTTTTTTAAAAAAGTATACTTATCTTTTTTATATATAATTCTTCTGTACGTCTGTTAGTAACTGAACTACTCCTTAACGACTGGGCCGATTTCGATGAAATTTTTTGTGTGTGTTTAAGTTGGTCTCCGGATGGTTTAAATTCATTAAAATTTTAGGCACGACTACGTGGCCGGACAGCTTGTATTTTATATATTCTTTAGTGACGAATAATTAGAAAAGTTATTTTCAATAAAAATTTACAAACTTAACAAAAACCCGAATATATTTCAATTGCTAAAGCCTCAAGGGTGCCTTAAGGCACTCATTTAGTTTTTCCCACCTGGCACGTAAACCACTGATTGTGCAAATTTTCAAATGTTGTTTTTGAAATCAGGTGCCCAAATTTACCATAAAAAAATTATTACCGACGTTTTTAAATTTTTTTTTTAGAAATTGGCATTAGAGAGTTAAGTGACGTGATTTATGGATGAGTGCCTTCAGGCACTCTTTTAGGCATTGCAGACTAGTTTCGATGCCTCAATTTTTCCTTCATATAGCAAAATGTTGTTTTGTTTTCTTTGCTTTGCAATTTTTACACACAATTTTAAGAAATGGCTGGTTGAATGAACAAATCTTTCAAATTATCTGTTTTGAATGATGAAATATTAGAAAAGTTGCTTACAATAAAAATTGAATAACTAGTTAGTATACTATGTTTCAAATAAAACATTTTTACCAACGTTTTACAATTATTTTAGCTAACCTTAAAAAAATATATTTTTTTCTAAATAAAATGTATGTGGAAAATGTTCTAAATTAAGCGACCTCTACAAGCGACTAAAAGGGATATTTGTAAAAAATCTTTGTTATTTAGTTGTCTTTTAAAAATTATGAATTTCATTAACATGGGTGACATGCTCTTATTTTTGATGTTTGTCTATTCAACAAAGTACTTCGCCCTATGGTTCTATTCTGAAATTTCTGTATGTTTTTATTCGTACAATGACTACATCATTAATAAAAGGAAGATAGCTTTTTTGTGATATCCTTTGACTGAGCGCGATTTTTATACTATAAAAAAAGCTTTGAAAATTTAAATATGAGATCAAAGATTATAAAATCTGATGAACACTTATGAATTTATTGACATTTTTTCTTTAGTTATTTATTAAACAAATAAGAGAGCTATATTCGGCTTTTCAGAATCTTATATACCCTTGACCAAGTTATCCATTAAAATAAAAATTTTAAATATTTTTAGGTAAACAAAATTAATTTTTTTTTTTTTTCAAAAAAGTAGAACCGAATTAACAAGTAGTTATGGCATAATAAGGAATTAAAGTAAAAATTAAAAAATTGTTTTAATTCTTTAGTTATTTATTAAACAAATAAGAGAGCTATGCCGAATCTTATATACCCTTGACCAAGTTATACATTAAAATAAAAATTTTAAAAATTTTTAGGCAAACAAAATTTATTTTTTTTTTCAAAATTGTTTTTCAAAATTTAAAATTTTATTTTTTTTTTTTAAGTATTTTAAAATTTAATTTTTTTTTTTCAAATTGTTTTTCAAAATTTAAATTTTTTTTTTTCGAAATTGTTTTCGAAAATAATTTTCTCTATTTTGGCTCATTGTAGGTCCAAATTACTGTAGCCTTACATAAATCGTTGCAATGGACTTTGAAATATCTATCATTAGATATCCATATTGTCTATATTATTGACTTAGTAATCCAGATATAGATCAGAAATAGGCAAAAAATCGAGGTTGTCCCGATTTTTTCCTTATATCTCAGGCATTTGTGGGCCGATTTTCTCGATTTTAAATAGCGACCGAGCAGGACAAATTCCCTATATATTGATGTATCAATTACGTCTGTAAGTTATTTGGGTAGCCCCAAAGTTCATTTCAACATACAGGAAAGTTCATTTCAACATACAGACGGACAGACGGACATGGCTATAAATGTAGAAATTACAAACTCTTGCCACTCATGGTGAAGGGTATAAAAATATGAACTCTGAACCTATATAAAAACCAAACTAAAGCGAATACAAAAATTCTGGAGAACCCTCAATTTTGTATGGCCAAGGGAAGCATGTATACCAAATATTATCGAATTCAGAAGACTAAAGGTTAAAAAATTATTCATTTTGTAGAAGTTTTTCGTTCTTTTGTTTCTTTCGTTAACATTTTATTGTTTCTAATTTGTCTTATTTTTTCTAATACTCCTATTATAAAGTTTGGTTTAGAGAACCTTTCTGCCCATTTTGTGAAGATTTTCATCTACTTTTTGACCGGAAATTGAGGCGTTGTAACTTTTGTTTCGGTTAGTTTTTGTAGCTTTTGCTAGCGCAAAAACTAAACGTTTTGCACAAAAATAAACCTAAGTAAATAATGTGTAAGCATGTGTGTATGTATGCGTATACCAACATATAAGCATAAAGAAAGAACTATATGAAACTTCAACTGCTGTTGTTTTCTAATAATTCTTAATGTTTGTCTTGCAGACATAGAGGTTATTTATCGGTACTTGTAGTTTAAGAAAATGTGATATTACATTATATACTCTACCCCTTCACCCTCATTCCTTACATCCTTTTGCAAATAGATACGCACACAAGCATACCAGCACATAAAACATTTAAGTGTTACTCAATTGTGTATGTGTAAACAACTTCCGGTTACACATGTATGTAGCAAATGCATGTATTCAGACATACGAATACAATATAGTATTAAATGAAAACAAAAGAAAGAATAAGAAAGTAACTAGCATCTTATATTAAATGTTGTTAAAAAATTGTTTCCGTATCCGTTATGCACTTAAACTTATGGACTTAAGCACTCATATATATACATATATTTATGTATATACATATATACACACTTATCCAGCAACAAATTTCTGTGTAAGTATGTACAATATGTAGAAAAATAAACAAACTTGTGTAAATGTATAATTTACAAGAAACAGCATAAACTTTAAGAATTTTTCATTCAATTTCCCTAGAATATGTTGTTTTATTCAGATGTACAGTTGGGTGAACAAGAGTAGAACCGAATTAACAAGTAGTTATGGCATAGTAAGGAATTAAAGTAAAAATTAAAAAATTTTAATTAAAAATATATTCTGTTTTATTACAAAAGATAATGAAATATATATGTTTATTTCTGCAATTATGGCAATTATAAAGTTCTCAGTTATATTTAGAATTACTTTCTGACCCGCTTAAATGTTGTCCGATCGTTCGTCTGACTGGCTGACATATACCAATGATATGGTTGAAATCGTTCCAATATTTCACCTAGTCGCCATACAGATGTCCTTCCGAAACAGGACTTTACTATTCATAAATGTTTAATTTCTGTAGGTATCTACTTCTACATATAATTCATATCACCTTATCTTTTGGATTTTATCTCCATTTTTTGGAAACATTTACGAAATTATTATGTAAATTGAAGAATATTGAAATCCGGGGGCTCGAAATTAATTTTTGAGCTATGGTTTCTTCGGGGATGTTTCTTAGAAAGAGACTTAAAAGAAAAATCACGGTGCATGTTTTCGGACACCTTCAATTAGACCCACCCTAACCTATACGTATATGGGCAAACAAACTTCAAATCGCTGAAACAGTGTTTTAAAGTATGTTTATTTCTGACAAGAGATTCTAAGTCTTGACCAACTTTCTTATTTATTTTAATTCCAATTTAGACAAAGCTTTATTTTTAATAAATTTTTAAAATGTTCAAATTTAAACAAACATAACTTTTTTGCGTATTGTTCTATGTCTATACAACAACAAAATTGCATTCGTTTCATAAAAAATAAATGTATATATAAATTTTAGTTAAAGTCTCCAAATTTTTTCTTCGGCAAAGTTTCTAGGAATGAACCATATAACTAGAATCACGATGCGCCTTTGACGAAAAGAATTTGGACGAACCTAATATAGATATATTATAAAAATATTAAGATCAATCTCCGGTTATTTTTTATCATGACGATGTACAGATAGTTCTCACACAAAAAAATATAATAATTCGAGTTATATCGTTAAACGAACAACTATAACCGGGTATTGAGAAAATGGGGCTTAGCTATTTAAAAAAACTTGAGTCTATTTTCGATCAGTCAATGGAAGTGCACTGGGAGCTTTACCAGTTATGATCGGAATATACGAAACAGTTCCCCAGGGTGCTATAACACATTATGAACCGATCAACCAAATTTGTTGCCAATCGAATGATTCGATTGCACACATAGAATTTTTCGGTGCTGTCAACAGAAAGTCAGTTGATAAAAAAGAATTTCGGTTGAAGCAACCAAACTTATGTTACACCTTCTAAAATTTTGTAGCCACAACTGTAAAAATCAGTCTCTAAGTTAGAATCCTTCGATTGGCAACAAATTCGGTTTCTATCACGAATCTGTTTTCTCTGTGTATAAGTCTTATTTTAGTTCAGTGGTGCCCAAACGCTTACCATCAAAGCTTTGGTTGTATTGGTAAAACAGCGGAGAATAAAAATCAACTCAACGTATGAATGTTGTACACTGAAAAACTGAAAGAAAAAAATGTTGTTCTCTGAGATGAAAACAAAGCAACAAATACATGATCATTATAAGAAGACACACAAGTAAGCTTATATCTCATCAAAGTAACGTCAGCAGTAACGTCTTGCCCTATTACGCGTGCTAGGGAATTGTGATCTTGGGCGACATTGTTTTAATTAAATTTTATCTCGATATTAATACTTGTAAAGTATATATATTATTCAGCGATCGTCATCAAACAAGCTGATATGAATTATTTATAGAAGGTATTTGTGTAGATACCTATACAAATTAAATATTTATGACTGATAAAGTTCTATTTCGGGAGGACATCTGTACGGTGTCTAGGTGAAATAATGAACCAATTTCAACCAATTAGTACACATCAGCCAGAAAGTAATTCTAAGTCGATCGTTATACTTTATGGTGAGTGCTAGGCTAATATTTAAAAACATCAGCAAAAACCCTCTCCACTATGCTGGTGTAAGGTATACAAATTTTGAAGAATCAAAAATATCTTTTACTACCCATGAACATTTTTGGAATATGTTCTAAAATAACTAGTTTCAGAATGAGTGTCATCCTTTAACGCTCATCTCACTCTAGTGTGGGAAGCCACATAAAATGAGCCACAACAATACGCTAATGATGGTAAATTATGATTTTGACTACAAACTAAATAATGTTGCTAGTGCGGGATTCATAAACATACCGCATGTGTAGAAAACAATATACGATGATAAATAACTTTAGATTGATATAAGGATTAGTTATTGCCTTCTGCTGTTGTAATTACTAAAAAAAAGCTATCCTAAAGTACATCTGAACTCCAAAGTAGGATATGGAGGAATCTTATATTAAAAGATTTTTGATATCTGTCTAGATTTAATTTTATATTTTGGCATCCAGTTTTAATAATGTTTAATATTTCAAATATGTTTCCTAAGGCACATACATGTATATGTATTTAGTTATGTATGCACAAAACTTTATGTCTTTAATAGTCATATATAATTATCATATAAGTACAAACAATGAAACATACTGTAATAAAATTTACTGTATACTGAAAAATCATTAAATTATATGTAAAGAGTGAGATCGAAAAATTCTCAACATACATATAAATTAATTAACAAAAAAAAAAAAAAAAACTATTCACTAGTGATGAAATTTTGAACCTTTTTCGGAAACCCTTCCATTAACGTTTTTATAGTGCTTTCTGACACTTTGACAGAACAGGTAGTCCATCTCCGTTTAAAATCTACCACACTTTTGGACACCTTTTTTGTGCTCTTCAATTCTCTTTTAATAAGAGCCCAATACCTCTCCACTGGCCTTAGCTCCGGGCAGTATGGAGGATTTGCCTCTCTTGGTACAAATACCACATTATTGTTCTTGTACCACTCAAGGGCTTATTTACCATAGTGACAGGATGCCAAATCAGGCCAAAAATAAGTCAAAAAGTCTTATGAATGGAAGCATCCTTTTTTGTATTTTATATTTTCGGATTTTCTGTACTTTTACATGAAAAGCAACTTTATATATTTATATAAATAAATGTTAAAATATGTCAGAAAAAAGTTAAGAAAATAATTTTTAATTACAGCAGTTTAATTGAGTCTATTAAAAAAAAGTTGTTTTTAATTTTTATACCCTACACCACCATAGTGGGGAGGGTATATTGGATTTGTGCAGATGTTTGTAACGCCCAAAAATATTAGTCTAGCACCCACCTTAAAGTATACCGATCGACTTAGAATCACTTTCTGAGCCGATTAAACGATGTCCGTCCGTCCGTCCGTCCGTCTGGCTGGTTGTCCATGTAAACCTTGTGCGCAGAGTACAGGTCGCAATCTTGAAGATATTTCGATAAAATTTGGCACATATTATTTTTTCTGCCCAAGGACCAAGCCTATTGAAACTGGCTGAAATCGGTCCATTATTTCACCTAGCCCCCATACAAATTACCTCCCGAAATTGGACTTTATCGGTCATAAATGCTTAATTAATATATATATATCTACACAAGTTTTTCTCCAAATAAGTTTTATATATACAGAATTCATGTCACCAAATTTGATTACGATCGGTCCATAATTAGTCATAGCTCCCATAGAAGGCCTGCTTCCGATAATCACTTTAACGAGCATAAATCTCTTAAAAATGTTGGTATACACATAAAATGCAACATAAATAATTTGCATATAGACATTAATCACACCACTTAATTTCATGGTGATCGGTCCATAATTGGTCATAGCTCCCATATAAGGCCCACTTCCGAAAATCGCTCACGAATATAAATTATTGAAATTTTGAAAGAAAAATGGTTTTGCTCATTTACTTAGTGTAGGGTATTATATGGTCGGGCTTGACCGACCATACTTTCTTACTTGTTTTAAATAAAATTCTTTTTTTTTAAAAAATTTGCTTTAAAACATAAATCTGTATATATAATATTTCTTGTACCCGAGTTCAGCCTATATATTTTCTTTGTTGTTTTTAATTTATTTGACATATAATCTCTTATTCACCTGATGCCAACATGTCAAGTTAAATTATTATTTTATTATTCCCAAAAAATATTTTCTTTGTGGTTGTTTGTTTTTTAAATCAGAAATTGATTAAAAGAAAAACACAGCTGGCAGGCATTTAAGTACAAATACATATATGTAACAACTTACATACTTATGAATGTAAATAAGAAAGTAATTTTAAGTGTTGGCAAAGAATCAAATTATGTTTAAGCCAAATACAAGTCTTTGACATAAATAAAAACCAAGAAAAGTTAAATATTTATGTTGTAATGCTAATGACATAACTGTTTAATTTTGCCGCAAGTCATTATTTGAGAATTTAATTAATTTATACTTACACCCAGCCATGCTGTGATTTCAAGCTAAACTGTTGACAAATAACTCAAAGTTATAAACAGATTTTATTTGGAAATCGTAAAATTTTCAGAAAATATTTTAAGTGTCATCAATGAGTATTTTGTAAAAAAGGTAGTAAGTAAAACTAAATTATTTTACTACGTATAGATTTTAGATTTCAATTTTGTTTTAAACTAACCACTCAAATACCTGTATTAATACATACCAACCGCCAACATAACAACCAGCAGGTATATATTTTCAAATTATTATTTTTCCGTTTCCTTATGACAACAATGAAAGTAAATAAAAACCGCTTTTTTATACTCAAACTTTTAGAGGGCAGTAAACGTTTCCTTTTTATTCCAAATAAGCACTTAAACGCCAACCGAAAACTGGAGTAACAAAAAAATTTTAAAATATTTTATGCCAGTCGTAAAAAACATAATTGAAAGAATTTAAAAAAAGTACTCGTTCAGCGAACACTAGCTACTTGGGCCAGACATTATACCAATCGAAGTAAAAGAGAAAAATATTTTGCTTATTTTACAGAAGGCTAAAAATTGTAGCAGCAAGGAAATTTAAAATATATTTAAAATTTAATATGAAGATGCAAGTTAATTTTATGTGCCAATAACTTTGTAATTCTATTTAAGTGTTAATGACAAAATTTTATATTCTTTACAAAAAATAAATTAGAAGACTGTTCACAAAATGTTAGTATTTATTATATTTATATTCATGTTGTTATATTTTGGAGATAAAATGTTTATTTGAAGTTTGATTGCTTATTGCCTGCAAGATTGGTAATAAACAGGGTTTAATTTGAAATGTTTTAAAACTTAGTGAATAATTTGTGAATTTTCCCATTCTTTTAGTAAATTTAATTTATTAAACATATATTTTAGTCGTATTATGGCGTATGAAAATATTCAATTGTTCAAATTTACATATTCCACATACGCTCTGCTGCATTTAAAATGTTTACTTTATATAACCCAATAAGTATGCTATATTTTTAATGCAGTAGATTTGTATGAACGTATAATATATTTATAAATGATTTGTTTCGTTTTATAACAATAGTTACTAGGGTATTCGATTAATCGGGTTTCTGGATTAATCGGTTAATCGAGCAAATAATTATTCGGGGCTTAGATTTAATCGCTTAATAATCGGTTAATTTTAAGTTATTCGATTAACCGAATAATTTTTATTTTAATTTTAAATTGAAAATGAAAATGGAACCACAAATTTTGTATACTTATTTAAGCATTTTATAAATAAAAACAACAAAATCATAAAAAAACAAAGGAATCATAACAATTCAACAAAGAAAGTAATAGCAAAACAAAATATGGTATCTGCGATCCTTTTTTATATATATGAGAGTTTCTTTAGGATTTTAGTGAGATCTTCTCTTAAAAAAGAATATCATTTAAATATTTTCCTTTTAAACGATTTTTTCATTAGATTTAATAAAACTTGAGAAAGGTAAAGAATACCCAATTTCTCATATAAAATTCTCAATTATACCATTGCACAGTGGAAAATGTTGATGATTTTCGGATCAAAAATCTGTAACTTTTGACTGGATGAGGATTTTTGTAAGATTTTTTTTGTTGAACAGGTGGGACATTAAGCTTTAATTTGCTTTTTGAATCATAAAAATCGAATCATAATAAAAAAAATAATGAACGGTTAAATACATTTTTGATTTTTTTTAGTTTTTGTATAAAAGTGATATGTTAAGTAAGACAAGTAAAAGAAGTGTTTTTATGTACTTTTTTAGTATTAACAACTGACATTTGTTAACAGCCGTTTAGCTTAGTTTTTTTTTTTTTAAATACAATCTTCGGCCCGTAGACTTTTAAGCCCCAATATTTACAAGGGCCAAAGGTTGCTACAGTAGAGTTAAAATAAAACCCCATTGGTAGCAAATGTATGATACTTGAAAAAAATGCTTTCGAAGTTTAAAACCGTTTTCAAAGATTTTGAAACACCCTCAACATTTTGAGTTTTTTTGAATTAATCTTTCATAAAATGTGTATTTCAAGAAATTATTTAAGTTTTTATAAAAAGTTTAGCATTTTTTTTTTTTGTTATTTTTCAAATTTAACAATAGTTGAAATCATACTTTTTGTGCACACTGTTTTAAAGACAAGTTTATAGCGAAAAAAACGAAACATTACTTGTTAAAATCGGTTTATATTTGCAAAAGTTATTAAACTTTTTCGAATAAATTAAAAACAGTCCAAAATTTTTTTGTATAGTTTTTTTTTATAGGCACGAAAAGGCAGCTAGTTTTGACATATCTTTTAGATATTAAGTTAAACTTTAATCCTATATTAAACTCCCCAAATCTTTAAAGTAGAAAGTAGTGTGTTCTGTCACCATTTTCGAATACTTCTGTTGACATAATAACTATAATTTCTGCAAATAATTATTGCTTGACATCTTAGCTTTACGATAGAATTTGTTTTATGGTTAATTTCAAACATTTGCAAAAATCAATTATGAGACGCATACACCTTATATTATCCACTGTGCATTGGAGTCCTTTTTGGAGCTTTTAGATTGTGAATACTTTTAATAGTTTCTGATAAAAGACTCGTTTAAGTTATGTCTTTAGTTTCACCTATTATCATGTCGTCCTCCGACTCATTAGGACATTCTAGAAAAAGGTTCATTTACAAATTCCTTACATACACAAATATATATCACTCTTGTTGCCTATTGAAAATTGTATTTTTTCTTTCACTCTGAAAAGCACTTTTCAAAAGGTTCGATATTACTTTTTTGAGAACTGTCATTTGTTTCATATTATTACAGATATGATCTAAGTGAGCTAAGAAATGAAATGTGTGTGCTTAAAACTATATTTCTATATCAAGTGCAAAAAATATATAAATTTCGGTTAATCGACACAAATTAATCGGCTTATTTGTTATTTGAAAATTGGCAATTTTAAATTATTCGAACAGTTAACCGACCAAAATTAATCGGTTAACCGATTAACGGTTAATCAATTGAATACCCTAATAGATACCATGGCATAAATATAAAAGGTAGTTTCATTTTCTCTTAATGTCATCCATGTTAATAATTTGACAATGAAGCGGATTTGATGTTTATGTTCAAAATAAGGCTACAATATTAATTTAAATTAATCACACTTTATTGTATTGACACTGCAAAGGTACAATTGCACATTTTGTGTTAAATGGATTATTGGTGTAAGACTATAGTTGTCCTGAATGTACAATTCGCTACCTTAATATATAAAGGCTCTAACTAACGTTTTCCTTACTTGACAGGAGAAGGAAACAACTTAATAAAACTTAAACTTTTGTAGTTGCGATTTTTTTTTAGATTTTTATGAAGGTTTTCAACTAATTTAAAGTTATAGCAATTTATTTTATTTGATCAATGGTGTATTAGGGAATTCTCTATCGAAGTATGCAAAAGCCCCAATTTTGGAAAAAAACGAGTTAGGGCCTTTTTGTAATAAGGTAACGAATTGTACCTACGTATATTTTGTACGAAATGTAGTTATTGAAACTAAATAATCGGGGTTGTCATAGAATCCAATCATTCTATGGATTCGGAATTGGTTTTGAAAACGACATAAATAGTACATTGGTCTCATGAAATCGAAAGATATCGGTTTTATATTTGATCTAGAATTAAATGCTTTATCGATTAAACAAAAATTACATTGGATTTCATAAGTCAAACGTATCAGTTTTGTCGTTTTCTAAACCCATTCTAAATGACTTCTCTTTAGCAAATTATCTTTTATTTAAAAGTTTTTGGGAACAATAATTTAATTCATTGGCGACGACGTATCTGATTTATAAAGATCAGTATATGAAGTTACAATTGAATCTTTGCTGTCTTTAAACATTGTAAAATTCTTTCGTTCGAATATTTTTAATTTTAAGTGAAAACAATGTAACTAACAATATTTCGCAGTTAAAAGCAGAGTACACCTATCCCTCGATTTACACGATTTCACTTTTACACGATTTTTTTGGTTTTCGTTTAGTTCGAGGGATGCGTAAATTATTCAGTAAATATATCCTGCACAATTCTCAACAATAGTTATCTATAAAAAATGAAAACATAATAGGGAAAAGTGTAGCAGCTGGAACCAAAATGAGCCTGGGTACAACTTCATGCGTTCGGGACATTACAATTGAAAATATGGAAAAGCCACTAATGATCTGAATAGGAAATTAAACTCAAAAGCGAATCCCAATTGATACCATTGCTATTACAAAAAAAAAAAAAACTTAATGATCAGCTATCATCAAGTCATGGTTGGTTTGAAATATTTAAGCAAAGACATTCCTTACATAATCTATAATTAAAAGTTAAACAAGCTTCTGCTGATATAGATGTGTCAAAAGAATATCCCGAAAAATGTACTGAAATTATTGCTGCCAAATAATACATTCCTGATAAAGTCTTCAATACAGACGAATCGAGACAGTTTTGGAAAATAATGCCACAGCGGACTTTTCAAAAGCTAATACAATTTCTAAATTTAAACATCGCTTTAAAATCAAATTTGTTATGGAAATTTTGCTTTAAAACATTGTTTAAATTTAATTTTTTTATGAATATGGGGAAATGTATTTACTTTACTTTAAAATAAATGAATTTTCAAAACAAAATTTTAAATTTATTCGTATTTTGGGTCTTTTTTCGATTTACACGATTTCTCATACAAACATTTTTCATTTCGATTTACACGATTTTTTCAGGAACGCATCTATTGTGTAAATCGAGGGATAGGTGTATTAAGTTAAATGAAATTTGTTGAAAAAATTTCATTGAAGTAGTTTTTCATGTGAAATTGAACAGAGGTCGTCCGATTTTTGTACGAAAAATTTATGAAATCAGCAAAGTCTTGATATTTATCTTCCATTTTAAACATTGCTCGAAATAAACATATATTTATTTTGAAACTTCGAAAATACACCAACACATTAAACGCAAACGCTGTTATATAGTTCGCAACCACCTTCATCAATAATAAATAAAATAAAAAAAAAAAAATCTTATAAAAACTTTTACAACAAGTAAATATTTACGCACTGCATACTTATTGGCTGTTGTTTGTTACTTTTATTCAAATAAACTCAAAAGCAAATAAAAAAATTTATTAGATACGTGCGCTTCATAAAAGTTCACGGAAATGTTATGTAATAAACCATGGCACAGAGATGGAGCGAGGGAAAGATTAAAACACGTGATCGTTATTTCAATATACACATCAAAATCTCGTTTTAATTTAAATAATTTCCTTCCTTTTTTAGGTATTAACTTAAAACACATAAAAATCAACTGTAACTGTACAATAAACATCTATAGGATTATGTGTGTTTTTAAATTTTATGTAGATATTTAAAATATACAATAAAGTGGAACAAATACCATGTGAAACTATTTTACAAACTTTTCCATCCAATGTTTAAATTATTTTATGTTCGGGATTACTAGTAAATGCTTTGTGGAATAAATTGCAATATAATAAAACGGTTTGAAATAATTTTGTATGTTTTTGTTTAGACAACTAGGGAGGTATAATGGCTGATAAATTATAGTATGGAAACAATATCCAGTTTATGTTTAAATTTCTTCAGATTTATTATGGCTTTAACCCTCCGAAAGAATTTGATAAGTATATTATTCTAATAATATTTAATGACATTTGTATACGCATGTCTATTACAAAAAATTCTTTAAAATTATATGTATTTTAATTATAAATGTTTTTCTATTCCAAGCTATCTATACAGGACAAATAGTTTAAATTTTAGATATACAAGTTTAGATTAAATAACAAGGTAAATTATTTATTTTACATTATTTCATTAAGTTTATTAAAAAATATTCCTATATTTTAATATGCTTGCAATATATTTTACTTGTATTATGGCATATGAAATTCTTCAATTGCTTAAATTTACACATTTCACAATCGCTCTGCTGCATTGAAAATGTTTACTTTATATAAGTATGCTACATTTTTAATTCATAAGATATGTATGACGTAAATATTACTCATACGCACAGCATGGAATTTGACTAAGCAAAAATTTTGATTAAGTATGTAAAGAATTTTAAACAATTTGTTGTTTAAAAAAAAAATATTTACAAAATTTACTGAAAAATCTGGATCCTCTATTACCAAGAAACCACACTAAGTAAATCCAAAAATTAAAAATATGTTTGAAGGCCCCAAAAGTTAGATACAATTTTTCGAATCGATTTTAACATTTTGAAATTTTCACATGTGTTTCACAAAATTTAATTATTGTTCCTTAACTTGTTTCTACTATTGAAAGTATAGTAAACATTTCTCAATGTCAGAATTTTTAATGAGCTTCAAAAAATATTTATCTTTTATAAAAAAAATTGAAATACGCACTGTTAATATTAACACCCCATAATATGATCACATTTTTACTTTTATTGGTAACTCTAATTTTTTTACGGATTTAATCTGTCTGCGCAGAATTGAAATCTAAATCAAAAGGGTAGTGGCTAATTTCTAATTCAGCTACATAATAATTTGGGTATTTCCCTAGCTGTTTGCTTTTAAATTGTCTTCAGTTGTCAGTCAAATTTTCTAATATGCACGTTTTAGTTAGTGCATACATTCAGCCGGAATTCCACATTAATTTTTATATATAAAGTTAACGTGAAACTTTTATTTTTATGCGAAAATTGTTTGTAGATGTGAATTAGATGCCATTCGCAAATATGAACAATCTTGCAAAAGTGAACTGGCCTGATTTTAATTCATATGAATATTGGTATTATTGTCGACAGACTTTTGTCAGTCATCTTTCTATCAGTAAGTCAAGACTTGCTCGTCTAATGGGTCTTAAAATTGGAAACTTTTTCAATTGATAGCGGTAACATTGTTGAAGTTGGCTGTTGTTAATTTAGATTGTTTAGCCAAAACAATAATAATAATTTTCAACAAAAAATATTTTCATCGAAAAGGGTCATTTCCGGATGAATGAGTGCACTCTAAAAAATGCATGTAAGTTTACTACTATAAAGTAAGTAAGTTTTCATGTAAAATTGCAGAATGTGCGTAAATTTAAGCAAATATATGTTTAACGAAATTAATTACATACTTTTATATACAAAAATACATACAAAATGTAGTATTTTCAATGTTTTATAACATGTTTATAATATAATAAGCATTTTATGTTTAAAATTACATACATTGTAGATAAATAGAATTTTTACACAAAAAGTGTGTAATTTTACTTTAAATGTATAATATACAAATTGTCAAAAGTTTATATTTAAAATAATAAAAAGCATTCGTAAAACATTTGTGGAAAAAAATGTGGAAGAAACTAATACAAATTGTGAAAAATTGAAGATAAATTGTGGCGAAAATCATATAAGTGAATGTAAGTAACCTGACAACAATCAGTTCTTTGTCATTATTTAGTTTAAAAGCATAATCTTTTTTACAGCTCAATTGGTATAATGGATACTGTGATGTTATGGCTGAGAACTATGGAGGCTTCGTTCAAAACAAATACAATTTGATTGTAAGTTGAGAACGCTGAATTATCAAAAAGTAAACAGGTCTGATGTCATAGCAAGTTCTTCCCTGGAGTACAAACTTCTGACTAATACAGCTATCGCTGAGCTGGCAATTTTTGGGATTTAATTGTTCAAGATGTGTAAGAGGTTAAAACAATATTGACAATATCAAAGACACTATCTAGTCTTTTCATCAGGAGGACAGAATGCTAATTTTTATTGTAATTCTATCATCATTGTTGTTGACCACCATGTCCACGTTATTACTTCAATACACACTTACCATAATGACAACGCACCAAATCGAACAAACTCAATTTTAATAAAATATCCATATAATATATTAAATGCAAATTTCGTTTTATTTTATCTATGGAATAGAATGTGGAACCGTGTAGCGTGCTTAATGTAATACATTTTGAATGTATATGTACATATTTTACGTGTAATTTTACACATTTTCAATGTTTTTATAGACACAACATATTTACATTTTTATGAAATTGGTATGTTGCTAAACATTTCTTAAACACATAAATAGGTACATTTTCAGATTTGTTTATATATTTTACTACATACAATGTGTGTAAATATTTGTATTTACACACAACATGTATTTTTACCCTAATTATAGTAGGAGAAAAGTTACCTACTATAAATGGAGTAAATTTACAGGAATATTTATTAGAGTGTGCGTCAACAAACAAAATTGTCAAATTTGTGACGATACCATCCACATGAGTTTCAAAAGAGTCGAATACATCTCGAAAAAGTCAGTGTTTGGTGTGGATTTTGGGCTGGCGGTGGCACTGGTCTATATTGCTTTGACAACGTTATTGGTCAGGCCATCACCTACCACGGCTAGTGCTATTGATTGATGATTACTAAATTTTTTGGATGATATGGACGCCAAGAATATGCGGTTTCAACAGGCTGGTGCTACGAGCGACTTGAGTGCTGGTCATCTCACGTGGAGGTGATGTGAAGTGGCCACCGAGTTCGTTTCATTTAACCCCGTAACACTTTTTTGTGAGGGTTTTTAAAACGCAGGTCTATGCGAATAAGCCGCAAACTACAGTAGCCCTCAATGCTAACATAACAGATGATTTATGCACCAGTATCATTTCGGATACGCCACCCAGCGAAGCTGCAAGGGATATTTACGATGTTTTAATCGAGGTATATTCCACAAGAATTTCAAAATGTTTAAAGATAAGAATTCACTTACGAGTTGCAAACTTTAGATAAGTTAATTGGATAATCAACATAGCCTATTTTTACAAAAACTGAGTTTTTTCTTCAAATTGTCCCTTGTTCTGTTTAATTTTTCCGCTAAAAAGGAAATAAATCATTTTATGTTTCCTAACAAAATGTTTTAAGTAAAAATTATTCACAAGTTCTTTAAAATTTCCAAAAAAAGAGAATCTCAAAATTTTGAGTAAATTTATGTGTATTAGCAAATATAAGCTGAGAGGGAACTAAATGTCCATCCCCGAAAAATGCTTTATTTTGATTTTCTTGCGAAAATAATAAAATTAATTTACATGTTTGTGCCCAGCCAAATATAGTCGGTTTTGTCACAAAGATAAAATCATTGTTTATTGTTCGTGCTTTGTCAAAGTTTTGATATTTAAAAAAAAAACAAAAAAAAAAAAAATTGAGTGTTTGTTTTGATAACATTTATAACTTTCATAAAGACTATGGGATGAAATTTCCTGATGATCTGGCCTAAACAGCCAGTGAAATATGCATAGGAACTTTAAAAATAAATATGAATTTAGCAAAAAAATTAAATTTAGCACATTTTAAAATAGAAAAAGAACTTATTAAAATAGATTTTTTCTATTTTCCCATAATACACATATTGTCTGCATAACTTTTCTACATTCTGTTAAATTTAAATGACTAGATAATGTCAACAGAATTAAATACATTTTACACTCGTTTCTAATCCTACATTTTTTTTACAGGAAAATTTAATTTGTACACTCCTATTGAATTGAAGAAACCCTTTAATACTTATTTCATACAATAACAGAATAAACAAAACGTACATTATTTTTCAACAAACTAAACATTAAGTTGTCAAACCAAATCAATAGAAGTTTGCTCAGAGCTTATTTAGTAATCCACACCACATATTGAAAATGTTTCCATTTTTCCCCTAGGACCAATGAACATGCTAGTATATATTCTATTCATAAAAAGACAAACACAACTTTTATTTATTTTTGTTTGCTCCAAAGCTCTTTAACAAACTGGCTGACGAAAGTACAACCAGTTTAAATAGAAAAAAAAGTTTTAAGAAGTTATGCATCTTTTATATTTGTGTATTTTTAATATATTATTTAGTTGTGTTTTTTTTTTTTTCTCTCTTTTCCTAGATGAAAACAAAAATATTATAATCCTAAGATTATACTTAACTGCATGTGTAGTAGTTCACAGGGCTATATTAGACGCAGGAATATAACGTATAGGTTTTTAAGCAATTTCTTAAGAACTTGGCTATAAATTGATAAAAGTCTTTGGGCTGTAATAGATCGAAAGGTCATTTCAGTTTTTAAATGAATTTCCTCAAAATGAAAATGAATGGCATCATTTTATGCGGCACTTTTTAACTTTTTTAAATATTGAAATTTTGTTCTTAATTTAAAATTATAGCACTTAATAGCACATTGTTACAAAAAAGAACAAAACCCTAGACAGAGTGCAACACATTCGTAATAGCAACAGAATTTGTTGTAATCGAATGATTTGTTTGCACGCAAAGAATTTTTCTGTTCAAGCGAGAGCAAATCAGTGGATAAAGAAGAACATCGGTTGAAGCAACCAAACTTTTGCTATCACTTGTAAAATTTTGTAGCCACAACTGTAAAATTCTCTCACTAAGGCGGAATCATTCGATTGGAAATAAATTCGAATCTGTTTTCCTTGTGTATGCATATCGATGCACAGAGGAGCCAAATATACTAATTTTGCGGATAATTGAAAAAACAAATTTCAAGTATCGTTAAAACTGAAAGCATCTGCTTAAGGAGCACAAAATTCTACATCAGCAGGCAAGAAATTAATGTCAAATATGAAACGGTATTTTTATAGTCACGTGTTGAAATTACATATTGTAAGAAAAAAACCTAAAAAAGTGACAAAAAAAATAAAGAATTTGCGAAAATAAATACTATTTGTTATAAGTAATTTCAAAAAATTAATAAATCTAATTATGCAACCATCAAGTTCACGTATTTGTTGATATACTTTGGTAAAATTTGAATTTGAATTATTTGTGGAAGTGGCTTTGTTATTAGTTTTTATATTGGAAGTGAAAAAAAAATGGGTTTTATCAGTTTAAATTGAAATAAAATTATTAGCTGGGCTCAGTTGGGCAGAGAATTTAATATAATTTAAAAGCTGTAATGAACACGTTGCTTATTAGAACTATACTTCTGTTTTTGACAAAGAAGGAATTCCAAAACTTTAGCAAGAGCAGGACTGCGGGAGCCATCGATAGACTAGCAACAGTCGGGCAAAGGGGGGGTTCTGTCCTCTCCTGAACCAAAAGTCTGTTTGCTACAGAGTTATTATTACAGACTCCCTTTTTAGTTAGTTATTAAATATTTAATTATGAGCTACTTTAAATGGACCGAATGACCATACAAATCAAAACATATGCCCGTATATGGTCTTATAGAGAAAAAGCAAAAACAAACCGTATTGTATAAATTACCACAATAAAAGGTTCTTCAAGATGGTAAAGAAGAACTGGTCTCATCACCCTCCCAATTCCTATGCTCTAAAGACCTTTTTATTTTAATAGAGCCCCTAATGAAAAGAATCACCTAAATTTTAAGTCATCTTAAGAAAACACAAGAACTAATACTTTTATCCAGACATTTAATTGCAGAATAAATTCATTTAATAGAAGTTTTAAGTTGTACAATTATTTGGTGGTGCATTAAGCAAGCTATCATAAAACAATTGATAAAGGTTATATAAACCTGTTAAAATAGTTTAGTTCAGTTTAGCAAAAATTAACACAATATTCAATTTAAAGAAATTGTAAAGAAATTTTAAATTTAACTAAAGTATAAAGATATAGCAAAAATACTTAAATTATATATTCAAAAGTAATTATCAAAAGTGGGAGCATTTTACAAACGATCACTAGTACTGAAAGAAATTACTTATATCACCAAATTATGTTGATGAAGTAGAAATAAAAGGCATCATTATAAAAAAAAAAAACAAAACAAGATAAAACAAAACAGAAGTTTTGATAAAAAATATAAATTGTTTGTTTGTGTGGATGTACATGCAAGTGTTATATGTATGTATATATGTATGTACATTTGTAAAAAAAAATTTAACAAATTATTTATGTATGTACGAATGTAAATACATATAATACAAATAGATTTGCATGTAGGTAACAATTGAGTGAAATGATGAGTTTTATTTCATACATGTATGCACTAATTTTGTTTTATTTATTTGTTGCACTCACCAGTTACGATGTTCGATGACGTGAAGGCCTCCAAGAGATCGATGTGTGTTTGCTGTAATTCTTAAATATTATTAATGCATGTCATGTTTTTTGAACTTTGAACCCAAAAATTATGATTTTATGAAATTATTGAAATAAAGTCTTCTGTTATCATGCTCTCACTTTTTACACAAAAATTTGTAGAGAATAAGAAAAAGAACTTAAATTAAGGTTTGAGTAAAAGTAAATATAAAAAGAAGAATTCAACTAGAAGAAGTTACCTAAATGTAACATATGTATGTAGTTATTTGTTAATATTAAGCCCTTTGATTAACTTTAGTAAGATTGTAAAATAAATTTATATGATTAGGCTATTTGAAGTAACAGGATAGTTTGTATCACTGAAAATTTTAATAATTATCAAAATGGGCTGTTAATTGTGCCATATTGAAATTTTTGAAGTTAGAATATAAAAAAAAATTGAAACTTAATGATTTAACTTGTATAATTAAAATCTAAGATGGTTGTAAGAAAATATATATAAATATTGGTAGAAAAATAACGTAGTTTGTTGAAAAAGAGCGGGTTCTTCTAATAAGGTTTCTTCCACAATGTGGGTATAATTAACCAAGATTTTGGGTTCTTTTGTTAAGGTATACTTATTAGATTTGTATTTAAATTGGATGTGTGTGGAGTAATTGTGGGAGAGAACAATTATGAGTCGATCCAACGGTGGTGTGCGACAACTCGTTTGTTCTTTCTTCATCTAATTGTTCAAAACAAAATCGGTGTAGATGTATCATAAAAACCAGTTGCTAGAGTAGTTAGATTTGATTTTTACACAGAAAACAGTAATTACCACGCCGACTTTGTGAAGTGATCTTTCAATTACTGATCTCTCCCAGAATTTACAATTCTCAATCAGCGGTGTTGATTGTTCCAAATTGTTCACAATTTGATGACGAACAAACCTTGGTACTAACCAAAGTGGAGGTGTTTTTGCGATTCTAAGATTTTATGGAAATCGGCTCTAATTGCCAATGACACGGTTTGTGTTAAAACAAGTGCTCGAGATACTTATGTCTTTTTTTTTTTTTCATACAAATTAGGTAATGTTCAAAATTTGATAAATTTTACGAATTATTTAATTGAAATGGAACTTTTCAGATCTACGATCTTCAACAAAATGGACGAGAACCGGATATTAATATTTCTAGAAAAATCGTGTGTTTCAGTGACTTGTGAAATGCTTGAATGAATGAATGCTTGAAAAGTTTCGTTAAAATTTCATGTGGCATCTTTAAAAAGCTTGTGAAGACAGCTGTACAGATGTCGCTCGAAATAAAAACATGACTTACAGTGATTGGCAAAACTGTTTATAAAAAAAAAAAATGTAAAAACCATCTATTGTAATTTTAAGTTAGGTGTGATTAAATAAAATATAAACAAATATATCAAAAGTAAAATTTTAGCTAAACCGTTCATTACAAACTAGATAATGCTGATGTTTTATCATAACAGAATTATCTGGAAAAAAAAACGGTTTTCCTTCAACAATATGCAATTAAATTTTTAAATTCAGTGACGAATATCCTTTGAATGAAAAGTTCCTATCACTTTTCCATTACAATCTTCCAGCACATAATAGTGATTACCAAGCTTTTCTTTCACTCTAGATTTAATAAATAACGGAGCTAACTTAGAATTGAAATGTTTCTCACAACTACTTTTTTCAAAGCTTCGTCTAAAAACTATTTGGCCGGTTTGGAAATTTTGAGGTCTAGCACGCAAGTTGTAGGTTTTTTGATTCGTGTCATAAGCTGCTTTGATGTGTTTTTGTAAATCTGAGCGAATTAATTTAAGATTATCGTCCCGAGACAGTTGATATGTAGGTTCATTAAGCAAACGTAGGTTATGTAAAAGCTCATAGGTACTGCCATGAGTGACCATGTCAAATCCAAACACAGCATGGTAAGGGGTACAGTGAATTGATTGGTGGTAAGAATTTCTTAGTGCACAACTTATCTGGCTCAAATGTTCGTCCCACATTTTATGATCATGTTTAAGATAAGATCTTATACCCGCAATAACCGAACGGTTAACCCTCTCAGACGCGTTGCTTTGGGGTGAGTAAACGGCCGTATAAGTATGTTTAATTCCGTAACTAGTTAAGAAGGCATTAAAATCGTTGGCCTTGAATTGGGAGCCATTGTCACTCACAATACTTTCGGGCACCCCATAGATATGAAAAATTTGTTGTCTAAGATATTCTTCAATTGCTTTCGATGTAAATTTTCGCAGTGGAAATAACCAATGGAATTTAGTTAAATGATCAAGGACTATAAGAAGTCCAATATAACCTGATCTACTTCTTGGGTACGGTCCCAGTATATCGATAAATAACTTCTGAAAAGGGCGCGTTGAAACCATTTGTTTTCCCATTTCGGGCTTTAATATAAAGTTTGGCGCTTTGGTTGTTTTGCAGATCTCGCAGTTTCTCACATAATCGCGAACGTCCTTAACCATGCCGGGCCAGAAAAAATTTCGCCGTATCAATTCCAGGGTTTTTACCATTCCTCCATGGGAACACACTGGATCATCATGAGCTCTAGTGATTATATCCTTCCTAAGCCTATACGGTATCCATAACTTCCAACATTTTTCCTCCTGCTCTTCACTTCCACAATAGTGCTCAGTTCTCAAATAAACGTATTTGTCCACCACTTTGATATCAGGGTATTTATGTGGTTCATTCAGTATTTTCTCTTTAAGCTGTAAATAATCTGAGTCACCAAAATATGAAGAATTTATATCGATTTCGGGTTCGGGAATAGATAGTGCATTGATTTCTTCACCTAAACTCCGAGACAGTGCGTCGGGGACAACATTTTCTTTGCCCTTTCGGTGGCTAATGTTAAACTTAAAGGACTGGAGTTTGAACACCCATCGAGCTAAACGTCCTGTGAGGTCGGGCTGCCTCATTAGCCAAACAAGACTCGCATGGTCGGTTATGACCTCGAACTCTTGAAGTTCGAGATAACAACGAAACCGTTTTATGGCCTCCAAGGCGGCCAAACACTCACGCTCGGTCACGCTATAATTTCGTTGAGCGGTATTTAACTTTTTGCTCATAAATGCTATTGGCTTTTCTTGTCCTTGATCATCTAACTGTATCAATACGGCTCCGATACCGAAGTTACTGGCATCGCAGTGCAGGTAAAATTTCTTTTTAAAATCAGGGTTCACTAGAATAGGAGCAGTAGTCAATAAGGTTTTAATATTCTCGAAAGCAGCCTGCGCTTCTGGTGTCCATACAAATTTCTTCTTTGTCGAAAGTATTTCGGTTATTGGAAAAACAATGCTAGAAAAATTCTCAATAAACCTACGATACCAGCCCGCTAGACCTAAAAATCCCCTAACCTGCCTAATGTTTTTGGGTACTGGCCAGTTTACAATGGCACTAACTTTTTCGGGGTCAGTCTTAATGCCACCATTACCTATTACATAACCTAAGTACTGCACTGTGGTTACACAAAACTTGCTTTTCTTTATATTTAATGTGAGGTTTGCTTTTCGGAATTGCTCTGCCACTCGTACTAATACTGAAAGATGAGTCTGAAAATCTTCTGAAACGATAATTAAGTCGTCTAAATAGCCGAATACTGCATTGCGAAGATCTGGAGGAATTATCTCATCAATTAACCTACACATCGTTTGCGGAGCATTGCATAGCCCGAAGGGCATAACCACAAACTGATAGAGGGGGCGTCCGGGTACGGTAAAAGCTGTCAGCGGTTTGGATTCATCCGTTAGTCCTATTTGCCAATACGCGTCTTTCAAATCTAATTTCGATATAATATTGGCTTTGGGAATTCTCGCAAATATACCCTCAATGGACGGCAGGGGATACGCGTCTTTCTTGGTGACACAATTTAACTTCCTCGCGTCGAGGCATAATCTGACCTTATTAGGTTTGATCACCAACCTCATGGGAGAACTCCATGGAGATTGAGATGCTTCAATTACCCCCAAAGACAACATGCGATCCAACTCTGTAAACATTAGTTTCTCCACAGCAGGGGAAACGGGGTAAAAACGTTGTTTAACGGGTTTGGACTCGCCCACATCGATTTCATGCTTAATAAGTTTTGTTCTGCCCAGTCCCTGCTGGTCGAAATTTGGAAACAATGCTATAATCGAGTCTAATTGTTGCTGTTGGATTGCAGTTAATGGATAAGATATTTCCTCAGACTTTTGTTCAGATTCTTCTTTATTACCGAGTAACATATCTGTCGTTTTATTTAAATTTTCTGACAGATGACATTGTTTTACTATTGACATATCTACCAGATCTACAGACTCCACAATATTGGGAATAAGATTAAATGCATTCCAAAAATCAATGCCTAAAATAAGCCTTTGAGTTATGCTTGGAATAATGAAAAGTTTAAGATTTCGCACTTGATTTTTAAAACTAATATCTACTGCTAGCCAACCTGTAACCACCTGTGAATTTCCGTCTGCGGTTTTCACAAATGATCGACATTTATAGTAATTTGGAAATGAGGTGAAATTTGTTTTAGCCAAATCTGATCCAATGCAACAGATGTTAGCACCAGTATCCAGCAGACCATACTCAGTAAAACTTAAAAAGTTGACCTTTGCATAAAAACGTTTGTCAGTTGGGTTACTGATTATGGTAGAAATTAAAATTTTGCTACACATTTTACGCATTCTGAAATGAGAACGCAGACGAATAGTTGATCGCTTAGGTTTGGGTTTTACAATAGAGGTTACTGAAGTATTTTGAAAGATCTCATTCCGTTTTCTTATATAATTTTCCAATCTTTCATGATATGGTAACTGGGGGTATATAAGTTTTGAAATATCTTCTGCTTTACTTTTATTAAAATTATTTTTGAGAATATTCAGGGTCAAATTATTGTTTACATTTATATCATGTTTTAATAGTGTCTTTTCAGGGTTGTTTATTTTATCAGGATAATTTGGGATAGAACTGAATTCATTTTCCAAAGTTATGGCTACTTTTCCGGCTGTTTTGGGTCCGGAAACCTGTAGTTTTTTGACAAATTAATTTTTCTATTGGAACACTTGGGGCATTGTGGCTTATAGGTGTTTTTAGCGCCACAACCATAACAAAAGATGGTGCGCTCTTTTAAACAATCATCCCACAAGTGATCAGGTTCTCCGCAATTCCAACATCTGACTATCCGGTCAGAACTTTGAACTGCGTTAACTTCCGTTTGACTAGTGTCTTTTACATATTCTGAACTATCAAAGCTATCGGGCACACTTACTTCGGCAATATGCCTACGTGGAACCATTGGATTTTGTGAACGAAATGCTAGGTTTCTACGAACATGTTCTTCACTTAAAAATGATTCACGCATTTGCACAAGTTTACGCAAGTGTGGAATTGAATGTACTGGTATATATAATATTTCTTGACGTATGTCAGGTCGTAAATTGCGTGTCAAGATTTCAATTAACTCCATTTCTGGGATTTGAGATGGTAACCTATCCATTATGGACGAAATTGCATCAAAATAGGAGTCAAAGGTTTCTCCTGGTTTTTGTTTGCGATTTCGAAGTTCTTCTTTAATATCGTAGGATGATTTAAAGTCTCTATATTGGCACTGAATAGCCTCGCAAAAATCATTCCAAATAATATTTCCGACACTCTTATGATAGCGCCAATACCAATCTTTGGCCTTGCCACTTAAAATTATATTTAAATTTTTACATATTGGTGTAAAATTGCCATTAAAATGATCATTAGTAAGTGACCGTACTCTATAAAGAAACTCTTCGATATTCAGACCTGAAGATGAGCCATCAAATCTAAGATTCCAACTCTGAATGATCGAAGTGACTTTCTCAGTATTCATGTTAAAACTACTAAAGCTTTGTGAACCTGAGTTAACATTACCATTCTGGGGCTGATTTACAGTATTATATGCATTTTCATTTCTACGACATGATTCTTGGTTTGGATTAAAATTATCAAAGTTTTGATTAGATAACAAATTAACATTCTCCTGTCTTTCATTAGGATGTGAATTCACATTGGGATTAATAGCAAAATTTTGGCTTGGCAATATATTCAAATTATTAAGTAATCTCGTCAGAGTATTCTCTATCATGTTATTCAACTGATCGCTATCTATTGTGTTTCTCTGCCTACGATTATTTCTTGTTGAAGTTTGTCGATTATTTAAATTTTGAGAATGGGTGGGTGTTGGAGGAAAAGTTTCCGCTGGTATTCTAGCTTGTTCTTCATCATTATCACAAGTACTAGATTCCAGTAATGAACGTTGATTATCTTGAATAAAATTTCTACTTTGACTACGAGTAGTAGGCCTCCCTACCATAGCTCCTCGAGGACGACCTCGTGTTGCCGGTTTTGGAAAATTATTGAAATTATGATTCTTTAAATTAGACAGATCGCAAGGAAGTTTGCATGTAGGGCATTCAGCCGTGTTTGATAAAAATTGTTCGATACAAGATCTGTGAAAACTATGGCTACAGTTTGTAATTATCATACACTCCTGATTACCTAGCATTATCTTATTACAAATGGGACAAAGTGACTCCTGACTTAACGTTGGAGCTTCAAGAGGTGGCGGAGTTCTTGGTAAAGACATTTTTATATATATGTATATAAAAATAAAAAGTTTTTATAAATATTTGCAAAGAAAATAATTAAATTCAAAATTTAATAGACAGTATTGTGTTTTCTTGTACAGATGATAAAAATTAGGTGATTAAAATAGAGGCAAATATATTAAACAATACGATTGGGAAACAAAACATGACTATTTAATTGAATGTATGCATTAAATTGTTCTCGTACAATTACACACCCGTAAAAACGAATTAAATTTTGATGATCGTTATTCTTCTGAAGGTAGGACATAAATTCGCTTTAGCAAAAAGTTATGTATTCACTGACCTAAAAAAGATACTGACAACTAGCCATTATACAATAACAACAAAATATTACATTCAACATCAGATAAAAGAAAATTTTACGAATATCTTACATAAATAAACGAAAGAACTATCAGATAGCTCATCGGTCGATACTACTCGATTGATAATTTCAAGTAATCGAAAATCCATACGAGGTCTAAAAGTTATTCGCTGAGATATCCAAGAAAATTCGTAATGTTTTATTTCATCATATTAAAATGAAATCTACATTTAAATTTTTTTTTTTTTTTTTTTTTAAAAAAATCAGAACCGAAAGCATAGTTATGGGTTTACTACTTTCGGCCCCACGTTGGGCGCCATTTACTACTGTAATGAACACGTTGCTTATTAGAACTATACTTCTGTTTTTGACAAAGAAGGAATTCCAAAACTTTAGCAAGAGCAGGACTGCGGGAGCCATCGATAGACTAGCAACAGTCGGGCAAAGGGGGGGTTCTGTCCTCTCCTGAACCAAAAGTCTGTTTGCTACAGAGTTATTATTACAGACTCCCTTTTTAGTTAGTTATTAAATATTTAATTATGAGCTACTTTAAATGGACCGAATGACCATACAAATCAAAACATATGCCCGTATATGGTCTTATAGAGAAAAAGCAAAAACAAACCGTATTGTATAAATTACCACAATAAAAGGTTCTTCAAGATGGTAAAGAAGAACTGGTCTCATCACCCTCCCAATTCCTATGCTCTAAAGACCTTTTTATTTTAATAGAGCCCCTAATGAAAAGAATCACCTAAATTTTAAGTCATCTTAAGAAAACACAAGAACTAATACTTTTATCCAGACATTTAATTTCAGAATAAATTCATTTAATAGAAGTTTTAAGTTGTACAATTATTTGGTGGTGCATTAAGCAAGCTATCATAAAACAATTGATAAAGGTTATATAAACCTGTTAAAATAGTTTAGTTCAGTTTAGCAAAAATTAACACAATATTCAATTTAAAGAAATTGTAAAGAAATTTTAAATTTAACTAAAGTATAAAGATATAGCAAAAATACTTAAATTATATATTCAAAAGTAATTATCAAAAGTGGGAGCATTTTACAAACGATCACTAGTACTGAAAGAAATTACTTATATCACCAAATTATGTTGATGAAGTAGAAATAAAAGGCATCATTATAAAAAAAAAAAACAAAACAAGATAAAACAAAACAGAAGTTTTGATAAAAAATATAAATTGTTTGTTTGTGTGGATGTACATGCAAGTGTTATATGTATGTATATATGTATGTACATTTGTAAAAAAAAATTTAACAAATTATTTATGTATGTACGAATGTAAATACATATAATACAAATAGATTTGCATGTAGGTAACAATTGAGTGAAATGATGAGTTTTATTTCATACATGTATGCACTAATTTTGTTTTATTTATTTGTTGCACTCACCAGTTACGATGTTCGATGACGTGAAGGCCTCCAAGAGATCGATGTGTGTTTGCTGTAATTCTTAAATATTATTAATGCATGTCATGTTTTTTGAACTTTGAACCCAAAAATTATGATTTTATGAAATTATTGAAATAAAGTCTTCTGTTATCATGCTCTCACTTTTTACACAAAAATTTGTAGAGAATAAGAAAAAGAACTTAAATTAAGGTTTGAGTAAAAGTAAATATAAAAAGAAGAATTCAACTAGAAGAAGTTACCTAAATGTAACATATGTATGTAGTTATTTGTTAATATTAAGCCCTTTGATTAACTTTAGTAAGATTGTAAAATAAATTTATATGATTAGGCTATTTGAAGTAACAGGATAGTTTGTATCACTGAAAATTTTAATAATTATCAAAATGGGCTGTTAATTGTGCCATATTGAAATTTTTGAAGTTAGAATATAAAAAAAAATTGAAACTTAATGATTTAACTTGTATAATTAAAATCTAAGATGGTTGTAAGAAAATATATATAAATATTGGTAGAAAAATAACGTAGTTTGTTGAAAAAGAGCGGGTTCTTCTAATAAGGTTTCTTCCACAATGTGGGTATAATTAACCAAGATTTTGGGTTCTTTTGTTAAGGTATACTTATTAGATTTGTATTTAAATTGGATGTGTGTGGAGTAATTGTGGGAGAGAACAATTATGAGTCGATCCAACGGTGGTGTGCGACAACTCGTTTGTTCTTTCTTCATCTAATTGTTCAAAACAAAATCGGTGTAGATGTATCATAAAAACCAGTTGCTAGAGTAGTTAGATTTGATTTTTACACAGAAAACAGTAATTACCACGCCGACTTTGTGAAGTGATCTTTCAATTACTGATCTCTCCCAGAATTTACAATTCTCAATCAGCGGTGTTGATTGTTCCAAATTGTTCACAATTTGATGACGAACAAACCTTGGTACTAACCAAAGTGGAGGTGTTTTTGCGATTCTAAGATTTTATGGAAATCGGCTCTAATTGCCAATGACACGGTTTGTGTTAAAACAAGTGCTCGAGATACTTATGTCTTTTTTTTTTTTTCATACAAATTAGGTAATGTTCAAAATTTGATAAATTTTACGAATTATTTAATTGAAATGGAACTTTTCAGATCTACGATCTTCAACAAAATGGACGAGAACCGGATATTAATATTTCTAGAAAAATCGTGTGTTTCAGTGACTTGTGAAATGCTTGAATGAATGAATGCTTGAAAAGTTTCGTTAAAATTTCATGTGGCATCTTTAAAAAGCTTGTGAAGACAGCTGTACAGATGTCGCTCGAAATAAAAACATGACTTACAGTGATTGGCAAAACTGTTTATAAAAAAAAAAAATGTAAAAACCATCTATTGTAATTTTAAGTTAGGTGTGATTAAATAAAATATAAACAAATATATCAAAAGTAAAATTTTAGCTAAACCGTTCATTACAAAGCCTGGACAGTTAAACGTTGTTTCAGAAAAAACTAGGTTGCGCATCGCTGCGCCTCATAAGTAATATATAAATTAGTAACAGATTCACCCGTTAAGTCTACCAACAAAAAGCACTTTGCGATTCTGCTATACATTAAATCGCTGAAGTTGTTGTTATTGTCATTGTTTTTTATTTTATTTTATAAGAGATGTGCTAATGTAGTGATTAATAATACGAGAGCCACGTTTGAGTCAGGCCTGGACGTGGCTATATTCTCGTATTATAATTAGATAAACAATAATAAACTTCGACCAATTACTTTTCTTTATTTCAGTTAAGTTTAGTTTTCCATCTGTTGAGTTTCTAATCGTGGGATTTTAACAATTTTACTCTCACGCACTCACGCTTGTATACGCTTGTTTAAAAGTTTTTTTTTTTGTGATTAATTCGAAGTTTTTTCTTGTGGTTAATACGAAGTCATCCGATAGCAGGCAAATTAGCTTAATAAAAAAATCATATTAGCGAGCGATCGCGAGAATATTAAAATTTTATATCATGAGCCAGTTATCACTCACGTTCACATCTGATGTTGATTATGAATAATAATTAAAAAATTGTAGCAGCAAGGAAATTTAAAATATATTTTAAAATTTAATATGAAGATGCAAGTTTATTTTATGTGCCAATAACTTTGTAATTCTATTTAAGTGTTAATGACAAAATTTTATATTCTTTACAAAAATAAATTAGAAGACTGTTCACAAAATGTTAGTATTTATTATATTTATATTCATGTTGTTATATTTTGCAGATAAAATGTTTATTTGAAGTTTGATTGCTTATTGCCTGCAAGATTGGTAATAAACAGGGTTTAATTTGAAATGTTTTAAATTTAGTGAATAATTTGTGAATTTTCCCATTCTTTTAGTAAATTTAATTTATTAAACATATATTTTAGTTGTATTATGGCGTATGAAAATATTCAGTTGTTCAAATTTACATATTCCACATACGCTCTGTTGCATTTAAAATATTAACTTTATATAACCCAATAAGTATGCTACATTTTTAATGCAGTTGATTTGTATGAGCGTATAAAATATTTATAAATGCTTTGTTCCATTTTATAACAATAGTTACCATGGCATAAATATAAAAGACAGTTTCAATTTCTCTTAATGTCATCCATGTTAATAATTTGACAATGAAGCGGATTTGATTTTTATGTTCAAAATAAAGCTACAATATTAATTGAAATTAATCCCACTTTATTGTATTGACATCCTTAAAAGTCTGTCAAAAGTAAGTCAAACGTATCAGTTTTGTCGCGTTCTAAACCCATTCTAAATGACTTCGCTTTAGCAAATTATCTTTTATTTAAAAGTTTTTGGGAACAATAATTTAATTCATTGGCGACGACGTATCTGATTTATAAAGATCAGTATATGAAGTTACAATTGAATCTTTGCTGTCTTTAAACATTGTAAAATTCTTTCGTTCGAATATTTTTAAACTTGTGTGAAAACAATGTTACTAACAATATTTCGCAGTTAAAAGCAGAGTACACCTATCCCTCGATTTACACGATAATTTTTTTACACGATTTCACTTTTACACGATTTTTTGGTTTTCGTTTAGTTTGAGGGATGTTGAAATTACCTCAATTTACACGATTTTTTTTTAAATATTTTGGCATAAATTAATTTTTTTCAGTAAATGCTGTAAATGCTGCACAATTCTCAAAAATAGTTATCTAAAAAAAATGAAAACATAATAGGGAAAAGTGAAGCATGTTTTCATTCTTATGTTTTGGAACTAAAACCCGTTATTATTGTAAAAAACACATTAAATACAAAGAGATTATGTTATTTATTTCTATATGAGTTAAAAAAATCATTGAAAAAATCCGAAGTCTTTTAGTTGCAGGTGTTGGGAAAGATCTCTATTATTCACCTTCCCATTACTAACATTTTTTTACCAATAACATGCATAAATTTAGTGTGTCTCACTGATGTAGTTCTATTGATATGGGAGAATTAATAATTAATTTCTATGGGGGGAACCCGATTCCATCCTCGTATACCCTTCCGATTTTGGTGGAACGTGTAGTTTGTTTTTAGAGTTACACACAGCAAATTTAAGGTCGTATCTCCTTTTTTTCAAAATCGGCATTTTCACATATTCTGGTAGACAAAACTCAAATACACCTCTCCAAAAAAATTCAGTTTCCTATGTTGCCGACAAACAGATTTACAGCAATTAAAAAAAACCCTAACTCATTTCAATAATAGTTTGAAAGAAAAAGCGCTCATTTAATGTTGAATGCATATTTTTTGGTTTATATTAAAACAAACAACTTTTCTAAAAGTATATTTCGATATATTAAAAATTTTTAGTTGTTTATTTTTCACTTTCACTTTCAGATTTTATTCAGTATTTTCCTTCTCCTGTAAAGTAATTAAAAGTTGAGATACGACCTTTCTATATTAAGCTACCGATATGTTGTATGTTTTGTTGGAGTCCATAGAGTACGGAAATAATTATAGTTTTTCTCGATCACAGTGATTTAGTGATATATCGGTACCGGTTTATATGTTATTTGCAAACTAATTTTAAAAATATTTCTTATGTTTGAAAGATATTAGTTTATACTTTTGATCATAGGAAGATTGGAAACAATATGGGTGAAAAAATTTTATTGATAAAAAAAATTTGTTGGTGAAAAAAAAAAAAAAATCGGCCTAAAAATATTTTTCTCGATTTTTATCCATTTTCATTCCGAATTACTATAGCTTTATATATTATTGACTTACGTCCATTTCTTATATATCAAAAATCTTGGAAGTCGTGGTTTGTTGCTAATATCTCGGCCAGTTGAGGGCCAATCTTCCCGAATTTAAATAGCAGCTAAACCAGAACTATAGCGAATATATTGATGTATGGTATGGAAATTATTTGGAGGATTTGGATAGTTGATTTCAAAATACAGACCTTATGGGTCACAAATGAAAAATGTAAACATTACAAACGGAATGACAAACTTATATATCGTTACCTCGTGTTTTTTTTTTGTTAGCTCAGATTTTCGTTTATTTCGATAAATGGTCCGCTCATATTTCATATTTAGCCAACAAATTTCGACTTAAAAAAAACACAAGTTACGGCCTTTCTATATTAAGGTAACGATATACGCTTACCACTTATGGTGAAAAGTATAAAAAAAAGCTATAATATAAAAGGGTAAGCTATTTTAACTCACCTGTATTAGCAACTTCACAGGGCAAGATAATTGTGTCACCGGCAACAAATTTAAATGTTTCTGAGCGGGATATAAACATGGGCTCATGCTTACTCATCATACTTGTCGAGGCAGATACTGAAACAAAAAAAAAAAAAGAACAGACAAATATAAATTTAAATATTATTTGAAATATTCTTTACTTAATAACTAAGATAATGTAAATTTATTGTAGTTTTCAAAAATAAATATTTATTTATTTGGTTGTGGTTAAATAAAAAGTATCTAAATATTTCATGTTATTTAAAGTTTGCTAATATTTGTTTATTAGTTTTAAAAAGTTTTTAAAGTTTACCCATATTCACACAGTAAGTATTATGTAGGTAATTACGTTGTAAAATTTATTATTTATTGGCAAATTACTTTTACAAAAGTTTTGTAAAGATAGCTTCATTTATAATTTAAATTTTTTGTTTCTTATAAGTTATATTTTAGGAAAACATTAATCATTTGTTAATATTTTAACAACACAAATACTTTAGACATTTGATAGACAAATTGAGGTATAAAAATTATTTGAAAAGTTTGTTTAAAAAGAGTAAATTATTAAAAGCTTATATACATATTTACACTTCTTTAGAACTTAGCCACCCTTAACTCAAATATTTTACTTGGATATATTATTATTTTAAGAAAATGCCAGTTCTGGAAATAATACATAATCAAAATTGTTCAATATGTTTATAGTTTGTTATCAACAATAAGCCAAAGTTATTCAATATTCTTTATTATAAGGACTGTGATCGAAAAATTCTTAACATACATAAATGTTAATAAGAATTGAACCACTAGACTTACAGTTTTGATTTTTTTATTTGATTTTTGTGTGTAAATTGTAATAATAATTACAATCAAATAAAAAAAAAATCAAAACTGTAAGTTTAGTGGTTAAATTTTTATTACTTTGTGCGAACAAGTAGTCCACCTTCGTTTATAAACTACCACACTTTTGAACACCTTTTTTATGCTCTTCAATTCTCTTTTAACAAGACCCCAATATCTCTTCACTGGCCTTAGCTCCAGGCAGTTTGGAGGATTGGCCTCTCCTGGTACAAATACCACATTATTGTTATTTTACCACTCAAGACCTTGCTTACCATAGTGACGGATGCCAAATCAGACCAAAAATAAGTGGACACATTAAGAAGTCTTATGAATGGAAGCATCCTCTTTTGTAAATATTCCTTGATGTAAATTTCTTTGTAAAAAAATGTTTGGCTTCTTTTGCCGCAACTGCATATTGCTTGCCATACCAAGAACTTTTTGCGAAAATTGTTTGTTTTTGGGTCCTAACTTTTCTACAAAATATCGATCCGGAAGCTGCGAAAAGTTTTCCAGAACATAAGTTTTTTCATCCATTTTCAGCAGGTATGTCTGTCTGTCTGTCTTTGGCATCTAAATTTTTAGCAGAGTTCCTGTCAGGAATATTTTGAGTCTTGTATGTTTTTAAACCTGCATTGGCTTTAACTTTTCGTACCAAATAGTCCGAGTACTGAGCTAACCGGACTGCTTTCCTACCGGATGAGTTTGAAGATCTTTTGAAAATGCTTTTTATTTATGGGCTTTAGAAACAACATGTGGACCATCCTTCTACATGTACCAGGTTTTCTATCAACGGACAAGATCTCCCTATACTGTTTAATGACATTGGAATCAGTTTGACCGCAGACCTTCGATTGTTTGGACAACTTTTTGTAGGACCAAGATGGGTTTTGTTGAAAATATTTAATAATTTTAGTACGCACTAATTCCTCGTCACCCATTTTAATCAGATTAGGGACAAGTGAACACAATTGTCATTAAACGTAATAACTGATATGCTTTACAAAGGTAACTTGATAAAAAAAAAAATGAAAATAATACTTGGGTAAAAGTTTTTATGAAAAACGTGGCTTAAGTTTTTCTCGATCTCAGTCCTTACTGCTAAAAGCCATTCAGTTGTATCATGAAGACTTTAAAAATACCATAAAATACAGTTTGAAAGTAAAAGGGCGTCAAGCGACTCTTAGAACAACAGCTCATGTAACTACCCAGCAAAAATTTTCATTGCCAAGTAATGTAATTACTAAAATAATAAATTCTGAAATAAGTTTCTTATTATTTTTACACGGTGATGTGAACTGCATATCAATACATAATTTAATATCACTAAAACTAGTTAAAAGTAATGACTAAAAAATATATTAATAGATAGGTTTTACAAAATCCGTTATCATTAAAAACAAAATATACTCTTGCAAATGACTACTAAGTAAGCAGATATAAGTATAACAGATAATAAATAAGTCATTATACCACCACTTCTAAGTTATACACACATTATGTTATATTCTTTGAAAAGGACAATTATGTTAATTTGTTATTAAATCTGATCGAAATGAGTGACAAGAAAAAAGTGCGTATTAAAATTATTAAATATTTTCAACAAAACCCAACTTGGTCCTACAAAAAGCTGGCCAAACAATAAAAGTTCTACCATCAAACTGATTCCAATGTTATTAAACAGTATCGGGAGAACTTGTCCGTTAACAGAAAACCTGGTTCGGGTAGAAAGAATGGTCCACATGATGTCTCTAAAGCTAATAAATAGAGAGCACTTTCAAAAGAGCTCTCAACACATTCGGTAGGAAAGCAGCCCACTTAGCTCAGTACTCGGACTATTTGGTACAAAAAAATAAAGCCAATGCAGGTATGAATACATACAAGGCTCCAAAAGTTCCAGACAGGAATGCTGCTAAAAGTTTAGAAACCAAAGACAGAGCGCGGAAATTGAAGTCAAGTTTTATAAAACAATATACATGCGGCATAATGAATGATGAAAGGTGTGTTCTTGAAATTTTTTGCAGCTTCCGGGTGAATATTTTTAGATAATATCCCCAAGAGTATCAAAACAGTATCAAAATTCTGTTTGCATAGAAAAGGAGATGGGTCAATATTCTCACTATGAATGCTGTGGCGGGTTGGTCAATACACCTATCCCTCGATTTACACGATAGATGCGTTGCTGAAAAAATCGTGTAAATCGAAATGAAAAATGTTTGTATGAGAAATCGTGTAAATCGAAAAAAGACCCAAATACGAATAAATTTAAAATTTTGTTTAGAAAATTCATTTATTTTAAAGTACAGTAAATACATTCCCCCATATTCATCAACAAATTTCAATTTAAACAATAAAAAATTTGATTTTAAAACGTCGTTTAAATTTAAAAATTGTATAGCTTTTGATAGGAAAGTCCTCTGTGGCATTATTTACAAAACTGTCCCGATTCGTCTGTATTGAAGACTTTATCAGGAATGTATTAATTGGCAGTAATAATTTCAAAAACATTTTTCGGGATATTCTTTAGACACATTGTTTAACTTTTAATTATAGATTATGTAATGAATGTCTTTGCTTAAATATTTCAAACCAACCATGACTTGATTGTAGCTGATCATTAAGTTTTTTTTTTTTGTAATAGCAATGGTATCAATTGGCATTCGCTTTTGAGTTTAATTTTCTACCCAGATCATTAGTGGCTTTTCCATATTTTCAATTGTAATGTCCTGAACGCATGAAGTTATACTCAGGCTCATTTTGGTTCCAGCTGCTACACTTTTCCCTATTATATTTTAATTTTTTATAGATAACTATTTTTGAGAATTGTGCAGGATATATTTACTGAAAAAAATTAATTTTTGCTAAAATTTAAAAAAAAAAAAATCGTGGAAATTGAGGTAATTTCCACGATTTAAACGAAAACCAAAAAAATCGTGTAAAAGTAAAATTGTGTAAAAAAGTATCGTATAAATCTAGGGATAGGTGTACTCCTGAATATGCTAGAGAAATGTAGTGCAAATGATAACCATTTAACTACCACTTTAGCAGCCACAGCGAACTACAAGGTGGCGCAAAAGTAATCCTCCTATCAGAAAATGCTATAAATTTTGCCGATTATTTGTCAGATAAATAGTCAGCAATATTCCGCGTTCTGGAGCAGTGTAGCGTAACATTGTTCATTAACGTGTATTTCGCATGTATTTACTACACAAATGTTAAAACATAACAGACATTAGGGGCCAATCGCAAAATTTATAGCATTTTCTGATAGGAGGATTACTTTTGTGCCACCTAGTAGTTTGTTGTACAAGTAGTAATATAGCCAGTGTAAGGTTTCCAATTGGCACTTCTAAAACTCTTGGTATATTATGTTACAGTTTCCACTGACTTGAGTACTGTAATCATAAATATATACTCATATAAATATATATTTTTGAGCTATCAAGTATATGTTGGTGCCAATAATTCTATGATACAGAATCACATCATGATATTTTGCTCTCCGATTATTATAGCCATATAAAACACAGATATCTTTCACCAGGAACGACAACATTTAAGCTAAGATTTTTAGTTAAATATGATTAAACTTTCTCTATAAAATATATTTTATATACTTGCATAAATCTGTCTCTTTTTAAAAATGTTTAAATTTATTTTCAGTTTTAATTACTCTTGTTGCACAAAGTCTTTACATAAATACAATTATAGAGACAAATTCTCTTTGTATGCCAATTATTTAGTCTTTATGCTAAAGTTTTTTTTCATATCCTGATAAATGTTGCAATGTTGAATTTTATAAAAATTTAATACCGACAAAACAAATTATTATTATAGGTTTTTGTACTTTTGTTTTCAAAACTTTTAACAATAGTAGTTACATTTCCTATAGTTGTTTCATTAATATTTATTATTTACATACATAAGTCCATATAAAATATAAATATATCTTTTTGTGTACACACATTGTGCAATTATTTGTATAATTTTTTTTATTGTGCTGCAATAATCGTATTGTTGTATTAAATCAAACAAAAAGATAAATAAACAAAAAAGGAAAAAAAACAAAACATAGTAAAATATATGCAACAACAAATTTATTTTTAGCAATAGTCTTTTTATAGTTAGTTTATTATTTGAGGAAAAAAGTAAAGTATGTTAAGCATTTAATGTACCCTATAAATTTTCAATATAAAAAATTAACATCTAAAAGAAATTTAAATAGTTTTTTCAAAATGCATCAAATGTTCATTTACCAACACCCGGAGATTCATAGTCCTCTTTAGCATTTTATTTGTTTTAATTTTTTTACTATAGAGAACCATTTAGTCCTGTTTGTTTTACTTAAATTTCAGGTTGTTTTTATACAATGTTCCTGGTATTTTTTTATGTAATTCAAATAAATATTTATTCAAATTTTTATATAAATATTTTGTGTTATTATTTTTTGTGTATTCTGTTTTGTATTTTATAGCTTGACATGACCATAAAAAAAAACGTAACACTTTATACATACATGAAATATTTCTATGTTTAAATTATAATTTAAAAAGTTTTTTTGGTTTAGATTTAAAATACACATGTATGTTTACACACAATACTAAATATACACTACAAATATTTCTTTTGTTTTAACATAAAACAAATTTAATAATTACTTAAAAATATATTTATCTTACATTTTATTAACACACCAGTAAATCTAGAATTAAAGTTTTGAAAAGGGAAATTAACATCGGACAATAGAGATATTTGGAAACTAGAGCTCTATGTAATGTTTTTATATTTCTATACTAATAGCTATTTGTGTTCAGAGGCATTCAAGTGCTGTTTCGGGAAGACAATTTAGATTTGATTTAAATTTGTCAAAAGTCTCAGAAATAATTTACAGTCCATTTGTCTTGGCGTGGGATATACAAATATGGACACATTAAAAATATACACAAATTATGTGGAGTATAAATACAGATATTTATCTTTTTTGAATCTTTGATTTGATACATACCAGTTATAAAAGTTTATCTGCAAATATTCGTTCAAAATTATGTACAATAATGGAAAAAATTTAACTGAAATTTAACAAAATCCACAAAGAAGTCAACGTAAACAAGTAAAAATATTATTTAATATATTGTTACGAATGTGCAATGACGATTTGAATTTGAAGGTCTGTAACGACTGCCTGCAGCATTCATCATGTTTGAAGGCACGTCCATCAGTAGCATGTGTTGTAAGTATGGCATTGTTTGTAAGTATGGCAACACTAAATATTTGGGCTGCTGGCAATGACATCGAAGGCTCTGGAATTCGAATGTACTAGTTTGTCCGTTAAGAGCATTGTAGAAGATTCCCGAGAGATGGCAGTGCGTGTATAAATAGTGGCAGAGGCTGCAGTCGGGAGTAGAGTTTATCATTGGCGCTGTTAGAGTTAACATCAACTGTTGTATGCATTTAAGGTTGTACGTAATAGAGTGTGTGTGCATATCTGCGAATTTATAAACGAGTATAAAGACACTGAGTGACTATTTGATTCTGTTGTTGTTGTGCATTCTAAATAAATAAAGAGTTGTTACAAGTTTTAAACTACTAAAACTGATTTTTATTTGCAATCAAAAGTATCCGGTTTATTTAAAGGAAATAAACCCACGTTTTTAAAAGGTAAAAACGTAACAATATTATTGATATTATGTATTTAAATCTCTTTATATATTTACATACTTATTAATATGAGGAAAATCAAACATTTTCGAGAATCATTGAGACTGAATTAGGATGACTTGTATATCGTTTAGAATTCGAAATTAAACAAATCGGTGGCACAAACTGCAAGCCATAGGAAAAAATTGTGAATCCGAAATATTAGGCTACTAATCTTTCACTTTTTAAAGTTATGGTCACTTAAAAGTTGAGAATTTACAAAGTTACTTTAAAACTTACAAGAGTTTTTTCATTAATTTAATATTTGTGCTCACAGTTTCAAGTTACACATTAAATCCAATATAAATTAGAGTTACTAGTTTCTGGGCTGGCATTTTTATATCCTACTAGCTGAACATGGTTCGCGTTGCTGGCTCTTAGAAAACATCTGTTTTATAGTGCATCTCGATCTCGATTTTAATACACAGTGTCGGACAAAGTTGGTGATCCAACCTTCAATGTTAATACATGTGTCAATCGATTTGTGTTTTATTGTTTCGCCAGGCAGTTTCAATTGTATTTGCTTATTGAGCTTGTTAACATCATAATTTGTTGGTGGCAAAATTGCATGTTCCCAAAGCCAATCCGAATTTATGTATTGGTTGTAAGACTTGGGAATACCTTGACGACAATAGCTTGAATATTAATTTGCATATGGCAGAAGTTCGGGAACGAAATCTAATTTGTGGCGGAATCAATTGGAAGTTTTCCATTTCCGATCTCCAACAATTGTTTTGACAATGTTTTATGATCTTATATATATATATACAATTTGTATATATTTAGGCCTATAAAACTATTAAAATATTCCGGTTGACCGGTAACGAAGTAGAAGGGTATCTAATGACTGATAATAGTGACACTGAAGTCGGCCTCATTTCGGATGAAGAAGAACAGTAATTTTAATTTACAAATATGAACTCACTGATTGAGAAAATAATAATACCAGAATCCTTACGCTATCCTCATAACAATGGATCTGTGTTTACAACAGATCTTCAAGAAATAAAAGCTGTCTTATGTTTGAAATATGTTATGGGCAACTATTTTCTACATAATATGAGAAGCTTTTGGTCCACTGAACCAGATATGAAGGTGCCATGTATAGCTTCTTTAATGACTCATTCAAGATGTGAGGAACTAAGAAGAAATTTACATTTCTGTAACAATGAGTCGTAAATAATAACTTCTCTTGAATTTAGACAAGTCGTAGGTGGGGCTATGATTGGTTGGATTCACAATATACGACTGATATAGTCTATAACTCCACATCTAAGAGCGGTGTTGAAAATCGAACCAATAATATATGTGCAATGTTCATTTATGCTTCCCAGGAAGCAGAAATTGTTTTGTAGATTTTCATGCATAAAATAAGCTTAAAATCTGTTCATCTAATTAAAATCAATGTTTAATTTCAATATGATAGTGTATATATAGCTCCTGATAATAATTTCTCAGTTCAGAGATTGTCGGCCCTTAATGCATATTGGGACACATTTGTCCCAAGAGATTTTATACTAATCTACTTAAACTTTTTTATTTTTTCTTTTTAATTATGTTTAAAATAGCTCTTAATACTTCACAAAGTGCACTCAAATTTTTAAAAACTTTTGCGTACAAGTTTTGTGTGTGAAAGGTTTAACATACAGACGGACAGACGTACAGACGTACATCGATTCCGCGCTCAATAATAATACAGAACATATAGCTATGGACTTTTGACAAAACAAATTAAGTGTAATTTAAAAATTTTTCGGGAGAACCCAAAAACTGTTGAATTGATCGATAATTATTTTATTACTTGACCTTGAAGAACTTTATTATTTGTCTCAAAGAATTATCCAAAGCCTTAGAAATCGTTTAGAGACAAATAATAAAATAATTATTGATCAATTCAACAGTTCTTGCGTTTTCCTGAAAAATTTGAAAATTACACTTAAGTTGTTTTGTCAAAAGTCCACAGATACACTTTTTGGGTTCGCAGATGAAAATTGTAGACATTACAAACGGAATTACACCTTTGCCACTCATAGGGTATAATAAAATAGTTAAAGCAATAAAAATTTTTAAGATATTTATGCTTGATAAAGTGATTTTCGGAAGTTAAGCTTATATGAAAGCTAATTATAGACCGATCGTCGCAAAATTTGGTGACATGATTTTCGTATATATTAAATATATTCCTGTTGAATTTTATTATAGTATTATATTTCAGAGATTTATGCATATTAATGAAATTAGAGAGAATGGTGCTTATATGGGAGCTATGGAATATTGTACTAAATTTGGTAGTACGAACTCAGCTTATTTGAAACAAATGTATCTTTGTTTCAAATAACTTTCTTCTTTTTGAATTCTGCAAAATTTGTGATTAGTTTAAACACTAATTTAATGATTTATGTTTAAATAAGTGAATTTCTTTAACAAAGTATATAAATGTATGTCTTTAGTATATTAATATAATTCTACATTATGGCAGTTAAATAATATGAAGTTAATATTAATCTAAATGTTAATACAATGAAAATAAATTATAAACATGTTTGTTGATATATCTATACAATCAATCATATTTTTATTTCTCTAGTATAAACATTTCACTTCAAAGAAAGATCTTATATGTACAAGATCTTATATGTATTTTTGACAATTACTCAAATTCTAAAGCCTAAATATATGCAAATATAACTACATATGCTGTATATTAATATTAATTATAAACATGTATATTTAGCTATTTACAAATTCTTTATAAAATATGACATATATATATATTCAAGAAATTTTAATTAAACCAACACATACAAATTTCATTCGTCATATTCTAAACTGGCATACAATTAGGTCACAGAGTTTACACATTATTACTTTTTTGAAACTAGATATTCATTCATTAACACGTATCGGTAGACCATACCATAAAATCTTGTGTGTGCGAAACTTTGGTTTACAAATATTTTAGCTCCTATAGTTTGGATCAAGTAAATGTAAATTACAAATTACAAGTATGCCTTAGTTTCATTAGCTGTTGTCTTAATTCTTTTTGGCAGAAGGTGACAACGAATAAAGAATTTACCGATATTTAAAATCTTGCACTTCTTTTATTAGATCATGTGTGTGCTTTCTTTAAATAAAATCTTGAAAACATTGATTTTGTAATTTGTCATACTCTTAGGTACATATATCTTCTAGATGAGGACATGAGTATATAAAACCTTCAAAGAATTGCTGTACATTTTTCGGAGATATGTATATTCCTTGAGTGTTATTTATATTTATTTCCCAACTTGGTTATTATATTGCTCGCATTAAAGTTCCAATCTCAAATCTTGCTGAAGAAGATTATAAAAATTTTGTTTTATTATAGTTAACTAGCGGATACCTGGCGTGTGCTACTGCGCTAATAATTCTTTATTAATGGTAGGGTTTTATAATAAACTTTTTTTTTACCTTATTAATGTACATAAAAAATAGTTTTGTAAAAAAGTACCAAAAAGAAGTACGTTCAAAAAAGTGCCAGAGTCCATTTGAAATTTTTTAAGAAGGACTGCAATTCCATTTAAATTTAATTTCTGGGATATGGGATACAAAAAATTATTAAAACTCGAGTACGCCCATTTTATCCCCTTAAAAGTACAAAACGTACCACACACCTGTCCACTAGGGTGACGCCGAATTTTTTTTTTCAGATTTCAAAGAGTGGCGGATCGAATATTGTGACACTAGGTCTAAAAGTTAAGTGTTGAATATTAGGGCCAAATCGGGCAACGATTTCGGGACGCGCATCGAGGTCAAAGGTCAGATATATGCAAAATTTTACTATTTATATGAAATAAATTTCTGAAACTCCTTAACTTTCTGCATTATGTTACAGAAATATGTAGATTTATTAATATTAATGAAAATTACAGTAGACAAAATCTTTTTGAGATTAAACCTATATCTCCTTAGGGTCAAATTGACCCACAAACTGTATTATCGTAAAAATTCGGGAAAAAATGCAAATTTTTCAGTTTTTGTACAAATTTTGTTACTAAATAATGCTTTTTGCAATCGAATGTAAAATAATCGAAATGTATACGTAATTGTCATTCTAATAAGATATAAATGACAAAAATTGGTTAAAAAATGTTAACGTTATTAAAAATTCGCCAGACCATTAACGTGTCTCAGGCCACTTGAACAAGAAATGTAGGAACAAAATTAACATATTTTAAGAATATTAAAATAAAAGCTAATTTTTACTTAAAATATAATCGTATTTACATTTGTATGAGCTTTTGTATTTGTAGAAAACCGTTAACCAATTCGCAGGGATGGCCAACAAGATTAATTTTTTTAATGGCAGTTTCGAATCTCCATTTTCATATTTTTAAAAATTTTGTTAAACAAATTTCAGAATTTTTTGATCATCACATTGGGATTTATTGAAATCAAAATAGAGAATAAAATTATGAAAAAAATGATGATACAGTTTTTCCATTCCTGCGATTTAAATTTTGTGATATTTTGGCAAATGAGAGCAATTTCCTTACTGTTACGAATTTTAACTAAAACCTATACAGAATCTTATAATTAAGTTTTTCGCAGCTTCCAGGTCAATATTTTTATGTCGCTGATGCTCGAGTGAATGTTGTAAAGTTTAGGACCCAAAAGCAGAAATTTTTTTAAAAGGTTCTTGGTATGACAAGCAATATGCCGCAAAAGAAGCCAAACATTTGTTACAAAGGGCTCCATTACTATCGAAATTTATATCAAGGAATGTTTACAAAAGAGGATGCTTCCATCCATAAGACTTCTTAATGTGTCCACTAATGTTTGACCTGATTAGGCATCCTGTCACTTTATATTATTATATAGGTATTCAAACCAAATTCAGTACAAATACTTTTTATTAAAGCGGAGCTCGCACTACTTCGAGAGGTACCATGCCCATACAAAATTAATTTTAAATATCAAATATCTAAGAAACTATAATAGCTTTAGTCCTCATATTTTACATGAGCAATTCCACCGTTTGTATAGATATTTGAAGCAAAAATGGGAGTATTATCCATAGAGGGCGTGGCACTTCTCATATGATGTTAACTAAAACAAATGAAAGAGGCTGTGTCGAATCTTTTATACCCTTCACCAAATTATACCTTAAAATAAAATTTTTAAATATTTTTATTTTCAAAATTTAAAAAATAATAATTTTTTTTCAAAATTGTTTTAAATTTTTTTTTCGAAATTGTTTTTTTTCGAAATTGTTTTTTTTAAATTTTTTTTTTTAATTTTTTGAATTGTTTAACTTTACTAGTGAAAAACTTTATGACAAATAAATTAAAAAAAAAAAAAAAAATTCAGGTTTAAAAATATTTTTCCTGAATTTCACCCATTGTAGGTCCGAAACTTTGAAATATCCATCATTAGATATCCATATTGTCTATATTAATGACTTAGTAATCCAGATATAGATCAAAAATAGACCAAAAAGAAGAATTTCCGATATGTTGATGTATGAATCAAGTTTGTAAGTTATTTGAGGTCTTCAGAAAATTGATTTCAACAGACAGACATACGGATATTGCTTAATCGACTCCGTTATCTACAAGGATCCAGAATATATATACTTGATAGGGTCGGAAAATTATATTGTGGAAATTACAAATGGAATGAAAAACTTATATATACCCTTCTAACGAAGGTGAAGGGTATAAAAATCGAATATACAATATTAGATATGACAAATTAAAGGGGCAGCTATTGCTGATATCAATATTAATATTTATTATAGAACCCACGCATTTCCAACAATATTAAGTAAAACAATGTATATTCTGTAAATATATGTATACCAAAACTAAAAAAATAAATAGAAAACATATATTCGGTTCTAATAAACAATTTCATAATGGTAAAAAAACAATCAGTGTCAAATAGTAGTATGTAGTATGGCTAATGGGAGCTTAGTTTTCACCGCAATCTTAGCCTAAAACATACCAATTAAATTTAAAGATTAAATATAGTCACTTTAAACTATTATTTTTCCACTTAAAATGTTGTAATAATCTCTAAATACTTTCACATAGTAACATTTTAGTGTTTTCTTTTATTCAAATCATCTTGAAAAAAAGTTTCAAGGGTTTTTGTTTTTTCAGTCGTGGTAGTCATTCTCGTGGAATTACCCATATGTGAATGTGAGTTTGATTGTGTGTTTGTATAATTGATTGCGTATTTATAATTTATAAGAGGCTAAACCGCTTGTGGACTAAATCTATCTAAGTTCCCGAGTGGGAAATCCCACCGACTATAGCACCAGATGAAAAAAACCAAAAATATTGTATATCCTTAGGCATTAGAAAATGTTTTTTGTTCTAAATTTTTCTATTTTATTACTATTCACATTAAGGTTAGAAAATAAGAAATAAATAATATACATTTTATTACATAAAAAACTAATTTCAGATAGACTAAACATATTGGAAAACATTACAGTACAGGTATCCATAGCTCTCATATAAGGTCCACTTTCGAAAATAATTTTAAAGAGTAGAGATTTCTAAAAAATGTTGGTATCCAACTAAAATTTAACACAAATAAGTTTCATATATACAGAAGATATGCCACCTAATTTTATGGCTATCGTTCCATAATTAGTCATAGCTTTCATATTAATTTTAAAGAAAAACTGTTTATAATGGTATCATATTTATGTAGGGTATCATATGGTCGGTTTTTACCGACTATACTTACTTAGTTGTTTTAGTACGTATTTAGTTCAATAATAAAATATAAATAAGTTTACTAAATTCGGTTAAGAGAATATTTGATAATAGTCCTATAATAATATTTCTCTTGTTTTAGGGACATACTCAATTTAGCAATATAATTTGATAAAATATATAAAATAATTATTTGTTGTTTATACGAATGTATATAATATAATTTTATTATGGTTTGTAAAAGTTTACTTGCAACAAATTGCAATTATATTTAATGATTTATATTCTTTTGTTTATGATATCAAGTTATTGTGCACAATGGGCCAAGCATGACTAAAATATATTATTATTATTATTATTATTATTATTATTATTATTATTATTATTATTATTATTATTATTATTATTATTATTATTATTATTATTATTATTATTATTATTATTATTATTATTATTATTATTATTATTATTATTATTATTATTATTATTATTATTATTATTATTATTATTATTATTATTATTATTATTATTATTATTATTATTATTATTATTATTATTATTATTATTCAAGTAAGCACATATATTTATATGCAGTCTTAATTAATAGCTCTAAATATTTAGCGTCTTTAAAATAACTTTTTAAAAATAATATTAAAATAACTTAGATATTTCATCTCAAGTTACAAAACTAAATTGTTTTTCAACTAAAATAAAAAATTACTTAAAAATAGCATGATAATATTATCAAATACTTATTATTTATATAACAATATAAACTACCCACTGTATATTGTGGTTATTAATGTTTCATATACAAACATTGTACAAAAACCTTATTTTACATTGGAAATATTTCTTATTATATTGAAGACTTGGTAAATGTTGTAAAATATTTAATATATGTGTATTTTAAGAAAATGTTATTAAGTGTGTACACACACATACCAATATCAAACACAAATATACAAAGTAAGACTATATACAGTATAGGTCAAAACATATTGGACAAAAGTGAGGTTAAAAACTTTTTAAAATTCCCAATGAAGTAATGAATTTAGAAACAACAAATTCACTTTAAAATAAAAATACATGCTCTGTATTTTTAATAACGAAATTTAATATCAGTATTTCTTATAATATAATTAAAATATTTAAGAAATTTAACTTAAAAAAAGATAAGAAATCATATGACAAAACATATTTGGGGGAATCAAACGGTCTGCTATTTATTCATATTGTCATAATGTTGTAATATATTATGATAGTTTAAACAAATTGTTGTTGTGCTTCAAACTAAAAACGTGTTATTTTATGACAAAACAATACACATAGTCATGGAATACAGCTCCGGGAGATTTCAGCACCTTGTAAGTTTTTTTCAACAGATGTCTCAGAATAATACTGCGAATCTACTGGCCCAACAACTCTGGACCCTTACACATCTGATACCAGTAAAAGTTGAAATTCTACAACGAAAGTGGGGCTGGATAGACTATGCATTACGCCATCCACCTAATGATGTCACCTGCAATGTCATAGACTGGAACCCCATACACCAATTTGGATGTGTATTTAGGGTCATTGTCATATTGCAATCTCTATCGATGGGTCATTTTATCATGGGCATAAGCCAGCATCTTATCCTACAATACATTTTCATACATTTGTTTGTCCATAATATCGTAAATTTTGTGTCAAAATCCTAAGCTTTTACCAGAAAAGCAACCATACACCATAACATGCCTGCATCCATTATTAACTGTTCCAGTAGAGTATTTGGAATTTCATCTGTTATCGACAGGTCTTAAAACTCTCCTCATTCCATCAAAAGTCCACAAAATTAAATTAGGATCTGTCAGAAAATTAAACGGTTTTCCATTAAAGACTGAGATTGTAAAACTCTTAACACACGTTTTGCATTAAAACTTTTAACCCAAGTATTATTTGATTATTTTTTTTTGATCAAGTTACCTTTGAAGAGCATGTCAGTTATTATGTTTAATGTCAATTATGTTCATTTGTTGTTAATCTGATTAAAATGAGTGACCAAAAAAAAGTGCGCACTAAAATTATTAAATATTTTCAACAAAACCCAACTTGGTCCTACAAAAAGTTGGCCAAACAATCAAAGGTCTGCTATCAAACTGTTTCCAATGTTATTAAACAGTACCGGGAGAACTTGTCCGTTGATATAAAACCTGGTTCAGGTATAAGGAATTGTCCACATGATGATTCTAAAGCCAAAAAATAGAAAGCATTTTAAAAAAAAGCGCTCCCAACACCTCCGGTAGGAAAGCTGCCCGTTTAGGTCAGTACTCGGACTATTTGGTACGAAAAGTTAAAGCCAATGCAGGCTTAAAAGCCTACAAGACTAAAAAAGTTCCTGACAGGAACGCTGCTAAAAATTTAGAAGCCAAAGACAGAGCTCGGAAATTGAAGTCAAATTTTATACAAAAAATATACCTGCTGCATAATGGATGACGAAATGTACGTATGGAAAATTTTTCGCTGATTCTGGTTCAATGCTTTTTGTTGCAGATGGAATGTTGAAGAAAAGTTTAGGATCCAATAGCAGACAAAATTTCCCAAAAAATTTCTTGGTATGGCAAGCAATATGCAGTTGGGGCAAAAAAGCCAAACATTTGTTACAAAGGGCTCTATAAATACCGAAATTTACATCAAGGAATGTTTAAAAAAAATTCCATTCAGAAGACTTCTTTATGTGTCCACTTATTTTTGGCCTAATTTGGCAACTGTCACTATGGTAAGAAAGGTATTGAGTGGTACAAGAACAAGAATGTGGTATTTGTACCAAGAGAGGCAATTTCTCCAAACTGCCTGGAGCTGAGTCCAGTGGATAGATATTGGGCTCTTGTTAAAAGAGAATTGAGGAGCACAAAAAAGGTGTCCAAAAGTGTGGTAGATTTTAAACGGAGATGGACAACCTGTTCAAACAAAGTGACAGAAATCACTATAAAAACCATAATGAAAGGGTTTTCGAAGAAGGTTCAAAATTTCATCATTAGTGATTAGAACTATAAAAATAATTTTTTTTTGTAAATTATAACAATAATTTCAATAAAATAAAAAAAGATTCAAAACTGTAAACTTAGTGGTTTCATTTTTATTAACATATATGTATGTTAAAAATTTTTCAATCTCAGTCCTTATATGGCAGTTCAGTTTTAGTATTTTTGAGGATATTTAAGGCAAGCTTTACGATTTTCTGCAATATAAATGGTTTCTTCACAGCTCTAAAGTTTTACATCCAGCTGAAACTTTACTTCTTTGTACAGTCCAAGTACTTAACTCTAGATTGAGAGAATCGTTTACTATAGACGCTTATATGTATGGATCTTTTTTGAACTCTCTCAACTCTCACACAATCTACCGCCTTGGTTAATAGTTTCCACAGTTTCTGTTTTTCATACTAATTTATTATGTAGACTTTGGCATACACAATTTTTCTCAAATAACTTTTTGGCCCATTCCTCTTTGATACTTGCTTATTAGATTATTTTTAATACTTGTGCAAATATTTAAATCAAAACAATTGCATTTTTACTTTAATCAAGGTTAGTTTATTATAAAAAGTAAAAAAAAAATAAATCAAAGCATGAAAAAACCACCCCATTCCAAGGTTTTTTGTGGTGTGAAGTGGTTAGTTTACTAACCACCGTGGCGGTTGGCATTAAAAATAACTATGATAAGAATATTTGTTTCGTATACATTTTTGTAAAATCGAATATTTTTGACTAAATTTTCTGACCAAGCAACCGAAATATCAAAGCAACGCTGAATTCGATGAACAAAGTCTCTTAAAAAAACTGAATTTTAAAATATTTTCAAATTAATATATTTATCAAACCAGAGCACCCTGACGGCAAAGTATTGCAAACGATGACTTCAAAAAATATAATTGTTTAACAAAATGGCAATAGGGGCCAATAAACTATGTTTTAAAGACTATAGAAAATGTGGTTAGTAAAGTAACCACCAAACCGCAAAAAGTTAAAGATAAAAACTGCTGTTGTTCATGATATTAGTTTAACATGAAGTTAAGAATGATGTTCTGAGGAGTAAATAAAGGCTTTTTATATAAGTGTTTGATACTGATGAAAACGCTACGACTTGAAGATTGATATTTTAGTAAAATTAATAAATTCTATAAATTTTTGGGACCTCATTTACCTTAAAAACTTAAAAAATTATAATATGGTGATTTTCCATGAAGAAAAATATTAAATTTCAATTGATGTAAAATTTTAACGGACTCAAATATCCTTAAAATACCGAAATTTCTAAACCGGGAAAAATGTATTCCAAAAACTGAGTTTATTTAGAAAAGTTCCTACTGTGACGTTATTTACCGTGTGATAGTAAAAAAGACTTTGTAAGTGTTTAAGTAATATGCAGGGTTATACAAACATGGAACATCTTCGAGGATCGGTGCTTTGCCTTTTTAGAATTTTTTACTCAAACCTAAAATTATTTTTTAAAATTTGCCAATTCTGCGGGTTGTTGTGTCCGCTTCAATGGAAATTTTTATTCAAAAATTGTGGTACGGTCCAATGGTAACGGTCAAATATAATTTATCAATTGCCTTGTACATGCTATTTATTCACCCCTATCATGAAAAAATGGGAAATTTATGTTCCCATGAAATATCCATTTCCCTCGAAGGGAAAATTGCAATCGTGCTATTCCCATGAACTTTCCATTCACAATAGTTGATTTTGTTCGTAGCAGCTGTTTATTGTTTACAAAATTCCATCTAAAAATTTCACAACATGGGGAATTTTTTCACGTGAACAAAATTCATGAACGAAAAATGGGAAGAGGGAACATATTTCATGTGAAATATTGACTCGCGATAGGGGTGATTGTTTCATTTATTTCCTTACTTTTTATTAGATACAATTTTTTTGCAATATGTTAAGACTGACACTGTACTGTGTACCTTAAACCAACCAAGACAATAATTAGTTTTCAGATTACATACTGAAGTACAATTACATATTGCAGAGCTTCATTCGTATACTTAAACATACATACATATATGGTAACATGTACAAATAAATACACAATAAATATGCATAATAAATTTGATTTTAACATAAACTACATAAATGTTTTGTGTGTAGTTGTAATTGTTTTATTTCTAATTCTTAACTTGTTCATACACATTTAACAACATTTTAGCAAGAGAAGTCTTGTTTTAATTTGATTTATTTAATTTTAGGTTATTATATAAATATCCTAATGAAAATTTTGTTTTGTGATCCAGAAAAACACATTTGTGTGTATAAGTAGTCTTATAAATATTTTGGCAATAGAAAATTAGTATAAACAATGAGCATGTCTTTTAAGCCAAAAAAAAAAAAAAATAATAATATTTAAGTTGTATGTTTGCTGCAAGTTGCAAGCTTAGTAAACAACTTAAATTTTTGAATAACAAAACCGGATAATATGATTTGCATTTTGCTTCAGTGGTTTAGTACAGAAACTAACACCCTAAATTTTACTACAAACATGTAATTTTACAATGAGTGGCAATGATGTGTTAAAGTTTGTCATTATATTTCCAATTTCTACAGAGTTTATTAAAGTTCTTTTCTAATATCATAGAAAGTATTATTTATTCTCAGATATTTATTCATTTTATATATTTTTATAATTTTATTAAAACCAATTTTTCTAATATCAAAATGTGATAATATTACAAAAGCCGTCTTTTCAAATTCAATTCTAAAATAACAATATTTCTACTATTTTTTTCAGCTTTAATTTCATCACAGTATCTTCTGGTATACTTTTAGGTGGGTGTTACACTAATACTTTTGAGCGTTAGAAACATCTGTACAAATTCAATATACCCTCCGCACCATGGCACAGTGGCTTAGAAACGTTTTCTTTTTTTGAAAAAAATATTTCGATATCTCTAGAGCTATATTTTTCAAAGGGGGCAAGGTTTGTGGAACTTCTGAGGAGTAAGTAAAGGCTTTTTATATAAGTGTTAAATACTGATGAAAACGCTAGGACTTGAAGATTGATATTTTAGTAAAATTAATAAATTCTATAAATTTTTGGGACCTCATTTACCTTAAAAACTTAAAAAATTATAATATGGTGATTTTCCATGAAGAAAAATATAAAATTTCAATTAATGTAAAATTTTAACGGTTAAAGATAACATAACAAAATTTGGAACTAATATAGACTCAAATATCCTTAAATCAACGATATTATAATGTTTGACATTTTTTATTTTAAAATACCGAAATTTTTAAACCGGGAAAAATGTATTCCAAAAACTGAGTTTATTTAGAAAAGTTCCTACTATGACGTTAGTTATCGTGTGATAGTAAAAAAGACTTTGTAAGTGTTTAAGTAATATGCAGGGTTATACAAAAATGGAACATATTCGAGGATCGGTGCTTTGCCATTTTAGAATTTTTTACTCAAACCTAAAATTATTATTTAAAATTGGGTAAGTTTGGATAGGCCTGTGGGTAGTTGTGTCCGCTTTGGTGAGCCAAATTTTATTTTACACGCTTTAGCATTAAGTTCTCTTTCCGTATCATATAAAACTTGTGTATAGTTCCGAAGAAGCATTTTTTGTACAAAAGAAAATATATACGTAAAAAATACGACCCTTTTTATATGTTCCAAATTTGGATACGTGTAACTTTTTATAGTGACAAGATAACTGTTAGCAAGTTATTCCTATTTTATTTAGAATTGTATCACCAATATATCTGATATTTTAAAAATAAATTTCGACAATCCGTTGGCCCGTTATATCTAAAAAACCATAAAAAGATCGAGCAAAATTAAAAAAAATAAATAAATAAACCTAAATATCTCTTCAGTTAATAGAGATAACCTACATACAATAAGAAATGAAGCCGAGAAACCTTGAAAGACGAGTTTGCATGTCCGATATGATGCTTGAACGCTATAAAAGGCAATTATTTTTGCACCGAATCAGTACTTGCGATGAAAACTGAATTCATTACGATAACCCGAAGCGTAAGTGATCATATATGAATCCAGGCCAAACAGCCTAATCGACACCAAACCAAATATATATTATGAACAGACCATCACAGGGAACCGGTACCTAATGCAACTGATTAGTTTGAAACGAGTATTGGCCGAAAAATGCACAGAATATGAGGGCAGACATGAAGCCGTAATATTCTATCATGACATTGGTCGGTCACATGTTGCAATACCCGTTAAAATGTATTTAGAATGAAGTAAGTGGTTGAGTAAGTTTTGCTTCACCCGCTTTATAGTCCAGAGCGTGCCACGTCTGACTATTATATGTTTCTATCGATGCAGGCACTCTCTCTGTGAAACATTTAATTTTGGAACAGAGTAGCCGTGTTAGGTTAGCTTTCATGGGCAGCCAATCGTCTACCAACTCACTTACGTCCATTCAAAACAGATCCCATTGTGATTCTCAAGAATTAAACAACTGAATATTTATAATTGTTTCTAAGGTGAACCAACCAGATTTTTGATGAAAGAATGGATGTGTCTTAGATTCATCATTGATAGCTCATCTAAACACGATAGGAATGGGGTTCCAAGGATAAGTTCCCACAATTTTGTAAGAACCGGTCATTGACAGAATAGGTGGGACACAGTCTCCTCCTCTTCTTTGTTTCGACAGCTTCTACAGTAATCGTTATACCGTAGGCCAGTCTTTTAGCATGTGTTCCAATTAAGCAGTGTCTTGTAATTAAGGAAACAATTAGCCTTATTTGCTCTCGACTGAATTCAATAAGTAGTCTCTGCTGTACAACCATCTTACATATTTCGAGAGAAATTCCAGAAAAGGGATCGAGCGCCTCCTCATCCATTATCACTCCCCTCTTTGTCATTTCGTCTGCTATACAATTACCCTGATTTCCATAGTGTTCAAGGACAGTATCCGATATTTGCTTGATTCTTGGTCTCAAAAGTTTAGCATATCTTTTTGCTCGGAATCCATATGCTGCCAGAAAGTTGGTAAAATGTCATAGCTAAAAATGGCCAATACTTTGAATAAATTTACATTGTACAAACTCATTAAAATTAAAGCAAATAATTTGAAAAAATCTCGCATAATGCTACACCAATACTGTTTTTTTAAATTTATTTTTTTCTACTTATAGCTTTGGATCTACATTAATTTTTCCACATTGGCTGTCATATGTTAATTTACGTGCCTGTTTCCTAATTTTATATGTACATTTCTATAAATAAATTGATTTTAAGTAGCATTATGTGCTCATGTGAGATTTATTCACTGGCAAAAAAAATAAATGGTTAACATGGAATAAGCTGTTTCCGTTTCAAAAATAGGCTACTTTTAAATGAGGTAGATAAACTTAGCCAATATTAATTTCTTATTTGAGGGAACGATTGATGTAGCTAAATTGAAAATATTTATATTAACAATAATCGGAAAGAAGTGATAAAGAGTTTTTGTCTAATAAAATATTTGTTAAACAACACTAATAAACCACTAAATAACAAAACTGAAATTAAAAACCATTTAGATATTTTAAAACACGACATAATTACCTATCCATTGATATATAACACATATTTATTTAGCCTTAATTCAAGTTAATTTTGTTAAAAAAATATGATAATAAAATTTCAAAATATACAAAGTTTTGAATAGGCTATATACTGTTCGAAACCTAAAAACATTGGAACTTTTTACATTTCTGAAAACTAGACGTAATTACCTATCCATTGATATATAAGACATTATATTCCGCTTTGTTTTACTTTAAAATATTCAGTGTTAAATAAAGCCTACTAAAAATGTTTGCTTTACTTTTTGCATAGTGCTTACTATGCACTTCTCATTTTTTCATGGGATACATGTAATAGTGCAATTGAAGCCGTGTTGTTGTTGTTTTCAACCATAATTCTGCCAGTTCATTTTTGGAAATGAAAAAATACGAATGTAATTTTAAGCTTAAGTACAATTTTGTTGACCTAACTTTAACTTTTTTATAAACCAATGCGACGTTTAGTGAGAGTAGAATGTTGGGTTCATAGAATTTATATGTGAAAAAAAATTTCAGAAAAAAAAATTTTTTTCACAAAAATAAAATTTTTTTTTCACAAAATTAAAATTTCACCAAAAATTAAAATTTCACCAAAAATTTAAATTTCACCAAAATTTAAAATTTCACCAAAAATTTAAAATTTCACCAAAACTAAAAATTTCACCAAAATTTAAAAATTCACCAAAATTTCAAATTTCACCAAAATTTAAAATTTCACCAAAATTTAAAATTTCACCAACATTTTAGGTCTTCTTAAGGACTATTTACATTTTAAATTTCAGCTCATTTGGATCATAAATGGATTTTTGGCGATTTTTTTAAAAATTTTGAGACCGGAGGTGACCAACTTTGAAGGGTCACACACTGGCCCCCATTTGCGTTAGGAAGCAGAACATATGCAGATCAACTCAAAATCGCCTCAGCTCTAACCGTTTGAAATTTTGTAGTAATATCTCTAATAGTTCCCGAGATACCGAATTATTTCCAAAAAAAAAAAAGTTTATAAACCGCTGTGCATGGCGGTGTAGGGCACAAAAACAAAACGAAATGTCTAAGAGAAAAATAAATTAATTTGTGGTTGTATTAAAAATAACATTTATCTATATAAATTTATTCGTGAAATATTCAATACAAATTAAAATTTGTCAAAATAAATGTGTTGGTTTTAAAACATCGCGAAAACAAAATAAAAAGTGAAGAGAGTAAATGCGTTATTTGATGTGTAGGGGTAAATATAGAAAACTCTCCTTAATAATTGTACCTGGTTGATTCTGCCATGACTTTTATCCCTATTTCCAACGTGTCCTGGATATATTAATATGTTTGCTCAATACCCACGGTGCTGACCAATTGGAGTGGACTTAGTGTGTTTGGCCAATATAAGGTTTTTAAGCCTTATTTGAAACGCAATATAGGCGTTGTCTTCAATTGTATAATACCCTTGCTGGACGAAAGAAGACATGAAAAACATATAGAGCGTGAACAAGTTGATAGTGTCCAGGGCTGTGGGCGTTTATTGTTCGAGATAATGGGCGGCGTAAAATGACAATTACGTTGCCGGAGACTTTTTGCAGTTTATTTTCGAATCTTTGGTGGAGGATAAAAAGATAAAACCACAACAGAGCCAGCTGTTGAATAATATAGTGGAATATTGTAAAATATGAAGTTGTCTCTCATGTTACAACCACTGTATCAAATCTTATGTGGAGATTAAACAAACCTGAGTTGTACACATTCGGAAATTGTTCTTTTATTCGTGCATGTGCAAGAGGTTTGTGTCCGCAAGCAGCTGTGTGATTTAGTTGCCGATATAACCAGAATCAAGCATAAACAAAATCATTCTGCTAACGATAATCAGCAATTGAAAACCTTGGCCAGAATTGTGTTGCTTCTCAATGCCTTGGATAAACGCACAATAATAATTTGAATAAATTTTTATTTTATTTATGTTTTCAATAAAAGCAAAAATGGGATTCATTTTAATGAATATGGTAGCTTAATTTTACATAAAAACTTCAAATATCTTTTATTGTCAAATGCTTAATAAGGTTGATATAAAGGGAAAATTAAACTACCTTGTATTTTTTTATATCATGAATAAACTTATATATTAATGACTTAAATATTGACATAAACATTTTTTTAATTTTATTCACAAACTCTCTAAGACCCCTAAACCAAAGGGTGTATAAATACTTTTTTCTTTGACTGTATCTAGCAATATTCGTCCGTCTGTCCGTATGTCTGTCCGTTGAAAGCACGATAAGGTGAAATTTTCTATCGATCCATAATTGACCCTACCCCCCATATAACCTCTTTGTCAGAAAAATATTTCATTGTCACATATTGATGTTACGTATACAAGATTCGCCAAAGCCGAATATAACACTCTTTCATGTTTTTCACATAAATTTACTTAAGTATTAAATTAGCACTATTAATAGAATATTTTACCAAAAACATTTAAATATAAAATTCCAAATAATACAAAAAAAGTACACATGTACGGAAATAAAAACTTTACACCTCCAACCCTCCAACAAAAGTAAAATCTTGAAATAAAAATCTTTACAAAAGACTAACTTAGGACAATAATTTTCTATTATATTTATAAGTATTTTATTCACAAAGAGCAAATATAAATACCAAGACATTTACCGCCAGCAACAATAAACTATTGTGTACTGAAAATAAATACACAAAGTATAAAATATATTTAATAAAAAAAGAAACCTGATGCCGAAAAAGTTACAAAAATAATTATATATAAATCTACTTATTTGTTTGGTAATAAATCCAATATTTGACACTTGATTGTAAAAGAAAAAGAAAATAAAAGATATATAAAAGCACCTAAAACTAAACAATCAAATGTAAACAATACCAAATAATACGAAATATAAAAAAAAAACTTTCCTATTGTTGACCAATACAACAACAGTAAGAAAAGGAATCATATAAATAGAAAGAAGAGATAGTGAAACAATTGCAAAAATAACACGCTGATACATTGTGCTATAGAAAAGAAATTTGTCCTTGAAGCTGAATTAAATCAACACTTGCCTGTTTCTGTCGGTATTCTATTTATAATGGAGATGGAGAGCACACATTGACAAACATGACGATGAAGGCTGTGATAATGACAGGAATAATAACATGACCTATTGACATATTTGCCTAAAAACATACAGTTATTTCTACTGCTAGTGTCATTGGCTTTCCATAGTTGCTTGCTACAGTTATTTTTACTCGCTGTCATGTGTGAGCAGTTAGAAATAATGGAGAATAGTGAAAATGTCAAAAAAAAGTTAGTTTTTCAAATAGGCTGTTGAAATGAAATACACTTGGACAGGCGTAACTAAATTAATCGATGACACTTGACCGGTAGTAGTAAAGGAAACATGGATTTCCTTCGATTAAAATTTTGCAAGATTTAGTTGAGCTGTTGGTATATGTGTGTTAACTTTGTGTGAAGGAAGAGTATGAGTGATGTCAATGTAGATATATTAATCATTCGGTATCATGTTGTTGGCTAGGCGGTACATTTTACAGTGAAAAGGGCAGTAATTTTATGGAATTTTGTGTAATGATTTTATTTTTTTTTTTAATTACTCTGGTTTAAGTCTTCTCCAATATTTTTTATACTTCTAACAACTGTTTCTGTTGAAAAATGTAAAAAAATATTTGTTGACATTTTTCTCCAATGAAAGGTTTAAACATAGAGAATTATACATAGAGACGAGTGAATATAATGATATATTGCTAACCAAATCTTGTAGGAGAGGCAGAGATGCTATAAAATAGATTTGGTATTATAATTACTCATATAGAGTAATTATAAGTATGGGTTTATGGGGAATAAAAGAAAAGGGAATTAAACGAGTTGTTTATTTTTCTTTTATTAATTTGATTGGGGATTCTTACCTATATTTATTATATGCTAAAATGAAGGTAGAATTACAAATATTTGATTGTTTCAGAATATGGTTTGTTTTATTAAATTCAATGTTGTCTCCTGGACGGTTGTAGGATAAGTGAAGGTTTATAAAATCTAATCTAAGTTAGTATCTTCGTTATTCATGAAATCTAACTTATTCGGAATTTGTGGCGAGTAGGTACTAAATAGTGTTTACAATTCATTTTTTTTTTGTATTTTAGCGATATAAATCTATTACATTTTACTTATAAATTTCCGTAATTTATATTTTGTGTCCAAAGCTTCTTTGGACATTTCGATTTGTCAAACAAAAAAACAACAAATTACAAGTTTGATGCAACAACAAAATACATTGACTAGCATGTATTTTGTTGTTGCAAGAGTTAGGTTTTTGACAATTTCGTTTCTATGTTACCCTATGGGTTTAAATTTGTTTTGATAATCAATTTTTTTTTTTTTTTCAAATACTTAAACCATTTCTATTCATAATCTCTAAACAATGCCGTTGAATTTCTTTTCCAAAGAATTTCTAAAAGTATTTCAATTAAAAATCCTTTTTTTCCAAATAAATAATATTGCAATAGTGTTATAGCAGAATTTATTTCAATTAAACCAGCAGTTTTTCTTCAACATTATTTACAGCTTTTTAGCTAAAATTTTTAAATGACGAATAGTAGTATTTTTCAGCAAAGTTTTTCACTAATCATTGTTTTTTAACAAATACACAAATCCATATGGACATTCCGATCCATACAAAAGTTGTTTTTTATAGCAGGAATACAACAATTTAGTTGTTTAATGCAATATATTGTCCTTCTTGGGATGACATTAATCGAGAGCAGTTTCTCGAATATTTTAAAACTTTAGGTCAAAGATTTATAGCAGGTGGTGATTTCAATGAAAATCATACATTTTGGCGCTCTCGCCTTATTACTCCTAGATGGAGGCAACTATTAGAAGCAATATCATCTAACAGACTAGATGCCATATCTACTTATTGGCCTACAGACCTCAATAAGATTCCCGATCTAATTGACATCGCTGTAATCAAAAATATAAAACGAGAATTTAATTCAGTGATCCCTTTGCTGGATCTCTCTCATCAGTTTTAACGTAAGTAGAAGTTCCAAGCAAATTGGAAAACTATTTCTCTTGTTTCCCTAACAAGAAGAAGATCTGCTTAAAATACAAAATGTATGTTAGCTCACACTTGCCACAGAACATCATCTCGTTGAAAAATGAATATGAAATACAATCCGTTGTATTTTTACAGATATTTTAACAAACGCTGTTAAAGTGTCTACGCCCCCAGTCACCTTGGGGAATTACAAACATTCAAAAAGCCCTAGAAACATGGAGTCTCTTATCAAAGAAAAGAGAACATTTAGACGTCAATGGCAAATGGTAAAGGCTAAACTAAATCAGTGCCAAAGAAGACTTCATGTCGCCTTAAAGATTAATAAGGAATCTAATCTGGGGAACTTAGATCCTACTAAGAAAACAGAATACAGTCTCTGGAAAGCTATGAAAAATAAACAATGCCCTATTGTATATGAGTCGCCCATATGCCTCCAGAACGGAGAATTGGCAGAAAATACTTCAGAAAAAATCGAAGCTCTTATACAAAATTGAAATGATACAAATTCATCAATTAGTGATAATATCATGAATGATGTGATGCCACCTTCAATAAAACTCTAGTTCTCTACCGTGAAGACGAAAATCTTAGGTCTTAAGGCTGAAGATAAAATTACTACCACGATATTAAGTAATCTGCTGAGAATTATTTTGTTCATATTTAACTCAATACTACGTATTGGATATTTCACATCCTCATAGAAAATATCTGAGATAGTTATTACACCAAAACCGGGAGAAAATGTCACTCAAGTGACATCATACCGACCCATTAGCCTGTTGCCAGTAGTATTCTTACCTGAGAGCCTTATAAGTAGTACACCTAGACGAAAATTGCATTATTCCTGACCATCAATTTGGTTTCAGAAGGAAGCATAATACTATTGAACAGGTACATCAGATAACTACTCATATTCGGAAAACCTTCGAGAGCAAACAGTATTGCTCTGCATTATGTATTGACATATCTCAAGCCTTGGATAAAGTCTGGCAGGATGGACTAAGTAATACACAAAAACATTAGATTACTACCTGCTTAATAATTACATACAAGAAAGACCCTTCCAAATCAGATCAAAAGCTTTGATCTCGCCACGTAGAAAAATATCCACTAGTGTACCAAAGGGAAGTATTTTTGGTCCGTTCCTATATGTTTTATATACTGCAGATATGCCTACGAATGCACTGACTCACACATATACATTTGCGGATGATACTGCATTTTTAAGTAGGTACACATGGAAACTCCTCATTAGCTTTTGAACAACTCCAGTCTCACATCGGCGATTTAGCAAAATGGCTGGACAAATGGAAAATAAAAGTCAATGCAACAAATTGTACTCACGTTACATTTACTCTAAGACGAGAAAGTTGTCCTTCCATACAGATAAATAATATCAAAATTCCAGAACAGAGCCATGTCTCACATGTATCTCGGTATTCATTTTGATCGCCGTTTAATATGGTCCCACTATATTGAAGCTAGGGTTAAACAAATAAAATTAAAGTCAACTCAATTGCATTGGCTAGTTAGTCCATGGTGTGCTCTAGACTTGGAATACAAAGTGCTTTTGTACAAAACAGTTATAAAACCGATATGGCTGCATGGCATTCAGCTATGGGGGACAGCCTCCTCCTCTAACGTTGAAAAAATGCAAAGAAAGCAGTCACCACTGTTATGGAAATTAACAGGTGCCTCATGGTATATTCGCAATTGTAATATCCCCATAATACGCGAGGAGATCAAGCTCTCCAGTTTAAAGTACCTATCAAAACTATTGGATTATCCAAATCCCCTTTGCTGTCATTTGATGGTCATAGACGACTGAGGCGATTGGAAACACTGGATCTGAGCAAATAATCATTTTAACGAGTACTCATGTTGGACATTGCAGTGGCAATAATAACTTTATCATTAAAAAGGTTATTCGGGAATACAAAATTAATATTTTAGTAAGATTTTCTTATGCTAAATTCCCGATTTTATTGATAAATTCACTGAAATTTATTGTTGGGGGATAAGCTAGTTCCTATGCGCATTTCACTGGTTGCTTAGGCCAGATCATCAGGAAACCTTTTCCCAAAAGGCTTTAGAAAAACTAAAGATATTATACAAATAAAACTATAGAGTGAATGAGAATTACAGACACTCAAGCTTTATATGTAAAAATATCAAAGCTTAAACAAAACATCAACAATAAACAGTGATTTTATCTTTTCTTACATTCTCTACTACGCAAGAAAATCAATATAAAGCGAGCTGCCAGTTTATTCTTGATGCACCTGCAAATTTATCATTAAAAGGGTTATTTGGGAATACAAAATTAATATTTTAGTAAGATTTTCTTATGCTAAATTCCCAACTTTAGTTTTAGTTGAGGTTAAGATTTTAATACTTATTGTAAAATTCTCAAAACAAAGATTCAATACAAAAAAAAAAAATTACTTCCCTATTTTTTTTTTATTGTCCATCGGACAATGTCAAAATATCAGCCGACATTTACATACTCATGTAGTCGGTTCAATTTAAAACTTAGTTCAATTTTCACTATAGTTACAATATAATTAAAAGCTGGTTTCTATTTTAAAGTTATTTTTAAAAATAAGCGACTTTAGTGTTTGACTATGATTATGGGCCAGTATGTCTCCCAAATTGCAAAAGAATATATGGTTTATTTTTGGTTCTTTCAGAAGAGAGCTATCCTATATGTTTCATTATTTATCACACAACTTAGATTCTTATTTAATACTTAAAATAATTCTTGGCTGCTCTTTTAAATATATAAGAGTTTTCGGAACAATGACTTCCTATAATGTATGCACATAAAAAAGGGGCACAACACATTTTTTTTATCAGTTTTGTTATGTTTATTTCGCGATATAGAGAATAATACTGAATTTAGCGGGGTTTATTTTAAAAAATTGCAAGTTTTTGCAGCAGAAATTAGTTAGTTTAGATTATTTATAAATATTATGATACATTTCTCTTAAAAACTGTTATGGAATAAGGTTTACTATTCCAAGTTCCAATTCATACTTTCATTACTTCATCTTAAGGTCACTTTAATTTTCCCAATAAAATAAATTCACAAACACTTAATTTTATTTTTTCAATTTTTAAAAACTATCAATTATTACACGGTGTTACCATGGAAAAAAAGCATGGAAACGACTAAGCGTGGGTTATAGGTCTTGCAGAGTAACACCCTCAAATTCAGAAATTATTCTAAAAAACCGTTTTCAGTGATGTTCTTCAACGTTATTTTTTAGACATTTGTGCTCGTTGAAGTGATTTTCAGAAGTGGTGCTTATACGAGAGCTATGGTCGATTATGAATTAATGCACAAATATTTTTTAAATGTGGTTTCCTTTTATCTGAAACTTATTTGTGCAGGAATTTGTGTAGATACCTAAGGAGTGAGATGGTTAAATTCTTAATACACGTTTTTCATTAAAACTTTTAACCCAAGTATTATTTGATTTTTTTTTTTTTTTATCAAGTTACCTTTGTAAAACATGTCAGTTATTATGTTTAATGTCAATTATATTTTCGTTTGTTGTTAATCTGATTAAAATGAGTGACCAGAAAAAAGTGTATACTAAAATTATTAAATATTTTCAACAAAACCCAACTTGGTCCTATAAAAAGTTGGCCAAGCATTCAAAGGTCTGGCGTCAAACTGTTTCCAATGTTATTAAACAGTACCGGGAGAACTTGTCCGTTGATAGAAAACCTGGTTCAGGTAGAAGGAATGGTCCACATGATGATTCTAAAGCCAAAAAAATAGAAAGCATTTTCAAAAGAGCTCCCAACACATCCAGTAGGAAAGCAGCGTGGTTAGCTCAGTGCTCGGACTATATGGTACGAAAAATTAAATCTAATGCAGGTTTAAAAACATACAAGGCTCAAAAAGTTCCTGACAGGAACGCTGCTAAAAATTTAGAGGCCAAAAACAGAGCATGGAAATTGATGGTAAGAATTTTTCGATCTCACTCCTTATCACACATTTATAACTTAAACATCCAATTTCGTGAGGACATTTGTATGGGGCTTGGTAGAATAATAGACTGATTTTTACCACGTTCATTGGGACAAAAAAGGTATACGTACCAAATTTGATCAAAATAACTTCAAAATTCATGGTCAGTCGGGCTGACTAACATCGTTAATTCGACTCAAGAAAGTGATTCTGAGTCGATATGTTTGTTTTAAGATGGGTATTATACAAATATTTTTGAGCAATGCTGGTTTCGTATATAAATATCCAACAAAACATGTTAACCGAGTGCAAAAAACCGTATTTCTTTACCATTACTGTTCTACATTTAAACGCATATTATTGCTGAAATTTTTTTCACAAAAACCAAGAGAAAAAATTGTTTACAACAGTTGCTCTCAACAAGAAGTTATTTTATACAATTAAAACTTGTTCATAGAGTTCTCAACTCATTTTCAGGCAAAAAAAAAAAACAGTTTTTGAATACCAAATCCCTTGTAGCTTTAATTGTGTTATAAAGTTTACTTGCATGTTCAACTGAATATGAGTCGCTGAAAGTTGTCTGTATTATCTAAAGGGAAAATTAACTCGCAATTTTGATATTAATTGGCTGGTTGGTTCTGTTAAACAATGACCATCTGTATATGTTGGTTAGAGGGTATTTTTTCGATTATGTTCAAAACTATAAGTAAAGTAAAACAACTTTCATCTGAATACCAACAAACAGATTGAATTCTGTAGTGTTTGTCTAAGCTAGAAAAAATAATATGGCATGTTTAAAGCTCAAAGTTGTAAAATGGTAATATTACCGTTTTCTTTAAATTTAAATTCCTAATGATATTCTTTATACCAAAAGTATTTATTTACATTAACATGTCTCCTGTAAAGGGTACCCAAAGAGCTTAACAATTTCTTTTCTACAAGAAACTAACTTGTGTTTTCCATAAAACGTTCGTCTGCCATTAATTTTTAAAATCACGTCACACTATCAAAAAAACAAAAAAAAAAAAAAAAAAAACAGAAATCAAACAACCAGGATTTTGTAAAAAAAAGGAAGTTAGCAAGGGATTTTACAGAAACTGTGAGATTAAATACAATGACACCATTATTTTTCTTCTTTTCTATGTAACTAACAAACAAATATATATATAAGGAATATAAAAAGTGGAATAGCAAAAGGGTAAACCTATTTGTTGCTGTATATGGCAAAGGCAAACAATTTAAAGGCTTTAACACACAACAGGGCTATAAGCCGAAACAAATAATAACGAAAGAAGACTAGGAAAGAAAATAAGCATAAAACCCATTGTGATGATAAAAATGTCAACAATCAATTGATCTGAATTTGTTCTCAACCACCTTTAACAAACATAAACATGCTGACACCTAATACTTATGCGAAGTGTGGATAAATATAAAAGGGCTTTTATTTAGCTGCACACTACAAAAAAATTCAAATTCTAGGCAAGTTTTTAAAATTCTCACATATATGTGTTTATTTTTATTTTTAAACAAAATCCAGCTGGAAATGGTGTTGCCTTTTTAAATACCTACAAAATCCGTTGCCATTTTTATTTATTTATCTTTTTATTTTCATTTTTTTTTTGTGTTTATAGTTTGCTGCGTATTCATGTGTTGACGAGTGCCAGATTTTGACCGTATTGTAAAAATTGGTATCAAATGCTTAGTTAGTTTATTTGTTTATGTCCTTTTTCCATTTCTTTCTCTAATAAAACTATCATTTATTTTACTCGTCACGTAACATGTTGATTTTCTGCTTTGGCTTGTAGTTTTTTTTTCTTATTTATTTTATGTATTAACAGAAGGAATAAAAACCTTTATTTTGTTTTTTTTTTTTTGCTGTTCTCAGATTTGTTGTTTTTTCAGCAGTACCTACGCTGTTTGTATGTATTTCTTTTATTAAATTATATTTTACTTAGTTGTGTAAAATTGAGACCTTTACTACAGTTTGATTTTTATTGCCCAAAAGTGACCTTTGAATAACAGAAAATATAAACAAATATTTGTCAAACAATTTCGTTTTTGTTATTTTTTATTGTTTCAATACACTTCTTAATAAAAATTTATGTTGAAAGTATTTGTTAAATACATATTTGTTTTTTTTTTAATGTTTTCGTACTAAAATTAATAAAAATTTAGGCTTATTAAAGATTTTATTTTTTTTTTTTTTTTTTTGCAAAAACTAACTTTATTGGCAAAAGCTTTATTTCAGAGCTTCTGTTTAAAGAAAAGCTGTTGTTAATTGGCTTTTTGATAGATTTACGTTTACACTTTTTAACAAAAATCTTTTTTACTACTTTCAAATAGTTAATAAACAAAAAGCTTTTTCAGTATACAAAGAAAGGTTTTTATAAAGATTATTTTATGAAAAAAATTTCTCTATGAGAATTGAAGCTTTTCCACTAAAAGAAAATTTTGAACGAAATTAATCATTGGGTTTGGAGCTATACGTTGTGGTTGGTTGCACAATGGTCTTATTTATAGTCGTCAATAAACAAACACAGATTTTTTGATATTTTTTTACACTGATTACTTATGAGGTTTTCGATTTTAAGTTCAAAAATTTTTCTCTGTCACCTAAAAACCAAACGCTGAAAAGATTTTACGTCTACCAGTCACCTTCACGCTTTCTTAGGGTAATGCCAATCCACCTCCACTTACGAATTTCTAACGATATTCGATCCTGGTGCGTATAGGTGATGGTGTTCGGAAGGTCAAGAAGATGCGCATAATTTTCCGTAAGCAGCGGTTGATATAGACTTGCAAAGCCTACAATTATTTGTTGGCTGCGTTTCGAAATGATTTTATGCTGGCGTTTTATGTTTTAATTTCGGTGTTTCTTGTGTTGTATGTGGACCTTCATATATTTTCGACAGACCTGTATCCTGCCTTATTAATTCGTTATCTGATGTCTTCAGCTGTTCCATCTTTGGCAGTAATAAGGCTGCATAAGTAGGAAAATTAATCCATAATTTTCTAATGGATTGTCACCTAGGGAAATTGTTTTGATGTTATTTGTGTTTATGCGCATTACTTTGGTTTTATATATGTTTATAGACAACCCTGCTAGTGCAGCATAATGTATAATATCGGTCAGCATAACAGTTATATCCATGTGTTTATGTGTGAGGAGACAGATGTCATTTGAGATACACGGGTCATTATGACATCAAGATAAGATGCATTCTGGGCGCACACCTTTCTCCACTAGAATTTGGCCACTTAGTTGCAGTTCGTGCCGTATTCGGCAGGTGGCGCCATCATACAGGCTTTCGATTAGACTGGTGATTTTGCTCGGGTCTCCTTTGTATTCTAGTGATCTCCGTAGACTAGGAGGCACATGGTCGGATAGTCGCTTATTGATAATATTCGCTACTATTTTATTCACTATGCCTTATAACGTTATTCCTGTCAAATTATTGCAATCAAAGAGGTTGCCTTTCTTGGGTAGCGCAGTTATTATCCTCTCCGAGAGTTCAGTTGGCAGTGTTTCGCTATCCCAGAAATCAGAAGTTCAGCGCTTAGTATAAAATCAGCTTTCAATAACTCTGGAGGTATGTTGTCAGGACCAGGAGTTTTATTGGACTTCAGTGATGCAATCGCCCTTGGAATTTTCTTCACCATCTTGTCCAATCTAGCGTAATCTTTTTGGAATATAGCATTTGCAGTTTTGGTTTTGGCACAGCTTACTCCGTTCTTTTCCCTTGCACGCTAAGTTTTGAGATTACACGTATTTTATTGACGTTATTTGTATAACCAGAACTGTATCACATTATGCTTTACCAAACATCTTTGACGTGTTTTTAAAGTCTTAGTTAATCAAATCAGATGAGTAGGAATTAAAAAGGTGCATAACTTTGTGCCCATTCAAAGAACTTTTTTATATCTCTCATATCAAATATTTAAATTGATTCAAGTATTATGGTTACAAGGACATCAAATCCAAGCATATTGGTAGTATGATGAACTCTGACATTTATATTGAACTGCTTCATCTTCCTCAAACATTAACCTATTTCAGTAGATGCTATTGAGTATAGTTATAGATATATAAATATCTTTGAAATTCTTTTGACAACATGTGTTGTAGCAATCTGACTAAATATATGACATGGGAAGAAGTTTTTATATGGGAGCAAAGAACAAAGTCAGCAGTAACTGTGACATGTCGTCAAGTATTTTTATAAAACGTTCAACTATGTAACATTTCCCTGTCCTTTTTTATAGTCATGTATGTAGACAAACATAAAATCTAGATATACATTTAAATCGAAATTTATACCTTCAACATTTATCATTTTGTCGCTGACGTGATGTAATTTTTAAAAGTCATAAAGGTGTAAAAATATATGTACCTGTATTTAGATACATAATAGCAATATAGAATAAAAAAAAAAAAATAATCCAACCAAATCAAACATGAGAATTTATAATGTGTTTGTTCCCAGAACAAAACAGAGATATTTGTTTAAGTATTTGCATTTGTGTATTTCTATGTAAAATGACGAAGAAAAAAAAGTATACCTCTGTGACCTGGCATATTTAATGGTATTTTAGCATGACGTTTTAGATCAATATGTTAAATCTAATATAGATATTAGTAATATCATAGTATTGAATGTATAATAAAAGTGTATGCATGCCTTAGAGTTGTAAACACGCAAAAGTTTCATTATCACTAGGGGTAAAGATAATGTCAGTGTATTGGAAAATTGTAAAAGAGTTTATCTATTAATATGTAATTCATAAACAATATTTCTTATAAATTAAATAATAGCATTTTAATTATATTTGTATTTTTAACATTTATCATTTGTTCTTCATAATTTGCCAAAAGATTTTTTCATAACACTGATGTTGTTTGGCATCAATAGGTCATGGTGAAAAAATTTTCAGTTACAAGATTTCAACATTTGACCATCGATGTGTTAAAAACCGCATAACTTTTTTACATACAAAAAAAGTTTAATTGCAGATAAATTTATTTAATTCTATCTAATAGAGCCGCAGGAATTGTGTGGCATATTCGAACACTTAAAACTTTTAAAAATATTTTAAAATTATTTGTTTTCACACAATAAATCACTATGGAAATGAGTTTCAAATGGCCTAATTTAAAAACAAATGTTTAAAAATCTCTGTTTTATAATTTACGTATAAAAATATTTCATATCATTGCAAAAATGCATACATGTTTATAAATGTGGCAAAATATGTCAATACATTTCATGGCGTATTATTATATCAATTTAATTAAAAAATGCTTTTATAATGGGAAAAAGTTATTTTAATTTTCAAAAAATTTCTCTTTGACAAAATTGTATTATAAGTAAAAAATTGTGTGATTTAATAGAAATAAATGTAGTTTAAAAATTTAATTAATATTTTTTTTGCCACTGTTTAAAGTTGAACTAGGTATGAAGCAAATATTTGTTTAATTACTTTTTTAAATGCACTGTTATAACGTGACTTTATCTTTAAAAAAAGGTAGTGGAAAGTTGATTAAAGCTTTTAGAGTTAAAATTTTTACCAAATTTGTTTGAAACTAGTTCACAATTGTGAAGAGTAAAAAATAATTCTTCCTTATTCCATTCTAGAGAGCATCAGTTTAGTTTCCTTGGCAAAACTAAACTAACACAGCACACAAAATTATGTGACAGATCAAACCGAATTTAAACATTTTATATGAGAGAGATCTGTCACTTTAACATGTAATTGATCTAGTATCTAGTGACTAATTTATAAATATGGAAAAATATATCAGTACATTTCATTGCTCACCAAAGCTTATGGTGAATGTGCTCTATCGGTTTTAACATGCGAGAGATGATTTGTTCGGTTCTGATAAGAGTGTCCAAAAAACCGGTTTCCGGTTTAACCGAAAACAGTGTTTTATAAAAAAAACCAGTTTCGGTTTTCTCATTCTAAAAACCAGTTAACTGGTTTTATATTAATTTTTATTTAATATGAAAAATGCAAATTTAAATTTATAGGTAAGTTTGGTAAGGCAAATAGTTTTACAATATTAGTAGAACAATGAAATAAATAATGAAAAATGGAATTTTTAAAAATGTTATCAAAATATTTTAAAGTAATATTTTCAAATAAGCTTTACAAAGTATTATGTTAGAACCGGTTAACCGTCTTAAAAAAACCGGTTTGTCAAAAAATCGAAAAGTTAAATAAAACCGAAACCGGTCGGTTTTACAAAGATGAAAAAACCGGTTGACCGGTTTTCGGTTTCGGTTTTGGATACTCTAGTTCTGACGTGCCGATTTTGAAACGTTGAAGACCTAGAATTGCAGGCATTAATCCATGAAGATTGTTGTCATACTTAACAAGAGCTTGAAAAATCATTGGAAGCTACTCAGGCAGTAATATCAAAACGCAGAAGGATACATCCAAAAGCAAAGAAATTGAATGAATTGATGTTTGAAGGCAATAAAAAAAAAAAAAATTTGCACCGAATCATCACTTGCAATGAAAAATTGATATATTACGATAACCCGAAGCATATGAAATCGTACGTGAAGCGCGGCTAACCAGCCGCAACGACCCAAATTCCAAATATCTATAACTATTAGGTAATGTCCTGTATTTGGTAGGAGCTGCTGAAATCTGGCCAGACCATCACATGGAACCTGTACTGAACACAACTGATTCGTTTGAAGCGAGCATTTGCCGAAATATGCGGCCAGTCATTAGAATACCTCTTAGAATACCTGTTAAAAAGTATCTACAATAAAGTGGTTGGGAAGATTTGCTTTGATCGATACAGAACGCTCTCACTGGGATACGCTTTACTTTGGAACAGAGATGAGCAGTACTTTTGCCTCGAAAACCATATGTTGCCAGGAATATTATAAAAGTTTATAACTAACTTTGAATAAATTTATATTGTACAAATGTTTCAAAATTAAAGCAAAAACTTTAACAAATCACGCATTTCTAAGTCATACGTCCAATAATAAAAACTAAAATGAGTTTGGAAAAAAATAAAAAAAATTAACCCGGTGATCAGAGCTTTAATCGGACACACATGTCGCTGCAGTAAGTATTTCTAATTTTGAAATATAACGAGTATGTGAGTCAAAATTACGCATGATTCTCCTTAGAGTGACTTTCAAGATTTTTATACCCATCACCTTCGTAAGAAGGGTATATATAAGTTTGTCATTCCGTTTGTAATTTCCACAATATAATTTATATATTCTGGATCGTCATAGATAGCGGAGTCGATTAAGCCATGTCCGTCTGCCTGTCTGTTGAAATCAATTTTCTGAAGACCTCAGATATCTTCGGGGTCCAAATCTTTTATAATTCTGTCAGACATGCTTTCTGTCACACATGCTTTCGAGAAGTTTTATATTTAAAATCAGCAAAATCCGTCCATAAATAATGGAGATGTGAGCAAAAAACCGAAACATCCTTTGAAAATTTCATAAAAAAAAGACAATTATTTGCATGCTTTGACAAAAAAGCAACAAAACGTATGTTTGGATGTATGTTGGTTTCATTGCTTTGCGTATTTTTATTTTTTTTTTGTTGTTTCGTTTGGTGTTGTTGTTTTTATTCCCTTCACCTTCGTGAGAAAAGTGTATAAAAGATTGTCATTTCGTTTGTAACTTCTGCAATATAATGTTTTCGTCAGCAATTAAATGGACAATTTTTAAAAGTTTTCTCGATATATTTAGGATGCTATACGCTAAAAGTGGGCAATTAATACATTCACAATAAAGATGAAGGGTATATAAGATTCGGCATAGCCGAATATAGCACTCTTGCTTGTTATTTCTATGAACGAATGTGTTTGTTTTTCTTTTAACCAATTATTGTGCATAAATGTTTAAATTTTATATTGTAGCTTATGATTTGTCGATATCCTGACTGGAAAAATACAGCACGTCGGAATTTGGATGAAAATGCTAACTAAAGCACCCTTTTAAAAACTGATGATGTGATTACTTTTGAAGAAAAGGATAGCGATATACAGAGCCACGTTGAAGAAGATTTCGAAGATGTAGAGACAGCAGAACGGCTAACGCAGACGAGTACATAGACGAAGCTGATGTAGAGCAACCAGCTTCTTCGTCAGGAACTCGGTGAATAACGACATTGTCACAGAGAGGTTTGAAAGGAAAGAATATACATTTTTGGTTGACATTGAAATCAAGTAGATGCGTCCGAGTCCCAGCACTGAATATTTTTAGATCTCAAAGAATCTCCTACATGGATGTGACGCAATCTTCGTTATCCCCTTTTTGGGTTCAACGAGTTTTTAGTTGATGAGATAATTACGGAAGTCGTCAAATGGACTAATGTCGAGATATCTTTGAAAATAAGTAAATCTATGAGCAGCGCTACATTTCAGGATACGTGCGAAGTTGAAATTCGCACTTTGAATCTGGTAATTACAGCAGTGAGAAAGGACAACTACAGTTAAGCTATTCCATCGATCTTTGTCAAAGTTATATCTGACTAATTTTTAAAAGCCTGTATATATGTATTTTATAAAAAATACTTTGTTTATTTAGTATATTCATTAAAATGATTGACTGTAAGCCCAAAAACAATTTAGCTTTCCATGCGTAAATTTTACGCATGATTATCTTTAACGTATGTCAGAATATGATTATCTTTCTAGGATTAATGTAGATTACAAAAATCTGACGTTTTCTAGAATTCTTTCCCGGAACGACTTGCTCATTAATAAATTTGACTTTTTAAAATTGTCCTGATTCAAGTGAATCAAAATATAACCCAACATCAACAAAGTTCCTAAAAATTATGAAATAAATTTTATTCACAGTTGGACCACAACAGCCCTTGTTGTTTACAGTAAAAAATTAAATAAATTCTCTTCCTAACTCAATTCTAAAAAATGTAGACTATTTTCCAAAACACCTGTTTCTAAAATATAATTTTATTCTAACAACTAAAAAAATTAATAAGAAGCTTATAAGCAATATAAAAATAAATGGAAAAATGTATGATGAAAAAAAAAAACAAAGAAAATAAATGAATGTGTCACAATATAATCTTTATCATTTTGTCATTTTTATTATTTTTTCGTTGACTTTTATAGTAGACAAATATAAGGAGAAAAAATAAAATAAAATAAAACATATTTTTATTATTGTTGCTACTGTGCCGTGGCTGTACAAGTACAATTCAATTTGACTTTATCATCAGGCTTTATTTTATTATGCCTTGATTTCGTTTTCTTTCTCTGCTCAACGTTGTTTATAATTTTTCTTAGCAGCTTACGCTTTATTTTTCTCATATTATTTTACTATTTTTGTTTTCTTAAATTATTTTGGGTTATATGGCCTAGTAATGATCAGAATGATGATGAGGAGAACGTGGATGATGATGAACCATTTTACTTTTTGATTGATGTCATACGCCTCATAGTGACAGTCAATTATCTTAAATCACTACAAGATGAACGATGAATGAACACAAAGGCATGCGTTAAGAAAAAAAAAACAGATTTTTCTTTTTTTTTTTGGTTTTTGACCTGATGCCAAAAGGCATACCAGCATTATTACATAAATAAGGGGGCATGTCTAGGCAACCCAACACCAGGCAAATTAAATATAAAATAAAGAAACTGATAAAATGATAATAAACTCCTTATGGAAATTGTACAGAATTGTAGAGTGTTATTTAAATTATAATCTACAAACACTTGCTAAGAAAGGAGGGAGATGAAAAGTTTTTGTCATTTAAAACTTGAAAAAAATTTAAAATAGATTTGTAAGACTTATGTATTTAGTGAGAACTGGAATTAGTTATAAAAATATAAACTAAACAAAAATACGATAGGGAGGAAACAAAAACTTTCGAAGTGGCATTGGACCTTATACGTACCAAATTTGTTTAAACTAGGTACACAGTTCCATTGTGTTAATAAGAGATTTGATGTTGCTCAAAAATATTAAAAATGTATTTTATCAAGGTTAAGAGTTTACATTTTATATAAGAGTGGTGTAAAATCTGTCAATTTCAATTGTTTAGCACTTTCTAACCATTTATTCAATTTTTAAAAATTTTGGTTTCATAGTTAAGCCTATGTTTCAATATATTTTCTTAACACAGCATATTAAGCCATAAAATTTTCTTCCATTTTCAAAATTGTAACCCATTTTATGGTGAACAACACATACAAAATTTAGAGTGGGACCATGAGACAATTGGCGTTTTCTACCCTGCCAATGGTATCACCAGTCGCCCTTTTCCGATGGAAAAATCATAAATTGTACATATTGATATAAAAATATAAAATATAAAAATATATATAAAAATGTAAATAATTTTGTTCAAATATTAATAAATTTCAATTATCTAGAGAACCCCCCATAGTCCCATTCGGTATTTTATATCTGATTTTAATCGAGCAGTGGAACATATTCATGGAAGATAAGTTTTGAGAGATGTCCTTTGTTCAAGGACGATTTCTTATACTATGAAAATCGCATTTTATAGGAAAAATCATTAAAATCTTCGATTCATTAGCTTTAATACGATATCTTCTATATATATAAAAATGGATGTTTGTATGTATGTTCCGAATGAACTCAAAAACGGTTAGACCGATTTTGATGAAATTTTCAGGGAATCTGCAGAATAGCCTAGCGGTCAGATTTTTGATTTTCGGTCTATGGGCGGAGGGGCGTGGCAAAATATTTTTTTTATATTATACCGCTAATTCCATGTATATACAGTGTTGGAAAAAATAATAGAAACGATAGCATTTGTTTTTAATTTTGTAAGTATATTTGTCAAGTTTTGTTTTGTTAAAAAAAATGTATATGCAGTTTTGTTTACCAGACATACAACATAAGAAAAAACATAATCATTCCTCTTTTAATTAATATTTTTATACACTATATGACTAACAATGTAAAGAGTCAATATTTTTGCTGGAAAAAATAATAGAAACGCGTAAACGGATTAAATTTTTAGAGGCACATCTTTTTATTTTTTGTTAAAAAATTGTTTTATTTTAATATTTAGAGGCACTAGTTTTGTTTTTCACAACTTCATTGCATCTGCGACACATGGAATTAACCAATTTTTTTGAAAAATTCCTTGTCAATGGAAAACCTCTCTTCCTGTTTTTTTTCCCACAATTCGTCCTTATTTTTCCGACTGATGCCCTCCAGCTTCCTCTGGAGCACTCCCCAAAGGTGTTCTATTGGTTTCAGGTCCGGTGACTGTGAAGGCCATTCCATAAGAGGTACTTTGTTGACAGCAAACCAATCCTTTGCAAATTTTGAAGAGTGGTTCGGATCACTGTCCAGCTGAAACTCCCATCTCAAGGACATCTCTTCCTCAAAAAATGGAAGGATTGTGCTTTGCAATATATTTACGTAGTCCGGGGTGCATATTTTGTTCTTTATCCAAAATATTGAACAGACACCAGAAGAAGAGAAACACGCCCATATCATGATAGATCCACCGCTGTGTTCGACGGTATTCTTGAGCTGTGGTCAGACGAAACATAGATAAATTTGTTTGGATCCCATGGGAAACATTATGTTAGGCATCCACACAATAAGGCATATGATCCAAAATACACTAAGAATACCGTAAAAGACGACGGTGGATCAATCATGATATGGGCGTGTTTCTCTTCTTCTGGTGTCTGTTCAATATTTTGGATAAAGATCAAAATATGCGCCCCAGACTACGTAAATATATTGCAAAGCATAATCCTTCCATTTGCTGAGGAAGAAATGTCCTTGAGATGGGAGTTTCAGCTGGACAGTGATCCGAACCACTCTTCAAAATTGGCAAAGGATTTGTTTGCTGTCAACAAAGTACATCTTATGTAATGGCCTTCCCAGCCATCGGACCTTAAACCAATAGAACACCTTTGGGGAGTGCTCAAGAGGAAGCTGGAGGGCATCAGTCGGAAAAATAAGGACTAATTGTGGGAAAAAAACCAGGAAAAGTGGTTTTTCATTGACAAGGACTTTTCAAAAAAAATTGGTTGATTCCATGACTCGCAGATGCAATGAAGTTATGAAAAACAAAGGTAGAGCCTCTAAATATTAAAATAAAACAATCTTTTAACAAAAAATTAAAAGATATGCCTCTAAAAATTTAATCCTTTTACGCGTTTCTATTATTTTTTCCAGCAAAAATATTGACTCTTTACATTGTTAGTCATATAGTGTATTAAAATGTTAATGAAAAGAGGATTGATTATGATTTTTCTTATGCTGTATGTCTGATAAACAAAACAGCATATCAATTTTTTTTAACAAAACTAAACTTGACTAATATACTTACAAAGTTGGAAAAAAATGCTTTCGTTTCTATTATTTTTTCCAACACTGTATATAAAAAACGGCTGGACCGATTTTGATGAAATTTTCAGGGAATAGCCCAGCGGGAAATACTGTAAAGCCAAATTTTTGATATTCACTCTGGGGGCGGAGGGATGTGTAAAATCAAATTTTTACATTATACCGCTTATGCCATATATATGTATGTATATAAAAACAGATATGGAATAAAAAACGGTTTGACCGATTTTGATAAAATTTTCACGGAGTCTTCAGAAAAGCCTAGCGAGTAACACTGCAAAGTCAGATTTTTGATTTTCAGTCTGTCGACGGAATGGCCTGGCATAATTTTTATACTATACCACTAATGAAATTCAAATGACGTCGGATTTATGCCCACCTTTAAAGTTCAAGGCCAAATGTACCACAGAATTGGATCAGTGCTCCCGCTTCCCAATGATGATGCGAAGGTCCCTTAAATTTATTTCACTGGAAATTAAGCTAAAGAAGCCGAACGCTATGAACGAACATGTATCTGCATATGCTGCAATACCCTTCTGCCGAAACCTTCTCATAACAATTGTTGGAAACCGGAAATGTAAAGATACCAATTGATCCCGCCAAAAATTAGATTTCGTTCCCGAACTTCTGCAAATGCAAATGAATATTCAAGCAGTTGTCGACAAGGTATTCCCAAGTCTTATAACCAACTACAAAAATTTGGATTGGCTGTGGGAACATGCAATTTTGGCACCAACAAATTATGATGTTAACAAGCTCAATAAGAAAATACAATTGAAACTGCCTGGCGAAACAGAAATGTGTCTAAGATTATCATGGGTACCTGCCGCAAAGGCTTAGACCTCATGGTGCTCTTAACACCGGATAGAAACAATGCGTCTATCAGCGCCATTGAATGACTTGCAAGGTACACTCAATTGGCAACTTCTTGTACAAAGATTGCACAAATCAATGCACAATCCCCTTGCTCGAGAGCTCGAGCTATCTAATCCCTGCCATCCATAGCTAGCTAGCCAACTGACCAACCCAGGACAATTATCAAAGCTGCAACATCCGGCCGATGTATGGTCTCTGACTTCAAAAGATCCCTGCCGATAAAAGTCAAAGTGAGTGTACTATAATCACACACTTTTGACCTCGACAGAAAATCAAGTCCAACGACCAGTACATCACGAGTTGGTCAGTTGGTTATCTGCTACTTTCAATGGCTCTGTTGAGTCAGCAACAGCACCTAGTAAGATACAATTGGTAGTCCGAAATTTAGCACTAGCTCAAATATCAGTCCTTTAACCAACGATCTTCTTCCCGCTTTAGGTTTTAACCACAACCATAGCGTGCACACCTAAGTGTCCTCACCAATGGTCCTACAGGACCATAGGTCCTGGGGCAAAGGACCCCCGCTATACTAGATAAGACTCTAGTCAGCTGCGAGTTAATAAATTAACTCTTACCAGGAATGAGACCCGTGCGTCTCGGAGCCCCGGTTTCGCTCCATATTTCCCCTTGAGGCATAACATCAAGGTGTGGAGCTCACCAAGATGCTTATCCATGCCCCAAGGGGGGTGCCTGGCGAAACAATAAAATATAAACCGATTGACACAGTAATGAACGAAGAACAAGCCGTCGATTATCCTACTAAATTTTTGAATTCATTGAAACCAGCCGGACTGCCACCACATGAAGGTTTGATCACCGACTTTGTCTGACACTGTATATTCAAATCGAGATGCAATATAAAACAGATTTTTTCTAAGGGCCAGCAACGCGGACCGGGTTCAGCTAGTACTTTATAATTCTCACTTTACTCTTTAAGTCAGTTAAGTTCTAATACATTTCAATTATCTATTGTGTCATTTGATATACATTGCGTTTTTTCCACATTAATGAGTAGTTATAAAAGACGCTTAAATGAAATGTTTCCCATCAATAAAGTATAGACAATTAAACATTAGACATAATACCAAATGCCTACAGGCATACAGACACACAAAAACAATTGACATTTAATCGAATAATGTTGCTCTAATGAGTTTTCCAACAAAATGAAATAAGAAACATTCACAAAAAGGCACAAAAAAAATCTAATTCACTGCAAATAAAAATATCAACACCTTTTTGACAAAAATAAAAGCAAACACGCAATGTCTATAAAGGCAAGGCAAAATGTGAATATAGAAATGGAACGAAATTAAAGACATGACTGTTACCTATTTAATATTAAATTGCGTTGGATTGGGCGGGCTGAGAAGTTTTTTTTGATATAAGTAATAGGAAAAAATTATTTATCAATACCTTTAATATGGCTACGAAATTGCATTATCAATTTGAATTTAACGGATTGTAACGACTGGTTTCAATATTCGTAATAAATAGGCGTGGAGTATAACAGAACATTCAATGTGTAACATATAAAACAACTAAGAGAGCTTTATTCGGCTTATATATCCTTCACCATAGTGCCAAGGGTATATATAAGTTTATCATTTAGTTTGTAATTTCTACATTTTTCATTTGCGACCTCATAAAGTATATATATTATAAATCGTTATATAGAGCGAAGTCGATATAACCATGTCCGTCTGTCCGTCTGTATGTTAAAATCAACTTTCCGTAGCCCCCAAATAACTTACAAACATAATTGATACATCAGTATATTGGACATTCTTCTGGCTTGGCACCTATTTAAAATCGAGCAAATCGGTTCACAAATGGCTGAGATATAAGGAAAAAACCGGGACAATCTCGATTTTTGGCCTATTTTTGATCTATATCTGGATTACTAAGTCATTAATATAGACAATATGGAAATCTAATGATAGATATTTCAAAGTCCATTGCAACGATTTATATATAATTTTTTTTTTTACTAATAAATTTAAAAAAATTTAAAAAAAAATTTTGAAAAAAAAATTTAAAAAAAAAAATTGAAAACAATTTTGAAAAAAAAAATTTTTTTTAAATTTTGAAAAAAAAAATTTTAATTAAAAATATTTAAAATTTGTATTTTAAAGTACAATTTGGTGAAGGGTATATAAGATTTATGACAAAAAAAAAAAATTGTTTATGAAAACAAATCGTGTTAAAAAATTGTTTTTCCCAATTTTGACCCATTGTGCGTCCAACTTACTATAGCCTTATATACATCGTTGCAATGGACTTTGAAATATCTATCATTAGATATTAATATTGTCTATATTAATGACTTAGTAATCCAGATATAGATAAAAAATAGGCCAAAAATCGAGGTTGTGCCGGTTTTTTCCTTATATCTCAGCCATTTGTGGGCCGATTTTCTCAACTTTGAATAGCAACTGAGCCGAAAGAATTCCCTATATACTGATATATGAATCATGTATGTACGTTATTTAGGGGCTACGGAAAGTTGATTTCAACATGCAGACGGACATGCCTATAGCGATTTCGGTATATATAACGATCCATAATATATATAGTTTGTGGGTTTGTATATGAAAAATGTAGAATTTACAAACGGGTATAAAAATATTGCATACTCATTCTCGCAGTATAACTGTCTCGAGTGTTTCCGTTAGATAATGCTAGAAATTACTAGGAGATTCCGCTGGTATATAAATATTTAAGCTGCCTTTGTGTAAATTTGAGTAAATAAAGAGTTTCTAAAATGTTTAAACTATTGGCGCTTTTATTTGCAACTTAAAATAATTCGGTTTATTCAAGGGAAATTAACCACCGTTTTTAAAAGGTAGAAACGTAACAATATAATCTTTTTAACTATAACTACATGTTTGAAGTCATTGAAATAGTTTTTATATAAGTATGTTTGAAACACGAAACCAAACAGCGTGAAGACATATTTTTATGTACGTATATCAAGACATATTTGTATGTATGTACTTATCATTTTTAACATACATATTCGTATATTATGTATGTACAAAGGCATATATTTCCTAAAAAAAGAAGAACCAAAAATAGATAACAAAAGTAAGTGACAAATAAATTTGTATTTAGCTGATGACAAACAAATGTCAAATACATATACACAAATTGACTTAGGATAATACACGTATACATATAAACCTAAGTACATACATACGTGTGTGTGTTTCAATCGTACATCAAAAGAGTGTGTTTCCTATTATTACATATTGTTTAAAAAGGTAATATGAACTAAAACTGTTACAACAGAATTGTAGCAGTGAATTTAAGTACTTTTACTGAAAACTGTTTCAAGAAATGCTTACTCAATTGTCTGTAAACAACAAATAAATTACTATAATAATATCATAGTGGAGCAGTAAAACTAAAATATAGGGAATAAATTATTCCGTATCTCAAGAAAATGTACTAATGCACTAACTTCTAAAGATTAGGTAGTTTCAACAGGATAAGTTCATACTGTGTGTATTTGCCATCAAAAAAAGGGTCTATGTTGAAAATAATTGATAATACATTTAACAATGACAACCACTGTGAAAGATGTCACCTGTGAACATTCACACCTACTTACACTCTTACTGTTGTGTGTAGTTTCATTGTTCCTTACTTTTCTTTCTGTTTTTTAAATGTTAAACAAATAAGGAAGTGTATTTTTGATGGGAGGCAGCGTAGCGTTGACACTAAGTATTCGGTGATTCTTTAAAAGTGTGTGTACCCTTGTTACCTTTGTTAGTACAGCAGTACCTAGATTTACCTTGTTAAAAATTTTGTTCCTCGCAAGTTTGATTTACGTCGTCATTCGACTTATGACGCCTCTTTTCTTTATAAACAACTAGACCATCTCCATTCTAAATAGTTTTGATTGTTTTATATAATTGTTTTTTAAATGCAATATAAATGTTATGATCATCAGATGCAGAAAAGTGAAATGAGCTCGAAAAATAAAACTCCTGGATGTCAAATAAAATAAAGACGAAATGTATTAACTTTAAGCCTATCTCTAGCGCTATTTAAATATAAAAATATTTGCATTTTATAATAGCATATCATTTTTGTATTTTTGGTCCGACATGGACATTTTTCACGTTCTTCGTGCGAATATAAAAAATCCCCAAAAAAGTTACTTTTTCTTCATTATCTGCCACTATTTACATGTGTAAATATTTATGTTTTATGTGCTGTATTTTTCATTACATCTCTAAAAGGCACTTGTTGGCATTATGATGGCTACTTTGTCATAAGTGCCATGCCATGAGCACTTATAGGACCGGAACTATACTCTATCACCATTCCAGAGAATGCTATAGGGATGATCTAGATATTTGACATTCAAGTATACTAGAGCCTCTGAGGATGGTAGGTAAGCATGCAAGTCGCCTTGGACTCCCCTTTAACGACCATTGTCGTAGCTGCAAGGATAGGGAAAAATATGAAACGATTTTCCACTTTCTATGCGAATGCCCAAACCTGAGTGTCAAAATGCACATATTCCTGGGCAACTACATATTAACCAACCTTAGCAGGTATCTGGGTCTAGATTTTATGACCTACTGGGTCTAATAACTTCAACATTCCACCAACTACAGTAAGTCCAACAGCGCCTGAAGCATGTTCTCTTTAAACCACTACAAAGAGAACATACCAATAATGATGAAAAAATGGAAATTTGATTCAGAGGAGATCACTTTCCCAATGACTATATTAGTTATTCAGAGAAAAACCATAAATACTTATGGGGCATACAACACTAAGCAAGTTTCGAAAGATTGATTAAAGCTTTTGCTGGTATATAAGCGGCAGAGCAGCCGGCCTCTGATTGCGTGGCCTAGGTCTAAAAAATAAAAACCCATCTAAAGCAAATCAATATTTTAAGGGGACGTCTAACGTATATAAGTCAACTAGACAATCTAGAAGTATACGTAATTTCAAATTCCATTTACATCGTCTTTTTCCGGTATCCCTCACGACGTAAATCGAGGGATTACTGTACATTATAAAAGTGATAACCCAGACAGTCTCATTGTAACCAAAAGGGGTAAATTTATCCCCTGCTTAGGACACGCACGTGTTAAAATAACGAGTCGCATAGCCAGTTATGTAGCTAGTTGTCACCCTAAATTAAAGGTAAAATCAGTAGTTCAGGATAGTCTCCTAGAACTGCTGGGAATGCAGTAAGACGTCATGTATACAATTGCTCAAAATACATAAGAATTTACATATTTAAAACTTATAGGTAACCCAGCAGTTAAGCAAGTAGTCAGTGTATCCCTTAAAGACAGTAATTGTCACTGATTTCTGATCACTTGGCTGACATTATTACATAGCAGTTATTGTATTGTGAAGACAACTGTCACTTAAGTGTGTCTAGGTAGTCTAAAGTGTAGCCATTTTAAAGGTTTACTTTGTACAGGAATTTTTTGTGAGTAATTCGTACAAACTGGTTTTATACAAATTGTATTGATATAATTCTCATACAACTTATTTTATCTTTTGTTCAAGTATACTTTATATAACATAAAGTGAATTCAATAGTCACTTTAGGGATTCTAAAAAATCTAGAGTGTAGTCACTTTAAATTTTTATTTTGTACCCTTTAGAAAGTAGTTATATTCATTAGGCACAGTCTCCTAGAACTGCTGGGATGTAAGTGTTTGAATAAGTGTGTATATTCGCACTTATAAAAAGTTACCAAAGTTAAAGGCAGGGGGTAAAGAAATTTTTGCAAAAAGGCTTTCTTTTTATTTTTGTTTTTTATTTCTCAAAGTTTTTTTTTTTTTTTTTTGCAGTCTAAAAACAAATCCAAGTTCGTGACATGATGTTACCAGAATTTGGCACTTGTGTCGTTGTATCCATCTCATTTAGCTTCACTTTTCTTATGGCATTTAAATGACAAATGCTTGTAAAACGTTTACTGTTTTATTTTCATGTTAGCACTGCCACTGCTATTGCCACTTATGAGAGTGAGTTTTTGATTTTTTGAGTTGGCAAATATGTATCATTGGATTTTTTGCTTGCAACATTTGTTGTATACAATTCGTGTGGAAAAACATTTCTACGTGTGTAAGCCAATCCGACACTGATTTGTACACTTTTAATGTTTTTTTTTTTTCTTGCCTTTCAACATTCCTTACAATTTTTTGTCATGTATTTGTTTGTCGCAGGTTTTTACTTGTTAGTTTTTTTTTTCGAAACTTCGATTTGGCCTTATTTGTTGTAGAGTTAAAAGTGTCAGCTGAAAAAAGTGTTTGCCATATTTTGTTGTCTGCCTTTGAAATGTCTGTGTCTGAATACTTTTATACACAGATTTTTTTTCTTTACTGTACAAAATTAGAGAACATATGAGAATGAAGTTTATTTACAAAATTACAATTTAATAATTTAAAATGTGGCAAAGAAAAGTTACTCTGCTGAAGTGAAAAATTTTAGATTTTACAAAATTATTGTGCGTCTAGGCATAAATAGACAAAGGTTAGAGATGTGTTGGAAATGTACGTATGCTATACTTAAGGTTACCCTATCGATTTGCTGTCAAGTGTTAGCTTTGTAATAGGAAAAAAATACTGCCTACCTTCTTTAAAATATTAAACAGACTTCAGCTGCACATACAAATACTCCTGAATATAATTCTAAGCAAATTAAAGCTTCTACCTGCCAAGTCTTTAAATATTTAATAGGGTTTTTTGTTCCTTTTCACTATAAAAAAAGGTGTGTTAAACTTTTTATTTAGCATTTTTCTAAGCATTAACTTTTGTTTATAACTGGTGTAAAAAAAATTATATGAGCATTTTACCCAGGTGCTATGTTTGTTTTAATATTGCAAGTTAAAACTGAATGGCTAAATAAATGAAGTTATCAAATAAAAAAGGAAAATGTGAAAGAGTAAAATGGAATAGGTAAAAGTAAAACTTAAAACTTAATTTCAAATACAGAGTGACAAGTATTAATTGGTAAAAACAAATCGAGTATAATTGACCCATTGATGAGTCTAGTCGTCAGCTCAGAACATTTTAACTACAGAATAATGATTTTACATTATGAGTATGCAAGAACGAAAAAAAGTATAAATTAGTTAAATAAAAAAAAAAAAAAATTATCGGTTGTCTTCTATGTTTAAATTAAATTTGAAATACTTTTGTCAGTAAACCATTAAAAAAAAAACAACATTTAAATACAAAAGTACCTCTGCATGTTTAGTCTTATTAATAGAAACAACTCAAAAAGTTCCATTATAAGACCCAATCAGTACTAACTATCATTTTCCACTTGTAATGTTTTTTTTCAGGAATATACATATAATCCTAAGCCTACTAAAATGAAGAACCATTCATACTGTTGAATCATATTGTATCAAAATTGTATTGTAATGGAAGTTTTTGTGAAATTTTTCACAACATTGTCTTAAATATAAATTATTTCAAAGCTACAACACTCTACCAGTATTTCTCCGCCAAATCCAAAACAATGTCATAACTATAACCGTTTACTAACAGTCAACAAAATTATAAACTTATTAGAAAATTGTCCAACGACACAAACTGCCCAGAACTACGATTTTTAAAATATTGGCTAATGCCCACAATCACTAAAAATATTCAAAATAAAAAGGACTTCGGGGACAACAAATTTCACTGAAAACTTTATATTGATAAGTCTAATATACAAGCAGAGAAAAAATATACACATTTTTAAAAGTTTTTTTAAAATATTATAGTCACAGTAACTTTTAACTTACAATTCACATGATTGTATCAATCATATATATGGTTACAGTAAACATGTATATGTTTGTGACAATCATTGTTATTGTTGAGTCAGCTGCTTACAGCGGAAGCCAGTGAATAATGAAAAGAACGACTCTACTTCCTCGTGTATATTTAGGAACTATTTACTTACAGAAATATTTTTCTTAAGTATAAAAATATTAAAACTAAACTAGACTAAACACATGTTGGAAATGTGTTTGCCTATACCTATTTATATTTTGGATTTATCCCCACTTAACATCAGTGCGAGGGAAAATAATTTATGATCTTATTTTTTACACATACAATGCACATTTTACTACCTGCTCGTGTGTGTTTTGTCAAAGATCGACCATCCTATCAAAAATAAAAGACCATACTAAAAAGTACAAAACTGAACAGTTATGATGAATCTTTATATCGTAATATATTGTTCTCAGATTATGATATCAATTAGCCGAGAGCAAAATAATATAATAAAAATGGTTGTCACAAACATATACTTGTTTACTGTAGCCATATATACACAATAGAAAAACGTTTTGAAGAAAAAATTATACTAAACATTTTTTCAGAATATAATTGGTCACTGTTTTATTTAAAATTGTATTTTTAAAAATATGGGTTTTTTCTAAAAGCTTCTTAAATGACATACATATGTACACAGTCTTACAGAAATTTACATACCCCTAATATATTTCATTTTTATTAATAAATATTTAGTGAAAATTTCTTTAATTACTTTTTTTATGCTATTTCGGATTTATTGAGATAAAATAACCACAAATCTAATTTATTTTCATTAAATTCTACAAAATCCATAAAATAATTCATTTTTTGGCATAAAGCTAATTTACATAAGTTTACATACGGGATAAAAAAAAAAACTTAAAAAAAATTAAATTAATATTTTGTGTGGCCTCCTTTGACTTTAATTACAGCAGATAATCTATTTGGCATGTCACTTGTCGATTTTTTAGACCTCGTTGTAAAATATCCCATAAATGTTAAATAACATTATGGTCGGGGGACTGTGGGGGATGTTCCAATTTGTTTTTAACGTTATATAGCCATTCCTTAACTAACTTTGATGAATGCTTCGGATCGTTGTCCTGAACAAAAATTGCGTTGTGCTCCAGATCTAAAAGTTGGACGCTGGAAAGGTAGCTATCCTTTAAAATATCGATATACATGGCATTATCCATAGTACCATCGATAAACCTGAGCTTACCGACACCACTTGCCGCCATACATCCACAGACCATGACTGACCCGTCTCCATGTTTTACGGTGCAATTAACATTTTGTGGTAATAACTCTGCATTATGCTTTCGCCAAACTTTTGTTCGTCATCTCCTTCAAAAACCATAAATTTACATTCAGCTGTCTCAAAATGTAGGGCCATTTACATTAGCATTTTCGTACTTTTGGGCTATTCTAAGCGCTTCTGGATATTCACAGATCTAAGTAATTGTTTTTTTTCTGGCAACTCTACTATTGTACCCAGAAAGTAATTTCTAGATTTGTTCTCATTTTCCGGTTTAGTTCGACGGCACTTAGCTTAGGATTTTCTTGAATGGAACGTATAATAGACCGTTCTGTTCGTTTGTCGAGAATGCGGGGAAGCCCACTACGAGATTTGCTTTCAAAATTTCCATTTTCTTTGAAATTTTGTATTATTGATTGGACTGTGCTATTACTTAAATTTAATAAAATTCCAATTTCATTAAAAGATTTGCCATCATTTCTCAACTTAATGACGGTTTTTTCGAATTGGCTCAGAAATTTCTTTGCCTTTGCCCATTTTCTTGCACTAAAAATACTTTTTGATTTTATTTTGCTAGTGTGATCACTTTTAGTGAAAGTAAACTTTCTACCACTGATTTACACAAAGCATCATAAAAATTGTATCGGAAACTTTAACGGTACAACAAATTTTTTTGAGGAGTACGTAAACTTATGTAACATTAAAAGGATACCAATTACTCATGTTTTATTGTTATTTATTTAAAATACCAACAAAATATTATTAATTATGATGGAAACATATTTTTTAAGTGCATTAAACAAAAATGTAGTTACAACTCTTAATAAAATTATTTATTTTCCAAAAAAATACAAAAATTTCAAACGTATGTAAACTTTTGTAAGACTGTGTATATACCATTCAAAAGGCTGCAGTTTATTCTAGCTAAAACCGCTGAGATACTTAAATTTAGTTGATATTCAACTAAGTTACCTTCTTTTAACTTTCATTGTCTTTTGTCAAAATATTTATAAATTTCTTAGTGTTTGTTGAGATCAAAATTATTAAATTATTTTTAAATCTCCTAATCCTACCATCTGATCTATCAGTTTTATAAGGAACAAATCATTGTTTAAGATTAGAATTAAAGGGGTTAGATTTTGCAATTGTTGATGATTTAAACTAAGTCCCCCTGTCTACTACTTATTACTCCTTAAACTTATTCATTAGAAACACAAAGTAAGTAGTAGACGTAAATTCTGTTATTCAAGAATAGCATTAAAGATGTTGCGGTAGATTTTATTTTCATCATTTGGACTTGTTTTTTTTTTTTTTTTGTACGCATTTTGACTAAAACATTTTTAATTTAGCAAGTTTTCCCCACCTTCTTTCTTTTTTTAATATTCTTAGTTTCTTTTTTTAATGATTTCTTTTTCTTCAGCTTTGCTTGCTTATTCCTTCTTAACGTATTTGTTATCTTCATTTGGATTTTTTACTTTCGTTGTCTTTCTAACTTAATGAATGAACTTTCAGTTAAATAAAAAGGAACAAAAAAAAAGAAATCACTACCTTTAGGTCTTTAATGATTGCAACATACATAGTGTTGATGTAGTTGCTTAGCTCGCCTTTTTATCATTGTTAAAAAACTTTTGCGGTCCATTTAATGAAATGACCCCAAAGTATTGTTGATTCTATTCATTCCTTCATTTGTTTAATGTTTAAGGCTAAAGTTAATTTAATAAATTAAGTGGTCAGTCAATGAGATGATGGTGAAATCAATATAAAGGGAACAGTTTATTTGTGCTTTAAATTAAATATTTTGGATATTTTATTTAATTTAATTTCTATGGATACTGGAATATGAAAATTTAATATATGTGGTAAAAATATTGATTTATCTTTATCTTTTTTTTAATATTTTAGTTTTCTAGTTCAATTTTTAGTCCTTTCTGTTTTATCCGATACCTTATTGAACTTTGAGATAGATTTAAAAACCATCAAACAAGATGTTTGGTATATTGATTTTGTCACTCCGTCACTTCTTCGCCGACCCATAGAAGTAGATATATATATATTTTGGGTCTCTATGAAATTCTAAGACTATCTACCTATGTCCGTGCGTCTGGCTGTTGTAAACACGATAGGGTCCAAACGAAAGGAGCCATCTGGCAGAAATTTTCCACAAATTCCCTCTGTTGATAAGGTTTGTCAAATGTCTCCACCGATTACTGACAACATTTTGCACAAATTTGTCCTAAGTTCTCTGAAATTATACTGTAAACGAAAATAGGTTAACATTTATCTCTATTCTCCATACAAAGTCCCCCTCAGAAAATGATTTGAACACTCATAATTGCCTTATAATAATAATGTAATGAAATTGGACATAAACATGTTTTATATGAACATGAGACTTTCAATTCAATTTTGTGATGATCGATCCATAATTGAACCTACCCTCCCTAAACATATTAAATATGGGTATACAAGATTCGGAGCAGCCGAATATAGTACCTTTTACTTGTTATATATGTTGAATTCGCATGATTTTGAATAGTTTTAAAGTGCTTGTGTACTTGAACCATTTTCTCTATTCTGAACTAATGAACCAATTTATAATTTTGGTTTCATTTCCTATACCCTATGTTTTACCCATTACTGGTTTTCTCTCAATAATTGGGTTGAAGTTTTGAAGCATATTTTCAGGTCCAATGTACTTCCACTGAAATTCAATTATTAATAAGTTTAATTAAAATGATTTAGAATACTTCTTGTGTAAACTAGATCAATTTTGTCTTAATTGTGGATTTTAATTGATTTTAAGAGCTTCAATCAAGAAAATTTAAATATATTAACGGCAGAATGATATATTAAGACAAATGTCACTTTGTTCGAACAGATAGTCCATCTCTATTTAAAATCTACCATATTTTTGGACACCTTTTTTCTGCTCTTCAATTCTGTTTTAACCAGATCCCAATATCTCTCCACTGGCCTTAGCTCCGGGCAGTTTGGAGAACTTGCCTCTCTTGGTACAAATAACACATTATTGTTGTTATAGCCCTCAAGATCTTGCTTACCATAGTGACGGGATGCCAAATCAGGCTAAAAATAAGTGTACTCATTAGTAAGTCTTATGAGTGGCAGCATCCTCTTTTGTAAACATTTCTTGATGTAAATTTCGGTATTTATATAGCCATTTGTAAGAAATGTTTGGCTTATTTTGCAGCAACTGCATATTGTTTGCCATGCCAAGAACTTTTTGAGAAAATTTTCTGCTTTTGGGTCCTAAACTTTTCTACAATATTCCCTCGGGCATTAACAACTTAAAAATATTGACCCGGAAGCTGCGAACAAATTTCCATACGCACGTTTCGTCATCCATTATGCAGCAGGTATATGTTTTGTATAAAATTTGACTTCAATTTCCGTGCTATGTCTTTGGAATCTAAATTTTTAGCAGAATTCCTGTCAAGAACTTTATAAGCCTTGTATGTTTTTAAACCTTCATTGGGTTTAACTTTTCGTACCAAATAGTCCGAGTATTGATCTAACCGAACTGCTTTCCCACCAGATGTGTTGGGATCTCTTTTGAAAATGCTTTCTATTTATTAGCTTTACAAACATCATGTGGACCATTCCTTCTACATGAACCAGGTTTTCTATCAACGGACAAGTTCTTCCGATACTGTTTAATAACATTGGAAACAGTTTGATAGCAGACCTTTGATTGTTTGGCCAACTTTTTGTAGGACCAAGTTGGGGTTTGTTGAAAATATTTAATAATCTTAGTATGCACTTTTTTCTGGTCACTCATTTTAATCAGATTAACAACAAATGAATATAATTGACATTAAACATAATTACTGATATGTTTCACAAAGGTAACTTGATCAAAAGAAAACATAATTGACATTAAATATAATAACTGACATGCTTTACAAAGGTAACTTGAACAAAAAAAAAATCGAATAATACTTGGGTTAAAAGTTTTAATGAAAAACATGTGTTAAGAATTTTTCGATCTTAGTCCTTACTTAGAATATGGCCCCATTTGTATGGAGGAAAACTAAGTTGTCGATGTTCCCAACTAAAATGAATGTTTAGTTTGTGTGAGAAAACAATTTCTCAAAATGTTTGTCCTGGGATTAGTATTTGGTGAGCTGGTACAATGAATAAAAAGGGCATTTTTAAAAGATTTTTAATGATTTTCTTCATATTTCACACAATGGAAGTTACTATGTGAAATACTATTACTATTCGTAAATGCAGTAATATTGCATCACTCCATTGAATTAAAAGTTAAGCGTTCGGAAACTCATATTTTACATCATTGCTTTACTTAGGTTTTTGTAATGCAAATTGCTGGCAGTGATGCCGCAAATTTGTGCAAACAAAGCATCATTTAGTTATCTGTTTTAAAAGTATGCAGGTCGTATTATTAGTCATGCACAAATTTACTGTATTTACTAACGCACCCGGGCTTCCAATGCTGTATCAAAAATGTATGCGCAAGTTCAAAACCTTTAAAATTTTAAGCAATTTAAGTTTTATTAAATACTAGCTGAACCCGGACCGCGTTGCTGGCCCTTAGAAAACATCTGTTTTATATTGCATCTCTATCTTGATTTGAATATACAGTGTCAGACAAAGTCGGTGATCTAATCTTCAATGTTATTACATGTGGTGGCAGTGCGGCTGGTTCCAGTGAATTCAAAAATTTAGTAGGATAATCGACGGCTTGTTCTTCGTTCATTACTGTGTCAATCGGTTTGTATTTTATTGTTTCGCCAGGCAGTTTCAATTGTATTTGCTTATTGAGCTTGTTAACATCATAATTTGTTGGTGCTGAAATTGCATGTTCCCACAGCCAATCTGAATTTTTGTAGTTGGGTTGTAAGACTTGGGAATACCTTGTCGACAACGGCTTGAATATTCATTTGTATTTGGCAGAAGTTCGTGAAGGAAATCTAACTTGTGGCGGGATCAATTGGTATTTTTTCATTTCCGATGTCCAGCAGTTGTTTTGAGAAAGTTTCGGCAGAAGGGTATTGCAGCAAATGCAGACACATGCTCGTTCATAGCGTTCGGCTTTTGTTGCTTCATTTCCAGTGAAATAAATTTAAAGGAACTAACGGTATCTTATGAATAAATTAAAAACCCACAGCATTCGTTTCAGAGCTAACCTAATATGTGTGCTAACAGTGATATTATAATTTCCTATAATTTATTTAAATTTGTTAAACTCATTAAAACTTTTGTTGAACCAAAATAATGTGCTTTTAATAGCATTCTTAACCAATGATCTTTAATAATTACAATAAAAAAAAACAAGCTCAAGAATATTGTAATTTACTGTGGATTAAGAAAATTTCAATATCTACCAACCCATTTCTTAAAATCTCTAAAATATTCTTACCATAGTCTACACACTTGGATTGCTAATTTGACAATTCTTCTCTTATTGACTTTTCTCTCTCTCCTCTGCGTTACTTTTGTCACAATCACCGCAACATAAAAGTAACAGTGAAAAATATTGAAGAAGAAACCGCGTTAACTTGCAAATGACTTTGTCTGTTCTGGATCAAGTGGTATCAGAGCGTTTGAATAATTTATTTGATTTGTGCTGCCATCATTATTAAACAACAAATTTTTTACAATAACTTTGGTGTGTTTTTTTCTTTTATGTGCTTTGTTAGCAGTTTTTGTTTCAAATACCAATTTTCTATTCAATGTCTTGATTTTTGTTTTTTTTTTAGGTTTTGCACAATGGTTTTACTTGAAGTTTTTCTTGCATTTTGTTTGTGTATGATTCTTTTACTTTTTGCAGAAATTATCGTATCGTTACTTGTTACTCGGTGACTGTCATCAGATGTCAGTAGCCAAAGTACAGGAAATAATAGAAAAGTATATGAGTCACAAAAAGCATAATAATACTAAGAAATTCCACGATGATGATGATGCTGGTGTAACCGACAATGAACGTCGACCAATTTAAGGAAATAAAGATATCAAAACTTTTTTGAGGCAATTTCTTTGCATCTATTCTGGTATAGAAAGAAAGAAAGACTGCAGAGAAAGACATTAACATTAACTTCAAATTTTGATTTCTTTTTATTATTATTTTTTTTTTTTTGTGTGCTAGCAAGACTTTTCGTTTTATATTATTGTTTAACTGCATAAAATAGCAGACAATTGCAAGAGAAAAAATATTTTTTGTGAGAAAAAATTTTAATAATTTTTACAGAGTTGAATCTTTGTTGACATTTCTTTTTTAATATTGCAGTAGAAGTTAAAGTTTTAAGTCGTTTGCAATTGTTTAAATGATTATATGCTAAGTTAGAGTAAAATTAAACAGCGACTAAGTTGGTAAAAGCTAGAGTATCCAAAACCGAAACCGAAAACCGGTCAACCGGTTTTTTCATCTTTGTAAAACCGACCGGTTTCGGTTTTCTTTAACTTTTCGGTTTTTTGACAAACCGGTTTTTTTAAGACGGTTAACCGGTTTTAACGAAATACTTTGTAAAGCTTATTTGAACATATAACTTAAAAATATTTTGATAACATTTTTAAAAATATTCATTTATTTGTTAGAAAAAACCGGTTAACCGGTTTTTAGAATGACAAACCCGAACCCGGTTTTTTTAGAATGAGAAAACAGAAACCGGTTTTTTTATATAACACTGTTTTCGGTTAAACCGGAAACCGGTTTTTTGAATTTGCCGGTTTTTTGGACATTCTAGTAAAAGCGGATCATTTTTTTTGTGCAATTGTTATATTAAATAATGAATTTTAGCTTAGTGTATTTTAGAGTAGGTAAGATAAATAGTTTTTATATTTTGAAATTTTGTTCAACAATATAATTGGTTATCTGTGTCCGAAATTGTATTTTTTTTTCAACATTAATTTTATTTGAAATTATAGCTACTTTTGCCCAAATTTCGAAAATTCAAATAAAATGTGCTATCGGTAAATGAAGTCCGATTTTGCTAAAATTTTCAAAATCAAACATTTTGGATTTTGGGAGCACAGAAAATCAAAATAGTGCAAAGTTAAACATTTTATTATTTTTTAAATATTTCTGGACCCGATAAGTTATTCATTGAAGGAGCTAATCATTGGATACACACTTTTTATATATAATATCTGTGATAATATTCATTTAAATCGTAGAAGACAAATCCTAAAATAAAATGTTTCTTTTGGTTTTGGGTTGAATTGTCTCTCAATTATTCGTTCTGGTCACTGTAGTAACAAAATCTTGAAATTAATTAAATAATTTCTCGGTATAACTGTAGTTTATTGTATAACCCTGCTGTAAGATTTAGCCCATTTCGTCCAATTTGTTTAATTAGTCTTTTAGCTCATGTGGTCTTTTCATAAATTAAAGATATATACCTTTCAGTTTTTTACATTTAAGGACTGAGATCGAAAAATTCTTAACACACGTTTTTCATTAAAACTTTTAACCCAAGTATTATTTGATTTTTTTTTTTTTGATCAAGTTACCTTTGTAAAACATGCCAGTTATTATGTTTAATGTCAATTATGCTCATTTGCCGTAAATCTGATTAAAATGAATGAAAAAAGAAAAAAGTGCGTACTAAAATTATTAAATATTTTCAACACAACCCAACATGGTCATACAAAAGTTGGCCAAACAATCAAAGGTCTGCCGTCAAAGTGTTTCCAATGTTATTCAACAGTACCTGGAGAAGTTGTCCGTTGATAGAAGACCTGGTTCAGGTAGAAGGAATGGTCCACATGATGTTTCTAAAGCCAAAAATATAGAAAGCATTTTCAAAAGAGCTCCCAACACATCCGATAGGAAAGCAGTCCGATTAGCTCAGTGCTCGGATGATTTGGTACGAAAATTTAAAGCTAATGCAGGTTTAAAAATTTAGAAGGCTCAAAAAGTTCCTGACAGGAATGCTGCTAAAAATTTAGAGGCCAAAAACAGAGTACGTAAATTGAAGTCAGGTTTTATACAAATTTATTCATGCTGCATAATGGATGACGAAACGTATGTTCGGCAGATTTTTCGCAACTTCCTGGTCAAAAATTTTATGATGCTGATGCTCGAGGCAATGTTGAAGAAAAGTTAAGGACCCAAAAGCAGACAAAATTTCCCAAAAAGTACTTGGTATGGCAATCAATATGCAGCTGCGGCAAAAGAAGCCAATCATTTGTTACAACGGGCTCTATAAATACCGAAATTTACATCAAGGAATGTTTACAAAAAAGGCTGTTTCATTCAGAAGACTTCATAGTGTGTCCACTTTTTTTTGGCCTGACTTGGCATTCTGTCACTATGGTAAACAAGCACTTGAATGGAACAAGAACAAAAATATTGTATTTGTACCAAGAGGGGCAAATCCCCCAAACTGCCCGGTGCTAAGTCCAGTGGAGTGATATTGGGCTCTTGTTAAAAGAGAATTGAAGAGCACAAAAAAGGTGTCCAGAAGATAAATTATATTTATAAAAAATAGGATAGTAAAAAAAAAAAAAAATATTTTTGAGGCGCTCGCTGTTCCTTACCTAACTGAAATGTGGATTGTTTAAGAACAAATAATTTTTTCTTATAATTTAATTTTATTAATTTTTAGTTTAAGTATAATCATGTAGGTGTTAATCATTTAAATTATTTTTTTTTTTTAAATACGAAAAACATATGAAAATTATTGTTAAAATTCGATTTATTTCCCAAATAGTTTAGTATATTTTCATCGAATTTTAAATGTTTTATATAAATTAGTTTATTGATATGTTTTATTGTACATCATGAAAATATTTTGAACCCTAATAAGGATAAAACTGAAAAAAGTTAACTTTCAACATCCTTGCAATATCACCAGCATATTCTCTAGAATTTTAATAAACAAAATTGATGTCAAAAATAAAATAATATTATGTAGAACACCAGCATAATGCTTTTTATAATTTTAGTCTCCATTTATGCCATATTCAACCAATAAGAAAAAAGTTCAGAATAACCAAAAAAAATTAAAAACAAGAGCTGACCAAAATGTGCCATAATGTTTTATCAAAAACAATTTTCGCTGCACCAAACCAAAATGCCAATTTTGTTCCCCTGTGTAATAATTAAAATAAATTTCTCATTTATAAATAATTTTTGTGAATATGAAGATAATTTTGTGATTAAAATGTGAAATTATTTAATAGTGCACCGATGTACTGACGTATACTTAATATTAATAGATATTTGAATTAAATATTACTTATACGTATTAACTTATACATGATTAATAGACTACCAGCACCACATTATTTTTTGTTTTTTAATTTTAGTCTCCATTTATGTAACCAAAAAAAAAAAGAAAATTAAAACTAAAAATAATTTTAAAAATTTAATAAATTACTAGTTTTCTATTTCTGACCAATGATGTTGACAATTTTAGTTTCTAAGATTCCAATCTTACAGGCTATTTTTGGTCAATCATTTGTTACCAAATGTATAAATGAAAATTACTGCACCAAACCACAATATCAACTTTGTTCCTCTGTGTAGTCAGACATTGTGAACATCCGGTTTAATTTTATTTTTAAAATCTTAACTTAGTTTAATTTACAACAGCTTTGCTAATAGAATTTTTAAAGAACTTAAGGTACGTTTACATTGTTTTAATATATGACGAAAAAAGCGTAACCACTAAAACTTCGAAATTTATCATTCAATTGAACTAATACTGATTTCAGTAAACATGTTTCAGTTTAGAAAATATCAAATTATAAGTTAATTATAATAATGTCATCTACTTAATATCAAATAACAGATAACAAAGAATTTATAAAAGTGGCTACGTTATATATTCTATCAATGTGAACATACGTTAAGTTTTAAACAATACCAAAATTAATTAACAACTTAAAAGTATTACTTAGCACTTTAATTTTTATACAGACACTTTCTAGACAGTAAAAATCCATATCAATTTAAATATAATTTTAAATTTTAAACTTTCCCAGCTAAAATAATTGAACAAAAACTTTGCCATTTCATACAAAATAAAATTCAATCGTTAATTTGCAAACCATAAAGTGTGCGGAAGATTGAAATATGAAAACGTAGTAAAAGAGAAAATTTAATTTCATCTAATTGCAATTATCCGCTTTGAAGTTAAAACCTTGGGCTCGATTAAGGTAAGTGTGTGCACGACGATGTATAACACACTAATTGTTCGTATAATTCAAACCAAAGACACATAAATACATGAACAAATATATATGTATAAGGGAATATGAACAAATGATGAACAAATACATATGTATAAGATAATACACAGACATACATACATATTTACTCGATTACATATATATTAGCATATACATACAAACAAATATATATACGTATGTACAAACATAAATATAAGTAGAAGTGTTATCCAGCATATAAACACCTTATGAAACGGTGAACTTAAGGCTGCAACCGAACGTGCTTAAACTGGAAAAATTTAATTTTCGTTGTATTTAATGGTTAGACACAAACAAGAGTGTTTGTTTGTTTGTTGCTGTTAGCCATTTAAAGCACACATACTTACACGAAAACATAATTTAAATTTCTGAAATACATATGGGCAAAAACACTTTTCTTTTCTAAAATCTATGAAACCTTTCCTATTTGTTCAATATTTACAATGTTAATGACACTACTAGCAACAACCCTGCAAAATTTAAAAATCCAAAATTCATATCTTCATAAAGATATTGTTAGGTAGGTAAACATACTTTTTTATGAATAAATATCTATGTTAGGTAAATTCTCTGCGAGTTGTCAAGGTTTTCCTATCTAATTTGCCACGTAGAAAACATAAGGTAGAAATGTTATATATCAATTGCAGCGATTATCATTTGGCCCCAAAATACCATGACATTTACCACATTTCATTCTTTCTCCTCCATTGTTTCCTCTATCGATATCAATGTATAGTTGGTTAATCTTTCAACGTGCTTTGCATGCGAGGTTTTCGATGATTCTTAATGAGGGTTTTAATCCCGGGAATTCCCGGCACAAATTTCTCGGGAATTTTGCCAATTTTTCACTACCCGATTCCCGGGATATTCTGTCGGGAATCCCGGAAATTTAAAACTGATTAAAATAGACAGAAAACCAGTTGGAACGCTTATTCTCTCACCAACAAATTTTAAAATGTATTTTTTACAGTTCTTCACATTTACTCTTGGCAATAATGAACCGCTTATTATTAGTTTATGGTCTTAACAGACATATTGACATCACTCTATCGACTTCATTAAATGAAAATTTTGGAAATTTCAAACGTTAAGGGTAAAAAAGTCGTACATAGAATTAATATTTTCATAAACAGAAAGCACGTCTTCAAAATATAATAGATATTAGAACTTATTAATGGCGTATTTATGGTTTATTTAAATTAAATTTTTGTACAAAACTGAACTTAATTAAATTTTAAACAGGAACACGAAATACTGAATTTGGTGATATTTAAATTTAGATCCTATTAGCAAATATATTTCCTTTAGATATCACAAGGATATATTTAACCATATTAAGACACTTTAGTGATGTTTCGATAATAAGACTAGAAAAATCTGCATTTAAATAGCATTACAAGAAGAGATGGTATAAATTTCGAGCAAGATCCTAACCGCTTGGCAGAAGCTTCTTTTAGCAATTGATTATTCAAAAACTTCTGATAAAATACACAATTTTGTTACAAAAATCTCAAAAACAGACTTGTATTGGGACAAAGTTATCATTTTGATCATTTCTTTTTCTAAATTAACCGATGAACATGTACTGCTGCCGCTTATCCAATAAATAAGTTTTGTGTTTTGCAGACATTGTGTTATGAGAATTCTTGATTTTGTGAATGAACAATATTGTAAATTTCATCTTTGATTTTTATGTCATACTATCTGAATCCGGTACGCGTTGCTGGTCCTTAGAAAACATCTGTTTTATATTGCATCTCGATCTCGATTTTAATATACAGTATCGGATAAAGTCGGTGATGCAACCTTCAATGTTAGTACATGTGGTGGCAGTCCGGCTGATTCCAATGACTTCAAAAATTTAGGAGGATAATCGACGGCTTGTTCTTCGTTCATTACTGTATCAATCGATTTGTATTTTATTGTTTCGCCAGGCAGTTGATTTGATCAGAATTTTTGTAGATGGTTGTAAAACTTCGTAATACCTTGTCGACAACGGCTTGAATATTCATTTGCATTTGGCAAAAGTTCGGGAACAAAATCTCATTTGTGACGGGATCAATTGAAATTTTTCCATTTCCGATGTCCAACAATTGTTTTGAGAATGTATCGGCAGAAGGATATTAGAGAAAATGCAGACACATGTTCGTTCATAGTGTTCGGCTTCTGTACCTTCATTTCCAGTGATATAAATCCAAAGAAACTTCGCATTATCATTGGCAAGCGGCAGCAATGATCAAATTCTGTGGTACATTTGGCCTTGAACTTTAAAGGTGGGCATGAATCCGACGTCATTTGAATTTCATTACAGGTATAGTATAAAAATTGATTTTGCCACGCCATTCCGTCAACAGACCGAAAATCAAAAATATGACTTTACAGTGTTACCCGCTAGGCTCTTCTGCAGACTCCCTGAAAATTTCATCAAAATCGGTCTAGCTGCTTTTTCCATTTTATAAATGGAATTAGCGATATTATGTAAAAATTTAATTTTGCCACGCCCTCACCCAGACAGAAAATCAAAAATCTAACTTTACAGTGTTACCCGCTGTAAAGTCAGCTTCCCTGAAAATTTCATCAAAATCAATCTTACCGTTTTTGAGTTCATTCGGAACATACACACATACAAACATCCATTTTCATATATATAGATGAAAAGTTATTTGTAAAAAATATGGAAAATTTTTTACTAAAAATGTTCAGCCTGTATCGTATCCATGGGCTATTTAAACCTTTATATTTTGTAAATAATAACCTTAAGTGAAGACTTTATGTAGATGTACATATAACACACATACATTATGATTATAATATTAAGTTTTAATATGAATTTTGTATTTAATATATCGAATTTACATTATAATCATACTTTTCGAGAATTCCCGGGTACCCGGGAACGTACCAACAAACTTTCCCGAATTTCCCGGGAATCACAAAATTTCGGGAAATTAAAAACCCTTATCTTAATATTCTGAATATTTGTTTAATTTTATATTTGTGGTAAACTGTGAATGCCCAACCATAACTTTCTCCAGCAACCTTACTCTTATTTCTACTGAAATTAACTCGTTTGTTTAGAAAATGTTCTTTACCAGTAAATGAAACATTTTTAAACCACTTTTTTGTACGAGTCCAAAACTATGTGGCTTTAAGTTGAAATTACACAAATTATGAATTCGGTAGAATTTTAGCCATCTACCATACAGAGCCTGAAATAATCAAATAACACATTTCCTGATTGTGTTCTCTCTAGCTTCGGAGATTTGAATTGACAGCATAGATCATGTAATTTTACACCATTGGATTTATTTTTTTTGTCATTATTTGAAATCAAAGATATATGTTAAGATGCCTTCAATAAACCGTGCACAGATCAGAAATTGAAGGCTGCGTCAACATGGAAAACGGTAATGTTCTAGCAGTGTCTGGAAAATATTCTTACGATTTTATATTCATTATATCGTTAGCTTAGTATGCAATTTACGTTTTAGGGCATTCTTCAAATCATTGCCTTCCCTTTCTGCTCAAGAAATATGACATCTTGAAAAAAGTTAATTTCAGAGTATCTGATTTAAATAAGTAATTTGTCTTACTTTCAATAAACCAAATGTAAATTTTAAACATTAAAATTTAAAGCAGAACCTTTTACAATTCCTTGAGAATGCCTCAACTCCCTTCTTTATTTGGTTTGTGTTTCAAGGTTGGTATTTGTAGAATTACAAGACATCATCGTTAACCGGACCGAACATTACCATCATGATGATGGAGAGTCCGCGTTTGAAACGGTTAATTGTTTGCCCCCCGACAATACTGCCCGTGATTCCGATTGAAAAACAATAGACGATAACAAGATATCAACGAATATTATTTGCGATGAGTGCCCGTTGGCCGGAGTGGCAGGTATTATTTCTCATTGTGTTCCTTTTATTTTGAGTTGCTAGTTATGTGTTACGTGTGTGTTTATATTTAGGCACAATTGATGTAATTTACATATCCACCATTGAAGACTATGGTGGTCCAGAAGTCGAAGTTCAACAGGAGGAACCGCAACCATCAACGTCAAAAGAACTACCAAAACATAAATATCGTTTTGGATATTCAACCGGAAAATGAGCTCATGATAAAGGAAAATGTTTATACGTGGAAAACTAATCCGTTTCGGATATAAACTGTGGGCGCTTTTCTCGAACAATGGCTATATTTTTCATTTTATCCCATATTCGGGTGTATCCTGCATTTACAATAAGAGTTCGGGATTCGGTGCATCCGTCATAATGGAACTCTTATCACATTGCGAGCATCCAATGAAGTCTGCTTTGACAATTTTTTTACCTCTCATTATTTGTTGTGCTTGATAAACAGAAAGGGATTCTGTGCAACCGGCACTGTTCGACCTAATCGTGTTGCTGGAGCCCCTTTAAAAAAGTTACTAACGCCTCTAATTACGACACAATCGATCTAATGGTAACCTTGGTTTACCTCTAACTACTTTGAAACATTAATTGCTAATAAGTATAGTTTCCAAAATACATAAATTGTACCAAACAAAAGATTTCAAAACACTTAACAGTACCAACGTGTGGACAAACACACGACAATTTTCAGAAAAACTACGTGTCAAAAAACATTTTTTCTCTCCAGAAATGTTAAAAGTAATATCACAAGACGTTTCTGAAATTTTCATTAAAAAATTCCATCGTTTAAATTTCCGGTAATTAATGAGTTAACAAGTTGTGAGTAATAAGGTCTGAAGATAGTTTTTCAAACAAATTCTTATGAAAAATCTTACATTTCTTCAAATTTAAACAAAATTGTGTTTTTGCCCATATTAAACATATCTTTTTTTAATACATCTAACTAGACCTTGGAAAAGTTATTTGCATTAAAGTATAGCTACACAAACACACTAATTTGCAGTTTTTTCCCAGAATATAATGGGAAAATACAAAAATTTTCGCCTAAAGCTAAATATATGTCGTGGAACATGTCACTACAAAAGCTGTGGAGACTTGTATGAGTGGTACTGACTTTAAACTAAAGGGTATTTCATTAAGCGCTTCCTATCATTAAATTTCAATAAAACAAAGTGTGTGTAAGATATCATTGACATTTGCTATTCTTTTGAAAGGCATACAAGAAAAAGTCTAGTGGTGGCCATTACACATTATCATCACGAGTGAAGACCATGCTCTCAAATCGCTCGTTAGGAATGCCCAATGTGGCATGAGCTGTGTGCAGCGTTGTCCTGTTGAAAGCACTTGTCTTTGGTGTCCATATCATCCATTTCAAGTCAAAAGATGTTGATAGCACTCGCCATTGATGGTGATGCCCTGGCCAATATTTTTCTGCATACCAATATTTACATTCAACAGTGATATTTTCAGGGTGCATTGGACACTTTTGGTTCATCTCAAATTCGAATTGATTTTATTGACGTAAACTGGGCAAAACACGGGGATGATTTCCCGAACAGAACACCCATTTTGATGAAACAATTTTATCATTTGCACTCTACAGCCAATTTAACAATATGGCCGCTATCAACTGTAAAATTTCGGAAGTCGTTATTGGAAGACCCTTTACATAAAGTGAGTTTGAAATCTCTTTGTGTGCTTATCGCTATATACATACACATACAAAAATTGATACGTTTTTTTTTCGCTTCAGTCGTATAAATTGAGATTTTGCTTGGTTTTTTCTTTCCCTCACAAATTGTCTACCTCAGGTAAAATGTGTCTACGTTAGTATGCTGTTTTATTTATTTTTTTTAAAATTACTTTCAAGAAACATTTTAAGAAAACAATAAGCTTCCAGGTGTACATATAACTAAAACGTTTGTATTATGGGTGTTCTTGATAAGTTAAGGCATTGCCTAGACGACCAGAATTGTATTCTTTTGTAAATACTTATAAACGAAATTTATATCAAAGAGAATTGTTACCATGAATTGTTCGTTTTGAAATTTTTATATTAAACGAAAATTAATGAGGCATAATGATGTGGTGTTTTTGCATGTAATATTTGCTATTATTTTTTATCTTGCGTTTTTTTGGAACAAAACTATAAATCTTGGTTTTATGAAAAAAATTTGAATAATGTATTTTTCAAATATTGGATTATTTAGATTCCAATTTAAAGTTCATTTTAAGACATCGTTTCATTCCATTCCGAATACTTACTAAATAACATTTTGTCAAATCTTAAAATTTTAATTTTGCAGCGAAACAGTTTTTGGAGAAATCGAGAATGTTGATACAAATTTAGTTGCAAACATTTTGAAGAATTTTTGCGATCGCCGGACGTTTTTTACTACACCTTGCAAATAGGCAGTTTATGAAATAGGCTCGGGAAATTCCGGACACCTCTCTACCCAATCAAATTCTTTAAGTAACTAAGAAACAATTCATACTTACAAAACTTTTAATCAAAATACGTAGCTTACCTAGAAAGAAAGAAAGAAAAATAATGTTGTAAATATTATTATATGTACTATAAATGCTGAAAATAAATAAAAATAGAATGCTGTATTTGCTTGTGACAAATCTTTTATAGACTTTACATTTCTGTGAACATTGGGGCAGAATCAAATATTTTGCAAAATCAGAAAATGTAACCTATTTATACCCTAAACCATCTTATTGAAGAGACTAACGCGTTTGTGCTGATATTTGCAGGGACCAAAATATAAGTCTAACACCCAACTTAAGGTATCGATTGACTCATAATCAGTGGATAAAACGATGTCCGTCCGTTTGTCTGACTAGCATTGTGGCTCTCCATGTAAACATTGTGAGCAAAGAACAGGTCGCAATTTTGAAAGACATGTCGATAAATTCGGTACATATAAGTTTTTCAGCCCAAGGACGAAATCGGTCCATTATTCCGAAATTGGACTTTATTGGTCATAACTATTCAATTTATGTAGGTATCTACACAATTTTTGCTCCAAATAAGTTTTGTGTATAGCTCATTTGTTGCAACAACGTCATAATTCGAAAAAAGTCGTTTCGAGAAAAACGGCTTTGAATGTGTTATGACATTTTACTATTTCTTAAATAAATTTTCAACAAATCATAAGATATCAGAAATAAAACCTGATTTAAATAGTAGATGTTAATATCCTTCTAATCTGTATTTAACCCACATTTTTTCTTGTCAAATATACGAGAAAACATGAATTTTGATTTTGATGTTTACAGCAAAAAACACTCTCACGCAAAAAATAATTGCATTTTATAAAAACTGATTGAACTATATCAAAGACTAAAGAACGGCGAATATTTTGTATTACTCAGTTCAAAAAACACGGATTTTGAGTTATGACGTTGTTGCAGCAAATGAGCGATATAAGGAATTTATTATTCGTAGCTCCCATATAAGATCCGCTTCTGAAAATTACTTTAACGAGCATAAATCTCTCAAAGATGTTGGTATACACATCAAATTCAGCAATAATAACGTTCATATAGACATAAATCACACGAACTAACTTCATGGTGATCGGTCCAAAATTAGTCCAAAATTAAGGCCATCATTTACGAAAATAAATGATTGAGATTTTAAAAGAAAAATGTTTTTGCGCATTTAATTAGAGTAGGGCATTATATGGTAGGGCAAAGTTTTCTAAATCTCAAAACTGGGATTGAAAAACGAGCAACACTTTTAAATACTCTGCTGTATTCCACATCATTCGTGTTATTCTTTTACCGGCCCTAAAACTAAATTTAAACTGTATATGTAAATTTAGATTTTATGCTCTTTTTTGAGAATTGCGAGATTTACTTTTTCTGGATTGTCTAACGATATAACAAATATGTTATATTCATTTATTCATATATTTGTGCATTCTTAAATTTCACAATTTATGTCAGAATTTTAAAAAAATCACAACAAATTTTACTCTTAGTTCCACTAAAATTCACTCCTTTGTTTAGAAAAAGTTCTCTCAGATCACACGAAAAAATTTCAAATCACTTTTTTGCACAAATCCAAAAATATGTGGCTTTAACTTAAAATTACATAAGTTTTGAATTTTATAGATTTTGAGCAATCTACCATACAGCGAGTGAAATAATCAAATGACATATTACTTGGTTGTGTTCTCTAGTTTCTGAAAAATCTGACAAGCACACAACGACATGCAGTGGGTTTGAATTTTAAGCCAAGGGAAATGTCCTTGTACCACTGTTGAGGCTGAAATGCAGTGTTAGTAAAGATTATTCAGTGTGATCCAAACATTAAAACTAAATTATAAATGAGAAACTGGGAGTTACAGTAGACCACATCAAATGTGAAAATGATTGTAATGATTCTATCATCCACAAATAAAATCTAATTTTGTTAACTTCGAATACTTTTTTTAAACCAAACAACAAACATAAAGTAACTGCTGATTACAGTACTAATTTAGCTATTTCAGCTTAGGAGATCGAAAATTTAAACACTGTTTTAAAGTATGTTAGATAATTTAGTGCAGTAACTGAATTTGTATTTTATCCCTTTAGAAAAACTTCAATTACAGGCAAACTTTATAGTCAAAGTGCTAAGCTAAAATGCCCTGTAACTGACCATGTACTTAAACAAACTGGTTACAAAATAAGTTTTTTTTTTAATGACTGGGTTATCCTTTACAACACACTGTATTTCAATATTTAACATATGTAAATTATGTGGTTTGAACTGATTGTTTTTGCAACATTACATTCCAGTTTTTAAGAAACTTATGTGTAAGAAAATTTACAATAATAATTTATATGTATGTACATGCGAAGACTAATACTAATACGATGCGTATGATTAATATTTAATAAAATCAAAATTAATCATACGCACATAAAGTCCACAAATACCACAACCAAATTTGCATAACATGTTGAAAAGTTGTACAATAAATATTGCATTTATTATTAAAGCAAGTACTTACGAACATACATATAGAGATGTAGGTTCTTATGTATAAAGAAAAAAAAAAAACTATTTAATTAAAATTTTAAACTACTGCAGTGTTGGCATGATAAAATGTTTGCTCGGCACACACAGACACACATAAGCCAACACCAAAGAACGTATGTGCCACAAACTGACATTAAAGTAATAAGACATTTAGTTGAGTGTATGCACACATACGTATATTAATACTAGGGTGGCCCAAAAAAAGTTGTGCATGATCCCAACTAAAATAAAAGATTAGTTCATTCTAAGAAACTGTTTCTCAAATGTTTTGTCTTGGGTGCAGTATTCGGTGAGCTAGATTTAACAAAAAAATATAATTTTTTAAGGTTATAAAGCAATAAACTTGCTGTTATAAACAAGCATATTTATTTATGTCATGAAATCAGCATGACATTAATTTGAATTCGAACTAGATTGAATTTCTAAAAACTTAAAAGGCCTTTTCAGTGTATTTATATAAGGTTTATAATGTATTAATTTAAACAAATTTTATTAAATAATGTCAAAATTAAAAAAAAAAAAAAAAAAAACTAGAAAGAAAATAACCAACAACCAAGTGATTCTGAGTCGATTATTATTATCACGTCTATGGATGTAAAACATTTCATTTGATTATTTCATGCGCTAAAAATCTATCAAATTCAAAATTTACGAAATTTCAACATGTTTTTTGATTCGTACAAAATATTGATTTGAAATTTGTTCATGTGATCGAAAACAACATTTTCTACACAAACGAGATAATTTTATTCGAAATAAAAATACAATTTTTTGCGATTTTTTAAAAATATTGACAAATATTGTGAAATTTAAGAATTCATAAATAAATAAATTAATGAATATAACATATTGCAATGAAATTTGTTACATCCATAGACGTGATAATAATAATCGACTCAGAATCACTTTCGATCGGTATACCTTAGGTAGGTAGTTAGAATAATATTTTTGGGCGTAACAAATATCAGTACAAAAGCATTATACCCACTATGGTGATGTAGGTTATAAAAATTATAAAACTTTGAATATTTTTGGTCTATTAAGATAATTTAGATTTATCATTGAAAGCGTCTTTTATGATACCAATATTTCAAATGTTTCCTTTGCGATAAATGTGAAAAAATCATAAAAACCTTTAGAAGGTCCTTCTTATCTGTGTACACTAAAAAGCTAAGCTTTCATATTAGTTGGAAACATCAACATCTTATTTTAATCTCCATACATAAGGAGTCACCCTAATATACAATTAAATACATTGTTAAACACCTACATGCAAACAAATAAGTATATACATAAGAACACTATTAAGGAGAATGCAGCTCTATAAGTTGGCATGAGGGTATGTGAGTCTAGTTTAAAGCAAATGACTTTAAAGTAATGTTAATGACATTATGCAGCACACACGTACGGAAAGCAGTATTGTGACAAAGTAGAACACGTACTTGTTTGCAACAAACTGTATATACAATATATCTCTCATAAATACACATACATATTTCTAAAACACATATATGTGTATTTGAATGTGTAAAAAGATATTTGTAGATTCACACATAAAAAACAGGTAGTACAGAAAAGTAATGCAATAGTGACAAATTATACATGATACTCATTTGTGGAAAATTGAAAATAAATAAAACGAGAACATTTTCAATTATTTTTTTTGCAGTGTATACATCAAAAATTTAAGCAATTGAATCTCAGTTATTCTCCTCTTAATGGAATTAAATGGTTCTTTGTGATTCGATAACTTTGGCATTGTTGTCTGTACGGAGTTTGAATAATTATCTTTATAAAATTCCTATTATTCTTGCGCTGAAAAACAAATCCAAACAAATTTAACGTTATTTCTAGATTTTTTACTAGCTTATTCAATTTTTTCTTTAATTTAGTTTTCCATATAAATCATTTATTTCTATTAGATTTTTTTGTTTCTACTACTGGGGCATAAGTCCTGTCCTATTTATGCTTTAAGAGCTATTCTGAACGTTCCTTACATATTTTGTTAAAAAGGGCGTGCGTTTGATGAGATTTGATTACGGATAGCCAGGAGGTACTAATATCTTCTGATAACCTAAATCTCGTTGATATTATGATGGATACCTGATCATAATTGACATGCAATGGGACACGGGACGTAGGATATGATTGGTAGACAAACAGGGACTCAAACAATCATTAACTATTATTTGGTAGTACTCGAAAGTATACTGGAAGAAGAGTTAAGGACTGAGATCGAAAAACCCATAACATACATATATGTTAATAAAAGACCACTAAACTTACAGTTTTGATTTTTTTTTATTTGATTGAAATTATTATTACAATTTACAAAATAAAAAATATTTTTATAGTTCTAATCACTAGTGATGAAATTTTGAACCTTTTTCGGAAACCCTTCCATTATGGTTTTTATAGTGATTTCTGTCACTTTGTTCGAACAGGTTGTCCATCTCCGTTTAAAATCTACCACACTTTTGGACAACTTTTTTGTACTCTTCAATTCTCTTTTAACAAGAGCCCAATATCTCTCCATTAGCTTTAGCTCCAGGCACTTTGGAGAATTTGCCTCTCTTGGTACAAATACCACATTATTGTTCTTGTACCACTCAAGACCTTTCTTACCATAGTGACAGATGCCAAATCAGGCCAAAAGTAAGTGGACACATTAAGAAGTCTTATGAATGGAAACATTCTTTTTTGTAAACAATCCTTGATGTAAATTTCGGTATTTATAGAGCCCTTTGTAACAAATGTTTGGCTTTTTTGCCGCAACTGCATATTGCTTGCCATACCAAGAACTTTTTGGGAAATTTTGTCTGCTTTTGGATCCTAAACTTTTCTACAACTTTCCCTCGAGCATCAGCAACATTAAAATTTTAACCCGGAAGCTGCGAAAAATCTGCCAGAACATACTTTTCGTCATCCATTTTTTGTATAAAATTTGGCTTCAATTTCCGTACTCTGTTTTTGACCTCTAAATTTTTAACAGCGTTCCTGTCAGGAACTTTTTGAGCATTGTCTGTTTTTGAATCTGCATTGGCTTTAACTTTTCGTACCAAATAGTCCGAGCACTGAGCTAACCGGGCTGCTTTCCTATCGGATGTGTTGGGAGCTCTTTTGAAAATGTTTTCTATTTTTTGGCTTAATAAACATCATGTGGACCATTCCTTCTACCTGAACCAGGTTTTATATCAACGGAAATGTTCTCCCGGTACTGTTGAATAACATTGGAAACAGTTTGACGGCAGACCTTTGATTGTTTGGCCAACTTTTTGTAGGACCAAATTGGGTTTTGTTGAAAATATTTAATAATTTTAGTACGCATTTTTTCCGGTCACTCATTTTAATCAGGGGTTAACCACAAATGAACATAATTGACATTAAACATAATAACTGACATGTTTTAAAAAGGTAACTTGATTAAAAAAAAAAAAAAAATAAATCAAATAATACTTGGGTTAAAAGTTTTAATGAAAAACGTGTGTTAAGAATTTTTCGATCTCAGTCCTTAATTCTTGCTTGAATGGGAATTCGCATTTCAAGTGCGTGATTTATATAGACTCAAGTAGGCGAATAGGTTTATTGCTCTGTTCATGGGGTAAGATAATATTATTAATTTGATGTGGGAAATAATGTGTCGAAAAAAAGTTTATCGAAAGGGCTTTAATGGTAATGAATATGGATGTTTTTGTTATCCAGGCTTCATAAGAATCCTAGGCCTATTACAAATTTTAATAGTGCCAGTATTCATCGAAAATAATTTTTACCAGAGCTCAATTCGCTAAAAATGTTTAAAGAAAATTATATATAAGAAGCCGCAGAACAAAAGGTACCATTTCGCATTTTTTTTTGACAAATTGGTTTTTTGGTATTTTTATAATATTTGTGTTTAAATCTTCTAATGCCCGTAATTTCAACAAGTAGACAACAGTGTAAAATACCCAGCAGATATAGTTACCTGAAAGAAAACTTGACATTAATTTCAAATTAATATCTACGGGTAAAAATTACCAAATATTTTTACTCCATAAGTAACTAAGCACTGATAGATATCTATTTGTTGAAATTACGGGCATAAAATCAATAAAGTTTACATAATTTTTTTAATTTTTTTTTACTGAGTAAATGGGTTCTAAAAAATTAGTTCTTAACAAAACGAAAATTTTTAGTATAAAATGACAAAAATAATATATTTAATTTCAATGTGTAATTTGTTATATGATTTTGTTTTAAACAAAACGTACTTTTTTACTTATATTTTTAACAAAAGGTTCTTTTTCCGATATAAAATTGATTTTATATCAAACATCCTTAACATTTAATGAGGTGACTTATAATGATAAGCAAGAAACTTGTTACCATTTCCAGGTTCATGCTGTTTTTAAGGGGGTGAAATAAATAAAACACAATTTCCCAAAAATTTGAAATGAACAAAAAAGTACCTTTTGTTCTGCGGACTTCAAATATGAAACAATTTTTATATTCTTAAAACATGCTATCCATTATTAAGCTTTTTGGTTTTCTGTACAAATTATCCTTTGTCTCAGTGTTGACGTTCAGTCAAATTTACTTTAATATGCTTGGCTTGGGTATGTCATGTGATTTTGAACATGAATTTAACATAACTATACCTCTATGCAAGAAAATACATTAACCAGCATTATAAATGCATAACTTTACCAACACATGTTCAAGATCTTTTGTCCTATATTTTAAATATGAATGTAAATAGTATGAGGGCCTAGAAATAGTGACAGGAATAAAGAAAAAAAATAGTTTATATGGTTTCCAAAAATTCAAAAAAGTATCAATAAGTTATTTCTTGGCAGAATTGTTAGGATCTTGTGCTATGAATCTTTTTTGAAATACTTCCTTTTTTACACGTGTGAATACAGATTTAAGTATATCATCTAAACTACTTAGCTGGTAAGGTATAGTGTTTAATATGAAAAAGTTAAAGTAGACTACTTATTAAGATTTATGAGTTAACAGGGCATATAAACAAAGTGAATAAATTATGGATAAAATGAATTTAAACAATTGTGAATACCATATTCGACAGTTATATATCATTCAACAAAGTATACTTTACGACAAATATAACAACTATTTTTGGTGAAAAGAGATCAAAATTTGGTGGAATAAACGGTAAAGTCAAATTTTTGGAAGAAAAAAAAGAAATGTTGGTGAAAAAAAAATTTTGTTAAAAAAGGTGGTTAAAAAAAAATTTGTTAATATTGATGTATCAGACAGGTGGGAAAGTTATTATGTGGCTTCGGAAAGTTGATTTCAACAGACAGGCGGACATGGTCGCATATGAAAAATGTAAAAATTACTAACGGAATGACAAACTGATGTACTTATACCCCTGCCACTCATGGTAAAGGGAGTAAAAGAATTCTTAAATATTTTACTTACTTAAGAATCTCAAAATAAATAAAAATTTAAGAATGTTTCTCACTTCTGCAAAGAGAAAGTTGGTAAAGGAACTTATTGTCGATTTAAGAGTGCATTAAAATAATGGTTTGAAGATGTTCATAGAAAAACAGCTTGAACAACTAAATATTGTAAATCTTTCGTGCAGAGACACAATTGTAATTCCAGCTTTGAAGAGCTATAGTATAGACTCTGAAAAAGATGAAATGTCGGAGATATTGGTGTAAAATGTAACGCATTCTTCAGAAAAACTCTAATTTCCAAGCAAATCAAAAATAACTTTTGGATCTTTAAACTATTTTTATATACATAAATATCAATATTTCTTGAATTGCATAAACCAACAATGATTAGTGGTCCAAATGCTCAATCTTGCCGAAAAAGTAATAACTCGCTTTTGAAAAGCCATACCGACTTTAAACTTTTTTTTTTGTGCATGATGTATGTTTTTGTATGTAAATTTTTTATTTGTGGATTTGTTTAAACCCTATAGACGGCGAAAGGGCTGGACCCATTTTCCTGAAAATTGCACAACGTCTTTCTGTATGTGTGGAAGAAATTAAAGGGCGAAATGCTAAATTTTTTGGAAATAAATCTGTGATTTCTGAACGGCTGATCTGCTCGGTATATAGTTTGACGTGGGCCTAGCCAAGGATCATTCGAGTTTAACTTATTAAAATAGACCCTACAAGTGCTCCAGGCGCGGCGCTATGGGGGCTCAAAGCAGGATACCTTCGCAATGTACAATGTTTAAACACGTGCCATTTTTTTGTTTCTCATCCGATTTCAAAGGTTTTTATATTTTTGGAAAGCTTCGTCCAGGTCTTGAAAAAACATGCTTGCGTGTGCTATTTATTTTTTATAGTTTCCGTGTTAGAGGCATTTCAAAATTGAAAAATTTCAAGTCAATATCTCAATTAGTTTCAAAAATATACCACTTTAAAATTTTAATAAATTTTCTTAATACTTTATTCAACAACAAGTCAAAGCTCTGACTTAGTCACATTAAAATATGAAAAAGTGCAATATTTTTGAAGGACGGAGTTTTAAAGTGGTATATTTTTGAAATTAATTGAGATATTAACTTGAAATTTCTTTTATAAGACCAAAAATTAACTTATCTAAACAAAAAAAAAAATAACTCGGAAAAATGTGGATTAAATTGTTCCTAATATTGCAAACCTTTCACAATTTTGATACAAATTTTAGTTTTAGAAGCTCAAAAAATATGTAGAATGTAATAAAATCTTTATTTATTAACAGAACTCAACGAAATTTTCCAAGTTTTTTATAGATAACAAAGTGTAAAGAAAATTGTCAAAAGGTCAAAGAGAATCCCGCAATTCTTAAAAATTGGAGCGAAAATAGCAAAAATGGTATTTTTTACAATTTTGCCCATAGGATTCATATTTTCTTCGGAGCTGGGAAAATACTTTGGAAATAAATAGGGATCACATCAAGGTTTCCAAAACTGCTATTCGATTTCTGATCCCAGCTTTGAGCTTTTAGAACATGTGGCCCAAAATTTAGATTTTGATAAAAAATAGGTCAAATTCCGAAGGGCGTAGGAACGACATTTTCGAAAACTATGACATGTTTTTTATACCGAAATGTTTCCCAAAAAGATATCTTACAGAAAAACATAAAATTGTTGTATGTCCTTAAAGAAAGTTTTTTTTTTAAATAAAAAAGAGTTAGGTCACCTTTTCGCCCCAAAAAACAGCACAAATCTACTATTTTTTTAAATGTTTAAATTGGAAATAATTTATTTTTGGATCTGTAATTGATATTGCTCTGATGTCTTTTGCATACTATTGGTAATTCAGTTGTCTAACTAACGCAAGAAATTTGTGTTAAGTTGGTTCAAAAATAGGCCCCACATTTAAAAAAAAGCGAACCAAGGTATGGCAAAATTTTAAATTTTTAATTTTGAAATGCCTCTAACTCGCAAATTGTTACAGATAAATAGCACGCGCAAGCATGTGTTTTCAAGACCTAGACGACCGCTTTCCAAAAGTATAAAAATCTTTGAAAGCGGATGAGAAACAAAGAAATGACACGTCTGTAAAACTTTTACATGTCGAAGGTACCCTACTTTGAGCCCCAATAGCGCCGCGCGTGGAGTAGTTGTAGTATCGGTTTTAATAACTTAAACTTGAATACTCCTTGGCTACGCCCATGTCAAATTTTATTCCGATCGGACCAGCCGTTTTGAAATCCCAGATTTCTAAAAAATTTTTATTCTACTCCACTGTTAGTCATATATTAAAATTAGTTTTGACTTCATAGAAATATACATATGTGGCGTATGATTATTAAAATTTGTATAACAATTATTTATAAAGTATACGTCACATATGGGAAATTTCATGTTGCGGTACGTGACATTTGTACGCATATTGAGTGGAATAGATTTTACAAAAATAAAAGTATTTGAAAAATAATTTGGTCTTTATGTTCCATATAGAGAGTACTATATTTAAAAAAAAAATAATATGGCTCATTTGTTGTAGCAAAACGTCATAATTAAAAAAAGGCGTTTCGAGAAAAACAGTTTTAAAGGTTTTTTGACATTTTACTATTTCTTAAATAAATTCTCAACAAATCATGCGATTTCAGAAACAAGACCTGATTTAAATAGTAGATGTTTATATCTTTCTAATCTGTATTTAACCCAAATTTGTTTTTATCAAATATACGAGAAAACATTAATTTTAATTTTGATGTGTACAACAAAAAAACGGTCTCACACAAAAAATAATTGACTTTTTTGAAAACTGATAAAACTATTTGCAAGACTAAAGAATGGCGCATATTTTGCATTACTCAGCTCAAAAAACCCGGATTTTGAGTCATGACGTTGTTGCAGCAAATGAGCGATATGTTCTTTCGAAACATTGTTGTCCGAAATATCGAGCGAACACGGTTTATCTTACATGTAGAAATATCCGAAAATTTGCGAATCGGGAGAGGCGTTATGTTTTCTTTTAACTTCTTACACTAAACCAAATATTTTTCCTTTGCAATCCGTCATCTATATGGGGCATTTCATGTCAAGTGCACCAACTTTTGAAATCGATGTCTTCCGATTGGGATGAAATTTGCACCATGGTTAGTTCTATTGGATAGTAATTCAGGCACAATTTTTCAACAAGATTTTGGCCAAGCAGGTGTTTTTTCTCATCCATGTAACTTATTACCTACTGTTCTTAGCAAAATGTGTTCCAAATTGTTTAGATAGCTATTTCTTTAATATTTCGGAAAAAAAAATTAAAAAAAAAAATTGTATTTTTTTTCCAAAATCAAAAACTTTTTTTACTTTTTTTTCAAAATGGGCCCTTTTTTCTCAAAAGAGAGCTTAGATATTTTCCTTGATAACCTATTTGGTCGCTTAGCGGATGCGAGTTGATTATTTATCAAAATAAATGTTTTGTAACTCAAAACATACAATATTTGACTTTTTTTTGCAAAATCAAAAACTTTGTTGACTTTTTTTTCAAAACGTACCCGTTTTTTAATTTTTTTTTTTTGCTTAGTGGAATGCGAGTGGGATATCTATCAAAATACATATTTTGTAACTCAGGTCATAATTTTTTTTTTTTTTTGTAAAATCGACGTTTTTCCTAAATGGGCCCTTTTTGAAAACCTTTTTTTGCTCAAAAGAAAGCTTAAGTCTATTCCTTTAAGAGATTTTTGGTCTCTTAGTGGGATACTAGTGGAAATTCTGAAATTTAAATTTTGAGTATATTGCCTCCTTTTCACTTCTCAGTTTTCTTGGAGAAACTTGATAAACTAACATCAACTAGAATTTAAATAAAAACAATCTTTGGCTGATTTTATAACAAATAAAATTTAATATAGTATGTGTCACATACCGTACGTGACAGGTTTTTCTTTTATAGTAAAACAATATACAAAAACAAAAAAAAAAAAATAGAAAATATATATTCGGTTCTAATAAACAATTTGATAATACCAAAAAAACAATCAGAATCAAATTCATTTCATACTACATGCTAATTGGGAGCTGAGTCTTCGATCAATCTTAGCCTAAAGCATACCAATTAAATAAAAAATGAAATAAAGTCAGTTTAAACTATTATTTTTGCACTTAAACTGTAAAATAATAAGCTCTAAATACTTTCACATAATAACATTTTAGTGTTTTCTCCTATTCAAGTCATCTTGAAAAAAAGTTTCAAGAGTTTTTGTTTTTTCCGTCGTGGTTGTCATTCTCGTGGAATTGCCCATATACGTATATGTTGTTTATTAGATGTACTAAGTACATTGTACTTCGTATGGAGAGAATAAAAGTATTTGTTACATACACGACTTTTAATTATCTTTGGATTGTTTTATGATGCTTTGCAAAATATTTTGTCCAACTGATAACCGTTCGTGAACTGTTCCTCTTTTTAAAAATTGTTTTCATATATTTGTTTACGGGTCTATAAGATGTTTCTTTTTGAGATCACTAGACCAAAAATATATAAGAAACATTATAAAAATAACAAGGGTTTATTATGGGCTGTGTAACAAAAACTCTTGTTTTATCTCCATGCAAAGTAAGTCGCTCTTATATATAAATGACAGTAATAAAAAAAATAATTTTCTCATCATTTAACTACTTGCCTAAGTATTTGATAATTTAAATACATCATTAATTAGTTAGTCATATCTCTCATACAACATTTCATATGTACTTTCATGTGTGCATGAAAAAACCATATATGCATGTTTGTACAGTTGATGTAAAGACTGCAGGTGATATTAAATTTTATAACATTTTAGCGTAAAATTAAACATAACAAATTTACATGTATAATATGTCTGCCTAAGCTCAGTCCCATTATATTTAGAGCATAGTTCCTTGTGAAAGTTTTCTTACCAACTGCAAAAAAAAAAAAACATACACATAAATGCAAAACAAATTTACAATCCTAAAATAACATGAACTCTTTCATGTTGCCAACATATACTACTACTACTACAAACGACGACGAACATACAGGCATAGAAAAAAATTTGACTTGTACATGTTAAATTGCTTAATATTTAAAGCATTAACTTAACTATGGCTCATATACATAGTCATTATATTTTGACTAGTGTTTGGTTTAGTAAATGAGTGTATAGTAAATAGTAAAAGTTTGCATACACCTAACTTATTTGAGGAAAGCTTTTCTGTTGAAAATTTCTTAAAGAACTTAACTATATCAAAAATCTTATATTTTTTTATTACTTATTCACCCATATATACATAAAAAAAATAGCAATATGTATTAAGGAGTGAGATCGAAAAATTCTTAACTTCAATTTTCTTGCTCTGTTTTTGGCCTCTAAATTTTTAGCAGCATTCCTGTCAGGAACTTTTTGAGCCTTGCATGTTTTTAAACCTGCATTAGCTTTAACTTTTCGTACCAAATAGTCCGAGAACTGAGCTACTCGGGCTGCTTTCCTACCGGATGTGTTGGGAACTCTTTTGAAAATGCTTTCTATTTTTTTGGCTTTAGATACATCATGTGGACCATTCTTTCTACCTGAACCAGGTTTTCTATCAACGGAAAAGTTCTCCCGGTACTGCTTAATAACATTGGAAACAGTTTGACGGCAGACCTATGAATGCTTGACCAACTTTTTGTAGGACCAAGTTGGGTTTTGTTGAAAATATTTAATAATTTTACCACGCTCTTTTTTTGTCACTCATTTTAATCAGATTAACAACAAATTAACATAATTGACATTAAACATAATAACTGACATGTTTTACAAAGGTAACTTGATAAAAGAAAAAATTAAAATAATACTTGGGTTAAAAGTTTTAATGAAAAACGTGTGATAAGAATTTTACGATCTCACTCCTTAAGTAATTAAAAATATGTTTAATATATTTTTTAATACTCATATTAACAATTTATTTTAGATGTTTAATATCAATTTTAGTTGCTAAAATGCAATGTATCAAAAACAAATGTGTGAGGCCCAGCCGTTAAGGAGTAGTTCAGTTAATAACACACGTACAGAGGAATTATATATATAAAATTAACATAGCAATAAGTATAATAATGGACTTAGATTTTATATAAAATGGGTTTTCTAGAACACTGTCTTCATCGTAAAATGCCTCGAGTGTAGAAGGAACTTATTCAAGAACAATACTGGAGAACAATCTGTATAACCGTTCGTAGAATATATATCTTATCATTATAATAAATTTTCGGTTGTTTTTCACTATTTTTGTTTTGATGAACCGTATTAACTGTTGCACAACATATTGTTACGAATGTGCAATGACGATTTGTATTCAACGGTCTGTAACGACAGCCTGCAGCATTCATCATGTTTGATGACACGTCCATCATTGACATTGTTTGTAAGTATGGCAACACTGAATGTTTGCGCTGCTGGCAATGACATCGAAAAGCTCTAGAAATCGAATGTACTAGTATGTCCGTTAAGATCGTTGTAGATGATTCCCGATAGATGGCGCGTGTATAAATAGTGGCAGAGCTGGCAGTCGTGAGTTGAGTTTATCATTGGCGCTGTTAGAGTTAACATCAACTGTCTTGTGCATATAAGGTTGTACGTAATAGAGTGTGTGTGCATTTCTGCGAATTGATATACGTGTATAAAGACATTGAGTGACTATTTAATTCTGTTGTTGTTGTACATTCTAAATAAATAAAGAGTTGTTACAATTTTAAACTACTAAAACTGCTTTTATTTGCAATCAAAACTATCCGGTTTATTTAAAGGAAATAAACCACGTTTTTAAAAGGTAAAAACGTAACAATATTAATCCAATCGCTAACATTTCCTTTTATACAGAACTACAGTACCACTTCGCTTCGCTACAGTACCACTTTCTTGCCAAAAAATTGCCATATTTTGGTCCAAGTAGCTGTTTGAGGTACATGTGTGTATATGTTTCGTCATCAGTAATAAAGCAGTTGTTAAATTTTTTTAAAACTTTGTCGTAAAGAAAGCCTGCTCGTTTGAAAGCAGCATCATTCAGCTGTAAACTTCGATTTTGATAAACCAGCATCCATAAGTTATTTTCTTACACTGGTTTTTTATTTCTTGCACGGTCATTTATGAAGATATTCAAATTTTGATTTATTGAATGTAGTATTTTATTTCTTATTGTTTACAAAATGTCGATTTTTCAAGGAGTTTGTACCCAGCACCCGTACAAATATACTCCAACAGGTAAATTGTTTTCACTAAATATCCATAGATATGTTTAAAAAATCAACCACTGGAAAAACCGAAAATGTTGTATTATTAAAACAAATAATAAAGTATAGTCGGTCAAGCGCGACCATATGATACTATAGTCGGGCTTATACCCTCCGCCACTATGGTGGTGTAGGGTATAAAAAGCTTCTATAATGTACCCGAATTTTATGTGAACAATGTTTTAATTGTCTTTATGTTTCTTTATGGTGCCACCAATTTTATACCAGACTATCAGTATGTCCTACGTTAGTATGGTAATGTTTTGGTGTTGCGAAAAAACTAAGGCTAAACTAATGTTTACCCAACATTTTTTGGCATAGTTAGTCATTGGCCCTATAAATTTATTAGACACATACATAATTACACATAAAAGTTAACATTGTTATGGTTTTAACTTGGCTTTCATTCTGTTTTATTTCTTGGTTTTTCTTCACTTCATCTCTCTCACTCTCTAGCACCCTTTAAAAGTCACCATGAATGCCAGAGCAAAACATGAAATAGTATTGCTTTAAATCCCAAAGTTTTGTTAGTTAAATCTTTGTGCTATTAGTATGTATTTGTAATAGGGTGGCACACAAACCAAGTCGTAGATTTTCCCAAGATTAACTAAGTCTAAGATAAGGTTTCTCCAAATAATTGTATTGAATTCCGTATTTCCTTATGATTTTCATATTTCTCATCGAGTCACTACTTACCTTAGATTAGCATGAAATTGATTTAGCAAACAAGACCAATTTTGTGGTATAAATTTCAAAGAATATAAATATATTTTTGTGCAATTTTGTTGAAAATGTTGTAATTTTCCTAAAAACTTATTTTCTTTAGATTATTTTAATTAGTTTCTACTTGCAAAATATGTTCTCTTACTAATTTTGATATGCTGACAAATATTTTAAATTAACTAAAGCCTTTTCGAGATATCGCAAATTTTATGTTTATATATAGATACAAATACACCACGTGAGGTGTTCCTGTATTCTTCATTTTCGCGGCTGCCTGGAAACTTAACCTAAAATACAAATATTGTTAGCCAGAATAAATACAATATAAATCTCATGTTCCGAACGAACTTAAGCGATTTGAACTAAGGTCACTTTTATATCTTTCAAGTTTAAGCGAAACTATAAAATAAAATACAAGTAATATTGAGCCAAAACTCTTTGTTTTTTAATATACCAAATAAATGGAACATTTTAAAAGATATGAATACATTTCTGTGGACTTTTGATAAAACAACTTACGTGTAATTTTAAAATTTTTCAGGAGTGCGCAAAAACTATCGAATTTGTCGATAATTGGTTTATTTTTTTACCTTAATGAATTTTGTGAGCTTTGTAAACTTTTTTGAGACAAATAATAAAGTTCTTCATGGACATATAATAAAATAATTATCGATCAATTCGATAGTTTTTGCGTACTCCTGAAAAATTTTAAATTACACGTAAGTTGTTTTTTCAAAAGTTCACAGAATTATATCTGCGATAATTTGAATCAGTTAGAAACTAGAAATACTCAGTTTAAACTTAATTTTACAATACTACTAACTTTTGAATTCATTGGAACCAGCCGGACTGCTACCACATGTATTAACATTGAAGGTTGGATCACAGACTTTGTCTGATACTGTATATTCAAATCGAGATCGAGATGCAATATAAAACAGATGCTAGTCATTAATAAAATTGCCAATAATATTAAATTTGACAAGTAAGGAAGTATAATCGGTCAAATCAAATCATATGATACCCAACATTGCGTAGTCGAGCAAAAACTTTTTCTGTTAAAATTTCAATAATTTATTGCCGAGCGAGATTTTAGGAGGTGGGCCTTATATGAGAGTAGTGACCAATTTTGAACCGAACACCATGAAATTAAGACGTGTAGTCTATTTCTATATGAAACCTCTTTCTGTTAAATTTTATTAGCATACCAACAAATTTAAGTGATTTATGCTCCTTAAAGTGATTTGCATAAGTGGCTCTTATATAGGAGCCATGACCAGTTATGGACCTATCGCCATGAAAATGCATTTTTAAGAGTTTTAAGCTGGTTAAAGTAGATTTCGGAACTGAGGCTTGCATGGGAGCAGTGGTCAATTATCCGATCAAAATAAAAAAACTTATTTGCGGAAAAACGTATGAGGCTATATACTTATATAAATCAAACTTTTATTGGCCAATAAAGTCCTATTTTGGAAGGTCATTTGTATGGGGGCTAGGTGAAATAATAGACCGATTTTTGCCTACCGAAGAAAATACATGTACCAAATTTTATCGAAATATCATCTATATTGCGCCATGTATTTGCCCAGAAATTGCGCACGTATCATCCAGCCAGACGACCAGACAGACAGATAAACATCGTTAAATTTAAATATATTGTTAAAATTATATTCTGCAATGCAGCTACAAAATTCTACATTTAATATATTTTGTATATCCTACATCACTTTCTGAGTCGATAGGTATACTTTAAGGTGGGTTTCAGGATAAATTTTTTGGCATTAGAAACATCAGCACAAAAGCATTATAACCTCCACACTATATTGCTACTAAATTCTACACATAAATTATTATCCACATTGTGATTGCCTTTAATATATAGCATCAGATTGGAGAGAAAATAGATTTCGAAAAATACAAATAAAATACGAACCAAACTGAATTTCGAAAATCAGAAAAATAACTGTAATTTTGATAAATTTATATAAATAAAATGTTTACAAGATTATGGAAATTTGAATATTCCTGAACTTATACGAAAATGTCAGACAAAACAGTAACAGCACCTTAACATGCTGGCTTAACATGCAAAGGCTCTCAGTCCACTTTTTTTAGAAGTTGAGATTTTAATGCAATGATGTACAATAAGTAAAAATACATTAATTACACATAAAAAATGGAGTTATCTCGTTTTTAGTCATTGTTTTGTAGTGATGAGCAAAAGCGCTTAGTCCAATTTATCACAAGAAAAAGCTCTAAGACCCTATTTTGCTTTTAAGGACTTATTATTATCGCTTATTATCGCTCTTGTATAATTTTAAAATATGATCTTAGAGCCTTTGGATGTCAAGCCAGCGATATGTTTCCTTTGCAACCTTGAAAACCAGCTCACCACATATTGTTGCCAGGTCAAACATTTTGAGAAATCGACTCCTCAAACAACCTAAACTTTCCATTTAGACGGATACATCGATAAATTATTTTTGCTAAAGGCAATCGGCGCCGCGCTAATATAAATAAATGTTGTATTTTAGTGTATGTATAAGTGTTTTTGTGATTTGTGTTAAAGTGTTGCAATATATTTTATATAGCCAACATTATAGCTAGAAAATAGGTTTGATTGGTCATAGAATTGTTGCTAGAGTATATTTATAAGCTGAAATATATCTCAAAAGCTGTATGTTCTAGCTACTGTCGAATGAGTCAGATAAATTTTGCAGGTACAAATTAAAGACCTAGTTGTATTAAGTAATTGCTTGTATTGAAAATTATAAGTTTTTCTTATTTTAATAATTTACTTTTATTTCGTAAATAAAGTGTTTAAAATATTCGACCCCAGCCACTTAAAACACACTTGCTTGATTCATTTTAATTTCATTTTCATTCTTTATTATTTCAATTCACCCTGAGCTTCTTGCTGTTGCATGTATTTTTTATGTAATACTGAGTATTTTCTAAATTGGGTCAAGTTTTGTAGCATTTATTTATTTAATGCAATATGAAAATATATGTATGTACTTATACATATATATTTGCTATTTTTATTCTATATGCTAAAAAAAAAAAACTATTTTTATTTCTATTTCTATTTCCATTTTTTTTATTTTTAACATTTATTTTGTGAGTATGTGTGTTTGTAAAAATTCGAGTTCTACTCTGATTGTAGGGGTTACAATTTTTTTTATCATGAATGGCTTGGCATATTTAAATTGGCAAAAAAAAAATGGTAACGAAACTTCAAAAAATTGGGGTAGATGTAACAATTAAAATTGGTTTCAAACCTGAATTGTTTACAGGCATTAATGTTATTACTTATACAAGTGATTTTATTTATTACTCGTATTTTGAGAAAATAAATTAAAGGCACAAATTAAATTTTATTGTATTAAGAAGTGTATTTGTGCTGAATTTTGTTTGGATATCTATATAAATAAGGTATTTATTATAGCTTAACTATTTTCAGATACGGCAATCATGTGGGGGCTAGGAGGAATAATGAACCAATTCTAACCAAATTCAACAAGCTTTGCCTTTGAGCAAAAGTAATGTTTGTACCAAATTTTGTTGAACTATTTTTGAAATTGCGACCTGTAGTTTGATTACGGACGGACGGCCGGACACCGCTTAATCGACTCAGACCCAGTGATCCTGAGCAGATTGGTGTACTTTAATTTAGGTGCTGAGACAATAATTTATCACGTTACAAACATCAGCACTAATACAAAATAAGGTATACAAATATGAATGCAAAAATAATCAGGAAATTACAGAAATTTTGTGCCATCAGTAATTCTAGCGATGCCAATTTGTGGTCTATAGTTGTTGAATCACTTATACATAATGTTTTCACATATCCATCTTCAAACAGGATTTATCTACTCAGAGATATTAGTTTCTCTTTCATTGTAGACATAAGTGCAGTCATTAGATAAGTTGCTACTTCCATTTTTACTTCAAATCAAGTTTCTAGTTTACATTTAAGGACTGAGATCGAAAAATGTTTAACATACATATATGTTAATAAAAATGAAACCACTAAACTTACAGTTTTGAATATTTTTTTATTTGATTGAAATTATTGTAACTATTTACAAAACAAATTATTTTTATAGTTCTAATCACTAATGATGCAATTTTGAACCTTTTTCGAAAACCCTTCCATTATGGTTTTTATAGTGCTTTATGTCACTTTGTTCGAACAGGTTGTCCATCTCCATCTGCTCTTCAGTTCTCTTTTAACAAGAGCCCAATATCTCTCCACTGGACTTAGCTCCAGGTAGTTTGGAGAAATTGCCCCTCTTGGTACAAATACCACATTATTGTTCTTTTACCACTCAAGACCTTTCTTACCATAGTGATAGGGTGCCCAATCAGGCCCAAAATAAGTGGACACATTATGAAGTCTTATGAATGGAAGCATCCTTTTTTGCAAACATTCCTTGATGTAAATTTCTGTGTTTATAGAGCCCTTTGTAACAAATGTTTGGCTTTTTTGCCGCAACTGCATATTGCTTGCCATACCAAGAACTTTTTGGGAAATTTTGTCTGCTTTTGGGCCCTAATCTTTTCTACAACATTCCCTCGAGCATCTGCAACATAAAAAATTTGATCCAGGAGCACAGTGGTCCAAATGCTCAATCTAGACGGAAAAAAGTAATTTTTTTAAATGTTTCAAAAGCTATAATTTTTGTATTTTTGGTCCGATTTGAAAATTGTTTGGAGTCAGTGACTAATTTTTGACGTTCTTCGTGCGTATATAAAAAATCTCCAAAAAGGTCAATATACCGTTATTTCTAGCCATTTTGTTATTTTTTCTTCATTATCTGCCACTATTTACATATGTAAATATTTTTGTTTTGTCTGCTTTATTTTTCACACTTTATTAAATTTAATTGCTTCTATTGCTGGGTCATGAGGTACTGCCCTACTTATGCTCTAAGAGCCATCCTGAACGTTCCTCGGCCACATAATTTGATAAAAGAGGCTTGCGTATATATGACGTTTCAGGCTTAGATATATCCAAACATCATTTGGGTTGTTTAGTGTTTGGGAGGGAGATTGAGGAATTTAAGGATCATTATGATGTCGGAAAGCCAGGGGGCACCTTGTGACTTATCTTCTCCTGATAAAAGGTCTCGAGTATCGTTATTTACTCTATTACACTCGTTGATGTTACTTAGTCATAAGTGCCATGTCATGAGCACTTATAAAACCGGAATCATACTCTGTCACAGTTCCAGAGAATGCTATAAGGAGGATACAGATATTCGACATACAGGACTATACCTTTAAAAATGGTAGGCAAGCATGCAAGTCGCCTTGGACTCCTCTTTAACGACCATTGTCGTAGCTTCAAGGATAGGGAAAAAGAGGAAACGATTTTCCACCTTCTCTGCGAATGCCCAGCCCTGAGTGTCAAAATGCACAAATTCCTGGGCAATTACATATTTACCAACCTTAGTAGGTATCTGGGTCTAGACATAATGACTTACTGGGTCTAATAACCTCAACATTTTAGCATAGTGTCATGTAGTGTCATTTACATCGTAATGGCCTCTAAATTTTTATCTGCGTTCCTGTAACGAATTTTTTGAGCCTTGTATGTTTTTAAACCTGCATTAGCTTTAACTTTTCGTACCAAATAGTCCGAGCACTAAGATAACCGGGCTGCTTTCCTACCGGTTGTGTTGGGAGCTCTTTTGAAAATGCTTTCTATTTTTTTTGGCTTTAGAAACATCAACGGACAAGTTCTCCCGGTACTGTTTAATAACATTGGAGACAGTTTAATAGCAGACCTTTGATTGTTTGGCCAACTTTTTGTAGGACCAAGTTGGGTTTTGTTGAAAATATTGAATAATTTTAGTGCGCAATTTTTTCTGGTCTCTCATTTTAAACAGATTAACAACAAATCAATATAATTCACATTAAACATAATAACTGACATGCTTTATAAAAGTAACTTGATAAAAAAAATGAAATAATACTTGGGTTAAAAGGTTTAATGAAAAACGTGTGTTAAAGATTTTACGATCTCAGTCCTTAATTTAAATTTCGGCAGTTATAGTGAAATATTCTCTGAGCAGTTCGTATGATGGAGCCAAAAACTGTCAACAAGGTCTAGAAAAATGTGCTTTGCTATTGAGCTGAAAAAGAAAATGAGGTAAAGCTTCTTTAATTTACTTCTTGTAGAATCATATTTTTCTTTTAACGCACCATTTAATTGTTATTAACCATTTAAATTTCCTAAAGATGTGCTCATTTCCTATAAATGATAGTTTTTTGCATACTTTAAGAGTAAATGTTTTGATAAATATTGTTGTTAATGCTCCCTTAAGAGGAGGCTGCATGAATATTACACCCTGTAACAATTTTATTATTATACCCTACACCACCATAGTGGGTTGGGTATAATGGATTTGTGCAGATGTTTGTAACGCCCACCTTAAAGTATACCGATCGACTCAAAATCACTTTCTGAGTCGATTAAACGATGTCCGTCCGTCCGTCCGTCCGTCCGTCTGGCTGGCTGGTTGGCTGGCTGTCCATGTAAAGCTTGTGCGCAGAGTACAGGTCGCAATTTTAAAGATATTTCGATAAAATTTGGTACATATCATTTTTTTCTGCCCAAGGACGATCCCTATTGAAACTGGCTGAAATCGGTCCATTATTTCACCTAGCCCCCATACAAATGTCCTCCCGAAAGTGGATTTTATCCGTCACAAATGTTTAATTTATATATGTATCTACACAAGTTTTTGTCCAAATAAGTTTTATATATAGGGAATTCATGTCACCAAATTTTATCATGATCGGTCCATAATTAGTCATAGCTCCCATATAAGGCCTGCTTCCGATAATCACTTTAACGAGCATAAATCTCCTACAAATGTTGGTATATACATAACATTCAACATAAATAACTTTCATATAAACATTAATCACGTGACCAAATTTCGTGGTGATCGGTCCATAATTTGTCATAGCTCCCATATAAGGCCCACTTCCGAAAATCGCTCACGAACATAAATTATTGATATTTTGAAAGAAAAATGTTTTTGCTCATTTACTTAGTGTAGGGTATTATCTGGTCGGGCTTGACCGACCATACTTTCTTACTTGTTTTTTTAATACAAATGGAAAAATCGATATATGTATACGTGAAAGTAGAGACCATACATAAAAAAACTGCATACTCGGGTTTTCTTTAGCGGGTCAGATATCCTATGAAATGGACATTATAATTTCTAGGAATAAACAGTTTTCAAAAACTTAAATGAAATATATATATAACATCCCAAAAACGATAAAAAGTACAGCAGTCTAATAAAGTTATATGTATCCCCCCTCAGGCAAAAATACGAACGAACATTTCTTTTAAAATGTTGATGAACTTCATAAAAAAACATACAACTTTATTATATTGCTGACCCTCTTACGTTTTGTTTTCTGTACCTACTTTGGCATCAAATATCTTATTATTTTTAGAGAATATCTTTTAAAATTTTAAAATCAATTTAAAATTATATTAATTTTATATAAATTTTTGAAAATTGTTTAACCTTTGAAATTTAAAACTCTGTTTAAAAGTATATCTGAGCTCATGAAGAACAGCTGAGCAAGCAATGTTACTATAAATGGTCTCTACTTTCACGTATGTACCGATTTTCTGATGTGTATATATGACTGTTGTAAATAATACAATTGTAATACAAATATAGGTTACTTGCACGGTTGTGGTAATCACTTGTTTAAATACAATTTGTCTAATGCATTAAATTAGAGTTAATGTTAAGTATTAAAATAATTGTTTTTATATGTAAATGTACATACCTTTATTATAAAAATAATAATTTTGTTTAGTACTCAAATTGCGGCCATAATTAAAACATAATAAAACGGGGAAAATGAAAGACGAATAAAAACATAAGAGATAGATAGTTATTAAACGTTTGATGAAAATTTTGGTGTGTATAACAAAAATTAAAATGAATTTTGAATTTTGCAGAAATATTAAAAGAAATAAGAATTCTCCCTGTTCATAATATATAACATTTGTTCTATTACAGTAATGCGTTTAAGAAATACCTGTTTAGTAGTACAAAATAAAAACTTTTATCAGAAGTGTTTCGTAAAATTTAATAGGGAATCATAAAAGTACAAATTATATATTTCAAGTAATTATCACGAATCTATATACTTTCACTACAGCAATTGTTAAAAGCTAGAATACTTGCTTCTTAGACGGCTATTGTTTCTTTGATTTTTTTTTAACTTTTTCAACACTTAAATTTAAAATACATTTATCACTATTATTTCACTCCCAACTTTATGGCACTCTTATTCTAAAGAACTTTAATTATATAAAATAATAAAAAGAATATTCACCTAAACACTTGCTGAAATTTATATGACAACAGCAGCACAAAAGAACAACATACTACTGGAGTACACTCACAGGAACACTCATACATTTGTATTTTTTTTAAACACACACTCATAAGGACACGTAAATACAAACGTACAAACTTGAAGGTTGTACATACATACACATTTAAGTATTGTTAAATAAATTTTAACAACTTTCATTAGTACATCCGGTAATGAATGAAAAATACATAGAATTAAATATAACAAGTACAAAAATAACAACAACAAAACAGCAAAATAGAAAAAAAAAATTAAATACAAGAAAAACTGCACAACACAAAACTAACAGCCAGAGAATAATGCAACATTTATAGAGGTATAAGTTGCATTCTCACACATGTGGAGCATGTTTTTCTTTCGTTTCTTTGCTAAGCAAAAAAAAAAAAAAACTTAACCGGATGTTTTTCTTAATAAGCATGTGTGTATGTGTCATTTCACTCATACGCATTCATACATTCATCTATGCGACACAGGATATAAACGTAATGCGTACAAGCAGTTGTAGTTGTTGTAGAAGTATATATACATAGTATTAGTAGTTTTTACTTTTGTAACAGTAGCGTTAGTATTATGCTCATAAGTACATGTGCTTGTGTATGCGTAAAAGTAAGCTCATTTTAACTTAAGGGAAACAAGTTTACACATAAATCCGTAGCAAACGAAACAAAAAACAGAACCCTTTTGAAGACACAAGGAACGAACAAAAAGAAGTATTGTATAATATAATTTACAATTACCAGTAGCAAACATGTATTAATGTGAATGTTTGTGTAAAATAATCATGTTTTTTGAAAAAAAAAGAACTCGACAAAATTCAACATGAATTCATGAACGCACACGCCGAAAAAAATATAGTTGTGCATGTTTACTGTAACCATTTCAACATTTTTATAAGTTTTTTTTTAACAATATTATAGTCACAGTAACTATTTAATAATATGGTTAATTTACGATTCACATGATTGTATCAACCATATACATGGTTACCGTAAACAAGTATATGGTTGTGACAACCATTTATATGATGAAGGATTTAACATATTATGTTGCTCTCGGCTTATGGATATCATAATCTAAGAACAACATATTATGATAAAATTATTCATCATAAAAATAGTTGTCACAAAAATATACTTGTGGACACAATCATGTGAATCGTAAATTAACCATATTATTGTTAACTTAATCATGTAAATAGTAACTGTGACTATAATATTGTTAAAAATGTTGAAATGGTTACAGTAAACATGCACAACTATTTTTTTTTTCTGCGTGCAATTGGGAATGAGTATTTTTTTATAAACAAACACAAACTGCGTAGCGTTTTACTTGTCTGCAGATACAGCCAGATTAATAATCCAGCGCACAATCAACTAGTCTATCAGGGTACCCTATTAATAATATAATAATAATTAATTGCATTAAAATTATGAGTTTTTAGTGATACTCTTTCAGTTCTAGTTCAGTTCTAGTTCAGTTCTAGTTCAGTTCTAGTTCAGTTCTAGTTCAGTTCTAGTTCAGTTCTAGTTCAGTTCTAGTTCAGTTCTAGTTCAGTTCTAGTTCAGTTCTAGTTCAGTTCTAGTTCAGTTCTAGTTCAGTTCTAGTTCAGTTCTAGTTCAGTTCTAGTTCAGTTCTAGTTCAGTTCTAGTTCAGTTCTAGTTCAGTTCTAGTTCAGTTCTAGTTCAGTTCTAGTTCAGTTCTAGTTCAGTTCTAGTTCAGTTCTAGTTCAGTTCTAGTTCAGTTCTAGTTCAGTTCTAGTTCAGTTCTAGTTCAGTTCTAGTTCAGTTCTAGTTCAGTTCTAGTTCAGTTCTAGTTCAGTTCTAGTTCAGTTCTAGTTCAGTTCTAGTTCAGTTCTAGTTCAGTTCTAGTTCAGTTCTAGTTCAGTTCTAGTTCAGTTCTAGTTCAGTTCTAGTTCAGTTCTAGTTCAGTTCTAGTTCAGTTCTAGTTCAGTTCTAGTTCAGTTCTAGTTCAGTTCTAGTTCAGTTCTAGTTCAGTTCTAGTTCAGTTCTAGTTCAGTTCTAGTTCAGTTCTAGTTCAGTTCTAGTTCAGTTCTAGTTCAGTTCTAGTTCAGTTCTAGTTCAGTTCTAGTTCAGTTCTAGTTCAGTTCTAGTTCAGTTCTAGTTCAGTTCTAGTTCTAGTTCAGTTCTAGTTCAGTTCTAGTTCTAGTTCAGTTCTAGTTCTAGTTCAGTTCAGTTCTAGTTCAGTTCTAGTTCAGTTCTAGTTCAGTTCTAGTTCAGTTCTAGTTCAGTTCTAGTTCAGTTCTAGTTCAGTTCTAGTTCAGTTCTAGTTCAGTTCTAGTTCAGTTCTATTTCAGTTCTAGTTCAGTTCTAGTTCAGTTCTAGTTCAGTTCTATATATCTATATAATATTATACATGATGCATTTAAAGTTTTATAATATAAGAAAATGAGTAAATAAATTATTAAAGAATTCAAATTATTTAAATACAATTATTGCAAAGAATTGCAAATACTTAGCTTAACTTTATTATATAAAATCATTAGAAACAAAATATTTATTCACGTTTCTACACTTACTTTCTTTACCATATAAATATATTTGAAGATTACTTACACATATTGTGTGTGTGTGTATCTGTATTTGCTAACAAAATAATTTTAATACAATTTAATAATGGTTGCTCAACAAAAATACTACATTGAAAATTCAATACTATGTAATTAAAATTTTAATTAAATTTTCTCCAAAATGTACATTACAAGTATACTAAATGTCTTTCATAATCATAGTTATTGTAAATGACTGACAGTATATACTTATACTTATATAAGTATTTCTACATGTAATCTTTTGCTACAGCATCAAATTACTTATTTATTTAGAAGATTTTGTTTTCTACTTTAGTAACTTTTTTCCGTAATGAAAGCTCGTAAAATAATGTTATTGCCAAGTACGCATACTACATATTAACTACTTGAACAAAAAACATCTTATAGCTGTAGGTGTATAAGTAATAATGTGTATCTATGTGTGTATATTTGGGTGGCCCCAAAAAGAGACTGAGAATGCTCTTAACTAAAATAAAATTTTAATTCGTTCTAAGATATTTTTTCTCAAAATGTTTGTCTTGGTGAACTGAACAAATGGTAAAAGGGATTTTTATGAATTTTTCATAGGAAATATATGAAGTATTGGCATCATGTGAAAGGTCTTTGAAAGGTGCTTGCAATGCAGTATTTATCATGTAGGTCCAAATGTATTCGAGCTTTTGAAATTTTATATAAACATTTTAAGTTTTTTTATAAAATATAAAACTATTTAAAATAATTAGTTTAAATTAATACAAACCTCATATAATTTCACCGAATCGGGTTGTTCTATTTCTCAAAATTCAATCTAGTTCGAATTTTATTTGGAACCCTATTTTCTTTCCGATCTGATATTAGCTATATGGTAAATACACCAAAAATTTGCCTAAAATATATGCAAAGCCAGTCTCGTTGAATTTATATGAGGTTTATACTACATTATAATCCAAATTAATTACTTTAAATAATTCTATGTCAAAATTCAAAAAATTTAACAGTTTTGCCAAAAATTTAACAATTTTAAATATTTTTGGAGTTGTACAATAGATAAGGCATTGAAAGCCCTTTTTAAATACATTTCGCATGATACTAATAATTCATATCTTTCCTTTGAGGGAAATATGAAGAAAATTACAAAAATCTTAAGAAATATCTTGATCCAGCTTGCAAAATACTGACACCTAGACAACATTTTTGAGATACTGTTTGCTCAAAACAACTTAAGGTTTTATTTTAGTTGAGCACACTGACACCCTATTTTTCTCCACACAAACGGGGCAAACCTAATTTTTATTTTTATGTTTTTACGAGTAGACATTTGAAGTTTAGTTTTTCATTAATTTTCATTTGTTGGGTTTTGTTCATGAGGTTTTCTTTTTAGGTTTTTATTGGTGGCAGAGCAATGATGTTGATGTTATTATTTGGTATGTAGTTTATTATCCTTGAAACACTTATAAATTAACACCAAGGTTGTACACATATTTACATATACCTACATACACATTTATATACATTTAAGAGCTTTACTTACTTAGAAGGCTGGTTGAAGAATTTTAAAGAAAACGCCACTTATGGCGTTTTGCAAAAAAAAAAAAAAAATAAATAAATAAATAAATAAAAATGTATTGTAAATGTGTAAATAAAAATAAAGTTTTAATTCAAGTACTACAACACTTGGTATAAAATTACTTTGAATTACATATGGCATTATTTTGGAAGTTTAGACCAAGTGAAATTTTACTAACGTTAATTAAGCTAAAATGAAAATATTCACTTAAGTCTAAATACGTAATTTTCTTAAAAGTGTAAGTGTTAAGATTCCAGCTTAAATATATTTCTTTAGTTTTTGCATTAAAAAAAAAAAGCAGAAACAAGATCATTAGGAGCTACTCAAGCAGCAATTTTAAAACGTTTACGAGCAGCAGCATTCATCCAAAAGCAGAGAAATTGGGTACCATACGAATTGAAGTCGATGGATCTTGAAATTCGATTTTCAATTACCGAAATGATGCTCGAACGCTAAAAAAGAAAATCATTCTTGCACCCAATCATTGAAAAATGGAACTACTACGATAACCCGAAGTGTAAGAGTTCATATGTGAAGCCCAGCCAAGCAGCCGAATCGACACCGAAACCAAATATCCATGATAATATCCTAAGATAATTATCTGTATTTGGTGGGGTCAAAAAGGTCCTATATATTACGAGCTGCTGAAATCTAACCAGACCATCACAAGGAACCTGTACCGAATGCAACAGATTCGTTTGAAGTGAGCATTGGGCGAAAAACTCCCAGAATGTGTGGCCAGTCATGAAACCATAATATTCAATCATGTTAAAAACTATTTACAAAGAAGTGGCTGCAAAGTTTTGCCTCACCCGCTTTATAGTCCAGACCCTGCCCCGTCTGATTACAATATGTTTCGATCAATGCAGAATGCTCCCTCTGGGATACCCTTCACTTTGGAACAGAGTATCCAATATTGGCTTGATTCGTTCTTGTCCTCAAAAGATGAGCAGTTCTTTTGGCTCGGAATCCATATGTTGTTAGAACGATGGGGAAAATATCATAGCTTACAACGTCTAACACTTTGAATAAATTTATATTGCACAAATGTTTCAAAATAAAAGCTAAAAATTTAAAAAATTCTGTATTTTTAAGTCATATACCAAAAATTCATCTTATAAAAATTCGTAAAGTTTCGCCACACCACTCAAATATTCGGGTGTTGCTTTTCCCATACCCAGTACAAATAAAAATTGCAAGAGGAACAAGGTTATAAAATCGTTGGCCAGTAACACCTGTGATATGGATAGAGAATTTTTGTAAGCTAACAACAAAATTATTGGTTGGTCAGTGGTCATTTAAGCTATTCCAATCTGGCCTCCTACGTTGATTGATATGCAGTGGAGAAATAGTCTCTAACTCCAAATTCATGGGCAAACAATTTTTTGCTACAGTTTCCTACGTGATATTTGGCTCCTACGTGATATTTGGCTCCTTCAGAAAGCATTTTCGTAAACACAAGGAGAGCATACAGATTCATGTGAATAATCCAATCGATCTTCAAAACTTCGATTGAGATTCATATTGACGCCATCATTTTCGTGATCTACTATGATTTTCATACTGACCACATATAACATATGGTGAAATAACTCTGTCACTAATACCTAGAGTAGCTCTCTAACAAATGAGGTGAGTTGGAACATTTTTATAGCATTAAGCCAACTTTACGTCTATTTGTCCGTTGGATATATAGACTGACATATTGATGTACCATGATTTCTTGAACTTGGACAACAATAGCCTCATATTGTAATTTTTTGCCATCCAGTTTAATTTCTCTACTACTTAATTGCTAAAGGATGATATAAGCAACGTATGGCCAGTTCTTTAAACTTGTTCGATTTGCTCAAAATTTAAATTTGTCTGTTTGAGCGAGATTGCCCTTCTTGTGGCTGTTTAAATCAATTACAAAATTCGTATTTTGAATTCATAATTCTCTTCAAATAACGCTTTTAAAAAATACATCGCAGCATAAGTTTTCTTCAGATTAGGAATCCACTGAACCGTTCTATCAAATATTACTTTAAACTTGCATAGTCAGAGCTTTGCATACATCCTGGATCTATATATACAAAAATGGATGTTTGTATGTATGAATGTATGTTTCGAATGAACTCAAAAACGGTTAGACCGATTTTGATGAAATTTTCAGGGAATCTGCAGAATAGCATAGCTGGTAACACTGTAAAGTCAGATTTTTGATTTTCGGTCTCTGGGTGGAGGGGCGTGGCAAAATAAAATTTTTATATTATACCGCTAATTCCATCTGTATATATGTAAAACGGCTGCACCGATTTTGATGAAATTGTCAGGGATAGGATTCTTCAGAATAGCCCAGCGGAAAACACTGTAAAGTCAGATTTTTAGATATTCGGTCTATGGGCGGAGGGGTGTGTAAAAATCAAATTTTTACATTATACCGCTAATGCCATATATAAGTATGTATATAAAAACAGATATGGAATCAAAAACGGCTTGACCGATTTTGATAAAATTTTCACGGAATCATCAGAAAAGCCTAGCGTGTAACACTGTAAAGTTAGATTTTTGGTTTTCGGTCTGTTGACGGAATGGCGTGGCAAAATAAATTTTTATACTATACCACTAATGAAATTCAAATGACGTCGGATTCATGCCCACCTTTAAAGTTCAAGGGCAAATGTACCAATGATGATGCGAAGCTCCCGCTTCCCAATGATGATGCGAAGCTTCTTTAAGTTCCAATTGATCCCGTCACAAATTAGATTTAGTTCCCGAACTTCTGTCAAATGCAAATGAATATTCAAGCCGTTGTCGACAAGGTATTCCCAAGTCTTACAACCAACTACAAAAATTCGGATTGGGTGTGGGAACATGCAATTTTGGCACCAACAAATTATGATGTTAACAAGCTCAATAAGCAAATACAATTGAAACTGAATGGCAAAACAATAAAATATAAATCGATTGACGCAGTAATGAACGAAGAACAAGCCGTCGATTATCCTACTAAATTTTTGAATTCATTGGAACCAGCCTGACTGCCACCACATGTACAAACATTGAATGTTGGATCACCGACTTTGTCCGACACTGTATATTAAAATCAAGATCGAGATGCAATATAAAACAGATGTTTTCTAAGTGCCAGCAACGCGGAACGGGTTCAGCTAATTTGTAATATTATCAAAGTGAGTTCTTTAGAAGCAGTTGCGTAAGTGAGTAAGTTATCAATTGCAAGGAGAAAACGAAATCTATAAGAGTAAACACACAAACCCCTGCTTACAAGTGGGAGCTTCTATACGCAAATCATTTATGTACCAATTTCAAAAAGTGTTTTCAAATTAAAAGTCTAATAATGTAGAACAAAGCTTTATAAAACGTGTGAGAAATACGTGAAAATATTTTAAAATTTTCTTTATTTTCATGCAATTTATTTGAAATATTTGTCATCTAATTTTACTATCTGAAGCCCTAACTACACGTTTTGTAGTAAAAGTTTCATTCCCTGGTTTATAAAAATATTAATATTTAATTGCGCTACATTTGAGATACAAACATGTCCTACATAAAACGAAAAGTTTTTTAATAAAATTTTATTTTTAATATATTCATTACTTACCTCATTACACGTTTATTAATTTTTTTAGCTATTGTATTATTATGTTAATTTTAAATTCCTACATGTATTCATATATTTAAGCACATACAAACACATTAGTTAATATTTAATTATTTCCTTTTTTTTACACCAATAATTACATATAAGTATGTCTGTGTTCATCTGGCTCAACAAAAGAAGAAAAAATCACAAGATACATTAACACAATATGTAGCTATACCTTTCTCATAATAAGTACAAACTATACTTAACTGTGTATGTATGTATAATAGGATGGCCCCCTTTTTTCTAAAAAGAAGTTTCTTAAAAAAATCTGATAAAAGAAAATCTGTTTTGTAAAGTTTCTTTGATTAAATTACTAAAGATATACAGTTCAAACAACAAACAATTATTAATTTTATATTCGGCTGTGCCGAATCTTAAATACCCACCAATAAAATAAGACAGCCACCGATTAATTTGCATAAAAACATTTATCTGGTGTTGAGGCATTATGAAGAAAAAAATTTATCGATTATAGAATTTTATAGTTGTTTTTCCTAACTTAACGAAAAGTGTAATTGTTTAAATGAAATAGCACTAAAACAGCCAAAAAATTGAAAAAAAGGATCTTTAAAATTTCTTACATTATGAGTAACAGAATAGTGATTTTTTTAAATTGTGGTATAAACGTTGTGATAATTTTTCGTAAAATAGGTGAATTTTTGAAAAATTTTTGATTTCTTTAAAATTTTATAAAAACTTTACATTTTTATAAAAAATTATAAATTTTTGCAAAATTGCAATTTTTTTAAAAAAATCATTTTATTTTTTTTTATAATTTTCAAATGTTTTTTTTTTTGCAAAATATGATTTTATTATAAAATTGTGTTTTTTTTTTTTTTTGAAAAATTGAAAATTTGACATTCAATGGTTTATTTGTATCAAATGAATTTTAGCGATTTATTTTTCATATTCGCAAATAAATGTTACAATTTGACCTTTACGAAAAAAATTAATTATAAATCACTCATTTAAATCATTTGTGATTGTTTCTTTTCTGTTTCACTCTACCCCTAACCTAAAATGTTCTCTAAGAAATCACTTTCTCAGTGATATAACAAAAAAAAATAGTTTTAATGGCTTCGAATGAGAATTTACGATTGAAATGAAAGTGAACGCATTGTTATGGTCTCTGATATTTTCATAACAAACGATTTTTTAGATAATTTTTGTTTTATTTTGTTTTAGAAGACAAAGTTATTGTTGAAACCCGTTTATTAGCAATAACTATAATAATATAAAAAATCTATATATATAATATACAAAAAATGTTTCTACCTATGTCCGTTATAGACTCTGAAACTATCCAACCGATTAGCTCCAAACTAGTTTCGTTGGAAAGGAAATTTTCTGAAGATGGTTTCAGACACCTAGAATACTACAATAGGTGCATGCGGTCCATTCGTAAAGCCGATTTTCGAATTTTCCGATACAACAATTTTTCCCAATTTTAACGTTTGTTTATCTTGAAATAAGCACATTTCCCGATGTATAGATCCACTAAGAGGGTAAAATTGGGTAATGTCGGTATCTCTATATCTCCGGAACTAATAAAGCTAGCACCAAAAATCCAACTTAATGTAAATTTGTGCCATAAATAAGTGGACAGGTGTGTGGTACGTTTTTTACTTTTAAGGGGATAAAAAAGGGCGAAACCCAAGTTTTAGTACTTTTTTTCCCGAAATTAAATTTAAATGGTATTGCAGTCCTTCTTAAAAAATTTCAGATTGACTCTGGCACTTTTTTGAAATTTGAACGTACTACTTTTTGGTACTTTTTTATACAAAACTATTTTTTATTTCCAATAATATGGTAAACAAAAGCTCATTAATAAAGACTTATTAATAAAAATTTGGATGTAAAATTTCATCATTTTTGAAAGATCAGACAAATATTCCAAAACATCAATTTGAGTTACCCAAAATTTTGAAGAAAACAACGAAAAAATAGGATATGTAAGGGGAATATAAAAACTGAGATATTTCAAAAATGCGAGCTGGCTGGAAAAGAAGTATATTAAAGTAATGAGGGTTCATCAACTCGTACAAAAAGCAGTTAAAATTTCGGGCACCAAATGTCTATCTAATATTTTTCTACGACCAACATTTCGATATGTTACGAACGGAATGACAAAATCAATATACAGCACATTTTTGCTGGTATGTATAAAAAGCACATATGTTGGCCTAATACGTTACGTGCGTAATTGAAAAATTTTTAATATTTCTTACAAATTAAACCATCCTAATATATCCATATATATTCTACACCCATATACTTATATATACACATTTCCCATTAACAACAGTTGTGGGTAATGCGCGAGCTGTTTGTTTTCTTTAGTTCAAAATGAAAACATTTTCACTTTTGAATATTTAATTTTTGTGTTTCAATTTACGCTTTAGCACCCACCGAAATTACACATACATACAATATGTATTAACCTTGAGTGTGAGAATTAAAAAAAAAAAAAAAAAAACAAAAACAATTAAAAGCATTAAACTAGGCAAAGACTAACATCCTACTATACACTAAAAGAAGTTGTGCATCAGCAATAATTGTATTGGAAAGAAAACAGACAGACAGACAACATAAAAAATCATATTTTGTACAAATCCATAAGCACAACTGTCTATAGCTAGCGGCCTTGTAAGTTTAACCACATATATTCATACACATAGTAATTTGTTTGTGTGTATTGGTAATATTTTTGTTCTTTAGGTAAAATATACACTCACATTTACATTTGCCATTTGTAAGAGAATTAGTGAGAGATGGAAATTAATTTTAAAATTTTGTATGTATGGGTAAGTTGTGTTTGTGTATTTTGATCATATTTGTGTGTGTGAGATTAAACGAAAGATAAGTGTGAAAGTGAATTAATAGTTTTAAGAGGATGTAAAACATAAATATTTATGTACGCTTTAATGGTATGAAAACAAAAATTACTTTTATTTAACAAAGTTTCAGATATTACTGGTACTTGACTAGAGCTACAAAATTGCGTAGATATTTGTTTGGTTTCAGGCTTAGCTAAAATGATAACTTATATGAAGTGTTTATTTAAAATGTTTTATGGAACTTTATGGCGAATTATGCAATAACGATTGATGAAAAAATTTCAAAAATACATCTGAATTGTATTGTGGACGCTTAATAAAATTAAAAGTAATTTGTATGTAAAAGTGAGTCTTTTTTATTAACCAATTTATGTATATTTAATTTCATTAACAGTTACAAATAAAATATAGTGATTAATTTGCATAACTAAAAGTCCCAAATTATCTACAACTAACACCTTTGATTGACGTGCCTTCACTTTTTATATAGAAACTCATAAAAACAAACAAATATTTTCAACTTTAATCAGCGTTTCGGTTGTACCTCGCCCTTAAGGATTTAAGGGCCCGAAAATAACAAACACATATAATTTAGATGAGTGATCTATAACAAATTCTTTTCGTAAAGGTCAGGTTGTCACATTTAGTTGCAAACATGAAAAATAAGTCTAAACATTTCATTGGATACAAATCAGCGCTTAACTCTCTAATGCCAATTTCTAAAAAACAACTGAAACCATTGAAAATAATTTTTTTTATGGTAAATTTGAGCATCTGTTTTTAAAAACAATATTTAAAAATTTGTACAATCAAAGGTTAACCTGCCAGGTGAGAAGAACTAAATGAGTCCTTAAGGCACCCTTGGGGCTTCAGAGATTGAAACATAGTCGGGTTTTAGTTAGTATAGTTTGTCAATTTTTATTGGAAATAACTTTTCTAATTGTTCATCACTCAAATCAGATAATTTAAAAAGATTGTTCACTCGACCAGCCATTTCTTAAAATTTTATGTAAAAAATTGTAAATCAAAGCAAAGAAAACAAAACAACATTTTGCTGTATAAGGGAAAAACTGAGGTAGCAAAACTAGTCTGCAATGCCCAAGAGTGCCTGAAGGCACTCATCAAAAAATCACGTCTTTAAAGAGTAGCTCACCTTTTTATAAAAATAGTATACTTTTTAAGGAAAAAATTATGATTACAATCGGGAAACTCTAAAACACTTTTCAATCAACGCTTGATAACACAACATGGACTTCCCATATTTTTTTGGTTTTTAATGCACTTAGTTTGTAAAAAGTGCAGTAAATAAGAAAGAAGAGAGCTTTTAAAAGCTTTCAAGGCTTATTAAAATATTTAGGTACGTTTTTTAGAAACTGTTACAAGAGTTTTTGAAATGAAAATTCAGTTACATTTGCATTTATTGGCATTTTTGTGATGAGTGCCTTGAGGCATTGTAAACTTTTCAATTTCACAAACAATCGACAATTTTATATTTATGTTTTGCAAAAACCATAAAATTTTCAAAAAATTTATCAATTTATTAATAAGTCAGCGTTTGAAAATTAAAAAAAAAAACTGAATTTTTTAAAAAACTATTTTTCAAAAATTCACAAATTTTACGAAAAATAATCAAAATGTCTATACCACAATTTACAAAAAATAATCTCAATGCAGTGAACAAAAATATATAACAAAAGGGAAAGATTGTGTAAAAATGAACAGCGTAGCTACATTTTCCAATTTTTATGCCGTTTTAAAAAAGAAACATTTCGCTTTAAAATTTTGCCAAAAATTCTTTTTATTTATTTTTTTTTTTTTGCCAAAAAAAAAAAAATATTTATTTCAAGTTCTTCTAAAACAAAATTTTATTGTGGAGTTTCGGTTTTTTTAGTTTATTCAATAAGCTAAAGCATTTTTGAGTTAAACGAATATAAGGGGTTTTCAATAAGAACTTTGTTTTTCAATTCTGGTAACACCAAGAAAATGATAGTTTTGACATTTAGTTTTTTGACGTACAGTGCACCCGTGATAATATGAACACCCTAAAATATGAACACCCTAACTTACTTCCATTGGCGACTCTAAAATATGAACTTAGTGCAAAAGCTTTAAAATATGATCCGCTTATTTTTGTTATTTTAACTGTTTTATCTATCTACACAGAGTTGAAATCTAAATAAACAGAGTAGTGGCTAAACTCTAATTCAACTGCATAATAATTTCGAGATTTTCCTTGCTGTAGATGGGAATTAGAACCATTCGCAAATATGAACAATCTTGCAAAAGTGAACTGACCTAGTTTTAATAAGTTCATATTATCGCGAGTGCATTATATTCGCAATTATTACAATGAATTCAATTTCGCTCGAAAATCGCATTAAAATAATTAAAATCCACTATGAAAATAGTCATGAAAAATAATTTTTTCAGACGAAGACCATTTTCAATTGTCAGGGAATGTCAACAAGAAAAATTGCCACCTTTGGGCTTCTGAAAATCCTAGAGCGATTATTGAGAAGCTCAACGTATCCGTGATGTGATTAACGAAATAGACACGCCATTTTGTCAAAAAATTATGAAGGAATGGACATCTGTCAGCAAGGTCGTGGTGGACATTTGGCAGATATCATTTTTCATTCATAATTGCCGAACTGTTCTCTTCATAATACAATAAAAATTTTAATAATCTTCATCTAAATTTTTTGATTTATGTTATTCAATCTCTTCCATTTTCAAAATAATGAAATATCTCGAAAATAAGAGCTAACCTAAAAAAAGCGGTTAACACCACTGAATTCAGAATTTTCGAATTACAGAAAAAATTGACAGGAAAAAAGTTGTCAAATGTGACCACAGTGTAATTAAACACAGCTCCCATATGAGGCCCTATTTAGAGAAACAGTCCTAAATTTATTGAAATATGAAAAATATTTTAACTTAAATTTTAAAATTTTTATAATGAATTATTTCTTAATTAATTTTTTCTATTTCTCTAATCCAGCTACAATTATTAAATTTCTGCAATTTATTTATATCCTTAATACTCCTAATTGGCAACATTTAAACAGTCTGTGTTAACAATTAAACGAGTATGTTTTTAAACTTAAAATCTTATTAAAATAGTTAATTAATTTTTATATATTTCCTGGTTTTGATATTAAAAATAATGCAAAGAATTATAATTATAAAAATTTTTATGAACAAAATGATTAATAAAATTATAGCATTAAGTTGTAATTGTGTGTGCGGGTAAATGTAGTGTATGTAGTAAAATCATTTAACAAACATTTTAACATTATGGATAAGTACACAGTGTAAAAAATTATTAAACGTGCTATACAAAAAATCATTTATATAAAGATATTAAAAAAAACTGGTGCACCAATAACAGATGTGTTTAATTTTAAGTTATCCACTTGCCTCTTTGGCCTTTCATTAGAAAAACTGTAGTAGGATGTAGCCAAACTTGTCTTGTAAAGTAAAGTTTGATTTTTAATGACCTGTTGGTTTTGCATATAATCCACTGCTACCGAGAATTCTTCACTAGGGAATGCTATACTTTGCGATAGCTACCCCAAAAAGTTAGAATAGAGAGACCTATAATAGAGCATACCTAAACTTTTAAGTCTTCTAAAGTAAGTCTGTATATGTCTTTTGAAAGATTTATACAACATATGGATTTACAAATAGTTTGAATACAATTTTTCTCAAGTTGATGCCTTTCCTTTTCGTTCGAACTTTATCATATACAATTCTGATAATCTAACGAACCAATTTGTATTTAATTTTTGGAAGATGTTTTAATATTTAGGCTGAAATAGTAAGACTAAGTATTAAAATATTGTTATAGTGAAGGCCTTCCCACTTTTCTCGCAGTGTAGTGCCTCCCTGTTACTACTTACAACATTAAAAACATACTACATGGTAACTAGTTAAACACATATGCATGTAACACTCAGTATTCAAAATCAGTGTTTTCACTTTTTGTTCACTCTGCATTGTCTTTTCTAGCTGTTGTTGAACAATTCTCCACATTTAATTAAAATTAAAAAGTTTAAATTTGTTGTGTGTGATTTTTTTATTATTTTTTCCTGTTAAATCTATCTGTGTAACTGCTAGTTGTTGCTGTCATTCTCATTAGTAGTTGTGGTAGAATCTCTATGAGTAAAGTGTATGTATGTACAGTGTCGGTCAAAATCTATTACACAAAATTCGCGTTACAACATATATACACTTCCAAAGAAGGAAAATATTGAAAATACATTCTCATTATTATTAAAAATTAAATTAAATTTTAGTATTTCTTAGGATACAATTAAAAAATCTATATATATAAAAGAGACTGACGTTAGTTACTACGCTTATAACGCTGGACTGGTTGCGATGATTCGCACCAATTCGGACTGGTCTCTGCACAAACAAGAAGAATACCCAAGAAAATTCCCGAAATATTCCCGAAAAAAAACTAATTCACAGTGGTGTACTCTGAAGCGAATGATTTTGTGTAAGCGAAGTTCATATCGTTCGATAAAACAAGGAGGCCGTGGTTAATTCAATATTGTACTATAAAATTTATGTAATATTTTCAAACGATGATAAACAAAAAAATTTTATGTGAAATCTATTTAAAAAAATATTTTGAATAACTCGCCGAGCATCTACGTCTAGAACCGCGGAAATAAAAAGTGAACGTGAATCACTTCTTGAGAAAAAATCTCGAAAGGTCATCAACGTCTAGAGCCGCAGAAACGGAGAGTGAATGCGAATTACGGCTTTAACATATGCGTCGCAAGAACTGCAGAGACTCCCCAAAAGCATATCGAAAGACTCAAAGCCAATCGCTCGCGAATGGCACGATCAAGAGAAAGAATCGATTTAAAGTAGGCGGCATTTCATTGCAATAACGATAATGACTATAGTAATGACAAGGACGTACAGATTGGACAAACTTTTTCCAAGCTCTTCTTTCAATTCCTCCAAGTCGTCAATTGTCCTACTGAATTTTTTAATTCATTGGAACCAGCCGGAATGCCCAGATGCAATATCATAAAAGGTTATGATATTGCTTCGCTGCAAATTAAATTCGTTAATTGAGGAAACAATCATCGGTGGCAGATTTGAAGGCGAAGATGTACTGATTCCACGCATACCGGTGATTCCCAACGTCTTTTACCATTTGAATTCAAGCAGCTCCAGTTCCCATTTCGTCTTGCTTTGCTATAACCATTAACAAAGCACAAGGCCAATCATTGACTATTGCTGGCTTACATTTGGAAAATTCATGTTTTTCATGTTTGTGACATCCATTTATATGATGAAGGACTTACCATATTATGTTGCTTATAGATATCATAATCCGAGAACAACATATGATAAATTTATTCATCATAAAAATAGTTGTCACAAACATGTACTTGTTTACTGTAACCATATGGTTGATACAATCATGTGAATCCTAAATTAACCATATTATTGTTACCACAATCATATAAATAGTTACTGTGACTATAATATTGTTAAAAATTTTGAAATGGTTACAGTAAACATGCACAAATGTTGAAATGGTTACAGTAAACATGCACAACTATATTTTTTTTCTGCGTGTAGATATCTGCTACAACTTTGTGATATGACCACCTCATCCGCCGTCATCTGGCTACAGATACTAAGTGCTACGCATGCGAAGTCAGGTCGGGGGAGTCCGTGCTTTTGTTTTGTCCCACACTGTATATTGAAATCAAGATGCAATATAAAACAGATGTTTTCTAAGGGCCAGTAACGCGGACCGGGTTCAGCTAGTTTAACATAAAGTAAAAAAAGATAAAAAATCAGACAACAAAACATATGGGATTATATACCATTTGCTAATATTTCGTTGACATTGGAATAGATGAATAGATGGCCTTATTTATAGCTAGATAAAATTTCTTTGTATCACGATAAGTCAACTCCCAATTTACCTTTATATTTACAGTTTCCCATAAATTGTCTGTATGGTTAAGGTCGGTTGACTGTGCTAGCCACTGCATGATATTAACGCCTTCCTGTTTTAAAAACTCCTTCACCAATTTGCATGTGTGTTTAGGGTCATTGTTATATTGAAATATCTATTGGTGGAGCATTTTGTCATTGGTATCATTTGTATACACTTGTTGGAAAAAGCTACCCCACGCCATAACATGCCCGCCTACATGCTTACTGTTCCTGTACAATTTTTGAGATTTAGTCTGTATTGTCAGGTCGTCGAACTCTCCACATTTCAGCAGAATTTTCAAAATTAAAATTAGATTTATCGGAAAAGAAAACGGTATTCCATTGTCCAGTGCAAGTCCTCTGTGCGATTTTTCTACGGAGCTCAATAGCTTTTGAGACCAGCTAAAATTACTGTTCTTTCTACAGTCAGAACATTTAAGTATAGATTGAGACCATGTTTAGCTCCTGAAGCAGAAGTGTATGGATCTGTTTGAACTCTTTCTGAGTAATTTTTATATCTGAGTTTATTCTAGATTCAGTTCTATGTTTACTTCTCTATGTTTTCAATATTTCGTATTATATACCAGAGAGAAACAGAGCGGAAACTAGAAAAAAAAAACTTAACCATAAAAGTATGTGAAAACAAAAATTACTCGTATGAAATTTTTGTTTTAACATACTTTTTTTCATTAATACGTTCTCACCACTTAGGTTTTTGAAAACTAAGTTAGGTCTTTGACAGATTTTTGAAAACTGAGTTAGGTCTTTGACAGGAGAGTATCCGCGCTATGTATATTTCTCTATGTCATATACTTTTTGTTTTTAAAACAGCAAGAAAATTTACTTTGCTTATAGAAACTATATAGAAGCAATTTTTTCCAACATCTTTTGAGCGATACTGTATGTGTGATGTAGAAATACTTAACTGAAAAGGGTGTTTTAAAGAAGCCTTCCAGTGGGCCTTATTTTTAAGACACAAAAATTAAAATATATATATATGTATTTGTTTGCACGGCGTACCACTGCTTGTATGGCTTTGATTTCTCATTTCTTATACAAGAACTCTTTATTATTTCATATCCTAGGGCCTCCAGAAGTTTCTGTATTCTGTGAATCTATTAGAAAGCAATGTTAAAATCTTTTTTAATGATTTTTTCAGAAAACCAGATTGTAGTATATCACGAATCTTTAAAAATATACAAATAGTCCATCTAGAAGGCCTTTAAATGACATACCTTTTAAGCTTTTTCCACTGGGTATTGTTAAGCAGTCATAAGTAGCAAACCCGTATGTACATATGTATATTTGTAAGCATAAGTATTTGAGATTGTTAAGGGCAATACATACATGTACGACTACTGTTATTATTGTAATACTTAATGTTAAGCTCGGCATATACAAGCGCTAATTTAGCAATTAACGTGCTAAATTTGTTAGAAAAACGTGTGTGAGTGTGCTAATGTATGTGCAGTGTTATTAGTCTACATACCGTAGGGTAATTAGAATTTTAGAAATATTAAAAGTGTTGGAAATTATGAAACAAAGTATACTTTTGCTAATTAGTAGTACATTACAATTTTTCATAATAACAAGTACTTACAGCGATCTCTTGCAAAGTGTTTTTTAGAGAAAATGTTTTTAAATTGAAATCATAGTTAAACAGCTGATAGTTGATAATTGAAATTATAATGAATCTAAGTAGTTCAGGGAAAAATACAATTTCCCCTTTGTCTGATTCTTTCACACACATAACACGATTTTAGACCCGCAAATTCATCAACTTCTAATTGTACTCTAGAATTTAATGAACTGTGAAAATACAATTTTCTGAAAGCACATTTTCATGTTTTGAAACAAGTAATAGTAACTGAAGCACTGGTAAAAAACTGTGATTTTGAATTTTGTCGGTTTTTTTTAAACTCTAGTTTATATTTTTTACATAATAATTTCAGATAGAAATTATGCATTCCAAAACGGACAGAAATGTGTTATTTTCAGATTTATTATTTCTGATTTCAATGATATATTCTACAAATGTTATTTATTCAATGTGTTGATCATTTAGATTTAGAAATTATAAACTGAAATATGGTCACTTAAGTTCTTCCAACACACATAACACAATTTTATACATTCTACACGACCAGAAGTTGAAACCGAGAATTTAATCTCGAGACGTTGACCATTGATATCTACGTGGGCAGCCTTTCATCAACTTCAATATTATAATGTCGAAATGTCTTATCTATTGTACTCACTGGCCCAACTTAGACAATAACTAGTCGGGTATGGGTTCCTTGAGTACATCCAAGGAAATTATATCGCAAATCAATGTGTTAAAATGATTTGTCCTTGAATAAAACTGTTGCCCACAGTTACATTCGCTTTCTCTAGCATGCAGTATCGAATATGACATATTTTCCCACGTAACAACTATTAGGTATGTGTCCTGACAAAAAAAAGTGGAATCAGTGAAACACCTATGTGACTACACCGCTGTATGGCACAGTGGGGCAGAATCAACATTTTTTGGAAATAAGTCTGGAGTTTCTAAAGGGCTGGTCCTATCGAGATAAGATTTGACGTAGGCGTAGCCAAGAAGTATTCCAGTTTAAGTTATAAAAAAAAGCCCTGAAAATAATCCAGGGGCATCACTATGGGGGCTCAAATTAGGGTACCTTCGACAAGAAAAATTTTTAAACACATTTTTGTTTCCCATCTGATTTTTTAATTTTTGAAAAGCGTTCGGCTATCTATCTCTAATAATTCCTTAGTTATAGGAATTTAAAATTGAAATTTAAATATTTTTCCATACCTTGCATAGTGTCAGATTTCATTGTTTTAGCGGAATTTAATTACAAAAAAAAACTTCTTTTTTTAAAAAAAAAAGAAATATTGAATACAATGAACAACAATCCTGGTATTTACAAAAACAAGTTTTAAAACAAAATATGTAAACAACAAAAATATAATGGTATCTAAGAGTGAGATGATTAATTGACATTATCATTTTTTAATAGTTCTTCCTAAAAGTAATCAATGTTTGGATGCGTTGAATTTTTTTGTTTTTTGACATTTTTTTTAAATTCTTTTTAAATAGTAAAAAAAATATTTAAACTAAATAAGAGTTTCATTACATTTCAAAATAAGGCCTGCTAAATTTGTTTATGAGTAATATTCAAGACATCCATTTTAGGTAAGATTTTTTCTTAATTTTAAAATTTTCAATAGAAAAAAAGTTACAGAGTTCAGTTGAGTTCAGTGAAATTTTTTTACTATGCCGTTTACCAACCTTCCTATTTATAGAAACAAAAAAGAAGATCCACCACAATTGACCCCCGGAAATTTTTGACCTATAAAAGCATCATGGCCAAACAAATGTTTCGTAGTGAAATTTTCTAAATTTGGCTTTCAACAAAGCAAAATGAAAGACATGAACATGTTTTTGATTTTATATATAGAAATATTAGTACTGGAAGCGTAAAAATTTTAGACTTTTCCATGTTAAACAATTTTGTATAAAAGTTTTCTTATGAAACAAACGTGAAGTGGAAGAAAGCAATCGTATGGGGGACCGATGGACCGATTCTAACCAAATTCAATAGGCATCGACCTTAGGGCAATGATTAATCGACTCAGAAAGTGATCCTGAGCAGATTGGTATACTTTAAGGAGGGTTAGTCCCTCTAGATTACACAAATCTGACACTGTGCCTTGGTCCGATATTTTAAAAATATAGGGGGTACTTTTGGACACAATGGACTCAAATGTTAGTTACACAGCTAAATTGCTAATAATATACAAAAGATTTCAGAGCAATATCGATTATAGATCCAAAAATAAACGATTTTCCATTTAAAAATTAAAAAAATAGTAGATTTGTGCTGTTTTTTGGACGAACAGGTGACTTAACTCTCTTTTTATTATAAAAAACTTTCTTTAAGAACATTTAACAATTTTATGTTTTTCTGTAAGGTATATTTACGGAGAACATTCTTGTTTAAAAAACATGTCATATTTTGGCAAAAGAGTAGAGAAAATGATGTAAGATTTTTAAAGTGAGTAGATAAGGACTGAGATCGAAAAATTTTTAACATACATATATGTTAATAAAAATGAAACCACTAAACTTACAGTTTTGAATCTATTTTTATTTGATTGAAATTATTGTTACAATTTACAAAAAAAAAAAAAATATTTTTAAAGTTCTAATCATTAATGATGAAATTTTGAACCTTTTTCGAAAACTCTTCCATTATTGTTTTTATAGTGCCTAATGTCACTATGGTCGAACAGGTTGTCCATTTCCGTTTAAAATCTACCACACATTTGGACACCTTTTTTGTGCTCTTCAATTCTCTTTTAACAAGAACCCAATATCTCTCCACTGAACTCAGCTCCAGGCAGTTTGGAGGAATTGCCTATCTTGGTACAAATACCACATTATTGTTCTTGTACCACTCAAGGCCTTTCTTACCGTAGTGGCAGATGCCAAATCTGGCCAAAAATAAGTGGACACAATAAGAAGTCTTATGAATGGAAACACCTTTAGACAATAACTTGTCCTTGATGTAAGTTTCGATATTTATAGAGCCCTTTGTAACAAATGTTTGGCTTTTTGCAGCAACTTCATATGGCTTGCCATACCAAGAACTTTTTGGGAAATTTTGTCTGCTTTTGAGTCCTAAACTTTTCTTCAGCATTCCCTCGAGCATCTGCAACATAAAAATATTGAACATAATTGACATTAAACATAATAACTGACATGCTTTACAAAGGTAACTGATAAAAAAAATCAAATAATACTTGGGTTAAAAGTTTTAATGAAAAACGTGTGTTAAGAATTTTACGATCTCAGTCCTTTGACCACTGTATATCGATTTCTTGCAAAAAGTGAAAATTTAAAAATTTTGAGTTGACAAAAAATTTTTTTAAGTGTCTGTAGCAGAATATAGATAGTTTTTTAAATACTTTAATATATAATAACTGCATTAAATAGTACCCACCAAGCTTTGAAGTTTCTGTGTAAAGTTTCTGGTATTGGATAATCCTATTCAGTATTTCTTTTACAGCTACTTTGTTCTGGAGTGGAGAAAAATTGCAATTCTAAACATCATACTATAAAATGCAGATTGCTTTTCAATTAAGTAAATAAAGTTCTCTTTACACAAGAAAGTAAACTCATCTCCATTTTTACATAATATGGAATTTAATATAAATCTAGATTTTAAATCGATTATTAGTTAAGTATTTTTCCAAACAAAATTTCTGTTTTAAATAACTACTATCTTTAATAATCATTTTTGAATATGGGTCAAACAATTCTATACAATTTTTATTATGTATATGACCGAATATTTGAACAAAAGGCCTTAACGCACAATTACCAAAAGAGGTACTGAAAGGAAATGTCAAAATAACATAAATAAGGTCAGAAAAGTAGACCTATGGTCCCTTTTCATCACTTTATCTAAAATAAAATCTTAAAACAATTGTAATTAATTTTCCTTTCCTTTATAAATAATGAAGTAAAAAAAGAAAACGTTTTCTTATACCTTCAAGATAAAAACTTTGCTTTGTAAAGGAACATAAATAAAATTTTGCCAAAACAAAATTTAAACTTTCCAACAAATGAAATAAAGTCACCAGCAAAATTGTGTCGTTAGTGAAACATTTTAACAAAAAGAAAATAAAACAAAAAGAGCCTAAATAAAACCACTTAAATAGCAATTACAATTTAATTTTATATGGTGGTAAATCATTAGCTGTTTTATTGTTTTTATTTTAAATAATCTTCTTAAAGTTAAACTTTTTTGTTGGCATAATTGTCAGCGAGTATAACAATAAAATTAAATTTGGAAGAGTCTTGAACACGCTAGTTAGTTACGTGGTTTATTAATCCAAAAGGCGTCTTCATGCTTTTTTCCTTAATAGTAGTGAGGGGAAAAGTCTTCCCCCTTTGCTTTAACCCATTTAAAGACTAAAAGTTATAAAACTAATTTTATGTAATTTCCTCAAAACTCCTCAATTCATCGGGTAACCTGGTCAAAATATCCAAAGTTTGGTTTCCTTGTCAATATTGTCAATATACCCACCATCGGAAAAGTGTATTGATTTTGTCATAATGTTTGTAACACTTCAAAAATATTCATCGGAGACCCACAAAAGTATATATATTCTGGGATCTTATGAAACCCCTTTATCAGAAAAATATTTTATATCCACTTATTATATACATTAATATTTTAACACTCTTACTTGTTTATTTATCCAAGGTAAACCTTATTAAATTAAATCCTAATATCTTAGGTAATTATAAAAAGATCTCCATTCAGATTCCTGTGAAAGTTTTCCACTAACCACAGGGGTTTTAGATTTTAAGTTAAGGTAATTATTTTAAAAGGAATCCCAAAATCCACCCTAAATTTGAATTTGCCGTCATTTGCACAATTATTTGCGTTTTTATTGTTTACAGATATTTCGAAAATAATAAAAGTTTCGTTATCATCCTACGTGGTAAGGCACATTTAAACCATGATGGCTTGGTTAACTACCAAAATTGCCGCATTTAGGGTATAGAACTTACATGTTGTGGAAAACAAATGAATCCACCATGTGTCGCTGTTTGATTCAGATTTTTGAACCATAATCCTCCTAAACTACAGTGAATTGATATCGTGACATGAGAATCATACTTTGTGTCTAAATTGGATGATATAAAACAATTCCTGGCCGTGTGGTCTTTCTTTTCGGTTACCAGAATTTGCCTCAGTCTTCATTATTGACATACTTATGTAGGCTTTTAAGTGTCAGCATTCATTAGGGCGGCCCTTAATAAACGAAAGTTGGATTTTTGCTAGTCTCACCCACCAGTTTGGTGAACATTGGTAAAACAATCATTCTAAAAAAAAAAATTAAGGTAAATCGGATGAGGTTAGGACGTGCCGCAAGCCATCTGAAGTTTTGAGATGCATTTGCAAGGGCAAAAATGCTTTTTTCAGTTTTTGTAAAAATTTTGCCATTAAAAAATTACTTTTGCAATTTAATTTTAAAGAAAAGAAATGTACGTACACAATGTCATTCTAATGTCACATAAAAAAAAGAAATTGGTCAAAAAATGTTAACGTTATTAAAAATTCCCCAGACCATTATATTTTGATAAATATTAAAATAAAAGCTCATTTTTACTTAAAATATATCCATATTTACTTGTATATGAGTTTTTGTCTTCGTAGGTTACCGTTAACCTATTCGCATGTATGAGCAAAAAAACTCCATTTTTGAATTTTTAATAATTTTGTTAAACAAATTTCAGACATTTTTGATCATCTCATTGGGATTTATTGAGAATATAACCCCAAGTGACATTAACAATTAATGTCCATTTTTGTGCTGTTATTATAAATACTAGACTACATGCTATATTTTTCTTAAGTTTCATCAAAATCGCCCCAAAAATAAATAACATTTCGCTGTCTTTAAATTAGAAATTCCAAATATTGAACAATTTGACCTTTGACCTTCACGATTTAAGGTTTCACGTTTTCCAATTTTAGTAAAGCTTTCAGAGTATATTTAGAATTGTCTGGACTATAATATTCTGAATAAGATTTACTTAAAATTCATAACAGTAAGGAAATAGAGCTCATTCGCCAAAAAATGGCCAAATATTTGTTTTTCTCGAAAATTTCAAAATTTAAATCGCAGATACGGAAAAACTTAAAGAGATATTTTGATAATTTTTTCATATTATTATTCCCTATTATATTCTGGATGATTTTCTTTACCAATGTTCACCAAACTGGGGTGTGAGACTGGCAAAAATCCAACTTTCGTTTTTTAAGGGCCACCCTAGTATACATACATGCACTAATATGGTATAATTATCATTACAATCCTTAAAAACCTTACTCAAGTACACATTTCTATAAATCGGCTTGCCTCTGTATATTTAGCAAACAGCTTTTTATTTTTTAACCAACAAAAACGTGTTTGCTTCCCCTTTAAATAAACTAATCTTAAAGCATTGTTCCAAATTCTTTGGTGCAATGATTTGTTTTTAAACACTCTGTAAAATATTTTAATCGGTCTGAATGTATTTGTACGAGTGCTGAGCAAAAGAAAATCAAAATAGGAAAAAAAATTGTGTACAGATTTTTTAAAACTCCGATGATTGCAAAAAAGCTAAAGCTTCCAAAAACTACTGTAAATTGTGTTATAAAACGATACAAGTAAACTTTATCGTAAACAAGAAGAAAGAGCAAATTTTATTAAAAAAAAAAACAGCAAAATTGTTAAAGCAAAATCGGAGTTCCAGCAACAATGATCGCGCAAAAAAATATCAAAATAAGCACCTCAAGAAGAATATAACACAATTAAATATAAAAATCGCAGTGAAAAGCAGTAAGACAATGTTTTAACGAAATTCAAGAACTGCTTACAAAGATTATGCAACAAAATTGACCCCAAAAAAGTACTGCGAGATGATACTGACCCAAAACATAAATAAACTTGGTAAAAAGGCAATGGCTTGGCAAGCAATAGGTGCACTTTCACATCTTTAACTGTAACTCCGGATGTTTATATAAAAGAATGCCTGCAGAAACGTTTGCTGACTCTCATTAGACGTAACCGCTGTTTAGTAAATATTGGGTTTTTCTTAAAGGAAAATTAAAACGAAATGTTACTGAAGTTCTTGACAATAAAAATATGTTAACGATTTGGAACAAATATGCAGCGCTGGTGGATCGAAATGTTGTGCAACATGGATTTTAATAAGAGGAAATTAATTTTAGTTTCTTCTTTTAGCTATTTTTTAATTATCACATAAATATTAAAATACTTTTGTGACCGGCTATTATGTGAACATTGCCAACTACTTGGCTAACTCTAATTTATGTATTTATGGATCATTTAACACTTATATGTTGTTTGTATTGCAAAAAACTCAATTGGTTAGTTTAGACATCCCAAGTAATCTAGCCTGAAGTCATGTGTCTGCAAAAATGTAATCAATTTAATGATTTTTTTGTACTGCATCTGAGAAACTTTTTTCTTACCCATCACAAGTAATCTTTTGGGGAGTTCGTTTTCACTAAGTGTTTGAAATACTTAGCCAGAGCTGCTGGGTTGTGTTGAAATCACTGTTATAGCTATCACGTTTTTTGTATCACCTCCTTTCCCACCAATATTTCTTACTTTCATTTCAATTTAAATCATTTTCATATTGTTTTTTTTTTTACTTTTTGTTATTCTTGTATAAGTATTTCTTTCTTGTAATATATAAAAAGACACGAAGTCACGTGTTAATGCACGTTTAATTTGTACACAACCTGAGGAAAATTTTTAAGTCTATTTTTTTTTTTTTTTCTCTTTTTCGTATTTTTATACAACATACAAAGAAGAAATATTGAAAAGAATAATGTTTAAAATATATAAAAGTTTAGACAAAGTTATTTTCAAATGTTCAATTGAAGTTGGTGTTTTAAACAATTTAAGTATTTTTGTTTCTTACTTATAGAGACTTAAATGCTTATGAACAAAGTATAGATTTGGAAAAAAGAATATTATTGTTCGTGATGGAAAATTTTATGAAAAACAAAAAAAAAATAAAAATAAATTTGTTTTAATATTTAGGTTAAGGGTTTAATTATGATAAGAAATTTATGGTTGAATTTCAAAAGTATTGTTTGGAAAGTAGTAAAGTTGCTTGTAAAACCAAAATTAATTGAATGACAGCATTTATTAATTTATGAACGTTTTTTTTTTATTACAAAAGGTGTGAAATACTTACAGTTTAGTTTAATAAGGACAACTAATGGAAACTTACCTAAAAAGAAAACAAGAAATAGTTTTATATTAAACAAATGCTATATTAGGCAACACTAAACAAATAATCATGAAATGTAGTTCTTTTAATGCCCCAGTAAAAATATGGGCTTATTTTTGAAACACTTAGCAAAAACAGAATTTATTTTGAAAACTTAAAAATAAAACTTAATCCAAACAGAGCTTTTTATATATTTTAATCCAACACTTTTCAACGTTTCATTCAATTTTGTTCATTTTTGAACACATAAGTTAGCAATAACGATTTTTTGGAAATTTCGAGGTCCCCTCGTTTAGGGTTTCTTTTGTACTAGCAGAACCCGGTCCGCATTGCTGGCCCTTAGAAAACATCTGTTTTATATTGCATTTCGATCTCGATTTAAATATACAGTGTCAGACAAAGTCGGTGATCCAACCTTCAATGTTAAAACATGTGGTGGCAGTCCGGCTGGGTCCAATGAATTCAAAAATTTAGTATGATAATCGACGGCTTGTTCTTCGGTCATTACTGTGTCAATCGATTTGTATTTTGTTGTTGCGCCTGGCAGTTTCAATTTTTTTTGCTTATTGAGTTTGTTAACATCATAATTTGTTGGTGCCAAAATTGCATGTTCCCACAGCCAATCCGAATTTTTGTAGTTGGTTGTAAGACTTGGGAATACATTGTCGACAACTGCTTGAATATTCATTTGTATTTAGCAGAAGTTCGGGAACGAAATCTAATTTGTGGCGGGATCAATTGGTATTTTTCCATTTCCGATGTCCAACAATTGTTTTGAGAAGGGTATTGCAGCAAATGCAGACACATGTTCGTTCATAGCGTTCGGCTTCTGTAGCTTCATTTCCAGTGAAATAAATTTAACGGAACTTCGCATCATTATTGGGAAGCGGGAGCACTGATCCAATTCTGTGGTACATTTGGCCTTGAACCTTAAAGGTGGGCATGAATCCGACATCATTTGAATTTCATTAGAGCTATTGTGTATAAAAATTGATTTTGCCACGCCATTTCGTCAACAGACCGAAAATCAAAAATCTGACTTTACACTGTTACCCGCAAGGCTATTCTGCAGATTCCCTGAAAATTACATCAACATCGTTCTAACCGTTTTAAGTTCATTCCGAACAAACATACAAATGTCCATTTTTATATATATAGATATATGGCATTAGCGGTATAATGTAAAAAATTTGATTTTTACACACCCCTCCGCCCGAGTAGTTGAAGAAAGGGGGTTTGAACTACGATGAAAACGAAAGGGGGTTTGAACTCGATGAAAATGAATAGGGATTTGAACTACGATGAAAATGAATGGGGATTTGATTTTTACAAAATTTTTCATTGTTTTAAAAAATTCTTATCGCACACATTTTTTTTCCACGGTGATTCCTCTTTGCTGTTATTTTCATGCCTATAGAAAAATTTTTAAAAAATTATTTTTCATTGTTTTGACAAAAATTTTTATCGCGCACATTTTTTTTCCACGTTGATTCCTCTTTCACATCGTTTTCATACGGGTAAGAAATTTTTATTGTAGAAAATTTATTTTTCAGTGTTTTGAAAAATGTTTCTAGTTTCCAAAAATGTACTTTAGGAAAAATTATAAATATATTCTGATTTCTAAAAATAATGCAGTATTTTGTCGGTTTTTATCAGACAATCTACATCCGTTATTTTTATTTTTTTGTAAAAAGAAAAGTTTTTTATTGTTAAAATTTGGCTTAGAAATAATAGGTTTTAAGAAATTTATAGTTTTCAAAAAAACTTTAAAAACAAAGGAATAGAAATCTACTTTTTCGTCATTTTCATGCTGATAGAATAATTATAAAAGCTAAAAGTATAGTTTTCTTAATATTTGAATACATCCGGCCTTGTTCTAGAAAGAAGGCTACATGCATTGTTTCCGTTATGATTGTAGAAAATAATTTTAATTTAAATATTTCATACAAAATCTGTTTCATAAAACTTTAATAAATTTAAAAATTGATTATGAATAAGGCCTTTATTTTAGAAATAATAGTTTTAAGAATAATTTTGAAAAATGGTAGCAATAGTTTTTAATTTTAAGATGTTGAAAATTTATTTTTCATTGTCTTGAAAAAAAAAAATTTAATGCGTCAATAGAAATGAATCGCTCACATTTTTTGGAATTTCTCATTTTTATGCAGGATGAAGCAAATGTTTTTTTCGATCAGTAAAATTTTAGGTCTAGAATCGAGTCATACATCCGGCACGATTGTTTTAAAGAAATATTATTTACACAGTTTCCGCTGTGATTGTAGAAAATAAGATATACTTGTCTGGAATTGTAGACGGCGAGAACACCCCAATATTGTTTGGTTTTAGGTCTAGAATTGAGTCAGACATCCGGCACAATTTTTAAAGAAAGAACATTTACACAGTTTCCGTTGTGATTGTAAAGTACCATTGAATATGCTGATATGATTTTAGAAAAAACTTTATATTAAAATTTAGTTTTCATATACATATATATGCACATATATTTTTGAAAAGTTAAATTTTATAAGATTTTTTTAACTAACGACAGTTTGAATTAACACTCGAACGAATTAAAACATAAATTTGTTTAATAAAACCTAAATTTGTTTAAAAAAACTAAAAAACGTATACTAAAAAATGGATCTATTCATGGATAATACTCCTTCAACATCTGCTGCAGCAAAATCGATGATGGAGATGATGAGACGCAATGAGGGACGGGAATCTAGATTTGAGTGTAAATCATGCACTGAAACATTTTCAACATTAAGTGCATTACATATTCACAAAACATCTCAACATAAAAGGAATTGGGGAACATCGAATATGTTCTCCTGTGAACAGTGTGGACTACATTTTAAAGGGAAATTGTTGTTTAAAAAACATATGAAGGTACATCTTGTACAACCCACCGTGATCCTAGATTGTAATATTTGTGGGAGAAATTTTAGAACCATCAAAGGGTTGGAAAATCATACAAAAACCCACCAGAGCTTAATACATTGCACAATATGTAAACTCGATGTTGGAAGACTGGATTGGGGTCATCATTTAAGAACGAGACAACATAAGGAAAGCGGAAATGGACATTTAACATCTAACATTTCTTTACGATCCAGTGACTTTATGGAAAGGGTTGAAGTATATACATATACAAACCCTAAAATAGATGACATATATCTGGAAGAATTTTTGGAAAAAGCAGAGGAAGATGTTTTAAACATATTAAAACACTCTCTAGCAAAACAAATAAATTTTAAATGCAATTTCGAATTGGAATGCATATACATCAAAATAAGTGAAGATGTAGAAAAAATTGAAAAAATGGTTCATGTAACAAAAATGACAGCAGTAAACCGATCTCACACACTAAGAAATATTTACTTGAAAAAAGCTGAAGATTTAAAAAATAAAATGGCAGAGTTCCAGGAACGTGATAGTGGATGGGCATTGTTGGAAATTAAATATTTAAATATAAATATAAATCAACATAACATAATTCGAGGATCTAGTTACATTGAACTTCCTTATAAATTAATGAAGCTAAATGCATGTCTTAATATTAAAAATGAGGATGCGTTTTGCTTCAAATGGTGTGTTATAGCTGCATTAAAGGCTCCAAGCAACTACAAAAAATCTATGATATGCTCGTCCTACAATATTGAAAATATTGCAGACCAGATTATATATACAAATGGAATTACACTGAATTTCGAAAATATGAAATTTCCTCTAGATTTGAAGGATATTTCAATATTTGAGGCACAAAATCCATTTATAAGCGTAAATGTATTTGGATTTGACGTGAAAGGAAATCAAATTGTTGGTCCATACAGATGTTGTGATAAATATAGAAAAATTCACATAAGTTTGATGTTGCTTGAGAACGAGGATTGCAGCAAAAGACATTATGTTCTCATTAAAGATTTGTCAAGGTAATATAAATATATTTTTTTATTATTATTATTATTATTATTATGTAAATATTTATATGGTTTTATTTCTTTCAGATTTCTGAGGTCATCTTTAAGCAATAGCAAAAATAGCGTTCATTTTTGCATGACATGCTTAAATTATTCGAAAGATCCTGAAATGGTTATCCGACATAAAGATGGATGTTTACAAATGATAACTACAATGCCTGCAGTTGAAGATAAGTATATTGAATTCCAAAATATGGCTAATAATTTAGAAGTGCCATTCGTTGTATACGCAGACTTTGAATGTTTATTAGAAAAAATTAACAGTAGGGTTAGTCATAAAACAATTAATGAACAAAAACACATTCCCTGTTCATTTAGTTATTATATTAAGTGTAGCTATAATGACAATTATTCAAAGTCATTAACTTATAGTGGATTAGATAGCCCCCAAGTATTTGTCAGGGAATTGCTTAAAGACACAACATACATTTTTAAAAATTATTTAAACAAAGTTGTCCCAATGAAAAATTTAACAAATGAAGAAAACGAACGGTTTAGAACTTGCATAGATTGTTCACTTTGTGGAAAACCTTTGGGTGATGATAGAGTTCATGATCATTGTCACTTAACTGGTTGTTTTAGGAGTGCCCTTCATAATCATTGTAATATTAATTACAAAATTAAAAAAATTATACCAGTGTTTTTCCATAATTTATCCTCATATGACAGTCATTTATTTATAAGGGAATTAGGCAAAGTTGAAGGTACCATAGAAATAATTCCCATAAATAAAGAAACTTATATTTCCATCACAAAAAATGTACCAATTGAAAACGATGGTTTTCAAATACGATTTGTAGACTCATTTAGGTTTATGGCTTCCAGTTTAGATGTACTATCATCAAACTTAGCTTCGAATGATTTTAAAATCATTAAAAAATATTTCCCTAATGAAGCTGAGTTTGATCTTATAAGAAGAAAAGGCATATATCCATATTCATATATAGACTCCTTTTCAAAACTTTCTGAAGGAAACCTCCCTGAACGGACTGAATTTAAAAATCTTTTAACAAATAAAGAGTGTAATTTAGAAGATTTCGAACATGCAAAAAAAGTATGGGAAACTTTTAATTGCAAAACACTTCTTGATTACACTGAATTATATGTTAAAAGTGATACGCTTATTTTGGCTGACATTTTTGAAAATTTCCGAAAAATTTGTAAAAAAATTTATGATTTAGACCCATGTCATTATTATACGGCACCAGGTTTATCGTGGGACGCTATGTTAAAATCAACAAAAATAAGACTGGAATTAATAACTGATGTTGACATGTACAACATGATAAAAATGGGGATTAGAGGTGGACTTGTACAATGCTCATTAAGACATTCTGTAGCCAATAATAAGTACATGAGCGATTATGATGCAAAAAAGCCCTCTCAATACTTGATGTATTTAGATGCCAATAATCTATATGGGTGGGCAATGTCTCAATATTTACCCTTCTCTGACTTTATATGGTTAAATAATGAGGAAATTGATAACCTCGATATTCTTACAATAGACGACGAGGCTAATGAAGGATATATTTTGGAAGTAGATTTAGAATATCCAGAAGTATTACATGACTATCATAATGATTTACCTTTTTGTCCGGAGAATAAAATTATTGCTCCAATGATTAATGAAAAGTTGATTGCCGACTTAACAAATAAAACAAAATATTCTATACATTATAGAGTATTAAAACAGTGCATAGAAAATGGAATGATTTTGAAAAAAATCCATAGAGTCATAAAATTTAAACAGGCACCATGGCTTAAATCATACATAGACTTGAATACATTTCATAGGAGTAGAGCATCTAATGCTTTTGAAAAAGATTTCTTTAAATTATTGAATAATGCTGTCTATGGAAAGACCATGGAAAATGTAGAAAAAAGGAAGTCTGTGTACATAGTTACAAAGTGGGAATCTGAAAGAAGAAATCATAGGGAAGCACGAGCTCATATTGCTCAACTAAATTTTCACAGTATGTCTAGGTTTGGAGATGACATGTTTGCTGTACAATTAAAACGTATGAGTGTAAAGTGCAATAAACCTATGTACTTAGGATTTAGTATTTTAGAAGTTTCTAAGTTGAAAATGTACGATTTTCATTACAATTATATGAAACCGAAATATAATAGTAAAATACATTTAAATTATATGGATACAGATTCATTTATATACACAATTAGGACTGAAGATTTTTATAAAGATATAGAAAATGATTTACTTCATCGTTTTGATACGTCTGATTATCATCCGCAAAATATTTTTAATTTGCCACTTGTAAATAAAAAAATTTTAGGAATGATGAAGGATGAAAACTGTGGAGTGATTATGAGAGAATTTGTAGGTTTGAGAGCTAAAATGTATTCCATTAAGAATGATAATAATGGTGAAATAAAAAAATCAAAGGGCGTTAAAAAAATGGCATTAGATAGGATAACATTAACCGATTATAAAAAGTGTTTATATTCAAAAAATATTTATAGTGATTCAATGTATACATTTAGAACGTATCAACACCAAATATATACACAAAAAATTGAAAAAGTTGTCTTAAGCTATAATGACGACAAAAGATATATAAAGTTTGACGGTATACAGACATATGCTTGGGGGCATTACAAACTAAAAGAAGATGACTTTGAATTGCATGATATTGCAAATTATTTAGAAGAGGACAATAGTAATATTGTACAAAAATCAGGCGAAGAAAATTTATTAAACAATTGGGATAATGATGGAAATGATGAAATATTTTTAGGTATAGAAGAAAACGCAAATAATAATATTATATTTTCTGATTCTGATGATGAAATGTTAATGGAAATTGATATAAGCAATAATAAAAATAATAGTATTTTATTTTCTGACGATGATGATGAAATATTTATGCAATTAGAATATTAAGTAATAAAAATCCACTTTGTTTTATTTTATAAATTTATTTAATTATTTATTTATTTATTTTTTGCTGTATATATTATATAAATATAAGTTAAAATGAATTAATTTTGAAACAAATAAAAAGAAATAATTTATAATATTAAAATGTTGATTAACTGTTTAAACAATTTTTTTGACGGAAGCTGTAAGCGGTGAGTATTCGATTAAACGATCGTGTATGAGTAAACAGTATGCAGATGTATTAGCCGCTACTATTTTATCTGTAGAAAACTCAACTTTTATATCAATTGGGCCTGTTGTGACTGCTTCATTTTGATGACTGACATCAATCACGATTATAGGTGCTTTTTCCTTAAATTCTTCAGCTGAGAGGAGTGGTTGAGCCTCCCTCATATAGAAATTTTGTTGAAACTTAACATACATATCGTATAGAATGGCAAAACGTTGATTATCAAATTTAACATTTAAGTCATCATAGGGATATGAGTCTGAATTTAAATGTACTTTAATATTGTTAAGATTTGAATGGGTAAGCTTATTGTTATGTTTAAAAGCAATTAGTACAAAACGTGGACGTTCTCTGTTTGCAGCTAGTTTTACATTCCAAATATGATTTTGTGATGCTGATAGTTGAGGATGGTAGTGGCAATCCCAACTACGAAATGCTATTGGCAACACATTTCCACTATTAATAATTTTTATTGTGTTCAGTTTAGCATAATCCGAAAGTTTTACATGCGGAATTCTCCAACTAATATTTTGAATTGTAATTTTTGGTTTTTCAGTAGTTTGATTAGAATTTACAATATTATCATCATTTTTGGTACGTAATAATATTAATTCATGTTTACAATTTAACATAATTTTATTATAATCCTCAGCAAATCCTAATAATGATTTAAGCGGGACATAAAAGTTGAAAAATCCTTCACCAACATCGATGTCTTTATCATAAGACCAGCTTGCATTCCCCATCATAATACTTTCGCTGTCATTTAGGGATAGATAATTTTTAATTGTGCTAGAAACACCCAAATGTCGAGTGCGATCTATTTCAACGCCATTAAGCTCATAACGAATCTCCTCAAATAAATTGGGTACAAAATTATTTTTCAATTTAAAGTTTTTCGATTTTAGACCACTTGTAGCATCTAACACAGTACCTTCAATATACAAAAAGCTTTCACTCGGTAAAACATATAAATCTTGATTTTGTATTGAAATACGAATTTCATCATTATTATTAAATGATTGAATATACGGTGTATATGTATGATAATCTTTTTTTATGATTCTTTCATCCATCATTGGTTTTTCTAAAACATTAATTATGTCAGTCATTATTCTTTAAAATAAAATTCAAGGATTTTAGGAATTGTTTATTTGCTTCGGTCAGTTTTGATGCGTTTAAGGTTGTTCTTGCTGATGCAGTGTTCAACACACTAATGTCTCTCCTCATTCTAACAACAACGTTTTTATTGTATATAATCATTATTGTTTGGGTCGTAAATGAAGACGAAGAGTAATATTTTCACCACGAAAATTTATAAACTCACTATTTTGATCTACAATAGTGACCGCGATAGAACTTATCTCCTTGGTGTTTAGAGGTAAATAGATTAAGTTTCGTGGAATTTCATCCATTTTATATCCTGGGGAAACATTTATTCCAAATTCATGAATTGTATGTGCCCTTTCTCCATTTATATAAGATCCAACAGCGATATTACAATCAATACGTATTGTATTCACTTTGAGAATATTTACGGGTAGTTCAGAGAGATAATTGGAACCCCCGTTTAAAGTTTTTTTGTTAAAACCCATTAACTTTCCAATTGTTCTTTTTTTATTGAAATATATTGAATCATGAGAAGTAGTTATTTCAACTCTCATTGTATTGTTATTGGCTTCTATTTTAATCGATTTTTCACCATTAGTCAAATGCTCATATTCACTTTCTAAATAATCTGAAATATCTTCCAGCTCATAGGAACCAATAGGAATTTCAATAATGTTATCCCCAATATGAAACAAATTATTATCCTCATCGACATTGGGTATGCTATTATATGTATGAAAATCTATAAGTGAGCATTCATAATCCTTTTCCAATGCTATGGGTGGAAAATAATTTGCAGTTAAAATTGACGAGTTTCCGTTCAAAGTTAATGTAATAGACATATTGAATACTAAAAATGGAATGAATAAAAACATATACATTTTTTTTTTTTTTTTTGTTTTAAAATATATTTTATTTATTTATAAACTTAATAGATATAAGAAATTTATTACAATATTTCGTTTTTATTAATCCAAGAGTTGTGATCATTTGTAAATCCCAACCATTTAACAAAAGCACGATTATTTTTTATTCTTATAACCTTTTCCACAAGATACGTATTTGGATATCTGGTTGATAGTAGCTCCTCTTCATAGAATCCACCTTTAATAGAATTTCCCATATAGTCTTCTAAAATATATGTCGTTGGATATGTAATTTTAATATGTTTGATTTTAAATATTTCTGTTGTCCAATTTGGAGTATACCCTTTTTCAAAACAATGTTTATATTTGCTAATGCGTACATTGTCACCAATATTAAACTTGTTTTTCTTAAATATTTTTATATGGTTATAAACGGTATTTAACAATAATTTTTCATTAGAAGGTTTTACGTCAATAGGAGCCATTTTGATAACTCGATGGATTTTTTTGTTATAATCACTAATTAGTTTTTCATACAAATCAACCCAATGATATGAGCCATTGTAACTGAATTCTTTCCACATCATACCTTTCAGAGTTCTGTTAAATCGTTCTACAATTGAGGCTTTCATAATGCTGTAAGTAGAATAGTGATTAATTTTATATTTTGTCATTAGGTTTTTGAATAAGTTGTTGAAAAATTCTTTTCCATCATCTGTTTGCAAATTTTTTGGTATACGGCCTAAATTAAATATGTCATTCATAGCATTTGTAACATCTATAGCCGTTTTAGATTTTAGTGGTCGAATCCAAGCAAATTTTGAAAAGGTATCGATGACTGTTAATAAATATTTAAATCCTTTATTATATGTAGAGTAATTTCCCATTTCAACTAAATCCGCTTGCCATAAATCATCAATACCCTTCATTATTACTCTCCGTCGTTTAAAATTTTTCCTTGCTTGGGAATGAAGCTCAATAACCAACTCTCGTTTTTCATCCATACTTGAATTGTATTAATATTTTATTTTATATTTCTTTTTTATTGGATCTGTACTGCTTGGCGGTTCACTTTTTGTAATTATTGACGTAAAAACAAAATTCTCCAGTCTTTGTACTTTCTCTAACAGCGTTTCGATCTGTTCACTAAAATGTAATTTTAAAGACATTTCTCTATGAGATATCATGTTTTGTATTGAATTATCAATATTATTAAGTTTTCCATCAAGTTTTTTATATTCTTGTTTATTCAATGTTGTTAAATCTTGTTGCAATTGTCTGATTTCTGTTCCCAAGTAATGTTTATTAACAGCGTCTTTTTCTTGTGTAGGAAACGAAACATTTGTGATCCTTTTGTTTTGAACATTAATGTTATTATTTTTATCCAACACAAGTCCAACAACTTGACGAATTTTTCTTTTATTTTTCTCATTTTTAATAAAATTGTTTTGACTCTTTGAGTGATGACCAAACTTATCAACAGGCATATTTTGTTATCCTTCCACTATTTATTTATGATTATTGCTTTCTACGCAATAATATTTGCTTCTTGCAATTCCTCTAAAATTGAATTAATTTCATTGCGATGATTATTGTGTCCCGCGCCTTCCGATGCAACCAATAGTCTAAGTCGATCTACTAATTCATTAGGATCGTTCCAGTATATATAGTTGGGTCTTTCATTATTGACTTTCATAATCATTCCGTTTCCTTTATGCGTTTGTGATCTTAATGATCTTTTTGGTGTTATAGAAATTTCATCCTTAAACAATTTTTTTATAATAGTGTTGTACTTTTTGCTCTTAGTGCCCTTAATTTGATTTTTGGAATTAAATTGTCTTTTGTGTGCATTGGTTTTAATCAAAATATTTTTATAAATATCCAACTCATATGGTTCATAATTTGTTGGTTCTTTATGAAACAATAATTGAATCAAGCCTGGTGTAACGGCCCAATTTTGATTTCCAATGTTAATTTTTTCTTCATTTATTTCTATATCGCTATTACCAAACTTCCAAACATTATATGAGTTTTTATGTGGACCATATGTTGTATCAAGCAATTTATTTTTCTGCAGTAATGATAAGTCAATAACATTAGATGAATTATTAGCTGAATTAAATGTCGAATCTACACTGTTTGTATCGTTACTGTTTTCATCATCTTTAAGTTGTATGTCTTTCTTAGGAGTACTCGTTTCAACTTTAGACAACATATTATTGAAATCGAAAGAATTGTTTTGAGTGTAAATATTTTCTGCTTTAGGTTTATCATATTGAGTGTTGTTATTTTTCACAAGTTCTTTTAATGGTTCAGTTATTGGCTTAAATGTTTTTGCTAATATCTCGTCTTTTTCAGTTTCACCAACTTTTAAACTTCGATATTTTTGTTTTAAAACAGATCGAGTCTTTATTAATTCTTTAAGTAGTTGTTCATTCATCTTAATATAGCTCTGGGAGATCAGATCAATACCGTTGCTTGCAAGTTAATAATAGTAATAATGGTAAAACTGTTTTGCACATTCTTTTTATTCAACTATTATCAGCTTTGGAACAGCTTTGAACAGCTCATGACCAGCTTTCAACAGCTCATGAACGGCTTTAAACAGCTCATGAACAGCTTTTAACGGCTCATGAACAGCTTTGAACAGCTCATGAACAGCTCATGAACAGCTTTTAACGGCTCATGAACAGCTTTGAACAGCTCATGAACAGCTCATGAACAGCTTTTAACGGCTCATGAACAGCTTTGAACAGCTCATGAACAGCTCATGAACAGCTTTTAACGGCTCATGAACAGCTTTGAACAGCTCATGAACAGCGTTGAACAGCTCATGAACAGCATTTATAATTGAATAAAGTTATCAAAAAATTTTCTATATCTCCCACCATTCATCTCATTATCTTTGCTAATTACTAAAAAGCCAAATTTGTCTTGCCAACATTCACGACACAAATCAAAAAATTTTTCAAATGCCATATCTGTTCCAACGTGATCATTATAAACATGACGCATATTTAATTCATCCTGTTTGAACATAATTATCATATTTGCGTTGTCTCGAATCAAATGTTTAGGAATTCTTGTATATGTTTGACATAAGTAAAAAGAATCAACATTTCTGTGGCGACCCATACAAAAATATGATCGTATATTATTTTGTTTCTCGCAAGCAACATCATCGAATATCATTAGTGAATTATTTTTGGCTTCATCAGGTGGTATAACACTCTCATTATCACTAAATGTAAAATATCCCATCCCTGTTATAGGTGCAATGAGTTTTTCCAAGTACTGATATTTTGGTTGATAGAGCGATTTTGAATATAAATATATGTTCTCAAATTTTAAACCATTCGGACTTTCAATGAGACTAAGCATAACATTAGTCTTCCCACAATTAGATGGACCAACAATTAGAGCCCTAATGCTGTTCGGTAATAAACTACTATGACGTAGTTTTGTGTTTGCATCAGTAGAAAAGTCCATGTTTCTCACGGAAATATTTTTGTCTTGTTTTATTAAACGCATTTTGGTAACTAATAATTTTTTTTTGTTTGTCAAAGTATATATAAGATGTTACACATTAATATTTTATTCATTTCAAAAAAAGTTATGAGAGGACAAGGTATATTAAATAATTTAATAGACGTTTTACCAATAGAGCTTCATATACCAGGATATCAATTTTGTGGACCAGGAACAAAACTAAAAAAACGTTTAGCTAGAGGAGATAAAGGTATTAATCCATTAGATTCTGCTTGTAGAGAACATGATATAGCTTATTCGCAAAGTAATGATTCAACAGAACGCAATCAAGCTGACAAAATTTTAACTGAAAGAGCTTGGGAAAGAGTTTTAGCAAAAGATAGTAGTATTGGTGAAAAGACAAGTGCATATATAGTGACCAATGCAATGAAGACAAAAACAAAACTTGGTATGGGACTCCAAAACAAAAAACAGTTCTGTAATAAAAAACTGTTTTTGAAAACTATTAAAACTGCTACCAATATGTTGAAGAAAGAGAAACCTCAGGATATACAAGATGCTATTAAAATTGCTCAAAAAGTTATTAATAAATCATTTAAAGGAAATAAACATAATGTCATTGTTCCACGGATTATAAAACTTCCCAAAACTGGAGGATTCTTACCACTTATTCCAATTTTAACTGCACTTGGAGCATTAGGCAGTATAACTTCGGGAGCTACATCAATTGCAAAAGCTGTTACCTCTGCTAAAAATGCTAAGAAAAAAATAGATGAATCTACACGTCACAATAAAGCAATGGAATCTATTGCCATGGGAAAAGGACTATATCTTAAACCATACAAGAGAGGTTATGGTATAATTTGTAAAAATTCAAAAAACTATTAAATATGCTACCCAACAGACCACTTACAGATGCAGATATCATGAAGTTTGCTAATAGAAATATTCCTAACTTTAGAGGCGTATTTATGCGAGATATGCTTCCAAAACAATCTAAACAATCTGAGTGTGGAATAGTTAATTTGGATTCTTCAACTGGTAGTGGCACTCATTGGGTAGCATATTATAAAAACAATAATGATTTGGAATATTTTGATAGTTTTGGAAATTTACAACCACCGTTGGAAATCATAAAATATTTGGGAAAAAACATCAAATACAATCATAAGCGAAAACAACAATATAATACATTTAATTGTGGACACTTGTGTCTAGAATTTCTATATATAAAAAAAAATAAATAAATAAATAAATAAATACAAACAAAACTCTTTTAAAAAATGCTTTTTATTTAATTTTCATATGGTATAAAAGTATTTTGATAATAAATAATATTTTTTTATTAAGTCTTCAATCATTTTCTTTTGCTTTTCAAAGTTTATTTCATATCGTTCAGGAATCAGTTCAACATCTTCTTGTAAGCAACTTATAAATCCACATTTATAATCATCATTTTTTTCACTTTCATCTATTAACTTTAGGAAATGTTTGATTAATTCCAGATGCTCTAAAAAAATATATCCCTTAAAATCCTTTAAAAATTGTATAATAGTTATGCGAGACATCATTTCAAAACAGCTATGCTAATAAGAATAGTAAATTTTAAAATTTGTTCTATCTTTATATAAAAAAAATAAATAAATTAAAAAACTTTTTTTTGTTTTATATATTTTTTATTATTTCTATTATTATAATTATTATTATTATTATTATTATTTAATGTTTAGCTTTTTTGCTACTTTCCCAGCCAAAGTAGGGTTGTGCGTTGGGGATAAACATCAGATCATCATCATCTGCTTCTAACGAATTTCCATATTCACCAATCTCTTCTAATTCGATGATATAGTTCCCAGTTATTATATCCGTCTTTTTGCTCAACAGAAATTGCTCCTCAGAGGTCCCCTCAATAGCAGCATCTTCCAAAGCGTTATATCTTTTTGGAAGGTATAGCATCCACTCCTCTAACTCCGCTATCACAACATTTCCATATTTGTTGTTGTGACGATACATCCTAATAACCTTATACGGCTTACCAGTTTCAATATCCTTTACGGAGCAGTATGGTTTGCTCCTCAATTTGTTGAAGGCGGCTACAATATCTCTGTTCGTCATTGTGGAGGTCATATTTCTTTTTATTTTCAATTGAATGTTTGACTTCTACTGAATAGTTACTGCTTTAAAACTCAGTATTTATACATATTTGTTTAAAATATTTAGAAAAAATTTATTATAAGTATGTTGTGATATGAGGATTCGTCATCGTCTTTAAATCCAGAAATGTTTTATCATTTTCCAAACAATATGGGGTGTTGTCGTCCTCTATAATTCTATACAAGTATATCTTGTTTTCTACAATCACAACGGAAACTGTGTAAATGTTCTTTCTTTAAAAATTGTGCCGGATGTCTGACTCAATTCTAGACCTAAAACCAAACAATATTGGGGTGTTCTCGCCGTCTACAATTCCAGACAAGTATATCTTATTTTCTACAATCACAGCGGAAACTGTGTAAATGTTCTTTCTTTAAAAATTGTGCCGGATGTCTGACTCAATTCTAGACCTAAAACCAAACAATATTGGGGTGTTCTCGCCGTCTACAATTCCAGACAAGTATATCTTATTTTCTACAATCACAGCGGAAACTGTGTAAATAATATTTCTTTAAAACAATCGTGCCGGATGTATGACTCGATTCTAGACCTAAAATTTTAATGATCGAAAAAAACATTTGCTTCATCCTGCATAAAAATGAGAAATTCCAAAAAATGTGAGCGATTCATTTCTATTGACGCATTAAATTTTTTTTTTTCAAGACAATGAAAAATAAATTTTCAACATCTTAAAATTAAAAACTATTGCTACCATTTTTCAAAATTATTCTTAAAACTATTATTTCTAAAATAAAGGCCTTATTCATAATCAATTTTTAAATTTATTAAAGTTTTATGAAACAGATTTTGTATGAAATATTTAAATTAAAATTATTTTCTACAATCATAACGGAAACAATGCATGTAGCCTTCTTTCTAGAACAAGGCCGGATGTATTCAAATATTAAGAAAACTATACTTTTAGCTTTTATAATTATTCTATCAGCATGAAAATGACGAAAAAGTAGATTTCTATTCCTTTGTTTTTAAAGTTTTTTTGAAAACTATAAATTTCTTAAAACCTATTATTTCTAAGCCAAATTTTAACAATAAAAAACTTTTCTTTTTACAAAAAAATAAAAATAACGGATGTAGATTGTCTGATAAAAACCGACAAAATACTGCATTATTTTTAGAAATCAGAATATATTTATAATTTTTCCTAAAGTACATTTTTGGAAACTAGAAACATTTTTCAAAACACTGAAAAATAAATTTTCTACAATAAAAATTTCTTACCCGTATGAAAACGATGTGAAAGAGGAATCAACGTGGAAAAAAAATGTGCGCGATAAAAATTTTTGTCAAAACAATGAAAAATAATTTTTTAAAAATTTTTCTATAGGCATGAAAATAACAGCAAAGAGGAATCACCGTGGAAAAAAAATGTGTGCGATAAGAATTTTTTAAAACAATGAAAAATTTTGTAAAAATCAAATCCCCATTCATTTTCATCGTAGTTCAAATCCCTATTCATTTTCATCGAGTTCAAACCCCCTTTCGTTTTCATCGTAGTTCAAACCCCCTTTCTTCAACTACTCGCCCGCAGACCGAATATCAAAAATCTGACTTTACAGTGTTTCCCGCTGGGCTATTCTGAAAATTCCCTGAAAAATTAATCAAAATCGGTACAAATGTTGAAATGGTTACAATAAAAATGTACAGCTATATTTTTGTCAGTTTTAAGAAATTAATCAGAATCCTGTACAGTTCTGTTCATAACTGATTCAAATACCCATAGATGTCAAGACCGAATATCAAAAATCTGACTTTACAGTGTTTCCCGCTGGGCTATTCTGAAGATTCCCTGAAAAATTAATCAAAATCGGTCTAACCGTTTTTGAGTTCATTCGGAACATACATACAAACATCCATTTTTATGTATATAGATTTGAAGGGAAATTTGTGTAGAGACCTATATAAATTAAACATTTATTACCGATAAAGTCCAATTTCGGGAGGACATTGGTATGTGGGCTAGGGGAAATAATGGACAGATTTTAACCAGTTTTATGCTTCCTTGTATGTACCAAATTCTATGGAAAAATTACGACCTGCACTTTGCGCACAAGGTTTACTTGAACAGCCAGCCAGACGGACGTAACGGAAATAACATCGTTTAATCGACTCAGAAAGTGATTCTGAGTCGACCGGAATACTTTAGAATTCAGCACAAACGTGTAATACTCTCCCACTTTTGTTTATTATTTCTTAAATTTAACTTATTTCCCACACAGAGAAAACAGATTCGTAGTGACAACCGAATTTGTTGCCAATCGGTTCTAACAACAGAAAATCAGTTACTAAGAAAGATTTTCGGTTGAAGCAATCAAACTTTTGTTATCCTTTCTAAAATTTTGTAGCCACAACGGTAAAATTCGGTCACCCACCTTAAAACAAGAGAGTGACTATACTGGTTATGTCATTCCGTTTGTAACACATCAAAATATTTTTCGAATACCCATATTAGCATTCTCATAAGATTCTAATATCCGTCGATAGGGTCGACTGAAATTTTGCAGAACTACTCTCTATTAATAAGGCTTATATGGTATTAAAAATTGGTTTATCAGTCCACAATATCACCTAGAACCCATACACATGCTCCCCCTGCAATACAGTTTGAGCAGTCATAAATACAGGGTTTTCCAACAAGAGGTGTTATTTTGGTATTCTAAGAAAAATGGCATTTTTCGAGATAAATGATCGGATGTTTTTTTTCATAATAAAGAAGAAGGTATGCCGTTAATAATGAAAAACAACATCAGACAAAAGGCCACCACGACCACGCTTACAGGACAATATCCTTTTCATGAAATTTTCCATAATCAAATCGCAAAGTGACTGCCCTATGTCCTCGATAGCCTCACGAATTTTATATTTGAGGTCTTGAATCGACGCTGGACTGTTGGCGTAGACCTTTTCTTTCACGTGTAGACCTTATCTTTCACGTGGCCCCAAAGGAAGAAGTCGCGATCACCTCTTCGAGAGATAACACGGTCCGGAAACTTTCCTTGCAAATGAGCAATGGTTTCGTTGCTTGTGTGGCACGTAGCGCCATCTTGTTGAAAGTAAGCGTTGTCCAGATCAACATCACTCAACTCCGACCATAAGGTATAGTGTAATGACGTTTGTGGAATGCCCAAGTCCAAAAAACGACGAGGAATGGACAAACCTGGGTTTTCTTCATTACTTTGGGCTACAGCAGCAAAATTCTCAGTTGTTCTTGAGAGACGTGCACGGGTTTTATTCTTCACATCACTAACTTGTCCCAACAGCTCGAATTTTTCCACCAATTTCTGTATTGCGGTCCGACAAGGTGCTTCATGACGACTCAAAAATGCTTTAATTTTGTGAACTGTGACTGCAAGATTTTCACCATTTTTATAGTGAATTTTAATAATTTCAATGCATTGTTGAAGCGTGTATCGTTCCATTTTTAGTAATGGCGTAGTTTCTACTTGTCAAATGTCAGAGAATAAAAGCTTCAAAAGTGACAGCTACCAAAATACCTGGTGATTCAAAATAACACCTCTTGGTGGAATAACATTTTGCAGAAATTAATTGTATGTACTCTGAAATTGTTCCGTAAAGTATAGCGAAAATCGGGCAACATTTATTCCTAGTCCCTATATAAGGAAAATATCATAATTGACATTCATAATTGTCTTATAGTATTTAATATCCAGATATAATTGTACATAAACAAGTTATATATGAATGTAAATCTTTCTACCAACTTTTGTGAGAATCGGTCCACAATTGACCTACCCCCATATATTAAAAATATTTGTCAGTTTTAAGAAATTAATCAGAATCCTGTACAATTCGTTTCATAACTGATTCAAATAGCCCAGAGCAACATATTCATGATGGCTATACAATATTCGGCACAGACGAATACAACACTCTTACTTGTTTTTATTACACTTCTTTTCAATTAGTTTATGTGTCAGAGTTTAAATATACAAATAATGTAATTATTATAAATTGCAGAAACCTAATATTTTGCCATAAATACATTTTATTTCTATATTTACAAAAGTAGTTAATTTTCATTTATCAAGAATAGAAAAAACGAATATGATTGAAAAAATTATTATGTTTAATATGTTTATATTTTTATTGCTAACAATTACATTTATTGTATAATAAAAATAAATTTTTAAATTTAATTATCATAAAAAACTACACACACATTTACTTAAATAAAATGTTTATATATTATTTGAATTTATGTTCAAATCTAATAAAAATATTTAAAAAAAAGTTGAGAATTTAATACTCAGGCATTAATAAACGACATATTGGTGGGTCATATACTAAATGTTTATATAAAAACAAAATAGCTAATGGACAAAAAAATTAAATACATAAATATAAAATAATCAAAAATAAATTTAAAGATTGACTGATGCTGAATCAAAACGGTTGCTGGTATCATTGGATTACAGAAGTGAAATATTAATGCTAATGGTTTAAAACTTTAGACAACTATATAAAAAAGGATTATTAATACGTTGTTTTTTTTTGGGATTTTCAGCAATTGTGTTAAAAATACTAAAACTTTAAAATTTTTTTTAATCCTTTATGTTTGTTTTGTATTAATTGTTATGAGATAAACATTTTATTAACACTGAATATGTATTATGTAAATATTTAAAATGTATTTAATATTTTTGCATTAACAATTAAAATTTAGGAAAAATATAGTAGAAAAATTAATTGAAAATAAACAATCTTACATCTATTGGCATCTATATTTAGTTTAAACATATATGTTTACATTTTTTTTAATTAATATCCAAAATGTTAATTTGGCACCAAATTAAGATAAATTTGTATCCTGTTGTAAATGGGGCTGAACGAAACTTATTGCATTTGTTGTCGGAAATGTCTTCTCTCGATTTATATCGAGCTTTCTCAGAGATCGCACTATACGAGTTGTTGTCAAATGAGTTCAAGATTAATTCAGGGATACCACAAGGCTCTGTTTTTTCTCATACTCTATTCCTTTTTTTTTAAATGATCTTCTAAGTCAAACCTCCAACCCTATCTATTCTTTTGCAGATGACAGCAACATTTGCCATTCATATTCATTCAACTATAGGCCAAGCCTTTCGGAGATTCGGGAAATGAGGCAAAACATGAATGATACACTTAACCAAGATCTTGTGACAATCTCTGAATGGGGTTATGCGAACAGAGTCGATTTTAATGCACCTAAGACTTAATGTTGTATGTTAACACATAAATACACGACAGATCATGTTCCTTCATCTGTTTCTATGAGTGGTGTAAATATTAAGGAATCAGAAGCTCTCGATGTTCTAGGCATGAGAATTCAGTGTGATGTTCGCTGGACAAAACACATTTTTCAAGTGTATAAAGAAGCATTCTAGTGTCTCGGTTTTCTAAGACGGTGTAAGAAATACTTCACTTCATCTGATCTGCTTACTATCTACACCACTTATATCCGACCCAAAATGGAATACAACTCTCATGCATGGGCAGGTGCTTCGAAATGTATTTTGGAGTTACTTGACCGCGTACAGGAGAGGGCGTGGGTCCTTATCGGTGATAGTTGGGTGTCCAGCTCTAGTAATTCTATGTAGCATCATCGCAATGTGGGTTGTGTTTCACTGCTCTATCGATACTACAATGGAATGTGTTCTGATGAAATTTGGGAACTCGCTTCCTAAATCCGTAGTTTCTTACGAAATACGCGTTCATCATCGGGGCCTCATCCATTCGAGGTCAATTGGTCAGTGGATCGCACAACACACTACAGAGAAAATTCGTTTTTTAGCCGTACCGTCCGTGTGTGGAATAAGCTTCTTGTCGAAGTATTTCCTGTCCATTTCAATGTAAAATTCAAATATCCACAAACACTACTCCCTCTATCTTCCTTCCCATAACCTATTTTCCAACACAACACTTTGCATGAGTAGGAATCATCCCCTACACATTTTTATATCGTCTGCATAAATAAGTATGTTGGAAAATTTTATAGTGGTAGGAAGGTCATTGATATACAATAAGAATAGTATTGGTCCGACGTGACTGCCTTGGGGAACTCCAGAACTGACGTAAATATTCTTAGACAAGGCATTATTAAAACGCACACGTTGTTCACTACGGACAAGATAAGATTTTATCCATTCCAAATAGCAATTCATAAATCCCATTATATACAGCTTATGTAACAAAATATCATGGTTAACTCAATCAAAGGCTTTACTAAAATCAGTGTATATAACATCGGTATAACATCCATTAATGAAATCATTATTAATTATTGTTGTCAGTTCTAGCAAATTAGTCGTAGTCGAACATCCTTTACGAAAACCATGTTGGAAAGGTGTAATTATTGAAGAAACTTGATGACTTAAAAATTCGGTAAGATATTATTCAAAAAGCTTAGAAAAGATGCTACATTTAGCAATACTTCTGTAGTTCATTATATTAGATTTATCCCCAGATTTAAACAGTGGAATAATAAAAGAATTTTTCCATAATTTCGGAAAGTAGCCATACTTTTTAGACATATTGAATAATATTGTTAAAAGTGTTGCTAAAGATTGTGCATAATTTATAAGAAGTCAGCTAGGAATACCATTAGGTCCACTGCAGATTGATGGTTTTAGTTTGATTAATAGAGTGGTCATATTGGCAGTAGTGATGAATGAAAATGAAATGCTGACGATAATTTTCATGTTTGGGTGGAGAGAAAAGCCAAAAAATAAAAAGCTGCAAACATTGCAAAAAATGTGACACCCATGTCGTTTGTCCCAAATTGTTTCTGGAACTACCACCATCGAAAATAATGTCGTAGTCATCGAATAATTGTTATGGTCTTACCAGTTGAGATTTATTACCACTTTTCCGCTATTTACCCAACTGATCAGCGTAGTGAACTCAAATCTTGTAAATCTCCATGTTATCTAGATGAAAACCCAATTACTTTGTCAACATCCGATACATTGCTGAATAAAATCTTAGAGAGTAGACTTGTAGCCCCGGTGATATTTTAGAAAATTTTAAACTGAAAATTAAGTTCATATATAATAAAAAGTATCTAGCAATTTATTGTTTTGTAAGAAAATCAAAACATTTGATACTGTTATAAATAGTGAAATTTGTGTCATGCATTCACTACTTTACAAAAAGTATTGTTTATATTAAAATCCTGGATGTTAGAAAGTTTTTCATTGATTTTAAAAATTACTTTTAGTTAACTGTTACAACTTACAAATGGATACATCTAGCGTAAAAATCTTTCAAATCGGTTGAATCAATTAGTTCAGCTTATACTTTAGTTAGGGCGTTTGCTTTTCTTATGATTTCCAGCCATATTTAAAGCAGCAACCTTATTAAAACTAAGTGGGTGTCTTTTCCAAAAAAAAAAATTATTACTCCCCCTTTCAAAACAATCTGACCAATTTAAAATTCGTTTGTTTAGCTTTAAAAAAAAACATGGCTTTTGTATGTGATAATTGTCTTTTTTCAGCTCCCTCTCACAAACACACACACAATTAATTAAAATTAATTGCATTTTTAGCAGTTTCAGTACATTCTCAGTTACCATGTGCTGATGTTCTTCAATTACCACTTCATAAAAATTTTTGAATAATAAACAGCTGAAGCAATAACAAAATATAACAACAGCCATACCAGAAAATCTGCATGGCATCATGTTGAAAAAAAAAATTATTTTCACGCTGTTTACATGATGAAGTAACCATAAAATTACATATGAAAACTTGACAGCCTAGAAAATGAGCAGGCAGCAAAAAAAAAAAAAAAAGGAAATTTTAATATTTTTATTATAAACACGCACTCATATAAAGAGAAACACATGTACCTAAGTAAGATTGAAAGCTTGTGTTTAAAAAATATATATGATGAGTATAAACTTTAAAGTGTTGTCGTAAATTTAAACCTTTTTAACAAATACATAAAGCTGAAATGTGTAAATCACTATTTTGTATTTTTAAAGTAACAATTTGAAAATCTATTCATCAGGTTATTTATGAAATTATATAAATCTAACACTTCGGGCAATTCGCTTCACAGTTGTCATTAAAATATCTTTTCTTTTAAATTAAATTTAAACTAAAAATAAAATTTTTTCCCTTGTAAATACAACTCAAGACTTCAGCGTCATTGCTCCACCAGTTAACCTATCATCCTATTATTTAAAAAAACGTATTTCTACAATACATAGAACAATTCTAGTGGGAGGGACAGCCTTGAGGTATGTTTTCGTCCGCACAGTCGCTCAGGGTCGTTTTTCATAGGCCAAAACTCTGTCACTTTTGAACTGGTAGAGATATTTTAGAATTGTTTCTTTTTGATGGACAGAATTTTCTCCAGTTTTAATTTCATTAAAATCGGTTCAGCAGTTGTTGAGAAATTTAAGATTAAAGTTGAACTTTTTATTTTTGTATAGCATTTAGTATGAAAATGCCAACTTTTTGTTTTTTTGAATCTGTTTTACTTATTAAAAAAGTTATCAGCAGATAAAAACATTGACTTCGAATGCTTATCCTTATTCCTTGTTTCCTGGACTTCCTCTGATAGATCTCCAAGTGGTACTAAATGATGCTTAATGACATCTTCTCCATGATAAAGGATTTTGTGAACAGTTGCAGACATATTTCTCCATGGATATTTGGTTGTATATATTCGTGCAGTTTCCTTTGCATAATTACCAAATTTTCTAGCATCAATTTGTTCCTTGCACACAAGTACATCGATAAGTATTTTAAATCTTGAAATAAGATTTATATCAACACGTGTTATTTTAGATGCTCTTTCGGTATCTGAAAAGAATCTTCTTGCTGTGTTCTCAACATTCGTATTACCTGATCCTTGTTTTGGTTGATATATTATCAACCCATATTTGAGAAATACGACCTGAACATGTTTCTTTTTTTATTGGTGTTGTTGTTTCTTATTGATCCTGTAGGTTCAAAATCCAAATCATAACTGGTTTTTAATATGTGTTCCATGAATCGTATTCTTGTATGTAGCGGTGATAATCCAAATTCATATGCATCAGTATTATCTACACTTACTTCTTTTTTACTGAGAGAGTTAACTTGCAGTTTCCATATTTCTTCAAGTCATTTCCTTTAAATGACAGTAGCAAGCTGTATGATTAAGTAGATCTTAAAGTAGTACCTCTGCCGAAATCGATGTGATTGTAATAGTGTCCACTGGTGGCAAACATTCCTTCTTAGCAGCAGTTATATGATGATATGATGGATAGAGATTTGAGCCTTTTTCAATCGCACACAATCTGAGCTGATTATATTGCTGTTTTGTTAATTTCAGATACGAATATTTCCTAAAATTCCTCAATCATTTGTCCCATATATTTCATTTATTTCGAAAATAAAAATATTTTATTTGAAAAACTAAAACTCATTCAGCCTGACCATAAAAGTAATTTTGAAGTTCATTTTTGTAAACCCTCTTATGCTTAAGCATACCTAAGGATCTCATCGAAAAAATGTCAATAAATGCAAATATAACTGATTTTTTATTTCAAAAACTCATGTAACAGTTGCTAAAAACGTATTTAAATTATTTTAAAAAGTTTTCGAAGATTCTGAAATGAAATATCAGTTATATTGGAATTTTGCGATGAGTGCCTTGAGGCATGCTTAAGCATTAGAGGGTTAAAGTTTACTTCATTTGAAAATAAAACTTTTGTTTTTTTTCCGTACCATAAGAAATACTTTAAAACTTTCAAAACTTATTTTTAAATAAACACATACATATATTGAAGTGAAATTAAAAGTGTTTCAATAAACGAAGATAATAAAAAATAAATTTCAAAATTTTAGAACAATCAAATTTCAAATCAAAAACCTTATTTCAAAATAATGAAATCAAATTTAAAATTCTGTTTGAATTTCGATTTAATTGCTATAAACTTGACTTTTCAGGTTTTTTTTTTGTTTTCATAAAACTCAAGAGCATAATTTAACATCATTTCTAAAGTCACTTTAAATTGATTTTGTCAGATAATATTAGTGGCGGGCAAGAACTAGCTACTTTTTAATTAGAAAAATAAATGGCACTAAAAGTATATTTAATACACCCAGCATTATTTACAGTAAAGACTAATGAAAATAAACATTTTTAATACACCATAGTTCAGATTACACAGAAAAAAGAAATTCAAAATTTGAATGAATTTTTTAATAAATATTATTAATCGACCATGAATTTTTTTTCCAAACTTTATTGATTCAGAATAAGAACATGTTCATAAATATTATAAAATTCTACATGATAGACATTTATGCTCTTTTGTATAAATTTTTTGATATTTTATAATAAATTGCATTATGTAATAATTAAGTTAAAATATTTTTGTTTATAATGGCCCAATCATTTAAGATTAATCAACAAAATCTGAAACGTAAAAAATATCATTAAACATGCATTAACATTAAAGCATTTCATCTGCTTCATAAAATGCGTCAATATGGCGCATATTTTCTCATTTGCTTAGCTGAAACTCATAAAAAATAAAAAAATTTCCAAATTAATATTTTTTTTCAAGCCTCCTAGATTTTATTTGAAAACAAAAAATATGAACAAAATCATACTATTTATGAAATTATTTATGAATGTTATGAATATAAAATCAATGAAATCAAATCATTCTAGTTATGCTGAAACTTTTCTCTGTATACAAAGGGAGGCTTATTGCCAATTAACTGTATAATTTATTACATTTGTTACAATAAAAAAATTTTAACTGACTTCAAACTAGATTACTTAGAGATACTAAAGTGCCTATTGGCTACATGCTAGAATATCTGGGATATATAAGGTAAACAATTAATTTCCCTTGACACGTGTCGAATGAATCAAAAATATATTAATTGGAGTCAGCAAAGCGATAAGCAGTAATAATTACTGAATATAAGGAATACAGTGACAGCATGTAAAACTGCTGGGTAGTCTTATTAGATACAGATAGTATTTGTATGTTAACAAAACAACAACAAAAAGTATGTGTAAATAACAAAATTCCAACGATTTGCACAACTGATTAAATTTCCATTAAAACACAATGAAAAATCAACGACAATGATGAATATATTAAAGGATTTAACTTTATATCGCAGTCAAATCGGCTGCTTATAAGTTTAAAGACATCAATTTGCGCCTTAAGTAAACAAATATTTTAATGCACATGTCTATTACCACAATATACTAAGCATACAAAACAAAGCATCACAATATCTTCTTTATTTTGTGTAGCTTTTCTAATGTATTGCCAATACCTACCGCTAAAAGAAAATAAATAAAATAACGACATGCAAAGACTTCATTACAAAAGGATTTTCCAAAGAAAAACGACTAATAAATGATAAAATAAGTCGATTTTTATGGCATTCAAGTAGACACAATAAACACTAAAGGCTCATATATCTACCAAATCGTTAATATATATAAAACATACAATAAACAAATACCAACAAAAAAAAAGAATAAAACTTTAAAAGGAAATTCGTATTGTAAGAAAAACAAAAAAAAAAAAATTAAACATAAATTATGTTAACAGCACTCTTAACACACATGCCCTTATATAAGTAAAGTCCTTTTAAAATTTACCACATAATCCATTTGGTATTCAACAGACTGGCAGCTACTCCGACAGACACATAAAGTAATAAGTAAGTATTAAATGGTTGCTTTCAGGCGAGGGTTTTGTTTCAAAAAATATTTTGTTTGAAATTTGTTTAAAAAAAAAAAAAAAAAAAAAACACAAATACACATTAATATTAACCGTATTATACTCATGAGTGAAATTTTGTTTTTAACATGAAAATAAAATAAATTAAATGAAAAGATATATAAACTTAAATATGCCCCCACACAAAGCCATATATGCATACAATAAATACTTTAATATCCTTACAAACGTTTCTAAATTGCGAGTGTGTGTAAGAGTGCGTGTGTTGTTCAGTTTAATCGTGGGTTAAAAGCTGCTCAATAAAAGTCGAAATGGTTGAATTGTTAAAATTGTTTGTTTCTTTATTTTATGGTTTATGTGTTTTTTGTCTTTGAGCATACAAAATTTATTTATGTGCCTGTAGGCCATAATTTTTCAATCGACAATTTGAAAAAGTACCCCTTCACTTTATATATGCATAGGCTTAATAAAAACTAATATGAATATGGTAAGCGAATTTTATGTGCGAATTAGTGTAATGACAATAAAAACTTTTTAACAACATATTGTATTCAAGTAAGCCAAAACAGTAACAATATAAAATTTAAACGTTTTTTATTGGTTGTACTTAAACGAAATTCGATTTGAAATGTAACTAGCAGAACTTGGTTTAAAATCTTTTACTTTATAGAACTACTAGCTTGACCCAGTGCGCTTCGCTACCCCTGTCGTAGTAAAAATCGGTTCAGCCGTTTAGTAATTATTGTTTAAGAACTAAAAGTACCAATTTTACCTGTTTATCCCTTTCTGGTAAAAGTATTGAAAAAAGTTATAGCCTATTGACGCATCCAAGTAATGATCTATATACGTTCCAAATTTCAATAAAATCGATTTAGCCATTTAGGGTGATGCTCAAACAAACCAACAAATAAACAAACTTACAAAGACATTAAATTTACTAGCTTGACCCGGTGCGCTTCGCTACCCCTGTCGTAATAAAAAAAATATGTAAGGATTTTATAAAAAAAATCGGTTTTCCCCCTGTTTATCCCTTTCTGGTCCAAGTATTGAAAAAAGTTATAGCCTATTGACGCTTTCAAGTAAGGATCTATCTACGTTCCAAATTTCAAACAAACAAACTTACAAAGACATTTATATATTTATATACAGTGTTGGAAAAAATAATAGAAACGAAAGCATTTTTTTCCAATTTTGTAAGTATATTAGTCAACTTTAGTTTTGTTAAAAAAAAATTTATATGCAGTTTTGTTTATCAGACATACAACATAAGAAAAAACATAATCATTCCTCTTTTCATTAATATTTTAATACACTATATGACTAACAATGTAAAGAGTCAATACTTTTGCTGGAAAAAATAATAGAAACGCGTAAATGGATTAAATTTGTAGAGGCACATCTTTTTATTTCTTGTTAAAAAATAGTTTAATTTTAATTTTTAGAGGCTCTAACTTTGTTTTTCATAACTTCATTGCATCTCCGACTCATGGAATCAACCAATTTTTTTTGAAAAATCCTTGTTAATGGAAAAGCACTCTTCCTGGTTTTTTTCCCACAATTCCTCCTTATTTTTCCGACTGATGCTCTCCAGCTTCCTCTTGAGCACTCCCCAAAGGTGTTCTATAGGTTTAAGGTCCGGTGACTGTGAAGGCCATTCCATAAGAGATACTTTGTTGACAGCAAACCAATCCTTTGCCAATTTTGAAGAGTGGTTCGGATCACTGTCCAGCTGAAACTCCCATCTCAAGGACATCTCTTCCTCAGCAAATGGAAGGATTATGCTTTGCAATATATTTACATAGTCCGGGAAGCATATTTTATTCTTTATTCAAAATATTGAACAGACACCAGAAGAAGAGAAACACCTCCATATTATGATGGATCTACCGTCGTGTTTTACGGTCTTCTTGGTGTATTTTGGATCATATGCCTTATTGTGTGGGTGCCTAACATAATGTTTCCCATGGGATCCAAACAAATTTATCTATGTTTCGTCTGACCACAGCTCAAGAAGACCGTCAAACACAGCGGTGGTTCCATCATGATATGGGGGTGTTTCTCTTCTTCTGGTGTCGGTTCAATATTTTGGGTAAAGAACAAAATATGCCTCCCGGACTACGTAAATATATTGCAAAGCATAATCCTTCCATTTTCTGAGGAAGAGATGTCCTTGATATGGGAGTTTCAGCTGGACAGTGATCCGAACCACTCTTCAAAATTGGCAAAGGATTGGTTTGCTGTCAACAAAGTATCTCTTATGGAATGGCCTTCACAGTCACCGGACCTTAAACCTATAGAACACCTTTGGGGAGTGCTCAAGAGGAAGCTGGAGAGCATCAGTCGGAAAAATAAGGAGGAATTGTGGGAAAAAAACCAGGAAGAGTGCTTTTCCATTAACAAGGATTTTTCCAAAAAAATTGGTTGATTCCATGAGTCGGAGATGCAATGAAGTTATGAAAAACAAAGTTAGAGCCTCTAAATATTAAAATAAAACAATTTTTTAACTAAAAATTAAATGATGTGCCTCTAAAAATTGAATCCTTTTATGCGTTTCTATTATTTTTTCCAGCAAAAAAATTGACTCTTAACAAGATTAGTCATATAGTGTATTAAAATATTAATGAAAATAGGAATGGTTATGTTTTTTCTTATGTTGTATGTCTAATAAACAAAATGGCATATACATTTTTTTTAACAAAACTAAACTTGACTAATATACTTACAAAATTGGAAACAAATGCTTTCGTTTCTATTATTTTTTCCAACACTGTATATAGATATGGATTTATTCATATTTAGCTATTAAAGATTTTAAGTATGAAATCAATTATCAATTACCATATTTGAGTATTAAATGGCACTATTCGTCGATTACACTATGCGAGAAATGGTAAGGGTCAGGAAAAGTTACATCGGTTTGAAGTTAGTAAGTATCGCATAGGGAAAATTGTAATTTTTTGCCTTTTTCATGCATTTCGACCCTTTAAATGTCCAAATATCGCAAAGTTGTGTTTAGCAAAGTTGTTAAACTCAACTCCAGCTACAACATAGTCAATAAAGAAAAGTGATATTTTTGTGGGACCATGGGAAGTCATTTTTTTAAATTTTTTCGTTAGTTATCTTACAATACTCAATTAAAATCATCTAATAATTTATCCAGAGAAAAAATATAGTTCTGCATGTTTAACACAATATTATGGTTACTGTAATTATGTATATGATAGCTTTAATCATAATATGTTTAAGTTACCATTCATATAATTATAGCAATTATATACATGATTGTAGTAAATAAATACATGTTTATGTTGTACTCAGAGTATGATAACCATAATCCGAAAATAACATAATATGGTAAAGTAATACGTACCTTTTTGTACATTACGCAATCCCCATTGATTATATTACAAAAAATGTTCATTTGATTTTTAAAAAGTTACAATAAAAAAAAAAATAAAAAATATAATAGAAATCTATACACCCCAAAAAAAGAAAACAGCACAAGTAACCAGTAACGAAAGAAAATTAAGAAATTTATATGTTCTTTTATTTCCCTTTGAACTAAATATCCATAAATTAAACTGCTCCTTTTCTTACATTTGCTGTTAGTGTTAAAGTACAGTAAATTTTTATTATTTTCTTACTAACTGATGATCCCTTTTTGGAATCCTCAATATCCTGCATACAAAACATCCAACAGAGTACACACACACAACACAGAGACATGTGTATTCTGACAATGTTTAACTGTTTGTATATGTTTTCTTGAAATGATTACCACTCTATTTCGATTTCATGAAAAGGTGGCAATTTAATGGTATTTGTGTAAAAATGTTCATGGTTGAAAAAAGTCAATTTGATTTCCGGCATTAGCCGAAATGTTACAAAATGTTTTCCTCTTTATTGTGCCAACCCCTCTGGTACTTGTAAAATTATCCATCTATCAAATGAACTCGCCTTGTGTTTTTTACCCTCCACCAAAATGATGGGTGGTATACAGATTTTGATATTGCGTTTGTAACATATCGTAATATTGGTTGAAGGATAAAAATGAAAATATATATTCTAGGTCCTTATCAAAAAAATACCCGTGTCTCCCAGTTTTGCCCAAAGTCATGCACGTTTTTATGGGCCCCCAAAGATTTGGGGCCTCGTTGTCATTTTTGCAAAAAAGTGATCATTACCTCAGCCTCATATCTTGCAAACCGTTCGGAATTTTGATATACTCTCTGAGTTAAAGTTGTAGCTCTTGTCATAAAGAACAATAATTGTGATCATATAAAATCAAAAAACTCATCTTCAATATCAAAATCACAAAAATCTTAAAAAAATTCGAAAAAAAAAATTATCCCCTGTTCAAGTCCATAGATAGCAAAGCGTTCAAAATTCAAGGAAACAATCAACTACAAAAATATACCTATGATATCAATAAACAACTCACGCGATCAATCACCGACCGCAGCAGTACAGGCAAAGCAGTAAGCTCAGCACACGCATCAAGGGACGCAGCACACAATATAAAAGCGACACGAGGCATATAACTGGTATAAAAAAATAGGGAAATAAATCTGTAACTTCTAAAACCTAATTTGAATGACATTTGGCATGCGTAATAAAAAAGTGCTGCCGAGTTTAAGTTTTGAATTTTGATCGCATGGGGCCACCAGGGGTCCCCAGACACCTCGGGTATGTTAAATTTTTAAAACGATCCTATTTCTTCGTTTGTGTAACACATATAGAATCTCCTCATCGAGCAACTATCTTTAATAGCTTAGGAGATATTCCCATTGGAAAATTAATTTTTTTAACATTTTTACCCACCCTACTCTAGTTTTTAGTATAACAGCGGGTCCAAATATTTCCCGATTTTCCCGATTTACCCCATTTTCGCTTTACATTAAATATTCTAAAGGAAAACAAATTTGAAAATTGTTGATGCCGAGGGGACCGAATCCATCCAAAAAACGCATATTTGTTATGTAAAATTTAATTTTAGGGAAAAAATTCTCAAGTCGCATAGTCGATGTCAAAATATAGTAACCCATGTAAGATGGCCAAATATGTTCTTAATTATTTTGTAACCAGCTGAACCCGGTCCGCGTTGCTGGTCCTTAGAAAACATCTGTTTTATATTGCATCTCGATCTCGATTTGAATATACAGTGTCAGACAAAGTCGGTGATCCAACCTTCAATGTTAATACATGTGGTGGCAGTCCACCCAGTTCCAATGAATTCAAAAATTTAGTAGGATAATCGACGGCTTCTTCTTCGTTCATTACTGTGTCAACCGGTTTGTATTTTATTGTTTCGCCAGGCAGTTTCAATTGTATTTGCTTATTGACCTTGTTAAAATCATAATTTGTTGGTGCCAAAATTACATGTTCCCACAGCCAATCTGAATTCTTGTAGTTGGTTGTAAAACTTTGGAATACCTTGTCGACAACGGCTTTAATATTCATTTGCATTTGGCAGAAGTTCGGGAACGAAATCTAATTTGTGGCGGGATCAATTGATATTTTTCCATTTCCGATGTCCAGCAATTGTTTTGAGAATGTTTCGGCAGAAGGGTATTTGCAGCAAATGCTCGTTCATAGCGTTCGGCTTCTGTAGCTTTATTTCCAATGAAATAAATTTAAAGGAAGTTTGCATCATCATTGGGAAGCGGGAGCAATGATCCAATTCTGTGGTACATTTGGCCTTGAACTTTAAAGGTGGGCATGAATTCGATGTCATTTGAATTTCATTAGTAATATAGTATAAACATTTGATTTTTCCACGCTATTCCGTCCACAGACTGAAAATCAAAAATCTGACTTTACAGTGTTACTTGCTAAGCTTTTCTGAAGACTCCGTCAAAAAGCGGTCGAGCCGTTTTTGATTTCATACGGAACATACATACACATATCTATTTTTATATACATACTTATATATGGCATTAGCGGAATAATGTAAAAATTTGATTTTTACACACCCCTCCGCCCCCAGACCGAATATCAAAAATCTGAATTTTCAGTGTTTCGCGCTGGACCAGCCGTTTTTTATATATGTATAATATTGTATATAGATGGAACTAGTGGTATAATATAAAAACTTTATTTTGCCACGCCCCTCCGCCCACAGACCGAAAATCAAAAATCAACCTTTACAGTGTTACCCGCTAGACTATTCTGCAGATTCTCTGAAAATTTCATCAAAATAGGTCCAACCGTTTTTGAGTTCATTTGGAACATACATACATACATACAAACATCCATTTTTATATATATAGATTTATAAGTATAGATTTCGAACTAAAATTTTATACATATAAATACTTAATATGTATGTAAAATTAAAACAGCTAGATTTTTTGAATATAGATATTACTACATAGAGAATATAGGTTCGTAACAGCAACCAAAATTTGTTGCCAATCGAATGATTGGGTTGCACAATTTTTCGGTTCTATCAACATAAAGTCAGTTGAATAGAAGAATTTCGGTTGAAGCAACCAAACTTTTGTTATAGCAAAAACTGTAAAATTCAGTCTTTAAAGTAAAATCATTCGATTGGCAACAAATTCGGTTGCTATCACTATCACTGTTTTTTCTGTGTACAGTATTTTGTGACTATCGAGCCATATTTATACACTGCTCCACTATATGGCCTACATCCACCAATAATATGAGGGGTATATTCCGGGTGTAAATAAAATTGGTGGTGGGCATATAAGATTCGGCACAGCCGAATATAACACTTTTACTTCTTCTTGTTGCTTTAAGGATAACAAATTCTTTATTTTTTAAGCATTCAGCTATTAGTATAGTGTTTACAACATTTCCGTTTGTTTATTGATTTGTAAAGTAATTTTATATGATTTTCTTTATACGATTTACTTATGTATATTAAGAGCTAAAACGTTGTATGGCATATTTAAGAGTTATAGGAGAATAACATGATGTGGAAAGAAAGAAAGTTAGGCTTTTTTTTTAAAAAAATACTCCTTTAGTCTAAGAGCAAGATAATTAAGCAAAATTAGTGGTTCTACAGTCAAATAGGCTCACTATTTATTGATTTTTCCAAAAAACCAAAACAATTTTAAATATAAATTTAAAATTATTGTATAATTTCTTTACAATCAAACAAATTAAAATACTCATTTATATACCTTTAAACTAAAACTATGTACAGTACGTTCCGGTTTCTGACACCAAATGAATAAAGTGGTTAAGAGGATCATCAATTTGTTTACACACACACTTTTAAAATGTAAACGGGAAAAAGATTAAGTGAAAAATAAAATAAAAACATATATTGGAGTATGACTTCCTGAAGCAATTGCAAGTACGAGTATCAATAATATTAAAGCGGTAGAAATAAATAGAGGAAACAGAAACAAAAGAGAGGAAATAAAACATACACCCATCTGACCAGAACGGAAGTGGGCATTAATGAATATCGAGTAGTTTTCTAGGCGATTTATTGCCAATTTGCCTTCTTATGGCTAATTTGTTTTATGCTTGACTTTTACTTTTCTCTGGCCGACCGAACGACCAGCCAGCCAGCCAGCACATGAAAGCTAAATCATTTAGATGTGTTTCTTATTGTACTATTTTTATAACCATACCATTCATCAATTTTTCTCCTGTTTGTGTTTTAGTTTTTGTTTTATTCCCTTAACAGTTTTTCTTTATTCCATTGGATTTTTATTACTTTCGACATTATTACAAAATAAGAGCAAAACAACAGCCGGAATTTCAATATATTTCTTAACATAAAACATTCACAGCATCTCTAACAGAATCGCTTGTTTATCGTTATAACCATCATCATGTTTATGTTCATCAGTTGCTGGCCTGGCCTGTGATGGCTTTGCCTGCTTCTGGGTCATGAAAATTCATCATGTACCAATAAACATGAATTGTTTTATTGTCGTTTGCATTAAATTTCTTTGTATAGCAGAACCGTAAATTTCTCTTTGCCCCTAAACTTAGCAGCAATTTGTAATAAAAACAAGAAAAAAAAAACTGACTTTGATGTTTATACTCATGCTTGTAATCTTACATATTTTTTAGAGTATTTTCATTTCCTATGCCTGTTATGGCCTGTTCTTGACCTTGTCTCGTATCAGCTTTGTTTTCTTGTCTAAATAAACATAAAACACTGTTGCAGCATTTTCAAAACATCTTAAGGTTGTAGGGGTTAACAAGTTCCTGATAATCCTCTATATTGTTTGTAAGTGTACGTAAACTATTGTAATATAATGGATATAAAAAAACAAATATTTCAACATAAATTAATATTTTAATGGAAATTTTTTGCAAATAAATTTGAATGTTTAATTAAACTTCTTATGAAAGTTTAAGATTCTTGATTGAGTTGAATATTCTGTAGCAGATAGTTAATATTTTATAATTTATGTGCTTTTTAAAAGCTAGAAGCAAAAATGTATGTCAACAGCATATTCCAATTAACTTAAATATTTAAAAATTAGTGAATTATATTTCGATTTGAATGGGTCATAACTAACTAGACCATAGATCCCACTATTGTCATTATTATCCAGCTTTTTGAATGCTGATCCATCCCGATTTTTAGTGAAAAATTGTCCGCTTTTGGAAGTCTTTAAAATTTTTAAACGAGGACAATCTTTTGTTCTCTATCTGATTGGAAAGATTTTAATACACTACTGTAAGAGCTCTACAAGAGCTAAGACTCTTATAGTTTCAGAAATCTTCGCATTTGAAAATCAAACATAAATTTTATCTAACTTAGTCTGCTTGTTCATGTCTGAATGGATGGTAGAGGTTCTGTTGGGGGATGATGCTGCCATCAACGTTAAGATGAAACTGACAACTATGGAGCGCTGCTATTATTATACATTTTGTTTTTAAGTTAGTTTTTCGTTAAATCTAACTTTAAATTTACAACAGTTTTAACAACGATTGCTTGGTCTGTGTACTTTGAGTTTTTGTAAATTCTTGAAATTATATTGAGTCATTTTTTAATTTGAAATTTTATATAAAATATTGTTTATTTGGTACAATCAAATAATAGAAAACAAAGAGAAAGTGTTTTTTTATTTTTAAATAAAACAAAGTTTTGCTTGTTGTTCTGATATTTGGTGGAAAAATTTGCAGGTCCCACAAAAACTTTTTGTACACACACGCTTGGTGAGTTCCCACCATAGTAGGAAGAGTATATTTGGTTAGTGCTAATGTTTGTAACGTGTAAAAATATTGACCTAACACCCACCTTAAAGTGTACAAATCTGCTCAGGATCATTTTTTGAGTCGATTAAGCTCTCATAACTATCTTAATTATAAACACATCCCAACCTAATTCATCACAAATAAGTTGTATATAATCAGAACTCGTACTACCAAATTTAATACCGATTGGTCCACAATGTTCCATTGCTCCCACATAAGCACTATTCTCAAAAATATCATTAATGTGCATAAATCTATGAAATATGTTAGTATCCAAATATGATTCATATATACGCAAATCATCCCACCAAATTTTATGACGATCGGTCCATAATTAGTCATAGCTCCCATATTAGGCCCGCTTCCGAAAATCACTTTATCGAGCATAAATATCTTAAAAATTTTGGCATTCAAATAAGATTCAATACAAATAAGTTTCATATCAAAAGAAAACTGTTTATAATCATATACTCGGTGTAGGGTATAATATTGTTACGATTTTGCAATAGCGATGTGAATTTAACGGTCTGTAGCGCCTGCCTGCAGCATTCATCATGTTTAGAAACACGTCCATGAGTAGAAGCTTCTACAACAATGTTGATAGCATGCGGTTATTAGCATTGTTTATAAGTATGGCAACACTAAAAGTTTAAGCTGCTATCATTGACATCGAAAGCTCTAAAATTCGAACATACTAGTTTGTCCGTTAAGAGCATTGTAGAGGATTCCCGAAAGATGGCGTGTGTATAAAAAGTGGCAGATGTTGCAGTAGTGAGTTGAGTTGATCATAGGCGCTGTTAGAGTTAACATCAACTGTCTCGTACATTTAAGTGTGTACATTTTATAGTGTGTGTGCATTTCCGCGAATTGATAAACGTGTATAACAATGGTGCCCATTTCATAGCACAATTGTGCAAGCTAACCACACACATATTCTTATTCTCTTTGGTTTAGTAGTCACTGAAACAGCGACGAATGAACATGCTAAGCGGGTATATTACTATTTTTTAAATTTTTGTTCATGATCACTGAAAGAAATATTTGGAATGTTTAATACATTTAGAACTTGAAAATATCACTAAAGTGTTGTCTGGTTTTTCACCTCAATTTACTTCTGTAAACAATTTTTTTCAGATTTGAAATGATTTTAATCAAAACAATGTAATAAAATAAGTAAAAAAAAAATATTTTACACATTTTAAATATTTTCAAATTTGTCGAAAATGATTAATATCGAACTCTCAATTAATGAGCTAAGATAATATGTCGCCAGACAATTTGATTAATATTGTTGACTTGATTATTGTTAACAAATAAAGCGTTTTAATATTGGCATCTTTTATTTAGTTCACTAAACTTTTCTTTCAGTGGAGCTCTCTTTCGCTCACCAACACAAATACAGTTTTAGCTTTGGGCATCTCTGGTGTAGAAAGACACTGAGTGACTATTTGAACTGTTGTTGTTGTACATTTTAAATAAATAAAGAGTTGTTACAATTTTAAACTACTAAACGGATTTTATTTGCAATCAAAAGTAACCGGCTTATTTAAAGGAAATAAACCCACGTTTTAAAAAGGTTAAAACGTAACAATATGGTATAGATTCTCACTTGGTTTTTTTTTTTTTTCCTTATATGAAAAACGGAGCAGCAATTTGCAACTATAAAACTTATGTTCCATCAAACATAAAAAAACCAGCCCAATTTTAGAAATTTATAAAAAAATATTAAAAATATTTTCACATATTTTTTTTAAAAATAATAATTTTTATGCGCTAAATATCTGAAGTGGAACTTAAAAATTATACACGTTTTGTATTCAAGTTTTACCATTTTATATGCTAACGTCAATATTAAGCTAACTTTGACAACTAACAACGGTATATGTAAACAACTAGATGGCTGAAATTTAGCAATAGCAGTACTTATGAAAAAAACTTAATTCTTAAATTTCAATTGAGTTCCACATTTGGAAATTCCGGACAAAAAAACGTGGAACTAAATATATAAATTCCGATTTTAGCAAAACTTTATATGGCTATAAAGAGTTAAAGTTTTTAATTTTGACTTTAAAGTCTACGACGGAGATATATAACCGAGATACCGGTTATATGAACAAATTAAAACGGCGCCAAATATTGGTTCTTGTTCCGATTGGAAATATATATTGAAGTATGGGAAAATGTGTCTCCTTTTCAAAAATGTATAACATGATTAACAAGTGCCGAATCATTATACCCTTCATCAAATTATTCTTTAAAATAAAAAAATTTAAATATTTTTAAGCAAACAAAATTAAGTTTTTTTTTCAAAATTTTCTAAAATTTTTTTAATTAGCGAAAAACGTTTTATGGGTGATTTTTTTTTTTTTTTTTTTTGATTTAAAAAAAAAATATTTTTTGGTAAAAAAAATTTTTTTTATTGAAAAAAAAAAAAAAAAAATTCGCACACTTTGGCCTTATATACGCGTTGCAAAGGTCCTTGAAATATCTATTATTGGAAATCGATATTGTCTATATTAGTGACTTAGTAATCCAGACATAGATCAAAAATAGGTTAAAAATCGAGATTGTCCTGGTTTTTCATTATATTTGAGCCGTTTGTGAGCCGATTGTCTAAATTCGGAAAAAGTCTTGATATATTGATGTATGAATCATGTATGTAATTTATTTGGAGGCTACGGAAAGTTGATTTCAATATCGACTTCGCTATCTATAACGATCCAGAATATATATACTGTGGGGTCGCTAATGAAAATGAAGGTATAAAAAATTCATGGAAGATTTGTTGGTGTTTGCATGTTTAAGAAGTAAACTAAAACTACCCTCTTATGACGCTTTGTTGGTAGAAAATTCGACATTTTGGAAGCAAAAGAAACTTAGTTGTTTACACAATAATGAGACTAAGTCAGAGTAAATTACAGATATGTGTATGACACATAAGTTATTACCAACAAGAACCGCATTCACAATCCCGCATTTTTAAGTCATTCAACCAATAATTAAAATATAATTAAAACAAAGTATAATTTTGAAAGAAGCAATGCAATTAGATACATTTTGGCATAAATTTCAAATTTACATAAAAAATAGGCAACTTATTTCATTATGAAGTAACTCCCAATGCTTTGGAACTTTTTTGGGACTGATTTGAATAACTTGTCAGCAATAAAGTAGGTAAAAAGAAAAAATAAATTTTTCTAAAAAAAATAAAGAAAGTGCAATTTCAGAAACAATGCGACGCAGATTAGCATTATCTAGTCATAGCGGGTCTTTCAATAGAGATTTCCGAACTTTGAAACTCGATAGCGGTCATATTGTTTAAGCTACATCACCATGGATGGATATAGCATTCCACAACACCTGGAAATGATAAAACTATTTAATCAAAATGGGTGGTCTGTTTGATAAAATGAGATCCAAGAGCGTCCAATCCATTCCAAAAAAAGTAACTATTTGGTTTGAATTTTATCGGCATCATCGGACCATTTTGAAAGTTTTTCTAAAGTGACAGGTCTATGTAAATACATCACTAATCACAGCGTTCCTCAATATCAAAATAATCCATGCCTTCTGTAATGGAAAATTTAACATTTCTGAAGCGCGTCACCCAATGAAGCCGCGGCAGACATTCGCACTATTTTATATTCAATACATAATGTCATTGATAGGCTTTTCAAATGAATATAAAATGTCGATGATATCCCATTGTCTAAACATTTTTCTGCAACGATGTAAGGTCTGACAACCGTATATTATAAGCTTTAAGGGCCCCATAGACACATACTGCTCATGCTCATGCAATAAGCATGTGTTGGTAAATTTAAAATTTTTGTTTATGTATGCGACACACAGACAATGCAGTATGAAAAATCAAAATAGTTTTGATTTTGAAATGAACTCGTACTGCTGACAGTTGTTAAAATGAACAATAGTATACATTTTTTAATTTTTATGAAATATAATTTTTAAATTTGACGTTTTAGTTACTGAAAAATAGAAAATAATATTTTTTTTTGTTCTCAAACGCATTTTTTTAAATTATGATTGATAGGTGTGTAGTAAAATATCAATCACACACGTATACGAAGGGTTCATCGGCAGTATGTGTCAGCAGTATGTGTCTATGGGCCCCTTTACACACACTTTGTTTTATATAATTTAAACAATTTTAAACGCTTAACAATGAACCCTTTATTATTAATATTTTCGAAAAATTATGGTTTTTTCATGCGAAAATTTTTATATATGCAACAAATGATCAGCTGTTGGTTTTAATTTCGTGCGACAGAAGTGCTGCTTATGTTATTTCGTGTGGAAAAATAAGGTTGCTAGATGTATTTCACATGTTTTACAGCATTCCGCACGAAATTTTTAACAGAGTACTTAAGTTTAAGATAAAAAGTTTTATTTAAAAAGATTGTTTTTCTAGTGAAAAATATTATATGTAACGTGATTGTTGCTTATCGAATTATCTTTTATTATCATGTTACTGTGATTATACAAATTTTATAAACTTAATTATATATTACATAACAAAAATCTCAGTTTCTTGAAAGCCCTTTGTCATTACATTAAAAAGGGATAAAGTATGAAACTTTAATATTTCTTATATATTAAATAACTGTGGCATTTAATTAATGTGAATACACAAATATTTGTATATAAACAGTTAATAAATTTAGTCCTTTTCTTTATATTTAGTATATAATATATATCGCTCATTTGCTGCAACAACGTCTTAATTCAAAAAATCCAAATTTCGAGTTAATAGCAAAAGTTATTTTAATAACTGACAAAGTCTTGTGAACTAGCTTTTAAAATTAAACGCATGATCGTCAATGAAGCATTTTGTCCTAATTTCATAACATATTTTCTATTACTTGCAATAACGTATTATTTAAGTTGTACGTTGCCGTTTGTGTTAAGTTATCCAGAAAAGTGATGTTTATTGTTATTGGTTTCTTTATTTTCCTTAAAAAATAAAACAAAATAATTATCGGATTAAAATTAAAAATGCGTCTGCTGAAAAATAAAATTCTTGAGTTATGACGTTGTTGCAAATGAGCGATATGTATATATATTTGCCAGCTTTTTAATTTTAATGACTTTGCATTATTATTAATCATTTTTTGTTTTTATTACATTTTTCTTTTTCAGCAGGCAACAGGTTTAAATTGATATTGTGTGTGGAAAAAGTGTCAAGTCATAAGACAAATTGTTGTCTAATAGAAAACAAATTTGTAGACTATTTTACGAAGGTGCCTCCCCGAAAAACAGAATGAATTTAGTGGATAATTTATTAACCATTAAAGATGTTTAGAGTGTTGTTTGAAAAAGTTTTTTTTTTAAGCAATTTTGCTTTGCTTTGATTGAATTAAAAAATTAATAATGACTTGAATATATAAGCCAAGTATATATAACTTGATAGGAGGGCAACATTGTTAAATGCAAATATGTTTAAAGCTTTAAATTATTGAAAAATATAGTAAGTTGTTTTCACTACTAGCCCAGTTAAACAGAATTCAATAAATCTCTAAATCTTGTATACCAATTGTAATGATTTTTATTATTAATTTTCTCCCTTAAATGTAAATTGTTAATTTAAATAGTTTTACAAACAGCTGCGGATATAACTACAAAAACTTTTTACCACGATTTTCCGAAAATGTTTTCTAATTAAAAATTTGATATTAAAACCCAAACTTGATTGATTTGGCTCTTGTTTCTTTCATTATATCTGTTAAACTTTAGCCATGCGGGTTTCCTTTATAACTTAAAATTTTATTTTATTATATTTTTTGTTTTTTCTTTTCCAGACCAATAAAAAATAAGATAAACAAAAAGGTTCATTACTTGTTTAACAAAAAACTTAAAACCGAAAATTGTTTTCGTAAATTCTTCCTTTGTTGTTGTTGTTGTTTTTTATTATTTATTGTTGTAGATGTAAATGGGCAAAAACACAATTTTGTTCAAATTTGAGTTAATTTTTTCTTAGCATATCAATAGGCTTTTGTATGAACGAAAAGTAGTATTTCAGTATGAAAAATCTGTTGGCGTGAATTACTTTAATGAGGGTGTGATATAAAAATATAAAATGAAATAAATTATTTAATTTATTAAAAAATTAAAAATTAAAATTGTCTCAAAATCTTTAATCTTCCATATTATTTGCATTCTAAATATTTTTATAGTTAAGCTATAAATTTTAAAATAAATTTTATAATTTCCACGTGCCCCTTTGACCCTTCCATGAATAAAATACTAAATTCACGCAATAATTCAGTCTATTTTATAAAGTCTTGTGGATGTGCCCTTTGAAAACGGCGTTTTTTTTAATAATTCAGTTTAAAATTATGTTAAAAAATTAGGTGAAGACCTCGGATTTTTAAGTTATGTAGTTCTGTTGCCGGTAGCGTCTTTGACCTAAAATTATTTGCTATTTTGTCAAAATCATAAACCCTTAAGAACAAATGAAGAATTAAGGTCGATTTCATAATTGTTAAATAAAACGTGTTTTTGTACACATAATAAGAGTACACTTGCCATACTTAAGAAAATTAAATTTTTGCCTTTTTGTATAAAGAAAACCTACAAGCAAAAGTCCTTGCCCTATAAATACACACATACAGACACATGCAAACGAATTAATATTTTACAATTTAAAGGAGTGTACAAGGGTTGTAGTATTAAAGTTAATGAGTTGAGGTTATATTCCAAGTCGCAGAGCGGTGAGGGCTGGGCGTTTTAGGCCAAGAAGTATTGTTGCTTAATTATATTAAATAAATATTTGTTAAAATTACTGCAACAAGCCCCAGTAATACAGACAACAAACTGTTAGTACTTGCCGACACATAGACTGACAGCCAGACAAACAGTCATTGTGCCTAACACAAACCCTTATGGACAAAGCACATTTCTTAAATTCTTTAGTTTCTTTATGTATTTTTATTTCCCATAAGAATTTTCTTTTTTCTTTTAAAACAATTTGTAGATTTTCTATAAATATATTTTTAAAATGTATTTGTGGGGGTATTTGTTGTTAAGAATTTAACACTCAATCTCCTTAAAAATTAATTGTACCAAACAACCATCACAAAGATTCAATGATGTTTTGTTAAATAAATGAAATCTTGCTTGTTTAAATAAGTTGTTATGTTTGTATTTATTTGAACCATGAGTTTCTTAAAGTTTTTCATCATGAAAAATTATATTATTTATTGAACATACTAGCAAATATAACAAATATAGTAGCCAACAGCCTTCTAGCTAGAACAACTTTTTTATACCCACCATTCAAAAGTCTAGGGTATATTGATTTTATCATTCTGCTTTTAACACTTTGTCCTCATAAGATTCAAAGACCACCTAGTTATTTCTGTCCATCTGTCTGTCTGTTGAAAACACGATAGGCACCAATCGAAGGGAGTTATATGGCTGAAAATATTTTTTCCGATTTTGACCAATTTTAGGTTTGACTTACTTTGGCCTTATACTTATTAGGGGTTGAAAAGGTTTTTGAAATATCTATTATTGGATATTCATATTGTCTATGTTAGTGACGTAGTAATCCAGATATACTTAGATCAAAAATAGCCCAAAAATGAGATTGTTCTGGTTTTTTCCTTATATCTCAGCCATTTGTGGGGCGATTGTGTCCGGCAACTGAGCCGGAAGAATTCCCGATATATGATATATGAATCATGTATGTAGGTTATTTGAGGCTACCGAAAGTTGATTTTATCAAACAGACGGACATGCTTACGAAAAATTTACAATTTACAAACAGAATGACAAACTTTGCACGAGCAGCCCGTTTTGGCCGTCGAGTAATGTTATAATTATAATATATCTTTTTTTTTTATCAAAAAGGGCTGCTTCGCGCTCCTTGACTTCAAAAGGTTCAGTTGGCTTGATAAAGTTTGATAACAGTTAATCACCATGATGGTAATATGGTTTCTTTTATCGACCAACAATTACGTTGGCATGAGCTTTCTGTTGCCTTGAATGGTCCTGGATAATGTGCAGCTGGCTCTTACCAATGTTGTCAAAATGTTTCCCCGACAGACTATAACTCTGCGCAAAAGACCCTGTGTGTTTTCGCAGCTATGCCAAGAGGATTAACAGTTTGTCTAAAATGAAACAAAAAAAATTGTTCTATTGTTCGGATCTGTACATCAATGCAGAAGAATTGAGGGAAGCTCCATTAAACCAACGGTCGGCAAAGTCCATTCGTATAAAGGTCGGTGGGCAACTGCGTAGTTTATTATATCCTTCACATTCGTGAGAAGGGTATATATAAGTTTGTCATTATACCCTTCATGAGAAGGGTATATACAAGGTAGCGCAAAAGTAATCCTCCTATCAGAAAATGCTATAAATTTTGCGATTGGCCCCTAAAGTCAGTTCTGTTTTGAAATTTATGTAGTAAACACATGCGAAATACACGTTAATAAACAATGTTACGCTCCACTGCTCCAGAACGCGGAATATTGCTGACTATTTATTTGACCAATAATCGGTCGGTGACTTTGGCACAACGTGAATTTCGTCGCAGATTTCCTGGCCGTCCAACGCCTAATGGTGAAACACTGCGACGTTTAGTCGCTCGCCTCAAAGAGACTGGAACAACACGAGATGCTACCAGACGTGGCAGACCCCGGAATAGCCGTTCTGCGGAGAATATTGCTGCTGTAGCCGAGGATATCATGGAAGCGCCGTCAACATCAACCAGACGACGTGCCACGCAAATGGGTATCAGTCGACGGTCTTTACAGCGAATTTTGACCGCTAATCGTGATTGCTGACCGCCAATCGCGTCTAACATACGCTTAAGCCATCAAAAATAATCATTTCCATCTTAGCGGGTACGTAAATAAGCAAAATTTACGCTTCCGGGGCACTGAAAATCCGCGTGTAACCCACGAAGAGCCATTACACCCGTTCAAAGTCACTGTAAGGTGTGTTGTTTTCGCTGGAGGAGTCATCGCACCTTTTTTCTTCGAAGACGTCGCGGGCCAAATGGTTACTGTGAATAGTGAGCGCTACAGAGCAATGATCAACGAGTCCTTTTTGCCGCAACTTGATGAATTGGGATTGGAAAACATGTGGTTCCAACAGGACGGTGCAACGGCACACACTGCACGTGCCACAACCGATTTGCTGAAGGATGCATTGCCAGGGCGCCTAATCTCCCGTTTTGGCGATTTGCACTGGCCAGCAAGATCGCCTGATTTGACCGCTCCAGACTTCTTTTTGTGGGGCATTTGAAGTCGCGGGTTTATGTCAACAAGCCTCAGACTCTTGCAGCTCTTAAAGACAATATCCGTCAAGAATGTGAGGACCTATCGCCGGAAGTTTTGGCCAAAGTGATGGAAATTGCCATAAAAAGGCTCAAATGACAATCAACTGTGGCGGCGGCCATTTACATGACATCATATTCTCGACTTGAAGTAAAAAAAAAAATAAAAGACCAAATAAAAATAATCCACAAGAAGAATCAAAGTTTTTCATTTTTTTTTTTTTGTAATTACAGCCAAAAAACAACGGAAGTTTACTTTTGCGCCACCTTGTATAAGTTTGTCATTCCGTTTGTAATTTCCACAATATAATTTTCCGACTCTATAAAGAATATATATTATGGATCCTTATAGATAGCGGTGTCATTTAAGCCATGTCCGTCTGTCTGTCTGTTGAAATGAATTTTCTAAAGTCCCCAGATATCTTCGGGATCCAAATCTTCAATAATTCTGCCAGACATGCTTTCTAGAAGTTTCCTATTTAAAATCAGCTAAATCCGTCCATAAATGACGGAGATATGAGCAAAAATCCGAGACAACCTCTGAAAATTTAATAAAAAAAAGACAATTTATTGCATGCTTTGACAAAAAAGAACAGAACGTATGTTTGGATGTGTTTTTATCATTGCTTTGCGTATTTTGTTTTTTTGTTTGGTGTTTCGTTTTGTTTGGCGTTGTTGTTTTTAACTTCTACAATATAGTCTGTTCGTCAGCAATTAAATGTAATTTTTTTCAAAGTTTTCTTGATATATTTAGGATGCTATACGCTGAAAGTGGGCAATTAAAGCATCCACAACAAAGGTGATGGGTATATAAGATTCGGCATAGTCGAATATAGCACTCTTACTTGTTTTCAAATACAACATTACCTAATGCAGTATATACGAATTTCAAAATAACTGTCCTAAAAATCACCAGCCACCCAAGGAATGTAACTTCCCATCAGTTGGTATTTGTAGCCTGATTTATTTTTGTAGTACCTAATACTTTCATAATTTTTGGTCTACTGTATGCAATGTGCTGATATTTATTTATATTTCATTTAAGCATTAACAGTCTTTGGCTTTCGTTATTTTTCATGCAGTGGGCAAATATTAAAAATCGCTTTGTATATTTGGTCTGAAAAAATTTAGCACGGAGACAGGCGACATTTTTCAAACGTTGCTGCAGCTAGGGTTATATTATACCAAATTAGTACATCGGTTTTACAAGAGGCATATAGAACATTTTCGTGCAGTGCACTGAAACAGAAATGCAAACAAAAATCAAAAGTACTGCTTGGTCAGTACGCAAATAAAGCCCAGTGGAGTAGTTTTTCAAGAAACAAAATTACAGAGACTAAACTGCGTCACCTCGACAAGCATCGGAGGTGATTCCTAGAGTGCTCCCTGCTTATGTAATGGTGTGGTGGAGAGTAGCATATGATGGGGTAACAAAGCTGAATTTCTGCGAAAAAAAATAACACACTGTTTAAAAAGGAACCATTGACCTTTCATCTGCACCCTGTACTACTGATGTACCTACTGAAAGTCAAGACCTGAATCCTTTAGATTATAGATTGTAATCCGCTTTACAGAGCATGGTCCGCTCTATATGTCATCCAAATTTGAAGTCTCTAAATTGTGCACTTATCTATGCAGTGGACAATTTTCATATGGATTTGGTGCTTACTATCATAGCAAGCGTAATTTCTTTATTAAACAATATATTTAAACCTTTGGCCGCCAATATCTCGCGATTTTAAGTGCAGTTTATATTAATTTTCATTATCTTCCAATACTCAGTGTATGTTAAGTTATATAACATAAATTTTTGATTTAAAAGTAACTTTTTTTTAATAAACGAAAGTCATTTTAAATGCTAATTTCGTTTATTCTTTTACCATCAAATAAATAATGGCAATGCATACCAGCATGACGGAAAATAAAACATGTTTTTTTTAATTTAATTATTGTTTTTCATTGAATATTAAATTTCTTTATCGTTTTTCCAACATCTTGTTAGCGTATGCCACACTCCATTTAGTGTTTCATGTTAAATTCATCGGGTGGTGCTTTTTTATTGCCGGCTCGTATTAACAGGATCTTGTTTTTAATTATTAAAATAAAAATGAAATGAAAAAATAATAATAAATTTAATTAGTTTGTGTAAACAGTATAAAGAGAACAGATAAAAATTATTTAATAAATAATGCTTCGTTAAACTGAAGTTATGTTCTTTCTTCTTTATTTATTTATTTATTTATTTCTGGTAGCGCTGTGTGAGACTAACAAATGCACTGAAACACTGATAAGAAAATGTTTACTGTTTCAAGTATAATTATCCAGGCAGTATATTAAATGAGTATATGAGGAAAATATGTTAATAATTCTTACCGGAACATTATATGGTGCTATACAATTGAAACCTAAAATTGTACGATTTTTAAAAAGTTTAAATTTTTTTACAGTTTAACTTTAGCTCTGGCACTATTTTCATATCTGAATTTTAAAATAGCTATGTATTTTTGGACCGATTTCGAAATGCTTTGGAGTCAGTGACTAATTTTGGACGCTCTTCGTGCGTATATAAAAAAAAATCCACAAAAAAGTAAATTCATATTTATTGTTTTACTTATGTGCTTTATTTTTCATAAAATTCATTTAATTTTAGTACATTTAATTGTTTCTATTACTGGGCCATGAGGTCCTGCCCTACTTATGCTCTAAGAGCCATCCTGAACTTTCCTCGGCCACATAATTTTATAAAAGAGGCTTGCGTATAGATGACATTTCAGGTCTATTTCCCTGAGGATGGTAGGCAAGCATGCATGTCGCCTTGAACTCACGTTTAACAACCATTGTCATAACTGCAAGGATAGGGAAAAAGAGGAAACGATTTTCTGCGAAAGCCCAGCCCTGAGTGTCAAAATGCACAGACTACTGGTCAAGAAGATATAAACCAACCTTAGTAGATATCTGGGTCTAGATTTAATAACCTACTGGGTCTAATAACTTCAACATTTTAGCATACATAACGATGTAAATGACACTACACCTGACGAGTGGTGTGGTCTTTTCAAAACGTGGTCCTTCGACTCTACATAATTGTTCGCGCGCAGGGAACTATCACGTAAACTAATCAACCATATCCCAGAGGATGGACATTGGGATTCCCTTATGTTAGAGTAGTGCTGACTGAAGTACATCGGAGGAGCTTTCATGTCTGATCCATACGACGAAGCCTATGCCTATTGTAGTGATGTTATGGACGGCTTCACCAGTTTCTCTAACGGATTATAGTATATCCCTAACAATAATCTACATATGAATATAAGTATAAGACATTACACGTATTTACAAATGTAAATAGTGCCAGGATTCGTAGAAAATTGCGCAGCGTTACACGATTTTGGTACTCTCTTAACTGTTAGCTGGAATTAAAGGTAATGAATCATAGATTAAATGTTGTATGTGGTATCCATCACGTCTAGTTTTCCAGGTACATGTCAATTATTATTTTTACTACCATCACTTTAGGGTCAAAAGAAACAGTTACTGATTTCGATGTTTGTTAGCGGAAAATCTAATGTGAAACTTATACCATTGATAGATCTTAAATTTGTAATTTTACCATCATTGCACATAAAACTTGGTTTGATGAACAATTTTGTCAAGGATATGAATAAGTAGAGAGATGGCTTTTTATGTTTAGAGACAGTATTTTCCAAGTTAAGTGATGACAAATTCAAAGAAGGAATATTTGTGGGACCACAAATACGCACATTGATGAAAAGTTTTCTAGCAAGGTACTTGATGCCTGGTTATCCTGAAAGCATTTATAGAAGGGTTTTAAGGGAACAACAGAAAATGTAGAACAGCTAGTTAACGACATTTTTTTTTTTTTTTTTAAACAAATACAAACTGCGAAGCGGTTTGCTTGTCTGCAGACACACACAGAGTCTCTGCCGGGAATCGAACCCGCAACCCCCAGATTGATAGTCCAGCACACTATCGTGTAGTCTATCGGGGCACTTGTTTAAAGCTTACGAAAAGTAATTTCAGAATGTTATTGAAAATTCTCTTTCTTCATTCTCATTTTTTCCATCTAATCTGGGTGATAAGCAGGGTGTAAAAAAGCTTGAAAAACGACTTCAATGCCATTGGGATACAACTATGCTAGGTGATTACTGTTAGCGTTTAAAACAAGAAGATCTTTCAAAGCACAAAAGAAAAAGTTAAAGTTTCACGATAATTTGTGTTCGAATTTTATAAGATGATTTTTTAATATAATTTTCTATATTCTTACCGAAGGAAAATGAGACGTGATGAAAATAAAATTTGTATGTATATTTAATAAACGATAGGTATAAATAAGAAAACATGATATTTCAAAGCGGGTACTCAACTTTTTGTTTTCATTTGTAATGCAGTGTTATTGGTGCCAGAGCTAGGGTTAAGAAATAGTATCATGATGATGGCTGATCATGTGGAATATAACACGACCTTCTCAAACATAAACTACGTGTACCATTGGAAGGAAAATTATCATGAAATGTATGTTTTGTATTGTGTGTATGACTTAAAAATGCGGTATTTTTTAAAATTTTTAGCTTTTATTTTTAAACTTTGTACAATATAAATAATAATTGGCCATTGTTAGCTATGACCTTTTCCCAAATTTCTGATAACAAAAGAACAGCTCTTCTTTTGATGCCAAGAACGAATCAAGCCAATTTCGGATACTATGCTCTCAAGTTGAGCGAATCCCAGAAAGAGCGTTATGCATCGATCGAAACAAATACTAGTCGGCCAGAACAAGGACTGGACTATAATCCATGTGAGGCAAAACTTCCCAATCACTTCTTTCTAAATAAATTCTAACAGGTATTGCAACGTTTCATGATGGAATATTATGTTTTCATGTCTGGCCTCATATATGTTGGGCCTTTCTCGGCCTATGCTCGCTTTAAACAAATCAGTTACATTCGGTACAGGTTCCCTGTGATGGTCTGGCCAGGGACCCTTTTGGTCCCATCAAATACACAGCATTACCTTAGCGCCATGTATGTTTGGCTTTGGTGTCGATTCAGCTGGATGGCCGGTCTTCTCATATGATCTCTTACGCTTCGGGTTAATGTAATGTATCCATTTTCCATCACAAGTAATGACTCGGTTTAGAAATAAAAAGTCGTGTTTCAAGGTCTCTAAGTTTCAAGTCGTATAGTATTCAATTCTCAGTTTTCTTGACGAATCCTGCTGCTTGAGTAGCTCCCAATGATTTTGCAAGTTCTTGCTGAGTTTGAAACCAATCTTCATCGGGAGATATATAAATTAAACTACAACTTATTTATGTACATAGTTGTATACGACATTCATTGAAATTTGTACATGATGATATCTTGTGATAACTTCGGAATCAGTAGAGATATTTCGGAATTTATTGCCAACTAAACATACGATTATAAAAACATTATCTAAAAATTGTCCAAAAATCTTTTTATAGACTTAAGGTAGGATCACACATGGCAAATATTTACTCATAAAAGCGTATCCACTTTTTTTTGCACAAATTTGTTTGACGTTGTTTACTCTTGTGAGTTTGTTTTGTAAGATGAAATAGCAGCAAATAAAATAAAACTAAATATTTGTTTTGAATCATCCTCAATAAGATACGTATTTGAAATAAATAAAAGAATTCAAATATCTTCTATTTAGTGGCTACGTCTTTAATACTTATACTTAGACTTTCTGAATTATTGTGAAATTTTTATTGTAAAAATAACAATTTTGTAATAACCCACTACCTGTATTTACCTGTCTAGAACCACAGTTATTACCAAAACTCAAAAATCTTTAAAAATTTTTATAAATTCTATTCTCTCGGTTTTGAAATAACTCAATTAATTAATTTGTAATCCACACCAAACACATACATATACCTGTATATACAATAAAACAAAAGTAAAGCAAATCAAGTCAATGTAGAGATACATAGAAAGATACTCGTAGTTACAGAAATATGAACAAATATTTACTAGTTTGAAACTGTTTTTACTGCATTACTATTGTGTTTAGCAAAGATTTGTATACTAGCATACCAAACGAAAACTACAGAAATGCATCTATAAACAATGATTTTGAGGCATCTACGTACATCACAGACAGATGAACGAAGCTGCAGTTATTTCCATAGAGATAATTGTATAATTGATAGTATTTTTTAATTACGAGAGTTTAAGTAAAAATTTGTGGGAAAAATACAAAATTTTTGTGAACAGCCGTTATGCATTTTAAGCTTTAAAATCAATGATACATATATTTTTTTGTTATTCTTTGAGCACAACAACTAATGAGAAATGTGTAACAAGGTATAAGATTTTGGAGAATTTAAGATTGTTTGATAAAGTGTTAAATACAGTAAAGTTGAAATATATTTAAAAACGTTTTAATGAACCATTTAATGAGATGTAAAATTTGTAGCTGGCATTTGCAGCTGCTTCTTTAAAAAAAATATTTTAAATACACTGTGTGTCATTTGAAAACAATTAAAATTGTGTCTTGTTAAATTTTATTATACCCTCCACGACCATAAGTAGTGAGTTAGGGTATATATAATTTTGTCATTCCGTGTGTAACATTGAGAAATATACATCTAAGATCCAACAAAGTCTACTATTGAGGAGCTACGTCCATCTGTCGGTCTGTGTAAAACACTATCACGTCCAAAATACACAAAAAAAATTACCAGACTTGCTAAAAATCAATTAGTAGAACTAAAACCAAAATGTGACACAACCAAAAAAAAAAAATTTTAATTATCTCATATTTTTAGTTATTTGTGTACATATATTGCAGATAACACCATCAAATTTTACACTCGTTATTTTTATGATACAAGGACTAACCCTGTTGAAAATTGTAAGAATCGGTCCATAATTTCCCCAAGCACCCATACAAAATTTCTTCCAGCATAGCAGTATCCATAAAAAATTCGGCAAAAATAAGTTTTGCGCTAAGGAAAATCACGAGACTAAATTTTTCTTTCTAAAGTTAACTTCCGAAAATCACTTAAACCTTGAAATAAATAATCCCCATGTATACAGAAATCGTTGAACCGAATTCTATTGAGGTCGTCCTATAATTGGTTATAGCTGCCATGTAGGGACCACTTCCTAAAAAATCACTTTACTGATGTTCAAGATCTCAATCAATACAAAAATACTTCTACTACATAACGACCTTTTCGAAGCCCTAGTTCAACATTTTTATATTGCTCTTGTTCAAAGAATTGTTAATTGTTGACCAATATGCAGACGAAATTTTTATATTTTGCAGCATAAATTGCATCATAAATACTGAAATTTTTATTACGGAGTTTTAAAATATCACGCCACACATTATATATTATAGTCATATTTAGATACGTAACAAAACAGGTTATAAGAAATTAAGAACGAAGTGGGCAGAAAAATACTCAGGTGCCACCAAGGAAAAATATATGTGGATATAAATACCCTAGATCAGTGGATTATAATAATATGTTATGCAATTTCTTTCTCTACTGTAATCGTATTTAAAGATAAATGGCTAACCATGTTCGGCTCCTAGTAGCTGTGAAAGCCGACCATTGGCTTTCACAGCTAAAATGAAATCAGGGGTCAGTTGTTACTGGATTAATGAAAAGGTTTTAGAAAGACAATTATATACATTTTATTTTCTTGAGAGCAACAATATAATTTATATAAGTAAAACAAGTAAGAAAGTATGGTCGGGCTTGACCGATAATACCCTACACTAAGTAAATGAACAAAAACATTTTTCTTTAAAAATTTCAATAATTTATATCCGTGAGCGATTTTCGGAAGTGGCCTTATATGGGACGCATGACAAATTATGGACCGATCACCATGAAATTTGGTCATGTTATTAATGATATACCAACATTTTTAGGAGATTTATGCTCGTTAAAGTGATTATCGGAAGCAGGCCTTATATGGGAGCTATGACTAATTATGGACCGATCATAATAAAATTTGGTGACGTGAGTTCTTATTTGAAGAAAAACTTTTGTAGATACCTATATAAATAAAACATTTATAACCGATAAAGTACAATTTCGGGAGGACATTTGTATGGTGGATAGGTGAAATAAAGAACCGATTTCAGCCAGTTTCAATAGGCTTGGTTCTTGGGCAGAAGAAATGGAATGTACCAAATTTTATCGAAATATCTTAAAAATTGCGACCTGTACTCTGCGCACAAGGTTTACATGGACAGCCAGCCAGACGGACAGACGTGATTCTGAGTCAATCTGTATACTTTAACGTAGGTGTTAGACTAATATTTTTGGGCGTTACAAACATCTGCACAAATCCAATATACCCTCCCCACAAATTTCAGAGATATATAGTATATAAGGACTGAGATCGAAAAAATCTTAACATTCATAAATGATAATAAAAATGAAACCACTAAACTAACAGTTTTGATTTTTTTATTTGATTGAAATTATTATTACAATTTACAAAAACTATTATTTTTATGGTTCTAATGAATAGTGAATAATTTATGAACCTTTTCCGGAAACCCTTCCAATAAGGTTTTTATATTGATTTCTGTCCATCTTCGTTTAAAATCTACCACACTTTTGGACACCTTTTTTGTGATTTTCAATTCTCTTTTAACAAGATCCCAATATCTCTCCACTGGCCTTAGCTCCAGGCACTTTGAGAATTTGCCTCTCTTGATACAAATACCATATTATTGTTCTTTTACCACTCAAGACATTTCTTACCGTAGTGACATGGTGCCAAATCAGGCCAAAAATAAGTGGAAACACTAAGAAGTCTTATGAATGAAAGCATCGTCTTTTGTAAACATTCCTTGATGTAAATTTCGGTATTTGTAAAGCCCTTTGTAGCCAATGTTTGGCTTTTATCGCAACTGCATATTGTTTGCCACGCCAAGAACTTTTTGGATCCTAAACTTTTCTACAACATTACTTCGAGCATCAGCAACATAAAAATATAGGCTCAGAATTTGAGAAAAATTTTCCATACTTATGTTTCGTCATCAATTATGCAGCAGGAATATTTTTTTTTATAAAATTTGACTTCAATTTCCGTGCTCTATTTTTGGCCTCTAAATTTTTAGCAGTTCCTGTCAGGAACTTTTTGAGTCTTGTATGTTTTTGAACTTGCATTGGCTGTAACTTTTCGTACCAAATAGTCCGAGTACTGAGCTAACCGGACTGCTTTCCTACCGGATGTGATGGGAGCTCTTTTGAAAATGCTATCTAAGTAGATACTGACTTTAGAAACGGACATGTTCTCCCGATACTGTTTAATAACATTGGAATCAGTTTTACGGCAGACCTTTTTGTTGGACCAAGTTGGATTTTGTTGAAAGTATTGAATAATTTTAGTACGCACTTTTTTCTGGTCACTCATTTTAATCAGATTAACAACAAATATAATTTACATTAATAATAATAACTGACATGCTTTACAAAGGTAACTTGATAAAAAAAAAACAAATATTACTTGGGTAAAAGTTTTAATGTAAAATGTATGTTGAGGTTTTATCGATTTCAGTCCTTTGAACTAAAAGCATTATTTACAGCAAAAGTGTATGCGTTTAATTTTCAATTATTATGTAGTTGAAAAGTTTAATTGGTCTTTAATATAAACATGTACTTACATACAAATTGTATTAAAACTTACCTGAAATAGAAAAGAAAAATTACTTAAATTATTATTGTACATGTAAAAGAAAAAAAATATGTTTTTTTTTTTTTTTTTAAAAAAATTATAATTTTTAAAATTTTAAACTTCATTTTTGAAGTTTTGGTTAGTTATCGTCATTTACATTTTAGATAACATTACTTTTATATATCCAGCAGTCCATTGCCGTATTTCATTTAATCACACTTAAATGCAGAAAAAAAAACGTTGCTATACTAATACAAAATTAAGACTATTTAAGAAAAAAGCTATAAATATTAAAGAAAAAACAGATAAGAACTTTACGTAGAGGGGGAATTTCTATAAAGGCACAATAAACACAATATTTCCTTATAATTTTGTTTCAAAAAAGTAAATAAATGGAAAAAGTTTACTACAATATTTAAACGATTTTAAAATGACAAATTTTCCATTATTATTGTATTACCAGCAGAAATATAAACAAAATGTTTAAAATATGGCTGCTAACCGTTAGGTAGACATGATTTTGAATTTCTTCAGAAAAAAAAAAAAATATTCTTAGAAAAACACAATGTTAAGGTTAAAAAATTATTTTGTTTGTAAATTATTGTGTTGCTGTTTGTCAATTTAAGTAATACACAAACACAAATACCTTTACACTCTTACACACAGTTACGCCCAACACATTTTATTAAAAGAACCCTTAAAGTAGGCTACATAAATAACTAAAATAATGATGAGTTTGTGATGATTTCTTTTTTTCTGAGAAACGTCTGGTGTTTTGTGCATGTGTATGCCTTTCAAAGCAAACGTGTCCCCTCTAAGCTATTTAACGCTGCATATACAAATTATTTTTGTATTTTCTTAAGACTTTATTAAAAAAAAAACAGTTTTCTGTTATATGAAGCACAAATAATAAACACAACAAAAAAGCAGCAGAAAGTGGCACTTGTAATAAAATTATGTTTGCTCAAACTCAAAAGCTTCTCCAGGACACGTACAGTAGCGTTCAAATTATATTGGATAAAATTTGCTTTATAACTTGTTTTCCCAATTAAATAGAAAGTAAAGATACATACACAGTATTACTAATTTCTAATGATATTAAAATTAAAAACAAGTAAGAGAGCTATATTCGAATATTATATACCCTTCACCAAATTATACTTTAAAATAAATTTTTTTTTTTTAAATTTTTTAGTTTTTTTTTTTCGATATAACTTTCTTTATGAATTTTTTTCCATTTTTTTTTTAATTAATTTTTTTTTTTTAATGTATGAAAATGAAAATAATGAAAAAAATGTATGACAAAAAATGTTTTTTGTGAAATTTTGACCCATTGTAGGTCCATCTTGCTATAGCCTTATATACATCATTGAAATGGACTTTGAAATATCTATCATTAGATATCCATATTGCGTATACATATTTATGATTTAGTAATCGAGATATAGATCAAAAATAGGCAAAAAATATAGGTTGTCTCGGATTTTTGCTCATATCTCCATTATTTATGGACGCATGTTGCTGATTTTAAATGGGAAATTGAAGATTTGGATCCCGAAGATATCTGGGATCTTCAGAAAGTTGCTTCGTCAGACAGACAGACAGACAGACAGACAGGGGCGTCCGTCTTGCTATGAGCTGACATTCGAATTTCGGTAATCCTAGCTTTTTTAGTTTTGAAGCTAATGATTTTTGACCGCTTGTCCATATAAGGAAAACCACTGTGAGCTGTCCGCAGAATTTTTTTTCTTCAGTCCTCTTTGATACTCTTTTATTCTATTATTTATTTGTTTTCCTTATGGAAATAGTATAGAAGCAATTGTTTTCCAACGTGTTTTGAACGACACTGTATGGTGTAAAAACCATAAGCTGGAAGAAACAATGGAAATTTTAGTGATGGGCCTTAAAGTGGGAAAGAAAATATTATTTTATTAAACTTGAAGATTAAGTATAATAAAGTAACGTGTTTTTCAAAAATGGTTTATAACTCTGTTTCTTGGGCCTTGAGGGGTAGAAAAAATCTTGCAAAAATTATTAATAACTAATAATACAATAAAGTACAAAATGTTGCCTACATATTTTGTACCATTTATTAAAGGTTACCCATAACCTCATAATGTGTTGCATTTTTAACGATCACAATAGAACAAAAATCTTTACCATTTGTGCCATTTCCTTTTATGTAGCTTCTAAATATTCTAAAACTATGGGTTTTGCTTCCATTTTAATACTTTTGACCAAAAAATACAAAAACTATTTCATTAACACAAACGAACTTAAAAAACAATAACAAGAAAAGCTATTCTAAAAGTGGTGCATTTCTAACCCTTTGATAAAACTGAGGGTGAAACATGTAGCATATATTTAGGGCAACATTATTTGAAAGGAGCACGTTATGCGTTTACCAAGCTACTTTTTTTCAGAAAAGAACACAAAGAAGGGTAATTTGAATTTTCTGCTGAAATAATAGTTTTTCCGATCTATACCCAATGTCGGTCCGATTTTCTAAGGTGATATATGTTATTAGAAAGGTGTTTGATTGGATTTTCATATCGTGTATACACATGACTTAAGGTAGGGTTACACATGACAAGTATTTACTTTATTATTAGCGTTAACATTTTTTTTTTTCCAAATTTGTTTGACGTTGTTTACTATTAATATCAAACAGCAACAAATTATATAAAACTAAATATTTGTCTTGGGTTGTTCTAAGTAAAAAATAATTTTTTAAATAAATAAAATAAAGTTATTTAGTCAAATATTTGTCATGTGTGACCCTACATTAAGTCAAGAGTTTGATGTAGAAAAAAAATCAAGATTGTCGTGATTTTTTGATTCTATCTCAGTCGATTTACCACTTTTAAATTGAAATTTAAAAAGTGCTATATACCATACTTATACTGATGTATCAAATATGTTAGTAGGTTGTGTGGGGTCATCAAAATAATTGAAATGGTTATAGCGACCCCGCTCATTAAGGGTATAATTATAATTAACTATTATGCCAAAGAAAGCCCGGTTAAAATTTCTATTTGGAGTAAACAATTAGTTAGGTCAGCTCTGATCTCAATAAGTCTTATTCAAATATTTATATTACAAAACAAAAGACTAAAACAGAGACAGCTGGTCAAACGATTTCTTTATATTTAAAAGCTGCTAAGAATGTTTGTTTTATAGCACACATAAATTCTTATAAAAAATATTTTTCATTTAAGCTAAACTGAACTACCAGGAACAAAACTCTATATTGTTTTAAGAAACAATGCTAACATCTGTTGTTGCTGCTTAAACTTTATATATGTATAAAAGAAATACATATACATTTAGATTTTTACATAAATATGTATTTATTTAAGTACCATCTCATACTCTGCTCATTATCATTTATATGTACGTATAAACTCCTCTTTGTAAATTCTAAATTAGTTTCGCTTGGCAACAATAGCAAGAAAACTTCTTATCTAAGTATTTATCTTTCAACATTACTATCCTACTTATCATCATCATTGCTATGTCTGTCTTATCGTCATTATCATCTGAAATTATAGCAACAAAGGCATATAAAAGGAGCTAAAAGAAGTTAAAAATGCCATAAATTTTTAAAAGTTTTTATGCCCACCAAGGAAATTGTTGGCATTCCCATGTATATTTTTATTTGGGTGGAGCGTTAAATGAAAATGATTTGGGGTTGACATAAAATATTTTAGTCTTTAGTATTACAATTATTAAATGTTGCTTTAAAAATATTAATTCTTAGCAAAAGTTGTTTTTCTTTCTAAAACTCTCCTTTATTATTTTCCACTTATTCTGTTCTTTTATATACCCACCAACTGTTGTTGTCCTAACAGAAAAACAAATAATAAAAAATCGTTTTCCAAAAAAAAAAAAACTCAATTGTTTGCCATTGTCAACAAATTTGGTTTATAAATATAAACAGTTTTATTATCCCGAATATAAAAAAATTTAATATTTAGCTAAAAATCCTTATTAAACTCATATTTATGGGGATGGAAAGCCAACAAATGAACGAAAGAACTTATCAACCCTCATTTGTTGTTTGTTTAAAACTGTGGTTTAATAATTTTTTACTTCTTGTTGAAGTTTTATTTTATTTTTTTTCATAGGAAATGTTTAACCTTTTAAAGTAACCATAAACATAGTAGACTTATAATATCATATTTTAGCTGTTACTTATTTTAATATTAGGGGATTTGTTTATTCTAAGCATTTGTTTTTTAATGCAAGTCTGAACGTAAAATGAATATTTTATGAGCGTAGAAAAATCTTATGAGATTTTAAAGTTTAAAATGAGTTTGAATTTTTATGGAAATATTAATATCCTATATAAACATTTATGGAAAAACTTAGTTCGCCCTAGCAAACTTTTTGATATTAATACTAGACTTTTTATAGAGTATTTTGTCAGCGTTGTTTTTTTCTAAACAGTGCTATTCCACTATACTTTATTCATAAACCCAACTATTTTCTTCTCTCGATTTATCTCGAACTTATTGAGGATTATGATTATTTCAACATTAAAAAGAAATATACACGCTTTATTTGAATGAAATTATATTTACAGCCAACACTTTGTAACGAAACGAGCGAGGCCAATATACATCGGTTTAATTTTCTTTATTCCAGATATACGAGCGCAATGTAAAACGTTTTATCTGGTAGCATTTCAATAGAGAACAGTTTCATGCACATTGAAAATAATATCAGAAGTAAGATTGTTCTCAACTATAATTTAACAAATTTTGTTTAAATCAGCTCGAGATGCTAACTTCTTACATTGTAAATTTTTTGGAATATAGATATCCAACCTTCATGTGTATGAAATCCACCATTATAAAGCCTTTTTGTATTTCTATGGGTTTGGTTTTTAAGCAATTTCATTAACTGGAATGTGTTTTTCCCTTTTGTCGTAAAATCAATACTATAACTCCATTTCCATCAAGGGACTCTCACACAGACAAAACAGATTCGTGATAGCAACCGAATTTGTTGCCAATCGAATGATTCTACCTTAGTAACCGAATTTTACAGTTGCGCCTACAAAATTTTAGAAGTGATAACAAAAGTTTGGTTGCATCAACCGAAATTCTTCTTTAGCAACTGACTTTCTGTTGGTAGAACCGAAAAATTCTATGTGTGCAACCGAATCATTCGATTAGCAACAAATTCCGTTGCTATCACGAATCTGTTTTCTCTGTGAATCATTCTTTAGGGAACGACGATTTATTAAGAAATTGTTGATAGCTTGATATAATTGTCAATGTTAAAAATGTGGTGGTTCATTTGATATTGTTTTATTTTTCACAAAATTCATTGTATCGAGCAGGAAATGTTTTATGCATTTGTTATATGAGGTAGTTAATGTTAAAAATTTGTCTGTACGTTATATCGGATTTTCGTTAAAGTGAGATTCGTTAAACCGAACTTTTACTGTATTTATAAAAAACTCTTAAAAGTAACGGTCTCTAATTTTGGTTTTACACCATAACTTAAGATATGGTATTGAAAGGAGACCAATTCTTCATATATTTTCTTTGAGAGAAATAGAAAAAAAGGACATTTTTATTCTTTGATTCAGCTCACCATATACTAGCGTGATTAGTTTTGGTCGCTTAACTGTTCGAATAATTTTAAATTTCCGATTTTCAAATAACAAATAAACCAATTAATTTCTGTCGATTAAATGAAATTTGTTTTGTACTTTCAGCTTAGTACTCTGTTGAAAATTTCGTGTGAAATGCTGTCAAACTACATATAAAATTTTGGAATGAAATATACGCGAAATAATTTCGCAAAAGCAGTACTCTGTTCTTATTGTGGAAAACATGTGAAATACATCTGGCAACCTTCTTTTTCCACATGAAATAACACAAGCAGCTCTTCTTTCGAACGAAATTAAAACCAAAGCTGATCATTTGTTGCATATAAATTTTTTCGCATGAAAAAAACCATAATTTTTCGGAAATATGAACAGAGTACTAGGCTTTATACAGAAATATAGTTAGGTTAGGTTTCCAGGCAGCCGCCAAGTTGGAAAGTAGAACAGCTCACGTGGGTCCAAGCAATGATCCCTTTGTGTTACCTGAAATTAGAAGTTAGAAAGAAAGAGGGGCAGATAAAAATGAAAAGAAAGAAGTGGAAGATTGAGTAGTTAAGATGAAGATGTTCAAGGAAGAGAGAAGGAGATTTACAACAGTTGCATATCAATAAGATAGCGGTTATTAGGTTACCCTCGAGAGGTTCCCATATCTGGTCTTATTAACCAATTACTACTCCTTATAAAGGCGTTGATGCCCTCAAGCCTCATATTCGAGAGCTCAGAAAAACTATTTATGGAACGGTGTCCCAGAAACCGTAAGCGTAGATCACCTAATGCCGGACAGTGACAAAGAAGATGAAAAATGGTTTCATCCTGCTCCTCGTTTTGACAACTTCTACAGAAGTCGTTGTAGGGCAAGCCAAGTCTCCTTGCGTGGTTGCCAAAAGTGCAGTGCCACTACGCCACGCAATTGTGAGCGTGACAAGCCAAGAATATATGTTGTTCGCCCACGATTCAGTCGGGGCCATATCATTCTGGTTGTAGTGCATGTGGGTTCACAGAAATATAGTTTGAAAAACTCAACACTATTTATTAACTCATGAAGATTCATTTACGGCAATAGATTTTTGAAGTATAGCTCAAAAACTGGAAATAAGGAATTTGGAAATGACCTTTTTTCTAGAATGTCCATGATGAACTTTGACCTAACGAAACTGAAGACATTACTGAAACGAATATTTTATCAGAACTTAACGAAAATATTAAAGGTATTAGAAATCTAAAAAATCATAAAAAAACTCCAGTGGTATATTTTATACGCTTAAAAAAAACTGAAAAAAGAACTGAGAATTAAGTAGTCTTTATTATGTCTTACTTTCGATTTCTCCAACATCTACAATCAGCGAGAAAGATTTTTCCAACCAAAGTTTTAATTAAACTAAAGAAAAAACGTTTAAAAGGAAACCTTTTAAATTATATCCTTTTCTTAAAAGATCATTTCAGAAGAACTCATTAAATTTCTAAAAAAAAACTCACATGTGTATAAAAAAAATATCCTAATTACCACTTTTTTTTTGTTAAAATGCTTGAATAAGGATTGAGATCGAAAAATTCTTAACACACGTTTTTCATTAAAACTTTTAACCCTTATATTATTTGATTTTTTTTTTTTTTTTTGATCAAGTTATCTTTGTAAAGCATGTCAGTTATTATGTTTAATGTCAATTATGTTCATTTGTTGTTAATCTGATTAAAATGAGTGACCAGAAAAAAGTGCGTACTAAAATTATTAAATATTTTCAACAAAACCCAACTTGGTCCTACAAAAAGTTAGCCAAACAATCAAAGGTCTGCCGTCAAACTATTTCCAATATCTATAAACAGTATCGGGAGATCTTGTCCGTTGATAGAAAACCTGGTTCTGGTAGAAGGAATGGTTCACATGTTTATTAAGCCAAGAAAATAGAAAGCATTTTCAAAACAGCTCCCAACACATCCGGTAGGAAAGCAGGCCGGTTAGCTCAGTGTTCGGACTATTTTGTACGAAAAGTTAAAGCCAAAAATATACAAGGCTCAAAAAGTTCCTAAGAGGAATTTAGAGACCAAAAACCGAGCACGAAAATTGAAGTCAAATTTTATACAAAAAATATTCCTGCTGCATAATGGATGACGAAACTTATGTTCTGACAGATTTTTCGCAGATTCCGGGTCAAAATTTTGATATGGCTGATGCTTGAGGGAATGTTAAAGAAAAGTTTAGCATCCAAAAGCAGACAAAATTTCCCAAAAAGTTTTTGGTATGGCAAGCAATATGCAGTTGCGCCAAAAAGCCAAACATTTGTTACAAAGGGTTCTATAAATACCGAAATTTACATCAACGAATGTTTACAAAAAAGGATGATTCCATTCATAAGACTTCTTAGTATTTCCACATAGTTTTGGGCTGATTTGGCACCCTGTAACTATGGTAAGAAAGGTCTTGAGTGGTAAAAGAACAATAATGTGGTATTTGTACCAAGAGAGGCAAATTCTCCAAAGTGCCTGGCGCTAAGGCCAGTGGAGAAAGATTGGGCTCTTTTTAAAAGAGAATTCAAGAGTACAAAAAAGGTGTCCAAAAGTGTGGTAGATTTTAAACGGAGATGGACAACCTATTCGAACTAAGTGACAGAAATCACTATAAAAACCATTATGGAAGGGTTTACGAAAAAGGTTCAAAATTTCATCACTAGTGATTAGAACTATAAAAATACATATTTTGTTTTTTTTAAATTGTAATAATAATTTCAATCAAATAAAAAAAATCACAACTGTCAGTTTAGTGGTTTCATTTTTATACCCTACACCACCATAGTGGGGAGGGTATATTGGATTTGTGCAGATGTTTGTAACGCCCAAAAATATTAGTCTAACACCCACCTTAAAGTATACCGATCGACTCAGAATCACTTTCTGAGTCGATTAAGCGATGTCCGTCCGTCCGTCCGTCTGGCTGGCTGGTTGTCCATGTAAAGCTTGTGCGCAGAGTACAGGTCGCAATTTTGAAGATATTTCGATAGAATTTGGTACATATCATTCTTTCAGCCCAAGGACCAAGCCTATTGAAATTGGCTGAAATCGGTTCATTATTTCACCTAGCCCCCATACAAATGTCCTCCCGAAATTGGACTTTATCGATCATAAATGTTTAATTTATATAGGTACCAACACAAGTTTTTCTCCAAATAAGTTTTATATATACGAAATTCATGTCACCAAATTTTATTACGATCGGTCCATAATTAGTCATAGCTCCCATATAAGGCCTGCTTCCGATAATCACTTTAACGATCATAAATCTCTTAAAAATGTTGGTATACACATAAAATGCAACATAAACAATTTTCATATAGACATTAATCACACTACTTAATTTCATGGTGATCGGTCCATAATTGGTCATAGCTCTCATATAAAGCCTGCTTCCGATAATCACTTTAACGAGCATAAATCTCTTAAAAATGTTGGTATAGACATAAAATGCAACATAAATAACTTTCATACAGACATTAATTGCACCACTTAATTTCATGGTGATCGGTCCATAATATGTCATAGCTCCCATATAAGGCCCACTTCCGAAAATCGTTCACGAATATAAATTATTGAAATTTTGAAAGAAAAATATTTTTGTTCATTTACTTAGTGTAGGGTATTATATGGTCGGGCTTGACCGACCATACTTTCTTACTTGTTATTAACATATGGATGTGTTAAAAATTTTTCTATCTCACTCCTTAAGTACACAAAATTCGTGGTTTTATTATACCCTACACCACCATAGTGGGGAGGGTATAATGGATTTGTGCAGATGTTTGTAACGACCAAAAATATTAGTCTAACACCCACCTTAAAGTATACCGATCGACTCAGAATCACTTTCTGAAGATATTTCGATAAAATTTGGTACATATCTTTTTATTTGCCCAAGGACGAACCCTATTGAAACTGGCTGAAATCGGTTCATTATTTCACCTAGCCCCCATACAAATGTCCTACCAAAATTGGACTTTATCGGTCATAAATGTTTAATTTATAAATGTATCTACACAAGTTTTTCTCTAAATAAGTTTTATATATACAGAATTCATGTCAGTAAATTTTATTACGATCGGTCCATAATTAGTCAAAGCTCCCATATAAGGCCTGCTTCCGATAATCACTTTAACGATCATAAATCTCCTAAAAATGTTGGTATACACATAAAATGCAATATAAACAACTTTCATATAGACATTAATCACACTACCTAATTTCATGGTGATCGGTCCATAATTGGTCATAGCTCCCATATAAGGCCCACTGCCGAAAATCGCTCACGAATATAAATTATTGAAATTTTGAAAGGAAAATGTTTTTGCTCATTTCTTAGTGTAGGGTATTATATGGTCGGGCTTGACCGACCATACTTTCTTACTTGTTTTTAATTTAAAATTAAAATATAAATTTGTCGGTTAATCAAATAATTTAAAATTAACCGATTATTATCCGATTAAATCTAAATTCCGATTAATTATTCCCTCTTTTAACCGATTAAACCAGAAACCCGATTTATTGAATACCCTACGAAATGCTGATCTCAGGATAAAAAACATTTTAACAAACGGTATCTTAGAACTAATGAAACTATTAGTTTAGTAGAAAACATCCACAATTTTTTTTTGGGGGCCACCCTAACACGTAATATGTACGTGTGATTGCTGTATGAGTAAAAATTGTTGAAATATTTAAAAATTGATTTAAACAATATATATGGGTACATATGTATGTAAAAGAAATTGAAAAAAGGCATAAAACATTTTGCCTGGTAATGCTAGTTAGTTTTAGAAAATGATTTATAACAACTGAGTTTGTGCTTCTTTTAATAGTTTGATATTCTCTACCAATCTATTCAAACCTAGTACTACTACATACATACATACATATGTAAGTATGTTATGTTTTTGTGCTAAAATCAAATTTAAATACACTTGAAATCTACACAAACTACTACTAAGGTATTTTTTTTTTTTTATTATTTTAACAAGAGAGTTCTTGTAAGACTAAGAGCATAGGGGTCCATTGCGAATGTTGAGGAAAAATAAATAAATGTAAAATACAAAAAGGAAAAAAATGTCTTAATCTCCTTGTCAGGTACAAAACATGTTTATTTTTGTATTTTTTTATCTTTTTTTTTTCTTCTTTATACAATCTAAAGTAACATGAACAATCAAAGCTGGTTGTTGAAGAAAGCACACACATGCACTGAGAGGAAATGCTGTGAATGTTTTATGAGTGCTGGAACATGATGATGGTGGCTTTTTTTTATTTTTTTTTTTGAAGAAGATAAATAGTTAATAGTAAAATATGTATGTTAAATTGGAGAAGAATAAATTCTATACAGCATTTGGATTGAATTTTTACTTGTTTAAATAATTCAACATTTTTGCTAGACAGACAAACAATTTGCAATATGAATGGTAACGAGGGTCAGTAATCAAGGTTTTTTTTTTTTTTTTTGAAATAAATAGGGTAACATTTTTGACAGTTTTTGAATACTACAGTAAAGAGTATTAAATCCTAAATAAAATATTTGTTCAAAATATTAGTATAGCTAGCATTAATCTGCCTTGCACCATTTCAACTAGAATGCATTCTTTTAAGATCGTTAATGATCGTTTAGTACATCTAATACTAAATGATCTCTACAACATTAAAATATTTTAATGTTGTTTAATTTCATAGCAAAATCTCTTTGGCAAACACATTTGAATTAATAAAAACATAATTATGTCATAAAAAACGTGTTAAAAAATTATACCAAACATAAGTATTGTTTTTGTTATTTCATTTAATACAAATATTTATCTAAAACTAAATTGAATTTAAAATACATATAAATTGTTATTCGAATTTACAACAAAACATTTTCGTATTCCCCTTCGCATAATAATACTTGTTTAAATCTACATTTTATATTTTTATTTTATATTAAAAGTATATAATATAGTTTAGGTTCGTTTTTGTTCAATTTTTTTTGTACTTCATACTACGTGAATTGTAAAACCACTTTAATTTACATAATTTCAACCACAAAGGTTTGCATAATTTATAACTTTTCTTTTACTTTATATACATATTTTTATTTTGCTGTTCCTGAATTTAGCAAACCAGGTCAGTAAAATGAAATTAGAAATGTAAAGAGACAAAATATAGAATAAAACAAAAATTATAATGCTGAGTGTACATGCAGTGGTGTGGGAGTATGTATATGTTTAAGCAGTAGGGTATTCCATAGTTAGAAATATTATTTAAAAGTGGAGGAATTTTTATTATGTTCTTTTTCCTTAGATTATTGATAAATTAAGTTTGATAAATTAAAAGCCTTTCCTATTGGAATCTCATTACATATGTATATTGAATCTTAGTATTACTTATTACGTATTGAATCTCCAAGATGGAATGTCTTAGCCCAATCTTAGAATGATTAGCAAACCTTTTACCAACAAGGTTTCGTAATATTTTAAATTGTTTAAAATTTGTTAGAGTATCTCGTTTACGGAGACTGATATTATGTGTTAATTTTATTAGCATATGCCTATGCTACCTCCTTTAAAAAAAGTAATATATTTTATTATACATGGATATCTAATAGGGAGACCATTCTAAAGAGAACACAAAACAGCACTTTTTACATTTCTCGTCTCTGGTTTTTACGAAATTTACCACAGTTTTTACGTATAGCGAGTGTTTATCAAACACAAAAGAAAATTTAAAATTTCATTAAAGCCTAGAAATTAATTTTAAAGCAGGATTTTGATGCATAACTAAAAGAATGTCCACTTACATTTTTTTTTTACAAATATAGAAGAAGGTTTATTTAACAACATGTATATTTTTTTTGTAATGAAATCCTCACAGAACTGTAAAAATTACTGAGCAGTACAATGTCCATTCCTAACTCTGTTACAAACATGTCAACAACAGCAACCGCAAGGGCCTCCGATAGTTCATGCCGTAATCACTGTCCCAACCAGTACGTTCCTCACCATCCAGTCTACCTCCCATAACTCTATTAAGTAGTAATAACATCTAGATATATACATGTTTCGTTGGTCGAAGTTTATGCTAATGCCGAAAATTTAACCAACAGTTTGTTTCAAAATTTTTGTGTTTTACCCACATTCACTGCAGCTCCCCGAAGGTTCCTTAGTCAGATCAAGTTCTGAGGTGCTGGAACCCTTGGCACCAGATAGAGCTCAGTCGTAAGTATAAAACACCTCCAATTATATGCCCCGTCAAGCCTGAGATATAGCATCTCTTCATGCCTCAATGCAATATTATCAAGATGCATGTTTCGAAAACGATATTTAAAAAATATTTATGTGTTTTTATATGCAACGATCCAAACAAAATATCATTTTCTGATTTCCTTTGCATGCCATATAACAGGAAGAAATTCGTATCGAGAAGTCATAGACCGATTCTTAATATTGCCAACAGAGAGGAAAAATTTGTGTAAAATATCATGGTATTATCTGCCATTTTTGAAGTTTGTCTCACATATTGATCCATAACTCTGGTTCTGTGTAACCGATTTTGCACATTTTCTGCCATTTTTGAAGTTTGTCTCACATTTTGATCCATAACTCTGGCCTTATAGCCTTCAGCAGATGGACGGATGGATATACACTTTTGGTTCCAATGAACAATATTTTGATATGTTACAAACGGAATAGGGAATAAAACCGTTTAAAATTATAAATACTGGTAGTAGAGAGATCATAAAAAACTAGGAAACATTATTGCAGTTCTTTTAAACTAATGTCAAAAGGAAGTATTTTTAAATGTTTGACTTGAATTGGTATGAATTGCACGCAGAAAAAAATAATACTGTAAACATTTCAACATTTTTACAAGTTTTTTAACAATATTGTAGTCACAGTAACTATTTATATGATTGTAGTAACTATAATATGGTTAATTTACGATTCACATGATTGTATCAACCATATATATGGTTACAGAAAATAAGTATATGTTTGTGAAAACCATTTATATGATTAATAACTTATCATATTATGTTGCTCTCGGCTTATGAATATCATACTCTGAGAACAACATATTATGACATAAAGATTCATTGTAACAATGGTTGACACAAACATATACTTGTTTACTGTAACCATATATATGGTTGATACTATCATGTGAATCGTAAGTTAACCATATACACAGTAAACATGCACAACTATATTTTTTTTTCTGCATGTGAATAGTACATTTATACCTATGAAACAAGGATCATCAACACATGTTTCGACGAAATTCCAAAGAACAACAGAACCTTGTGGTGGCTGCTCATACATTACATTTGTATGTCCTTTCAACATACGACTCAATTCTGATCCTAGAATCAACTAGATCGTGTCAAATGATATGTGAACATCTTTTCGTACAAAGTACAGTAGCGATTAGCAAATTTAGACCCGCTTTGTAAACTCTTATATTTAAAATTTTGATTTTATTTTAACAATTTTCTAATAATTTTTATTGAAGTTACATGATTAGATTAGTTTAGAAGTTTTTAGTCATTGTGAGATCGGCCCCAGAAAGCAAAATTGAGACTAGAAAAAAATTATGCTGCTTATATTTAACGGACACCCTTTAGTATAAATTTATATTTAAGTGTTGTTTACACATACTTACACATATAAATATATATATGATTATTAGGACTGTCCCCTTATAAAGCCAAGATATAAGTTGAATATCCCACTAAAAGTTTTAAAGTATAGTTTCTCAAAATGTGTGCTCTAGCATTAGCTTATGCTTAGCAGGATAAAATTATAAACATGGACTTTTTTAAGATTTCTTAATATATATAATATTTGTTGCAAAGTAACAATGTGTCTTAGGAGTCACACAAAATGAGGCCACCTTAATATACATATATGCAAGTTTACAGGTATGTGTATTTTAGAAACATATAGACATTAAAAAAAAAACGTTTAAGTAAATTTTATACAAAAAATTATACGAATTTAATATTACCAGACTGTTATTATTTATTAAAATAACACTCTCTAGTCGCTGCTTTTGGACACATGTTTTGTTTATCTGTGTGTGCGAGCATGGGAAAAGATACACCTACACACAGTTCATTTTTTTTTATATTAAAATGTGTTTGCTTTAGGCAAAGAAGTGTCACAATTTCAGTTTAATGTTGGATTTCGGACTTATCATATAATAAATTTATATCCTCTGTATGATCCGTTAAGTACGTGCATCTTTAAATTTAAAAGTTTATATTTAAGCATTTATAAATGTTTTATATTACAGGGAATAAAATACATCTTATACAGATGTATGAGTGTATAGAAAAAAAATTCACCGAAGAAAAACTGAATGTGAACTGAATTTGGACATTATTACTTACATACAAGTTTATACATTATATGTTCATATATATATGTTTCTATAGGTAAAAGGTATTCGTACTTGAACTGTATTTTTTAGTTCCTCAAAGTCATCATCTAACAAAAGCAAACAAAAAAAAGAAATCGGTTGTTCTAGATCTCCTTTTCTTTAATTCAATCAATATTTTCATTTAGAATCATCTTTTTGAGTAGATAAGAGCAAATATGTAGTTAATTGAGTAATCTAAAAGCTAAATTTGTGTTTGTTTTAATAACAACTTTATGGATTACAGACAGTTGTGCTAAGAGAAGTGGCTGCAACAATGTATTTTCATTGCAACATCAAATCCAAAATTAACCATGAAAAATCAATTCAGTAATTTTATACTAAAATCCATTCCCAGTCTCCACTGTGGTTCCTAGTTCAAATCTAGCTGGACTAAATTTTTTAGTTCCTTTCTATTCCGTTAAGATTTAAAATAAAATATTTTTATTTTTTAGATTTTTTTTAAGTTGTCTTTAGAGTTATGCATAGTCCGACTTTCTTCGATCTTCTGTTTTAACAAGCTATTTTAACAAATTTTTTAAATCTTTGAACGACAAAATTTTTTTTAGAAATTTCTAAATCAATTAAGCAACTTTTGTATTTGCATTGTAGGTAAGCTGTTAGCTCTTATAATTTTGTCCGGCTAGATTTGCAATTGGAACCTCAGTGGCATTTTTTGATTCATACAATACAAATCGGTGTTTCTACATTCATAATAATATTTTAACTAGTGTCTATATAAAAATGTTGAAAAAAGACATTCTGTTCTTATGTTTTGCCAAAGATTCACAACAAAAAAGTTATATATTCCTGTTGATTATTTAATATAAATTTAACACTTTTAACAAGTAAGAGTGCTATATTCGGCTATGACGAATCTTATATACCCATCACCATATGTTGTGGATGCATTAATTGCCCACTTTCAGCGTATAGCATCCTAAATATATCAAGAAAACTTTTAAAAATTTTACATTTAATTGCTGACGAACAGACTATATTGTAGTAGTTACAAACGAAATGACAACCTTATATATACCCTTCTCACGAAGGTGAAGAGTATAAAAACAACAACACCAAATGAAACGAAACACAAAAAAAAAAAAACAAAATACGCACAGCAATGAAACCAAAACACATCCAAACATACGTTTTGTTGATTTTTTGTCAAAGCATGTAAAAAATTGTCTTTTTTTGATGAAATCTTCAAAGGATGTCTCGGATTTTAACTCATATCTCCGTTATTTATGGACGGATATTACTGATTTTAAACAGGAAACTTCTCGGAAGCATGTCTGACAGAATTGTTGAAGATTTGGATCCCGAAGATATATGGGGTCTTCAGAAAATTGATTTCAACAGACAGACATACAGATGGACATGGCTTAATCGACTCCGCTATCTATAAGGATCAAGAATATATATACTTTATAGGGTTGGAAAATTATATTGTGGAAATTAAAAACGCAATGACAAACTTATATATACCCTTCTCACGAAGGTGAAGGGTATAAAAATATGTATAAATTTTTTGGAAATTATTTATGTTTGCTCTTCCTTTAACTCTTATAGCTAGGGATAACACTTTCAAGGCATTAAAGGCTTCTTGTTACAATGCTTACATTTCTAGATACAGTTGTTCTATTTTAATTTGTGGTTTCTTATATGGACTGTAAAAGAGGAATGTATGTATATTACATACATTACATTCCTCTGTGTGCAGAAATCCCCAAAAAATAAAACAAAATGTAATGTAATAGAAAGAAATTGTGAGAAATACTCACTTGTATATAAGAAGAAAGAAAACAAAAAAAAAAAAAAACAGTTTTTAACAAGTTCATTTTATTTTTGTCACATTTCTTTTGCCAATTATAATGCTACATGTTGTACAATCGTCATACACAGAAACACATACACACACACTCTCCGGCTTATAGAAACTACCCAGCAGTTCTGGCGACTGCAATTCAGATTCCCTACTGGTTCACTACTTGCATGTTTGTGTACTTTAATCCTACATAGATCACAAATATTCAGTACAGTAGCAGGTTAATTGTAATAGTGTTTTCACACTGAGTGGTTTTAATGCAAAACTTGGTTTTACCGTTAGAGCCATTATTATAACCTGGTTTTAACATACAAAATTATTGTGTTAAAACCATCTTAAAACCTTCTTGAATTGGTTTTAAGTAGGTTTTATGAAATACAACATTGTTTTCTATGTACTAAATTCAGAGCTACCAACATGAAAATGTTGAAAACAGCTGATAAAAGAAGCTATGCCGAATCTTATATACCCTTCGCCTTTGTTGCGGATGCATTAATTGCCAACTTTCAGCGTATAGCATCCTAAATATATAAAGAAAACATTTAAAAATTTTACATTTAATTGCTGACGAACAGATTATATTGTAGAAGTTACAAACGAAATGACAATCTTATATACACCCTTCTCACGAAGGTGAAGGGTATAAAAACAACAACGCCAAACGAAACACAAAAAAAAAAAATACGCAAAGCAATGAAACCAACACACATCCAAACATACGTTTTGTTCCTTTTTTGTCAAAGCATTCAATAAATTGTCTTTTTTGGATGAAATTTTATATCATTATTTTATTATATAGCTGTGTAGGGGTTATACCTCTGGCAGATAAATAATATCTCAAACTTAGAGAAAAGCGATAATACGCATTCTCTTTTACCCTTTTTCTTTCTGGTAAAGATTTACTAAGGTTTTGTTAGACGGAGAAAGGGTTATAACTCTGTCACCTGATAAAACTGTGGTTACTGAGTATTGGTGGGATTCTGCGATTATACCCATTCCCATTCTACTCAATCGTCTTTGCACTTCGGAAAGACGACAAGAGGGACGTGAAGCCTTTCCCCGTCATCGCCGTTCCTCTCTCTTCGTCATAGTATATTCGGGAGACCTTTCCCCGTCATCACCGTGCCTCTCTCCGTAACAGTGTACTACAGGCAGTTCTATTCTACGTCTGTCGGTGGCTAACGTCATAATAAAATGTCGTGTTAGTGTTTAAAGAACATAAAGTACGATTTATAACGTCGTAAGAAAAAAACCTGTCTTTTAATCCCCTGGCTTAAAAAATTAATTTTTGTAACGAACCCTGGGAGCCACGAGCTCTACCCCGGCATAAGATGGAAAAACACGTCATTACACCACATAGACCTCGAACAAATGTCCTCCAGACATACACAGAGAAAAATGATTTGTGGTAGCAACCAAATTTGTAGACAAAATGCGCAGAGTACAGGTCGCAATCTTGAAGCCATTTCGACAAAATTTGGTACATATCATTTCTTCTGCCCAAGGACCAAGCCTATTGAAACTGAAATCGGTTCATTATTTCACCTAGCCCCCATACAAATGTCCTACCGAAATTGGACTTTATCGGTCATAAATGTTTAATTTATACATGTATCTACACAAGTTTTTCTGCAAAAAAGTTTTATATATACAGAATTCATGTCACCAAAGTTTATGTTGTTCGGTCCATAATTAGTCATTGCTCCCATATAAGGCCTGCTTCCGATAATCACTTTAACGATCATAAATCTCCTAAAAATGTTGGTATACACATAAAATGCAACATAAATAACTTTTATATAGACATTAATCACACCACCTAATTTCATGATGATCGGTTCATAATTGGTCATAGGTCCCATATAAGGCCCACTTCCGATAATCACTCACGAATATAAATTATTGAAATTTTGAAAGAAAAATGTTTTTGCTCATTTACTTAGTGTAGGGTATTATATGGTCAGGCTTGACCGACCATACTTTCTTACTTGTTTTTATTGCACTTTTTCTAAAAAAAAAATTTATTTTAAAAAATATGTTCACACTAAACTTATTTTCAATCTCTGGTGAAAGGTATATCAAATTCGCCTCAGCCAAATATAGCTCTCTTACTTTTTCATTTTTTTAAAGTAAAATATCGACTTATTAAGTAAAATTTAATAAAATAATTAAACATATTACTGTTTAGATTACTTGGGGATACTGAAGGTATAATAGACTCTATCATACATTACTTGGGATGTATAAAGTAAACAATCGATTACATGTTGTATTGAAAAAGTTACTTGTCAAATACATATAAATTGAATTTAGGCATAGAGTAGAAAATACTGTTAAAATGGGATACATTGTCAGTATCAAAACTGTGAGATTATTTGGCTGAGTTTTCATTTCCAGCTTTATCTGTATATATATGTGCGTAGTGGTGTGTGTGAGTATTTGGGTACACTGTTTTCATGTTGTTTTAGCACTTTTTTTAAAAAAGATTTTTTTTTATATAGTTGAGTTTTAGGGTCACTTTGGGAAACTTTTTGAGTGTGTTGAACTTTCATGAATTTTAATTTTGTTTATGAATAAAAAAGAAAATACGTTTATATATTTGTTAATTCTAACAAAAGTACAAATTAAATTGAGAACAAAAACTTTATTTCTTTATTTTTGACAAATTAATCATTAGCTTTAGCTTATTTTTTTTTTTTTTTTGTAAGAATCAAAATGTTAAACAAACAAAATAAATAAAACAAAAACAGAGAAGACAGAACAAATATTTTTAAAGAAAAATAAAGGGTGCAAACAGGACATCGTTTTCATTATCTTATTTTAATTGAAATACTTATTATGAAAATACTAAAGGTTTTAACAAAATGTTAATTAAAAAATTTCCAAAACTGTTGATTTACTAATAGTGCATTTTTCTTAATTGATTTTTCAATAAAATAGCTTATTTTTATTGATCAAAATATATTTGAGGAATACAGCAGAATTAGTACTCGTTAAGCTTTCTTCATTTACTCAGTTCGTTATTAAGAGAAAAAAACAAGAGCACGCACAATTTTCAAAATATTAAAATCTAGCTACCCGTACCGAAATGATTTACAATATATTTAGTGTATCTAAAATTAGTTTCTAATGTAATAAAAAGTACGTTATTTATATCATATTTTCTAAACTTAATGTAAATTGCAATAAAATAGAAAAGTTTAGAACCAAATATATTTGTATTTAATGTTTAGTATATACAATTTTGTATTAATTATTGATTGTTCCAATGCCTTAGGATATATAATATTTTTGGTTTGGTTTCCATCTGATTCATAGACTTATAAGTCTATGGGTTTTTCCACTCTCGAACATGCAACTGAAAACTGTTCATGTGAAAAACATGGATTTTCTAGACTTAGTCCGCAAACTTGCAAAGACTGACTTTGAGCTTTATCAATAGACATTGCAAATTCTAAGCAAATAGGGAACTGCAGCCGATTAAAATCAAATGGCATTTCCAAAGTTATAATCGGCAAACGTGCAGCAATACATCTGTCCCTTTATACCTCCCGTTTATAAAGGGTTTCAAATGTATACAAATTTTAACATTTACTTAATATTGTTGGTAATCCGCGCATTTTTGTACTCAATATTAATATTGATAGCTGATATAGCTTACCCTATATATAATTTGTCATCATTTCTATGGGAGGTGCCACGCCCACTATTGATAGTCCGCCCATTCTTGGCCCAAATATTAATATTGATGGTAGAATAATCGTACCATATATCTTATTGTATCCCATATATTAGATTTTTATACCCTTCACCTTCGTGAGAAGGGTATATATAAGTTTGTCATTCCATTTGTAATTTCCACAATATAATTTTCCGACCCTATAAAGTATATAATCTGGATCCTTATAGATAGCGGAGTCGATTAAGCCATGTCCGTCTGTCTGCCTGTTGAAATCAATTTTCTGAAGACCCCAGATATCTTCGGGATCCGAATCTTCAATAATTCTGTCAGACATGCTTTCGAGAAGTTTCATATTTAAAATCAGCAAAATCCGTCCATAAATAACGGAGATATGAGCAAAAATCCGAGACAACATCTGAAAATTTCATAAAAAGCAACAAAACGTATGTTTGGATGTGTGTTGGTTTCATAGCTTTGCGTATTTTGCTTTTTGGTGTTTCGTTTCGTTTGGCGATGCTATTTTTATACACTTCACCTTCGTGAGAAGGGCATATATAAGATTGTCATTTCGTTTGTAACTTCTACAATATAATCTGTTCGTCAGCAATGAAATGTAACATTTTTAAAAGTTTTCTTGATATATTTAGGATGCTTTACGCTGAAAGTGGGCAATTAATGCATCCACAACAAAGGTGAAGGGTATATAAGATTCGGCATAGCCGAATATAGCACTCTTACTTGTTTTAAATTATCATCATATGGGAGGTACCACAAATATTTATGCAAATGGTTGAATTTCTCATGAAAATTTGAGTACTATAGCTCTTATAGTTTCCTAGATATTTGATTTTTAAAATTAATTTTGTATGGGAGGTACCACGCCCACTTTAAATTTTAAAACACGAGGTAGCCTATAGTTCCTTTCATATATATAGAAACATACTGTAAAAATTTCAAGTAAATCGGTTCAGCCGTTAGCCGTCTATAGAGCCCAAACTAATACAAACACACATTCACTCGTATAAATTGTATATGTACACATTTCCACATAGATTAAAATTTTGGCAAAATTTAATTAACTATGCACTGAATGAGCAACCAAGAACTTTCTAAACATGAATAGCAACAGAATCCACGAAATTTATATGTACATTACATAAACCAAAAAAAAAAAAATATTTTTACAATAAAAGCAAACACCATTAATGATAAATTGCATTGTCATTTACTCCTAATAAGTACAAAATATATGTGTCCATTTCACAATCGTTGTCGTAGTGTTGTATCGTTGTATGTCGTAATATTTTTATTAATGTTTTGTTTTTGTTTCGAAAAATTTAGTTTGATAAATATTTATGATATTTATTTGGACAATGGCCTTTTTCCATTGATATAAACAAATCATGCATTATTTCTTATTTGTAATTTATTTTAATTCAATGACTTAGTTTTGGTTTTGTTATAGTTTTATTTAAGTATATTTATAAAACAATTTATTTTTATTGTTAAATTTTATGTATTTAATGTGAAATAAAAATCCCGAAATCCCGATAAATTCCGGTATCCTGAAAAATACCAGGATACCTGGATTCTCATTTACAAAATCCTGAATGCCAGTATAGATAAACCCAGTCCCTCTTGACATACGTAATGCAACAGTTCTCACGAACAGTTCTTTCACTCAGGACACTTATTTTTTATGATTGATCAATAATTGGCCATAACTCCCATATAAGGTACACTTCCGAAAAAAGCTTCTGTAGCAGCATCTTTACATAGACCCATGGCCCCATATATAGACAAAAAATTCTTGATAGGCCATAGCTCTCTCAAATATGTGTGCAACAATTTGTGTTATTATCATAAAGCACAATAGTCATTTCCACGGTCCAGAACGCGACATTTGTACACCTATAAAATTAAACAAAATAATGTCTAATTTCCAATTTTGGACAACATTCAAATAGCACTAAATTACATCCAATATTCTAGCCATAAATCTGGGATCAAAAGCGCGACAAAATTCAATACTTGTTTTCGACTGTATCTAGAAAAATGCAAAAATTCGCAAATTTGAACACAATTAATAAAGCGATTTTTTTAAACTAAATTACAATATTATATTTTTGATTCAGGGGGAAAACATATAACTTTATGAAATAGCTGAACATCTAACCATTTTGGGATCAAATAAATATATTTTTATAATTTTTTGAAACTTGTTGGAAATCTCTTGATATTTTAAAATCCATTTAAAAGGATATCTTATCGGATCAAGAAAATATAAATACACAGTGTTACTATGTATGGTGCATACTTTCACGTATTAGTATATCAATGGAATTTTATTATATAAAAGAGCACTGTTAATCTAAATACAATTTTCTGCTGCATTTTTGAACAATTTGATTTATGGGTCGATTATGGATGGCAATCGAACTTCAGTTGAGTTGCCAGAGGGCAACCACAAATTTCTGGTTGCCAACTTGGCAACAGAAATGATAGCTGCCAGTTGCCATCTGTAATACCATTTAGGCAACTGACAACGCAACTGAAGTTCGGTTGCCATCCATAATCGACCCATTAATTTTTTTTTTTACAATAATAAATTGTGAAATATTTTTAGGAAATAGTTCAACTCGTTGTATTTTTAAAAACATAAAATTTCATTTAGTGACAGAAAATCTATAAAAGATGTTTAAAAATAGTAGATATTCTTGTCCCAGAATAATGTTTATTGCTCTATTTTCTAAACATTACACATTTTAATATATTGGAAAATAACAAAACTCAACACGGTATAAATTGGTAAAAAAACACTGCTTCAGAAAATTGCATTTACATTAATTGCATTTACATTACATTACACTTATATTAAAATATTCATATTTATTTATATAATTGAAAAAGGATATAATAACCTTCTGCATTTTTCAACAATTATTCGAATCGGATTACAGCTATACAATATGTGAATTAAATTTAAACAAAGTCTAAAGACCCACGCTCAAAAACTGGTATTTTTTTTTTATAAATCATTCATGATATAAATGATATTAGTGTAAATTTCATTATATGTGACAAATAAAGTGCCACTAGTTTCACTAATCTTATGTGCTGTTTTTATAATACAAGTGAGTACTTTGAGTGGAAATTTTATATGTGTTTTGTTATTGTAACAAAAACAAAATACATGAAAAATGTCTACTCAAAGTACTCGCTTGTATTATAAAAACAGCACATTAGTCTTCCAATATATACAGTGACTCTCATTAATATTCGGTTTTTATATATGAGTTTCTGAAATCCGAAAATTCTCAATGAATATAATGACATCTTGTTAATTTTTCTTTTTTTTACTTAAAGGTATATATTTAGAGCTCACTTTTCACTAATTGGTTTTTATTAATATTGAGTGAATCTATTTTAAAATAATAAGAAACTAAAATACTACAGGAATGCATGCTTCATTAATATTCGGTTTTTTAGTTTTACCATAAAATTCACCGCTGTAAATCTGCATATTTACATAAATTATTTGTAAAATTGGGATACACTCATTAATTAACATCAAACAAATAATGTTAGCTGAATAAACATTGTTATTCTCAAGTTTTTTTTTTATAAAAGCCGCGATGGGTCGTAAAGGAAAAAATACTTCGTTAAAGCAAAGAAAATTAGTGATTTTCATTAGAAAATAGGAAAAAAATATAAAAATATTGCTGATATATTGAATATAAAGCCAAATACAGTACGAAGATATAAAGACCAAGATCGAATTGATTTTAAAAAACAAACTGGGCACCCAAAAAAGCTTACCGAGATGGAAGATCTTCGTTTTGTTAGAAAAATCAAGGCTAACACACGCTTAAGTGCCCCTAAAATTGTTACTGAAGTTAAGGCGGAATTAGGAAAGACAGTTTCAGAAGCAACAATAAGTCACGCCATTAAAAAATAAGGGTTCAACGGCCGTATTGCCCGAAAAAAAACTTTTGTGAATTTAATAATCGGTTAAAATTTAATAAGGAGCCTATAAAAAAAGATGTAAATTGGTGGGGAGACGTAATTTTCTCAATATAAGCAAATTTAACTTATTTGGTAGTGATGGAAAGATTCGGAAGCCGAATTAGGAGTTAAAAGGAAAAATATTACTCCAATAGTTAAGCATGGAGGAAGAAGTGTAATGGTTTGGGGCTGCATATCAGCGAAAGGGGTTGGGAAACTGATATTAATCGAAGGCATTATGCACAAGGATGTTTATTTGAACATTTTGATAGATAATTTGAAACAATCTGCAGAAAAATTGGAATTGCAAGAACTTTTGAATTGTATCACTACAACTACCATAAGCATAAAGTCCACGTTGTTCGTGAATGGTTGCTTTATAATTGTCCAAAAGATTTTAATACGCTTGCTCAGTCCCCAGACATAAATCCCATAGAAAATTCATGGGACTATTTAGATCGCCGAGTCCGCGGAAATCCCGTTTCTTTGAAAAACGAACTCAAAAAAAAGGCTGCAGGAAGAATGGGATAAAATCAGTGTTGATTACTTGTAAACAAAAACCGAATATTAATGAGAGTCACTGTATGTGTATTTTGTACGTGTGTGTTTTTATTTTCCGATATTTGAGGGTACTTACTAAGCAATTGAAAAACAAGCAATCATACAAAACACACATATATATAGAAATATTAAGCGTAGCGGCCAGACGATGACAATGCAGGCAGCATGCAGTATTTGTGCTTTGTTAAACGAAACGAATTTGTTTGTTGTTGATTCTCTTGAGTCTGTGAGTGTGCGTGTTTTGTGTATTGTTGTTGTTTTACAAGCATTTTAGATTATTGATGACAATTTACCCACAATGTTATTGTTGTTGTAGTTATTCTTCATGTTCCAAATGAGTAAAAAAAAGGACATGATCATACCTACTACTCGTACAACTCGTTAAATCCACATTCATTCATTCATTCAAACATACATACTCATACATGTAAAGAACAATCGCACTCGTTTGTATGAACGATGTAGTTGTAGACGTATTATGCACTCATACATATTGAGTGCTTGTTTTTGTTTTTTGGTTTGTTTTGTTTTCGTAGACACAACTGAACATGAGTTACTAACAAAAGAACAATTATATTGATTCAGTAAAAACAATTGCTCTTTCTTTGATATTTTTGGGGTATCTGCACGAGTGTATGTACAATTGAAAATACATACTTATGAGTGTGTATTTGTATGCATTAAAGTGTTCCATAGCGTTTGTATTTAGCAAAGACTTGTGTTTACTTTTCCTACATCATCAAGCAAAACCCCCTTAGTTTTGTTATTTGATAATGACGACAATTGAAATCAACACCAATAGTGAGTGGCACGTTTGTGGTTAATGTTTAGATCTGTGTGCGTGCTTGCATATCTTTATTTATTGCAACAAGTTGTCGTTCAATGAGAAATAACATATTTGTTAAAATGTCATTGAACATTATATGTATTTATATAAATATTGATTAAGGATGTCTATATGATGAACTTTTGTGACTAAAATGACACATTTAGTGATTTATTATTTGAGAAAAATTTCAGAAATTAAGAATAAAAATATACTAAAAAATATTTGAAAACATTTCCACCAGAATTGAAAATTTAAGTGTTAATAAATATCTTTATTTATTTTATTTATGTAATTTATATGAGCAAATTGGTCTGAAAACAGAAAATATTTGTTTCCTCTTATCTACTTTTAATGACATTTATTTCCCACATATTTATGTCATGATTGATAAAGGTCATTTGTTCATATTCCAATGTCGCGTTCTGGTATGATGTAATTAAGTGCTTACAATTTTATTTCAAATGAAAATTAAGTGGTTTTAAATAATAAAGTTTAATATTTTTTTAAAAAAATGCATATTTAGATGGTTGAAATGTGTACTGAAAGAATAAGGGTAGCAACAGTAGAATTATTTGGTAGGATATCAATTCACTATTTGGGATGAATTAGTCCACTAAATTATAATTAATATATATGTATACAAAACAGCTGAAAAGCGCAAACGATATTGGCCAAAAACTAATAGCAAACTACAAAAGTTGACAAGGTTTCCCTGTAGAAAGAAAAGTTATCCTAAAGAATTAGAGATGCTTAAGCCTTTTGCCAGCTTTGCTGAAGAAGCTAAAAATGCATTATCAGTGTACTTAGTCAAAGAGTTAAAATTAGGAAAATAACAATAAAAAATTAATCTGTTGCTACTGCATGAAATGATATTTCTGCAATGACTTCATCTATCAAACTTTCTAGGTAAATTAGTAGTTTTTCTTTTCAATTGTTCTTTTCTGAATTTCAAATTAAAATTCTTATTTTCAGTTAGGAATTTCAAATGAAAAATCTCATTATCAATTGGTTTTTTCAGAATGTCAAATCAAAAATCTCATTTTTAATTGAAATTTTCTGAATTTCAAACGAAACATCTCATTTTCAATTGAGCTTCTCTGAATTTAAAATAATATCCATAAGCCGAGAGCAACATAATATGGTAAGTTCTTCATCATATAAATGGTTGTCCCAAACATATACATGTTTACTTTAACCATATATATGGTTGATACAAGACAGGAGTGTTTCCGCTCTATGTGTATTTCCCTATGTCCTAAACCTCAATTGTTCTTTTCCGAATTTTAAATGACAATTCTCCTTTTCAATTTTTCTTTTTCGAATTATAAATGAAAATTCTCATTATTAATTGTTCTTTTCCTAGTTTGAAATTAAAAATCTCATTTTCAATTGGGATTTTCTGAATACCAAATGAAAAATCTCAATTTCAGTTGATTTTTTCTGAATTGAAAAGTTTTTATTTCCAATTGAAAAAGGTGTAGTGCAATTGTCGATACAGACAGAGTGTTGACATATAGATATAGGCTTTTAAATTTTTTTTTTTCATACAAATGTTTGTTTAATGAAATTATTTAGCTTGAGTTGAAGAGCACTCTGATTTCTTAGCCATTTTCCAACCTGTTTTCAGAAATGTTTTTATTATTTAATATGTAACATTCGAATCTTAAAGCAATCCTAATTACCAACGTGTCCGAAAAATATGTCGCGTTGTGCGATCTAAAAAACAAAATGTGAATTGAAAAAACTGTGTTTCAACTTGCAGATTTTTAAATTTTTCTAGATGCAGTCGAAAACGAATTTGATTTGTTAAATCGTTCTGGATCTAATCTACTTTTTTCATATTTCTCCTATGCTTTTTGAATACTAAACAGTCATTACAAAAAAATCGATCTAAATACGACTATTATAATAAGTCTCTTTATTCCATGTAAATATTGCTCACTAATCTATTGTAGTTTTGTCTTAGTGAGCAAAAGAGCTAAGTCCACATTGTTTGAAAATTAAGATTTTAATACAAAACGTTAGAAAAAGTGAAAATACACAAAAATAGTGCAATGGGGTTTTTAGACCCCACAGTTCGAGGTGGCATTCCGGAACAAGCAATCTCACCTACTTTCGGGTTACCACTAGCCAAAGAATTAGTGACTAGTTATTTAACATAGGCTTGTCCTAGGAGGAAGTGAATTGACTCTTTGGAGACAGTAACTACAGTTTGTCGATTACAAATTGACATATAGGTCGCCAAAGCACCTATTCTAAGCTATAAGTATTTATTATTATCAAGTATATCTCATGAGTAATAAAACTACATTAACAGATTTCAGTAATATTTAAAACAAAGGATTCTAGAACGTTTTTTGTGTTGCCCGTTAAATTTATAAAAAGTGAGTTAGCACGTTTCCACTCTAAGCTAACGATAACTTATTCATACATATGTATGTGTGTTGTTATGCATGTTAGAGATTTGCAAAGCTTGTCAATGGAATTGTGTATTTAAACTAATGAAGCAGAGAGTATTTAACACTATGACAATGATGATTAAACTCATTCCTTCTATTGCCAACTATTGTTTGCTAAAACAAAAGCAACAACTACAACAATAACAGAAATCACAATTATATATATAGAAAACTGTTTTTGTACTAAATACTTAACATACTCAGTAACAAAGTAAAAAGACTTTTGTAAGCAAAGCTCGATGTACGAGGGAGGGAAGGCTAAAAGTGAAGATCTGTATAATTTTATATTCACTTGAAATCTTTTATTTTAAGGATTATATTCAAGTTCCATTCATTCATTTCAATCTTGCAAAACGTTTTGTTTAAAAAACAATACAAAATATAAGTAAAAATTCCTACAACCCTCGTAAATTGTAGTTTTGCAAATGATTGTGATGAGGGAGAGGCACACCGGAATTGAGGATGATATACAACATTTTTTTAAGCTTTTTTTAAGTATGCAATAGGGATTTCATTTAATAGGTTTTTTGTAATCCTCGCAACACATGTACCCACACACAAACCTATAGATGTATAACTACAGACACATATGTGCCTTAAAGTGAGTGTGAACATGTGTGAATACACGCCAATATATTTGATTTAGTACACAGAGAAAGCAGATTCGTGATGGCAACCGAATTTGTTGTCAACCGAATGATTCTATCTTAGTAACCGAATTCTACAGTTGTGGCTACCAAATTTTAGAAGGGGTAACAAAAGTTTGGTTGCTTCAACCGACATTCTTCTTTAGCAACTGACTTTCTGTTGATAGAACCGAAAAATTCTATGTCTACAACCGAATCAAATTCGGTTGCTATCACGAATCTGTTTTCTCTGTGTATAATTTTCTATGCTTTCACTTGATTAAGTTTTTTCATTTTACCTCCCTCTACATTGTCAGTTATTTTTCGCTTTGTTTTTGTTGAATAGCTTTTAGATGTGAAAATTGTAAATCCTCGTTCTCAATGATTGATAAAGTATAAAATGCACAATATTTAGAGTAGTACTCTTGTGTTGCTGTTATCCGTTTCAACATTTCTTGCCTCATGCCTATTGGCATCATACTCAGTACTTGTTTATTTGTACTTTTTGGTTACGCCTCTGTGCTTTGCATTGTCTTTCGATGTTTTAAATTATTAAAATAGTCATCATTGTTTGAAAATGTTGACAGTCATTACAGGGGATTTATTCATTTCGATTTCATTGGTGGTGATGGTACTCAGGATGACAGTGTTGCTTGCTGCTGATGACAACGACAATATGTTGACATTGATATAGTGTGCTGCTATATTTTTACGTATTTGTATATTTTATATTTTCGTTTTTAATTTGTTTGATTGTCTTTTTTGAATTCACATAGTCGCATATGTTGTGTATTTGATTTCAAAATAGTTTTGTTAATAATCCTATATACTCCAGAAGTTTTGTTTTTGTTGTTGTATATTTGCTCCCAGTTTTATTTACGTTTATCTAGGAGATTAGTTACGCCAAAGAAATTATTGGGTATATGTCTATTTTTTTCTTTTTTTTTTTTTTCTGCAAAATTTGTAGAGTATGTGGATTATTTGTATGAGCAATAAGCAAACATATGGCTTAATTAATCGATAGTTGTTGATAGAGTAATCAAATCAACTCGAAGGCTTTGCTGCGCTAAGGGTAAATGAACTTTATAAGGTTGTTCAAAGTATAAATCATATGGGTATTTGTTTAATTTAAAATTACATTTTAAGGGTGTCAGACCACCCTTAAAATGTAATTTTAAATTAAACATGTCAGACCACCTAAGGACAAACAAAAGTCCGAATTAATAATATTCAAAATATTAAAAAAAAAAATGGATAGCGATAATTCGATTAATAAAACCTGCATCATAGATTGCAGCTATGAGCCAATTGACTTGATATTTTTTGTCCAGTCGTCAAGAGGCCCTGAAGGCAGTAAAAAGTCAAAACCCAAACAAGAATCCCACCGCTGACAGGTGGAAACCCTGTTGTCACACGAAAATATTATCAAACTTAACGAGGAATTTGAGACATGGCGAAGTTTATGGGATGCTGGTTGCACTGAGTATAAACTTCCTAAAAATGCCATGTGTGAACTCACAGTTTTTGTTGGTAGATAATTGTTTATTAACTCGCATGTTTCCAGTAAAATGTTGGTTTTCGTACATTTAATAAACATTTTTTGCAAAAACTGAAAATTTCAATTTGTCGTCCTTGTAAAGGCATTTTTAAAACAAGTAAGAAAGTATGGTCGGTCAAGCCCGACCATATAATACCCTACACTAAGTAAATGAGCAAAAACATTTTTCTTTCAAAATTTCAATAATTTATATTCGTGAGCGATTCTCGGAAGTGGGCCTTGTATGGGACCTATGACCAATTATGGACTGATCACCATGAAATTAGTTGGTGTGATTAATGTCTATATGAAAGTTATTTATATTGCATTTTATGTGTATACCAACATTTTTAGGAGATTTATGATCGTTAAAGTGATTATCGGAAGCAGGCCTTATATGGGAGCAATGACTAATTATGGACCGATCAACATAATATTTGGTGACATGAATTCTATATATATAAAACTTTTTTGCAGAAAAACTTGTGTAGATACATGTATAAATTAAACATTTATGACCAATAAAGCTCAATTTCGGTAGGACATTTGTATGGGGGCTAAGTGAAATAATGAACCGATTTCAGCCAGTTTCAATAGGCTTGGTCCTTGGGCACAAGGTTTACATGGAATATGGAGAGTATTAATACCAGAGATCGAAAATAACTCGTCCATTTACCAAAAAACCCAAGTTGTGATTTATATTTTGGATAAAAATAAATCACTCAAAAGAACAGTTATAAAATGATTTTTATTTACATGGTTTCGTATGGCCTTTATTAGTTTTTGTTGTTTTTTAATGGTTCGATGTGAGACAAACAATTCAATTGTTCTTGATCTTAATAACTGTTACTTCTCTTTTATTTACATACAATAACATATTTTTAGTAATTTTTAACAAATTATAGAAAAAATATGATGAATATGTAGTAAAGCAATTTCAAAAAAAATTTTCGATTGTTGGGAAACAATTTTACATTCAATGATTTATAAATTTAATATATTTAATCGTTGATTTGCATCAAATGAATTTTTGCGATTTATTTTTCATGTTCGCCAATAAAAGTCACAAGCTGACCTTTACGAAAAAAATTAATTATAAATCACTCATCTAGATTATTTGTGTTTGTTTCTTTTCTGTTTCTCTCAACCCATAACCTAAAATGTTCTCTAATAAATCACTCTCTCAGTGATATAACAACAAAAATTATTTTTAAATGGCTGCGAATGTGAATTTACCATAGAAATGAAAGTAAACCCGTTATTTTCGCTCTCTGATTAATACTAATTCAGGATAACATGACTCTAGTTTCTTGTTTATTGGTTCACTGTCATTCAAAACGTATTATTAAAACAAAAAAGTACCATAAAGACCCATATTTTTTATTTCCAATCAGCATCATGATTCTGGGTCCATTATTAGAGAAATGCTAAAGAAATGTACCTTTAAAGCATTGGTGCCCATTTCATAGCACAATTGTTCAAGCTAACCACACAAATATTCTTATTCTCTTTGGCTTAGTAGTCACTGAGACAGCGACAAATGAACATGCTAAGCGGGTATATTACTATTTTTTTTTTTTTTAAATTTTTGTTCATGATCACTTAAAGAAATTTTTGGATTGTTTAATATATTTAGAACTTTAAAATATAACTGAAGTTTTGTCTAGTTTTTCACCTCAATTTACTTCTGTAAACTATTTTTTTCAGATTTGAAATGATTTTAATCAAAACAACGTAATAAAATAAGCAAAAAAAAATATTTCACACATTTTAAATATTTTCAAATTTGTCGAAAATGATTAATATCGAACTCTCAATTAATGAGCTATGATAATATGTCAGACAAATTGATTAATATTGTTGACTTGATTATTGTTAACAAATAAAGCGTTTAAAATATTGACTTCTTTTATTTAGTTCACCAAAACTTTTCTTTCAGTGGAGCTCTCTTTTGCTCACCAACACAAATACACTTTTAGCTTTGGGCATCTCTGCTTTAAAGCAATGGTGCGCAGCCCATAGCACAATTGTGCAAAATCCAATTACACGTATTTTTATGCTCTTACATTTTAGTAGTCGTTGGCCACTCAACGAGACAACTAGCAATGCGCATGAGCACTGGCGTATGACGTTTTCTTTATTTTTTCAGTTTTTGTATTTGTTTGTAGGTGCACTGAACAAAATAAAGCGCACCTCTGCTTCAAAGTCACCTTTTGTGAACTTTAACTCATTCAGAATCATGTCTGCCTAATTTTTATTTTTTATGTTTATTATTATAAAACAGTCACAAAGTATAGCTAGTTGGAAAAAAGTACTTATGTGTTCCTTTTTTAGATTCTAGATCGGTCAGGATCACATATGTTTAGTTTTCTGCTTATAGGTGTTTTTTATAAAAATTTAAAGAATGAAAAAATACTAATAGTTTTTGTTACCTCAATGTCATATAGATGGCTTAATGACTTTCTTTCTTTACTCAAAAGCATATCAGCCAACTATTATTAATAAAAGGTATCATTACAAAATTACAAATTTTCCACACTTGAACCCCCGTCAAGTTTGCAATCAATGTAATTTCCTGATTCTAGGTTCAATATTATAGAAAATTCAAAAGGTACCATTCTGAAGAACGAAAAATAACTCCTTTATGATAATCTGTCCATAATTAGTCATAGCTCTCATATGAAAATCACTTTAGCGAGCATAAATCTCTGAGAAATGTTGGTATGCACATAAAATTAAAAAACGCAATTAGTTTCATATAGGCATAAATCACACAACCTAATTTCATGGCGATCAGTCTAATTTGCTTATAGCTCTTATATAAAGCTCTCTTCTAGCTGGCAGTCTTCAGGATTTGGAATAGAATCATTTATCGGCTCATAAGCTTATCAAGTAATTACCTTTAATACTAAACTTTGACACGATTGCGTATATATCTCGGCAATGAAAGACTATGATTCGATGCACGTTTGCAGGCAAGATCATACAGCAGTCGACTCAATTGTCATATAATTTTGTGTTGATATTTGCAAGCTTTAAAAAAAATATCGCGCTAAAACGAAAGTAGTTGTGCATCGCAGGCGAGGTTTAGTATTCTGTGGTTAAATATTACAGCTTTAAGATTTCACAAATACGTCTTTCTAAACTACTAGAAATATGTATTGTATTTATGCAGATTATGTATAAATAAAATTTTTCTGAATAAATGTACAGAAACTTTATATTTTATAATCATGCTAATAGTAAGGACTGATATCGAAATATTCTTAACATACATATATGTTAATAAAAATGAAACTACTAAACTAACAGTTTTGATTTTTTTTTTTCTTTTTTGATTGAAATTATTATTACAATTTAAAAAAAAATATATTTTTATAGTTCTAATCACTAGTGATGAAATTATTAACCCTTTTCGGAAACCCTTCCATTATGGTTTTTATAGTGATTTTTGTCACTTTGTTCGAACAGGTTGTCCATCTCCGTTTCAAATCTACAACACTTGTGGACACCATTTTCGTGGTCTTCAATTTTCTTTTAGCAAGAGCCCAATATCTCTCCACTGGTCTTAGATCCAGGCAGTTTGGAGAATTTGCCTCTCTTGGTACAAGTACTACATTATTGTTCTTTTACCACTCAAGACCTTTCTTACCATAGTGACGGGGTGAAAATCAGGCCAAAAATAAGTGGACACACTAAGAAGTCTTATAAATGGAAGCATCCTTTTTTGTAAACATTCCTTGATGTAAATTTCGGTATTTATATAGCCCTATGTAACAAATGTTTGGCTTCTTTTGCCGCAACTGCATATTGCTTGCAATACCGAGAACTTTTTAGGAAATTTTGTCTGCTTTTGTGTCCTAAACTTTCCTTCAACATTCCCTCGAGCATCAGCAACATCGAAATTTTGACCCGGAAGCTGCGAAAAATCTGCCAGAACATGCGTTTCCTCATCCATTAT